>VDFB02000015.1:541627013-541735542 GCA_007258455.2 Sequoia sempervirens
AAATACATACAAGCATAATACATATGTACATACAATCCTACATCAATACAATCATACATACATACATGTGTAGATACAATCTTACATACATATAGGCATACATACAATACACATGCACTGATACATACATGCATACATACATACATACATGACACATGAAGATACATGTACATACAAACATACAAATATATCAACAAACATTCAATAGAGTGGCATTTAACATAAAGGAAGACATAATGTCAGCGCGTTATGTCTTGTTTGACATGTATCCCGAAGAAGCAAAAAAAAGTCAAAACTAAGACATAACGCGAGCACGTTATAACATGCTCGCATTATATTTTTCTTTGGGAATCCCCAAGCCTTAGCATTGGTATTTTCCTTGGAATACCAACCCAAAGGCTTGGAGGGCATTCCCAATGACCAGAGACATGTTTTTGAAAAATTCTACAATTTTTTCACATAATCAGGTTCGTGCTCACTGTCAGGATTGCATTTGGTTCAATATCGACAAAATCGAACACATGGGTAATGTTAGGTTCTTTCTTAGCTATCCAATGATGTATTTTTTTTCACTTTTTGAATATGTTAAGCGTTTCATCCATAATTTCTTTTGTTTGTATGCCTCTTTTTTGCCAAAAAGCAGTGTTTGGTGTTTTTTTCGTTATAAATTAACTGTTCATCAAAATTTCAAATAAATTACATTTTTAGAAACTAGACTCCATTCTAGAATTTTTTTTAAAAAAAAAATCAATTACTTTCCAAAATTTGTAGGGGGAGCACGACCAAAATTCTGCTTTTCAGGAAGTGACCACTTAGAAAATTAGTAAAAAATTAAATATTCATTAAAAAACTTATCAGAAAAATCGTGCATAAACTAGATACTGTTAACTAACTTTTGACTGTAGCGATTTTAAAAATACTACAAAAAATTTCACTGTGCTAGGGTCGTACAAGAGTTGCTATGTTATGTTTTTTCTGACAAAAACAACACCAATTTGTGCACGTCCCTCTTTTGAACCCCTTAATCTCAACCATTTTCAAAATAAATTAGTAACTTTTAGAAAGTAGACTTGGAGCACTTCGATCCTTGTTTTTGTTCCATCTCAAAATTTTGAGTGTAACTATCCTCAATTTCACGTCCAAGGTCATTATTTCCTGATTTAAGAAAAAAAGTGGCCACTTAAGCCCCCTTTTTGGGAACCTTCTTGGTGCACTTTCTTGATTATTCGATCAATCAATCATCATCTTGTGATGTATCCTTCCCAATCCTCATGCTATTCCTATCTTGACAACACTATCCTTGCATTGTTACATATCCTCAACAATGTTATCATTATCAACAGTTACTCAATCAGAACAATTGATTTTAGCCTACCTATCAACAAGATTTCAAAAGATGACATTATATCCCTACATACTAATATCTCTCTATCATTCATCCATATGATAATCATCAAAAAAATCCAAAAACATCCAAACATTAATTAAAATGCAAAAACATCCAAATATTCTCAAAAATTTGAAAACATCAAAAAACTCAAAATCCAAAACACCAAAAGACAATCAAAGCATAAAAAACATTCAAATATCCTTTGAAAGTTCCAAAAACAGTCATGAAAATTCAAAAATGTAAAAAACAATGTCATCATGGTTAGTCGAACTATGTTGTCTCTATGTTGTCACGTAGGCAAGGCCATCATCGATGAGCCCCTGAGGCATTGGGTATGTCCTTTAGGGTCCATCGAAGTCAATTATTTGTCTTAGTATAGGTCTCATAAATAAGGTATCACTAGTTACCATTTATACAATCAGACTACGATGTCTCTACGTTCGTCACATAGGCAAGGCCACCATCGATGATCCCTTGAGGCATTAGGTCTATCCTTTAGGGTCCATCAAAATCAAGTCTTTATCTTTGTCCAAATCTCATATATAAGGTATCATTGGCCATCAATACAATTGAACTATGATGTCTCTCCATTTGTCACATAGGAAAGGCCATCATTGATGAGCCCCCAAGGCATTAGGTTGGTCCCCTTATGGTCCATCATGACCAATCATATTTTCATCACAATCCATATCTCGTAATAAAACTATTCCTTTTTCAAGAACCAACATGTTGGATAAGCAAACAAGATATTCTATACAAAATTGAGCTTAAACAAATAACGAAATAGCAAATGAAAATATGAAACTATCCATCAATCTGGCCGATCAATTGTCTAATCATCTATCAACATCATTTATCTTTATCAGATATCATTTGTCTTATACAGGTTGTTGTATTGTCGACACCAGACCCAACGTCTTATCCGAGGTATGTTAGTCATGAAACCAGATACTATCCTATCAAAACACATTCACTTTAAGCATGAAGATCTAGATGATTGTTGACTTGTTTAGTCTAGTTGAGTCTTAAATATTTTTTTCTGATTTATCTTATGTCATGTTCCTAAGCTACTCAAAGATTTCCACAAGTGATGAGAGGAGCGATGATGGATCATTACATCTTTTTTCTATTGATTTCTATTTGTAGT
Organism: Sequoia sempervirens; assembly: GCA_007258455.2. Lineage (NCBI taxonomy): Eukaryota > Viridiplantae > Streptophyta > Pinopsida > Cupressales > Cupressaceae > Sequoia > Sequoia sempervirens. Next base: position 541,629,551 of record VDFB02000015.1, read on the forward strand.
TTGTCTTGGTAATATGACTATGACAACTAAGTTCCTTGTGTGTGATATAATTCCATTTGGAATAATCCAAACATCCTATGCAAGTTAAATGCCAATCTAATGCTTTCTTGTATACAAATAAACATGCTCTATGGTTATTCTCTCACAAGTTCCTACAAGGTTCTATTATCACTAATTAGAATCAAGACAATCCTTGTTTGATATGTCTGAATATTTGACAAATGGATACTTCTATCACCAAGGTTTGTCTCAACTTGGTGTACATATTCCACTTGTCCATATAGCATATCTTCAACAAACATAAACCAAAGTTTCCTTTGCAATTCATGCTTAGGTATGCATACATCTGCTTGTTCCATGTCCCATAATAAAACACTCTATGATGATAAAACATGCATTACTAAAAGTTCAAGTACTATCAATCATCAATCTTGGTTTAGATGAACGATCCATCTAATGGTTCTTCACTCCCTACTAACATTTTATTCTAAGTCAACATTTCTTTTGTCAATCCTTGCACTTAAACCCATCACATCATCATGTCAAAAAAATTGGCTCATTATCCAAAAGTTTCACCAAATTTTCCAAGGGTGTACCATGCTATCCTGTTGTCATTGAGGCATACTGGGGCATCTCCTGAACTACAATTTTTTAATTTTCTTTGACATAATGCTGTAAGCACACATTGTATCAAAGAAGGGAAAAATGTAGATACCCTAAATTGTCCAGCCTTGTGAACAACACTTTTTGAATAAGTCTCACACTTTTTCCCCTAAATGATCAAATAATAGATTATTATTTAATTATTATCATTTCTCATATTTTTCTATTAATTAATTATTTTAACATTATTTTATTAATTCATCCTCAATCATCATTTTTGACTTGTGAAATAAATCATATTTATTTAATAAAGTCCTGATTTAACCTTATTCCTCCTGATTAATTATATAAAAATTAATTATTTAATTATGTCTCTAACATTACTTATTCTTCTAATTTAATTAAATAGTTATTATTAATTATTTAATTAATCTATTTCCCCTCTTCCAAATTAAATAATTAACTTTATTATTTAATTCTCCAATATTCACTCAACATGATCTATTAATAAATAATCTTTTGTTTATTGATTCAATCTTTGTTTGCACATTCCTATCAAAATTAATTAATTATCCTCACATATTTTGATTGATCAAATCACATCCATTGATTATTGAATCCTATTTGTTGATTGATCAATCATTTCCACCAATTATTCCAATCCCACTAATTAATATATCTATTTCCATCGATTATTCCAATCCCACTAATCAATATATCCATTTCCACCAATTATTCCAATCTCACTAAATAATATATCAGATTTCCACTAATTATCCAATCAATTTCCTTGATTAGATTAATCAAGTCAGTTGACTAGTAAATCTGTTTCCTCTCAACAATCATTGACCACGTTGATCTTGATCTTTGATCTTTACATCCAGATCATTCATTTGGAATAAGCATTTCTATAAAAGAATCCTTCTTCTCACATTTTTGGCTAACCATGAATTCTCAATATTTGGCATCTTTTATCATACTTATAGTAGTTGAAGCTTGAAGCAACATTTAGCATACAAAATTTGAGAGCATTAATATTATTCAAGGATACAAATGGAGAGAAACAATGAAGGTGATTCAAAGGTGGCATAGAAAGGAAGGTAATATTGTATCATTTGGTTACATTTTTATGTTGCATTTGTTCTTTATTGAAATATTTTGTTTGAGCTTAGCATTGAATTCATAGTTTAGTGGTTTCTTTGAGTAGATTCATGCTTAATGTTATTAAAACCTCAAATTTCCGATCTTACACAAGTGTTATATAAAAAATTGCAAGCTTCAAACCACACTTGTTTTTAACATGCACTTTACAATGTACCCATCACTTGTGGTTTTTAACTATCTATATCTAGGTCTACATTTCAAATAACAACCACACCATTGTTGATGTTATTGGGAAAAGTGAATATACTTCTCCGTAGAGGTTACAAATTTACACAATGTCATTTTGGTATCTTGTGAAGTGTATGCTACAAAACCTCTAATTTCTCATACACAAACACCTGTCATGAAATGCACATTAGGATTTTAGTTTATATACAAAGTTGCAAGTTAAACTATACATTATATTTTTCAACCTACACAAGTTTAGTTCATGGTTTGTAAGATTTTTTTTTCTCATTTGAGGTTATGTCAAAGGAATGGTTGGATTTTACAACCATTCTCTTCATAAAAGAGGTATGTGAACCCAAAAAAATGTTTTTTTTTGATTTTATGTTGTTGTAGGGATGCAATTTTGCTTTCATTTTATATGTCTAGTTTCAAATTGAACTACACAACATGTTTTTCAACCTACACAAGCTTACATCATGGTTCCTATTATGTGTTTCATATTTATGCCTCACCTAATTCACTTAAATACCGATTCAGTTTTTTATCAACATATTTAAATGACATGTTATTTATTTAAGGTTGGTGACAACAATAGAAGGATATAATTAGTCATTGGTTGTTATCACAAATTTTTCAGTAGACTTCTTAACCTTTCTTTTCACATAACATATATATACATGCACCACAACCAATCTGTCTTTCCAATATTGTGTATTGCTTTATGCTTTTGTACAAGTAATTACATTTCATTTTGCAACATTATGATTTTGGTCTATATACAAAGTTGCATGTTGAATTACACATGTTTTTCAACCTACACAAGTTTAGTTCATGGTTCATAAGATGTGTTTTTTTTACTCATTTGAGGTTATGTCAAAGGAATACTTTCATTTCCCAAATTTTCTCTTTAATTTTAAATATCAAACCTTTAGTGATGAGGGATTCTATGATGGTTACCCCATTTTCAATTATTTTTTCAAATGTGATTACATAATAGAGTTGCAAGTGGAAGGCCATTTCTTGGTTGAGGTTGGTGAAGAAAATATTGATGAGTTATTTTTGGGAGATATTCCAAGGAAATTGGCTTGCAAAACTTCTCCATCATCGAAGGAAGGCCACAAATCTTCCTCCATTGTGTTGTTTAGCATTATAAAGATCAAGCATTATTAGTTTATTCTCAACATTATAGGAGAAATGGGTGACAAATTTATGTTAGGTTAGTGAAAGAAGTGTTAGAATCTTGAGGTAGGTGCATGAAATATCCAAGTGCTTTCCTTCCAAATCTTTGTTGAAAAAGAATTATGAGGTACATGTTACTACATCTGACCTCTTGGTAGGCCATAAAAATCTCTTCTAAATGATCTTGGGAGTCTTCATTTCCCATGCATTTGTCAAACTTGGGACTTTTAAAATGTTGAGGAAAAAGGACCAACATGATTGATTAGTTAAAGGGGTAGGGGAAAAATTATTCGAATTTACATATATTTTCTTTTGGTGGGTGATCCCACAATACTGGTTTACAATTTTTGGCCAAACTGGACACTAAAATAATTTTTTCTAACTAAATCTTCACTTTTTGACACCTCGAGCGGCTAAATCGTGAGGAATTTGAAGATGATACAAAATAGAGTTTTGTGAAATTTTGTCTATAGATTCTAAATATATTTTTTTCAAAATTTTTGGAATCAAATTGCACTTCTTTTTCCATCTCCTTCAAAAACTAGTTTTTTTCTTCAAAAAACAACATTTTTAAGGAGTGACGCTCACCGTATAATGCATAAATTTTTTCCATGAAGGATAAAATTATAATTATTTCAAATTTAGATTTGTAACTCTGATATCTAGTGCTTCTTCTTGGTTAGATAGTTTTTTATTGAATATTTTTTCTTTAATCAAGATTTGAAGTCAAACCAATTACAATTCAGACATAGGCGGACCGTATAACGTGTAACTTTTTTGTATGTATCGAAATTCAATTTTTTTTTGTTGGATCAAGGACTTTAATATCTGGTGCACTCATATATTTCAATTTTCTTTTTTTATAATCTGCTATTTTTCCACATGTGTAGAACAAAGAGCTTGATTTTCAGTGAAAAACCTATGTTTAATAAAACTAAAAAAACAAATATATAATAAAACCAAAACATATTAAAATTATAGTTGTTGGATAGCTCATTCTAAGGATTTCCTGATTCCAATTGGGTTTGTGAAGTCTCCTCCATTTTCATCCTCAACTTGAGCTTCGAAACACAAAATTTTGGAATTTTTTGATGCCAGAGGATGACAAGGTGGGAATAAGGGGGTTTCGAGTGAACCAGGGGGTTTTGAGTGAACCAGGGGGGTTCAAGCGAACCCCCAGGGATTCACTCGAACCAGGGTTCATTTGAACCCCCTCTCAAAAATGGTTTTTCTTTCTTTTTTGGCGGGAATGGGGCCCGCCTTGCATTTAACTAGTTTGCATGAACTAGGGTTCATTCATACCCTTTTTTGGTTCGCTTGAACCAAAGGGTTCATTCGAACCCCAAAAACTATTTTTTTTTGTATGGGGTCATTTTTTGCCACTTTTCCTTCCTCACTCAAATTGTAAACCAATTTTGTGGGTTTACCTTGGTTTAAGATCCCTTATTATAACCCCTCGAGTGCATGCTTCATTTTTTCCAACTCTTTTGTGAAGGAATTCCAAATAGTTGGGTTTGGTGGTTGAAGTGAAACGTTATTGAATGGTGTTTGTTGTTGTTGTAATGTGTTTTTCAATGGGATGTATTATTGTTGAGGTGGAGGTTGGGATGTAAATTATGTCATAGGCGAAGATGAGGTAGTTGACAAGTATGAAATTATACAGGGGCATATGTTGTTTTTTGAGGGAAGGGTATTGTTTAATATGTTGTTAGAGGAGTATAGGACATTTTTGGAGGGTATGATGTGGTTGGCGGATATAAGGATGAGTGAGGTAGAATATAAGGTTAAACTATTGATTGCTGCGAGAATGCTTACAAGGGTATTGATAGGGGTAGTATGGATTGGATTAATTATGAGATGAAGAGAAACACCATTAGAGGTGGATTAGATGGGGAGAGATGGTTGGAGTGGACCAAATTTTTAGTTGAATGTGGTTACATTAATTTTTTTCAAGATGTGAAACATCTTGTTGTGAAGTAGGAGAGAATTGGTTGTAAGTTGAATGATATGTGTGCCATTTGAAAGGAAGTCGGGTGAGTGGAAACAACTTCCTATACTAATATAAGTAGGGTCCAGAGTTACAAAAATTTCTTTTAACACCTTATATAGTTACAATAAGAGAAGCACATAGAGAATAAAGGAATAAAACAACAACAAACACATATAATAATGACAGGTCAAATATACACGGGGAAAACCCTTTCGGGTAAAAAAACCCACCCTCCAAAAGCACAATACTTCTATATTACTTCAAATAGGAGTTACAATATAACCCAAGTATAAAGCCTTTTGCTACAAGTGCCTCAAAATGAACACCTGTTCTAGAGTGATATCAGTAGCACTTCGTTACCTGCAAACAAAATAAGCATTCTACAATGCAAGGCATCCATTTTATAGAGAGTACAAGCCAAGAGATGCTTCTAGAAGAGGATGGGAATCCAAATACACATGGCATAATATCACACACCATAGAAATGCATTTGGACACTTGTACTGTATTCCCTTACACCTCTTACAATTTTCATACATGCAAATATTCTCTCTCCTAGCTTGGGTGCCAAAAATGTGCTCATAATTGCTTATGATAGATGCCTTACAACTATCATAGAATATATCATAAATCTGCCACCGTAAGATCTAATCTATCATAACTAACTAAAAATAGCTGATTTTCTTATATCCTGTCATAATCCAACTTGGGTGCCAACTTTCTCCATGCAACAAGATTCCTTATGATGGGTCATATAATCTATCATAGGTCAAAGATTCCAAAGTGGGACACCTATGTCCACTTGGGATGATTATGTGTCATCCAGTCACTTTCAACGAGGATGCCACCTAGCAGTGGGTCCCAATTTGTGACATGACACCACAAGAAATTAAATAATATTGTAAATAAATAAATTAATTACATCAATTAAATCAATATTAGGACTCTAAGGTTGAGATACCTTAATCCCAACATTCTCCCACTTGTCGAAGACTTGCCGAGAGTCATACAAAATCATTTGCTTAGGGCCCCAAGGCCCATGGAATCGAAACACCATCTGAACTTCTTTGTGCTCATTGGTTTTATTGGTGCATCTCCAACATTCACCAAAGTGTCAACCTTCTCCAAGTTCACCTTTCCATCTTCTACCATATCATGAACAAAATGATAAGTATGAACATTGATGTGCATTGTTCTAGCATGGAAGGTAGGATTCTTTGCTAGGCAAATCACACTTTGACTGTCGCAACAAACATTAATCTTTCTTGCATCTAAACCAGTATTAGAACACAATTTCTTAAGAAAAATGGACTCCTTACAAGCATGAGTGGTTACCATATACTCTGCCTTTGTCGTGGACAATACGACTACAACCTGCTGCTTGCTCATCTAGCTGATAACACCACCAAACATCATGAAAACATAACCACTGGTGGATCTTCTACTATCAATGTGACCTGCCCAATCCGATTCCAAATATCCTCAAATGCTCATAGAATGCTGAGGTCCATTAGGATAACCATGAAAAAATAAAGCATACTCAAAAGTACCCTATAAATATCTGAACACTCTCTTAATTGCATCCCAATGCACTCATCCAGGATTAGCCATAAAACAACTAAGGAATCCCATTGCTTGGGAAATGTTTGGTCTCGTACACACCATCACATACATCAGACTTCCAACTGCACTTGCATATGGTACTTTGGTCATGTCCTCAATGTCAATAGGAGATTTTGGACAATCATTCACATAAAGCTTTGTCCCCTGCATCATAGGAACAACTAATTGTCTGCAATCTACCATGTTGAATCTCCCCAACACCAAGTTCACATACTTGCTCTGGCTTAACCAAGCTTTTTGTTAGCTCTATCTCTTGTGACTTCCATTCTCAAAATGTACCTAGCTGCATCTAGGTCTTTCATCTCAAACTGTGCTGACAATTGAAACTTCAAATATAAAATAATAGTTTTACCATTCCCAATAAACAACATATCATCTATGTATAGGAAAATAATGAGAATGTGACCATTATCAGTTCTAAAGTATACATAATGGCCAGCTTTAGATATCTAAAATCCCAATGGCAACACATAAGTATGAAACTTTTGATACCACATTCTAGGAGAATGTTTCAAACCATAAAAGACTTAAATTGAAGTTTGCAAACCATAATTTCTTTACCTTTTTCAATGAAACACTCTAGCTATGACATGTAAATCTCTTCCTCTAAATCACCATGAAGAAATATTGTCTTCACATCCATCTTTTCCACTTCTAAGTCATACACTAATGCAAGTGACAATATGGGTTGAATAGATGTCAACTTTGCTATAGGAGATAATATCTCCCCATAATCAATTCCCTCCACCTGAGAAAACCCCTTAGTGACCAACCGTGCCTTATACTTCTCAACACTACCATCATGACCACACTTTTTCTTGAAAACTCATTTACAACCAATAGGTTTATGTCTAGTAGGAAAAGGTACCAGATCCCAAGTCTTGTTTTTCTTTAAAGAAGTCATCTCTTCATCCATGGATTGCATCCAGGAATTTGAATCACTCATATCCATTGCCTCTCTAACCATCCTAGGCTCATCAGTGTTAGTAATCAAAGCAAAGATGCAACTGGAATCCAATAATGAATAACCAAACCTTTTCGATTGCCACCTAACTCGTGTAGACCTCCTCAAAGGTTGAGGTTGAGGTTCTTCTTCTTCTTCACCACTTTCAAAGCTACTTGAGCTCTCCTCATCAATAGGTCCAATAGGAGTGCACAATCTTCTTTCTTCAGAGTAGGTGGAATTCAAACTACCTCTGTATTTAGTTTATCCTCTTTTCCTGGTGGCAACTCAATAGTAGAAGGTTTCATCTCTCTGAAGATCACACTTCTACTATAGAGAACCTTCTAAGCTTCTGGATCCCAAAGCTTGTACCTTTTCACACTGACACCATAGAAAATAAAGATACACTTAACAACCTTGTTTTCCAACTTTGATCTCTTCTCAATCGGAACATGAGTGTAAGCTTCGCAACCAAATACTCTAAGATGTCTCAATGAGGGATTTTTACCAAACCATGCCTCCATGGGTGTCTTTCCACCAAGAATTGGTGTAGGAGATCTATTGATCAAATAACATGTAGTGACTACCGCTTCAACCCAAAACTTTTTCTCAAGGCTAGCACCAGTCAACATACTCCCAACCCTTTCCATCAATGTTCTATTCATCCTCTTTGCAAATCCATTTTGCTGTGGAGTGTAGGGAGTTTTCTTATGTCTCTCAATACTATGCTCTTTAAAGAACTTGTCAAACTTTGTGGAACAAAACTCACCACCATTATCAGTCCTCAAACACTTAATCTTTCTACTAGTTTGATTTTCTACCAAGGCCTTATTAAACTCCTTAAACCAACCAAAGAATTTAGCTTTACTTATGAGGAAATAAATGAATTTCCTTCTACAGTAATCATTTATGAAAGGAGCCAAATATACAGATTTTGATAACGGAGGAACATTTACAGGACCAAAAACATATGAATGAACATAGTCCAAAACCTTAGAAGACTTGTGAGAACTAGAGTAAAAAGAAACACGGTGTTGTTTTCCATATACACAATGTTTGCAAAAGTCAAACTTGAGATTACAATCATCAAGGCCTTTAGCAAGGCTCTTATTTTTCAAGGTTCTAAGACCCTTCTCACCAATGTGACCAAGTTATTGGTTCCATAACATTGTCTTCTCTGTAGGAAGCTTCATTTCCATGGAATGAGCACCCTTAGGTACCCAAAATGCATGACCATCAGATGTAGCTGCAACTTGCTTCTTCTCTGCATGATCTAATGGTGAGGATGAAGAATCCAAACATCTATTATTCGGTACATCAAAAGAACTATTGCACTATATAGTGCATGCATTAAGCTGAAAGAAAGTGCCAATACGAACACCCTTAGTCAACACCATAGCCCCTCTAATAATTTTAAATCCACCACTAGAGAAAATAACGTGCACTCCCGAATCATTCAATTTACTTATAGAAAGCAAGTTTAATGCCAAACCCAGGATATGCAAGACACCATCAATCCCCTTCACGCTTCCATCAAGAAATTTTATTTTAACTCTTCCACAACCAACAATCTTCAAGTGAGAGTCATCACCTAGGTACACCTCTCCACCATTGTACTCCTCATACTTCGAGAACCAATCTTTATGAGAGGTCATGTGAAAGGATGCACCCAAATCTATTATCCACACATCATCCGATGCATGGGCTACCAAGGCTGCAATAAATGCTTCTCCATCATCTTGAGATGATTTCTCGAATTCAGAATTAGAGAAAGACTTATTTTTCTTCTTCTTCTCCTTCTTGAAATCTTTCTGAGTGTGACCAATTTCACCACAGTTCCAACAATTTTCCTTGGACTTCTTACTAGGAAACTTAGATCTCCCAAAAAACTTTGACTTAGATTTCTTGTCTTTATTTTTGCCTCTCTCCTTTGGTCTGCCACAAATTGCAAGGGCCTCCTTGGCCATCTCAGAAGACTTCCTTCACATATCTTTAGATAATAATGAGGCAACAACCTCATCCATCTTGAAGGTGGAATTAGTGCTTCCAATAGCCATTACCAAGTGATCCCAAGAGTCCAACAATGAACACAAAGGAACATGCAACAGTCTTGCTCATCAATCTTGTCTCCAACGAAACCCAGTTGTGCAACCAACACGTTAAAATAGTTTAGATGATCTGCCACAGATCCTCCATCTTCCACTTTTAGAGAATACATCTTCTTTCTCAGGAAAAGCTTGTTTACCAGGGATTTAGTTTGTAGACATCACCAAGCTTCTTCCATAGAGAAGTAGAAGTTTTCTCTTCATGGACATTCAAGAAGATGAAATCATCCAAAAAGATTCTAATAAGACCCTTGGCTTTCCTATCCATGAGATCCTAATCCTCTTGTTTCATGCCATATGGCATAGTTCAAGAAACTACAAGCAATAGGTCACGATCTACGAGCATGTCTTCCATTTTGAGCTTCTAAAGTTTAAAATTACTACTGTTAAATTTATCCATCTCAATCCTCCCAGATGTTCCTATCATCTCTTTCCTGCAACAAGGTAATGAAACACACACTTCTACAAAACTACCACTAAAACAAAGATTAGCTGAAAAAACCCTTCTAACCCAACAAAGGAACCAAGGCTAGCTAGGCTCTAATACCAATTGAAAGGAAGCCGGGTGACCAGAAACAAATTTCTACACTAATTTAAGTAGGGGAGAGTTACACAAATTTATTTTAACACCTTATACAATTACAATAAGATAAACACATAGAGAATAAAGGAATATAGTAGCTACAAACACATATAACCATGACACCAAATATATGTGGGGAAAACTCTTTCGGGTAAAAAACCCCACCCTCCAAAAGCACAATACTTCTATATTACTTCAAATAGGAGTTACAATACAACCTAAGTACAAAATATTCTTCTACAAGTGCCTCAAAATGAACACCTATTTTGGAGTGATATCAGTAGCACTTCATTATTTGCAAATAAACTATGCATTCTACAATGCAAGGCATACATTTTATAGAGCATACAAGCCAAGAGATGCTTCTAGAAGGGGATGAGAATCCAAATACACATGGCACAATATTCCATGCCATAGACATGCATTTGGACACTTGTACTAGTTTCCCTTGCACCTCTTACAATTGTCATACATGCAAATATTCTCTCCTAGCTTGGGCACCCAAAATGTACTCATAATTTCTTATGACAGATGCCTTACAACTGTCATAGAATATGTTATAAATCTGCCACAAGAGTCGTCATAGAATCCGTAAGAGAATTTGTCACAATTGACTAAAAATAGCCGATTCTCTTACATCCTATCATAACTTAATTTGGACGCCAACTTTCTCCATGCAACAAGATGCCTTATGAGACATCATAGAATCTATCATAGGTCAGAGATTCCATAGTGGGATGCCTATGTCCACTTGGGATAATTATGTGTCATCCAGTCACTACTAATGAGGATGCCACCCAACCAGTGGGTCCCAATTTGTGACATGACACAATAGGCAATTAAATAATACAAATAAATACATTAATTACATCAATTAAATGAATATTAGGGATCTAAGGTTGAGACACCTTAATCCCAACATCATTGTATTTTGGGGGCTTTTGAAGTTAATTTGGATAAGGATGTTTATGGTAAAGTGGAAAAAACATTTTTAGGTGTAGAATTGTCTTTGGATGGGTTGTTTGTTTGTGGGAGACTAGCCCATGAGTTTTTGAAGGTGGAGGTTGTTGGAGGCTCTTGTCAAGTTTGGTAGTGTTAAAGTGAGGGGGGAGCTTGGCTCCCTCATTGACTAGTTGTTCTTAAAATTAATCCTTACTAATATTCACAAGGTGATCTAGGTAAGCTTGTGTGGCATCACTTTTAATGAATTCTACAGACCTAGCGGACAACTTAGGTTGACCCAAAAATTTTCTTGCTCATTGGTGATGTCTTGATGGGCTTGTTGTTTGAAACTTTTTCCTTAGGTGTAACCATATATTGTTAAAAAGGGATTTTCTTCATATTGATCTATGTTATTTTTCCTTGTTTACTATGTAGCAATGTATGACATAAAAGGTCAAGTTGGATTATTTTGGGAGCATTTAATCTTTAATGTATTTCATCTACTTTGGGTTTTGCTAAGATTGGTTGGGGATGTGAAGGTTTAATGATGATTGGTTTCATCTAAGGTAAGATCTAAGGGATAATGAGTAGATTTGGAAATGTTGAATTGGGCTATGGTTGGTGATGTTTTAAATTAAAAAAAAATGGCGACCAAGAACCTAGTTTAGTTTGAGGTGGATGGTTGATCTCTCCTACTTGAGATAGGCAAGTTCCTAAGAAAGGTTAATTAGGATTCTTAATTAAATTAACTTAGGATAGGCCAAGTTCCTAAGCTAATTTGAGTAAGGTAGGAGGCTTGATTATTTACATTTAAGATAGGCAAGCTCTTAAACAACTTAGATCAAGGATGGATTAGGATGATTTGAATTATTTTGATTTAATTGATTTCCACTTGAGCTAGGAAAAGTTCTCAAGTGAACACCAATTAAGGATGATGGTTGGATATGATTAAGGCATTCTCTTAAAAGCAAGTTTGATTTAAGGATTTGATTTGGGAATGGATGGGGTTGGCTAAGGTTTTTAACCTAAGGTTTTTTTTGATGTTTAGGGAAGTTTAGAAAATGGATTTGAAATTTTTGGTTTTTGAGATGTGTTTTAGATAGAAGAAAGGTTTGAACACATGATTTAGCAAGCGATCAAAGATCAAAACCTTAAGAGAGTTTTATCACAACCCTATTTATTATTTCTCTCATGCTTTTATAATCTTCCTACACCTTTTATTATTCTAAGTATATCATCTTTACCTTAGGTTTCCATCATAAATATAAATTGATAAATTAAATTTGCAACGCCTTTAGAAGACTTGTTTAAAATAGAAAAAATCTTAAGGAAATAGTAAAGCCTTAGTGGAAGATATTTCTTGATTTTAGTTGGCAAGGTTGCAAACAATCAGTTGGTCGGCATGATTTTCGAACAGTCAGGCTTTTCTCAACTTTAGGTGGTATTACTTAACGGCAATAAGAGGAAAGGATCTGTATTCTATTGGCATCTGTGGTGGAACTATCAATTTGTTTGGAAATCTAAACCTTTGTTGAGTGCCTTCTTTACCTGCTTCATTCGCAAAGGGAATAAGGTCTATGTCTTCGGCCTTGGTATGTCACATTATCTTATCTGTAAGTCCATTCTTCCTAACTACAAATTCCATTTCACAAAGTCTAAATTAATCTTCGTCTTTATAATCCCTTTACACGTAGAGAAATATTCGAGAATCATGATTTCATACTATTTTCCTTTGCAATGTCACGTTTATCAGAGCTTTGTTTGCGCTTAATATAACACAATTCTATTCTACTTTCATTCGTAGCGAGAGTAGTTTGAACTTCCTCCAACATTGTTCCTCTATCTGTTACGCTTTGATGGATGTCTATAGGGTTTCATGCGGCGTAGGTAGGAAAAGTCGGTTACACCAGCCGATGACCTTTGCATGGAAGTTTCTAAAACCTTTTCACCCAATTCTATTTTGTGCATGTCGTGCAATCGTTGCAATCTACAAGTCCACTTTTCTTTGAGGCAAATTGGCAAGCAGTTTCCTCGCTATCTATGATCCCACATTTTGTATACATGTCGATGATTTCCACCTAGAAATTGCATTTGCTCTGAAGTTTCTAAAGCCTTTTCAACAAATCCATTTTTGTGAATGTTCTGCAAACTGGGCATTCTGTCAAACAATCCGAGCTTCTTATCCATGCTTTTACCTATCACAGCAAAATCATGAGAGAGATATCTTTGGTTTTAATTTTTTTGTGTTGAGATATAACCCTTTCAAACTAACCCTCCATCATTCATATTTAATGAAGTAAATGTTTAGTGGCCTTCCTTCAATCCATATGGATTGAATTGAAAGTATAGGCACACAAATCCTTACCCCTTTCTTGCTTACTAAGAAGGTTAATCCTTTCCTATTCTTAGCTTGTAACTTGAGTAATCGCGAGTAAGGAAAAATATCTTTGGACAACAATAAAGCCTATCTTATATCGTGTCAACCCTAGACTTGCCTCCTTTTTAGGGTGACGATCATTTGGAAGAATTTGTATATTTGCTAGAGAAATATACAAAATGATGATAAAATTAAATCTTACTTCTTTTTGTGCAGAAGGAAATCCGCCCTGAACATCAGCTTTGTCCTCTATTAAAGGGTGATGACGAAGATCTTGGAATCCTAGAAACCTATTTATCATATTTTCCTTGTTGGAGAGTTTCTTATTCCGAGGAGCTTCCTCAAGCCCTGCTGCTACATATTCAAACTCCATGGCCCTGCAAAAAAATGGGGTAAGGAATGATTCCACCAATGAAGTCACTAGGTTCCCTGCCCTTGTTCTGAAACACGCTCATCCCATTTTCTCCACAACAAACCAAAAGGACGTTTGTAGAGACAACTAACAAAAGGGTATCAAAAGAACTAGATTGCTGATGTCTATCTATACTTACTGGATGAGAGACAGAGCAATAATGTTATGCGTTTTATGCAAGTGCTGGACAAACAATAATGCTATGCGCTTTATGGAACTTCTTGGTTGGCTAAGCGTTTCAAAGCCATTTGAGCTAAAACATACATAATTTAAGATGAAAGTGTGTCTGTTTGTATGAAGCTGTTTTGAAGTCATATTTAGTTTAATTTAAGAAAACATGATAGGATAGATTAAGGGAAATATATACAATTAAATATTATCAATTATATAGATTTTATTAGAATAACATTAGTTCTTGTTTTTACTAAGTATCATGACTATATTTTTTAATTGTATTATTAAAATTAATGACAATGATAAGAATGATTTATTATGGTGATAATTAGAGAAAATTATATTTTTGATTAGATAAGCAGGGTTTTGAAAGGGCTTTGACCCTTGTACAATAGAAAGATAGAACATGAAGCCCAACCAACAACAACAAACAACAAAAAATCCAGAAAATCGAAGAAACAACAGACTCACGAACCTACCAACCCACCAAAATCATTGTGGTTTAAAAAAGTGTTCCAAAGAGCTTTGTTTTAACTCAAAACAAGGGTCTTTCTCCTCAAAACTAAATCTTTTGGAATAAGGCATGCAAACAGGACCATCCCCCATCTTCAATGCATTCATAGAAGAGCACTCTTTAAGATCAACTTTCAACACTTCTTGGCAATCCTTAGTAGAACGTTGATTATCTAACTTCTTCCCCTTATGAGTAAAAGAGGCATCCTTAGCAATTGGCTGATTGTCTTTCTTCTTCCAAACAAGGTGATATTTCTTATTCTTGTGACAAGTAGTGGAAGAATGACCCACTTTACCACAAGAAAGATAGATAACAGGGGATTCTTCGAAGTCCAACTAGTGAACCCAGACACCAAGTTGGAGGACAAGGTAACTTGAGTGGGCAGCTTCAGATTTTTCTCCACAAACACACAAAATATAGCATATAATAGCCGCTTTTTAAACTTAGTGATCTTATCATTAGCACTGTATTGCCCAAAAGAGTTAGCAATAAGCACAAAAATATTTTCATTCTAGAATTCTAAGGGAAGCCCATGTAAACGGGCCCAGGTAGGATATTTGAAGGATTCAATCATAGGATTGAAACCCAACAACTAGCTTTGAAGATTTAAACCATTTAACCCCAGAAAGCAAGGGCCATTGGTCAAGATCTTAGAACAATCCTCTTGACAAGTAAAGGAAAAAAGGAAAAATCCATTCAATATAGCATAAATCTTTACCTTGCCACAACTTCTGAATTCGTGAAATCCATCTATGAATAGTGTCAATGTTGGGGCAATTTCCACAAAATATCCCAACAAGCAAGTACCTTAACCATTCAGTAGACTCTTCAAGAAGAGAATCAAGAACCTCAAAGGTAATCTCCCTAGCTTCTAGATTGTGCAGGTTGTTGGAGCTCTCATTAGAGCAACTATCCTTCACCCTACTAGGGGTAGGAACATGATCAACAACTATGGGAACAACAGGTTCAGAACTAGCAACAGACAGAGGAACAACTTCATCCACTAATAGCTGAGTCTTGCACACATCAGGAGAAAAAACAACCAGAGAATCATCCACCAACTGCACATAGCTGTTCTCCATCAGACTAGGAGAATAGGGAAGAGTAGAACCCAAACTATCCTCCATGTAGGGCAGGGCATCTTTAGAGGGGAAAAGGAAACCTTTCCTCAAACCCAAAAATTGAGCATCATCAGTGGCCTGAGACATAGGCACCTCAACAATCGTTTTAGCCTTCTAACGAGCCTCCAATAAAAGATCCATGAGGAACTCCTCTTCATTAGGAGAACCCCCCCCATAAGACAGGGTAGGAGGGGAAAGAGGGTCTTCAACCTCCCACCCAACATCAAAATCCTCACAATTTGAATCTTCCAAGGAAAAGAGAGTAGAGATAGGGGAAAACCCCTTGTACCTCCCTCACAAGTGTCAGAAACCTCATCTCCAACATCGTATTCAACATCTTTAGAGCAAGCAGAAGAAGCAAGGTTCTGCCATCGGGACTGTGAACAACAAGAACCAAAAGACACACCTTTTGCATCTGTAGCGGAATACATCGCAGCAACAATTCTATCTGTAGCATCTTCATTAACTGGACAAAACAACCATCACCACTAACAGGCCCTCTAGAGGCAGTAAGGGAAAAAGGGCGACATAAAGTATCTTCCTCCAAAACCTCTACACCAACTTCTTCATCATCCATGACATCTTCAGCAATGCAAGTAGTAGAAAGGGGAACTTTTCGCTTCAGAGAGCGGCCCTTTCTCACACCCTTCTTTGTGCCCTTCTTGCCATCATGCCCAACTCCACAACAAGGGAGAGAAACACGTGCAACAACATTACCTGGAAGCCTGGAATCTCCATCCTCATCGTCTCCATCCTGATCAACTGCCTCAGATTTGATATCGCCTCCTTCGCGTCTTCTCCCGCCCACTCTCGTGCACTCCATGTTTTATAAATTTTAGAGGAAATTATGTTATATAATGAAATTATTATTTTTTTATAAGGAAAATTGATGCAAGGTAGAAAAATTGACAAAATTATATATTTTTGGTTATGCACATAGTTAACAAGTTGAAGTTGTTTCAACAAACTCCTTATCTCACTAAATTATGTATATTACAAATAGATTTTTAATGTCTTTAATATAAAACAACTCAATTCTTTGGATTCAAGTTCAACAAGATGAAAGGAAAATCCATCAAATTAAGTGACATGTGACCGATTTTATATACCGTTCCTAAAAGAAATGAACATTGTCAATACAAATAATATTTATTATTATGGTTATATGAACAGATCAATTGCCACCATTTCTTTATTGTAGGACAAGGATCGTAAGAAGCAGGGAACCTCCAACCTCACCTTGGAGAATAATTATTTATTTAAATTCTTATTTGAGAGAGGAAGAAAGTCTTATGCCCCCTACTGCTTCTATTTTTTCTTCAGTTTCTTTTTTTTTCTAGTGTTTTTCCAGTTAGTTGTTTAAGTTTTTTAAATTTGTTATTTTTGGCCAATTTAGACCTATTTTGAATCACATTAAGAAAGATTTTGTAATGGGTCACGACCCTTGTTATCACATTGTGGATCAAATTTTGTACTATCAATAGGATGACCATGTTATCATACATGCTCTAGCTAATACAGCACATCAAATTAATTGATAATATATGTAAATATGTACTCCATTTTTATATTTGGATAAATTTTAAATTTTTTATAAAAAAATAAAGTTTTCATTAAAAAGGTAAACATAATTTGAAAGAAGTCATTACATCTCTTACTTAATTCAAAGTGAGGGGTTCATTACAAGATCATTCACCTTATTCTTACTTTACATAGAGAAAAAAATATTTCATGATTTTCCTTTTATGTGAAGTAAATTTATAAATTATCTACACCCAAAGTTGTTATGAGATAGTTGAAGTTGAAAATCAAATCTTTTACAAATATAATATAAGTATAAACATGAAACTCCTAGGATTTCATAATTATTTCAAGAGAAATAACCTATAATAGTAGCAAAGAGACAAACATTTTCTACAGAAAAAAAATTTAGAGCATCATTTCTTTTTTAAATATAAAGATATAATTTTTAAAAATGTATGTAGTAAATAAAATAGTTCTCTTTTAGAAAAAAATAAAGATAACAAAGTTTCTAAATATATAGTAAATAAAATATCTCTATAGTAAAGTAAAATAAAGACACTATTTTTTAAAATATCTAATAAATAAAATAACTCTAATAAAATAAAACAACTATTAAGTGAACAAAAAAAGTTTTATGTCTTTTCTATCTAAGGATCTATTTATGTGTGTCCATGTGTATATGTAGTAGTTTAAATATATTTTTTTAATAAGAGGGGTAAACACTTTTGACCCAGATAGTGAGGTCACAAATGGGGGACCACATCCCCAATATAAATTCTCAATAATTACACCTAATGGGGTTCAAATCTTGATGAAAAAAGTAAGAACAAAATAAATTAACCATCACACCATGCTACTATTGGCAATAAATATTAAAATTACATTCACATAAAAAATAAAATAGCTAAAGTTAAAATAAATAACATATTTTCATTGAAATATAAATGTACTTAAGATATAAAGAAATATAATTTGTTACTTGTCCATCTTAAACAACAAATCTAATATAAAAATCTTGAGATTGATATATCTTGACATCTTCTAGATACATGTATTTCAAATATCTATACTATTCTTTCTAACAATTATACTTCCAAAGAATTGACAAAGACCTTTAAATAAACCTCTTTTTAGCAATTTTCATTAAATAGTATTGAATCCATTAGATCTATGGACCCTTTAAGATCATGAAAATGAGTGAAAATACAAATTATTCTATGATGTTGTTAATTGATTTAAAACTTAGTGTATATTTTAAATTATAAATTATTATACAAATTATAAATTAATTTATATAGATTATTGAAAAGATTAATAATTAAAGTACAAATTATAAATTGCTATAAAAAATAAATTGTAAATTAGTATATATAAAATATAAAATGTAAATTGTAACATTATAAATTAAGTTTTAGGATTAAGATTTAAAAAAATTAGAATTTTAGTCCACTTTGTTACATAAAACAAGAAACTTAAAAAATAAAACTAAATACAAATTGCATGTTAGTAGGTACTTTGCAAGGATGTAGCTAGTTCATGAATCTCATCCTAGATGGTATTGTTAAAATTAATGGCAATGAAAGGAATGCTATTATATTTTTAGGAATATGAGGTAATGGTGTTTAAATGATTGTAGTTTTGGGACTAGTTAATAGGAACTAACATAATTGTAAGGGGAATTATTAGAACTATTTTTTTTACACGTTTAGTTGATTTATAAATTAGTGTATATGGTATTTATTATTACAATTCAAATATATTAAAGTATTTGTAAATTATAAAGTGCATACATTAATTTTTTATAATTAGTATATAAATTGTGAATTAATGTATAAAATTCAAATCAAATTATAAATTATTATGTAACAATTATAAATTAGTGTATAAATAAAGTGAATGGTAAATTAGTGTATAAATTATAAATTAGAATATACAAATTTTAAATTGTAAATTAGTGTACATATTATTTTTAAATATATAAAGTAGTGTATATAGCATATTATTAAAAATTATAAAATTAAATTAAGTCAATATATAAATAACTAAAAAACCAATATAAATAATATATCTTATATCAAAATATTTAAATGCCATAGATTTTAAACTATATATTGATCAAAGTACATAAGATTCTCAAATTAACATGAGATATGTCATGTATCACAAGTGGATCCTGTCTTTTCCTAGTTGAATAACCCTAGAGTGATAATTTTTGGGCTCTAAATGATTTTAAGAGCCTTGCATAACTACACATATACATTATAACTTGTACATTATAATAAATTTAGAATATTCACATATAATATAATTTTAATGATGTAAATGGCATGCGTGCATACTTTGTAGTTGAACTAGGAATATTTGGTGCTAACCCTAATACACACTAAGAAGAAAAAATAATGTTAAATTATAACCTAGAGGTCCATGAATTCATGTATTTGGTAAATTTCACTAAATATATTTAAGCTTAAATTTAAATGATACTTTATCAACATGTTGATCCAAATCACCATGTGCTCATAAGTGTGTGTCAATATCCACACGAGTAATGTCTCCACTATTGGATTTGATCTATGATCCAAGACTCCCATCAATGAATACCATAAAGGACCATGAATGTAGAAGGGCATGAAACTTGAAGGTATAATATATTTAAAATTCAATTCCTATCCAAGTTGCTCAAGTATGTCACCTAGGGGAAGGATGGTGCTATCAAGTTGATCTTGAGGAGCAACTTATGTAGATTCTCTTAAACCTTGTGAATTTTGACCACAAAGGACTCTAGATTTAGAAAATTATAGGATAAGAGAGCATTGGTGGGGATGATGTAGATGTTATATTTGTGCTAGTGACAGTATGATCTACTGATGATGCCACAATTGAGAGAGGTTATCAACTATAAGGATATCACCTAATATGCCCTCAATGTTAAGTCCAATGAAATAGCTTACCCAAAAGGATGCAAGTAATCAATATTAGTGGTATAATTGAATCTATTTGGAGATGGAAAGGAAACAATATGCTATGGATCACAATATATAATGAGTATGATTCATGTGATTTAGATGACTTGTATGTGTTTATCAATAAATATTGACCAATTTAATTTGATGAGATGATCTAGGCCTAAATAGAAACATTGGTGAGACCCTAAATTTATTTCCTTTAGGAAGTATTAACCTTAATGTCACTAATAAGATGAAACCCTAGGATAAATGCACAAATCATCTCAACAACCAAGTATCTATGTCAAGGAACATGTTATCCTAGATGATGGTGCATGAGCACATGGGTGAATGAGCAATCAACACCAACCAAAAGAAATTGTTGATTTGTTTTCCATAGTTTTGGTTTCCGTTTGTCATCTCTCATCTTTAGTTTTGTTGAGCTCAATATCTTCATATTCGACCTTGCTTTATGATGAATTAGGAAATTGTGAAGGGTGAAAGGGAAAGTTTAAAATTTTAATTGATTTTAATCGATTGGTATGTAAAGTTAAATTCATTCACTTTTCCAACATCCATTGCAGTCTATGGAATTTTTTCAGATGTTGTATTTGCTACTGCCTTGGTCAATGCATAAATAATGACTAGATGTTGTCTTTGCTACTACCTTGGCCAACACATATCCAATGTGGAAGCATAAACTAGCACATGAATCATTGGGCTAAGGTAATGAAGGGTCTTTGAATCTAATTTAAACCTTGAAATTCATTTCCTCTGTGCTTTTTTACCTTTGTGACATCAATGAAGGAGAAGATTAAAAGAAATTTCCTTGAGGAAAATAGGGGAATGGGTCGTGGCTTTAATAGCATGCATTTTTGTTTTAAAAATCAGGCAAAAAGAGACAAGGGGTCGTGTGGGAGGTAAAGAGGCTGAATTGATTTGATAAGGGGCTATATATGAATTAAAATTTTAAAATAAGAAAAGACACAACAACCTCAAGGCTACGCTACTAGTGAGAGGGTGGGTCTGTTGAAGATCCCACATAGGGAATAAAAGGTGGAGGGTAGTGAGTATTCAGCTTTGAAAAAGGTGGATTCAAGCTTCCTTAAGCCGTGTCATGTGGAGTACAACTAGTGAATGAACAATGAGAGTAGATATAGAAGAGAGTACATATGGGAAGGATAAATGATTGTTGGAAAATCATTACCCTGTCATAAAGGAGTTTGAAAATAGGCACAACTAGAAGGTAGATAAGACTACAAATAAAGTTGCAAATGAGAAAAGAGGAGGTACCATATATGGTTGGGAGTGGAGAGGTGCACAGTGCCAATAATAGGAAACATAGAAATTTGGGGTATTGCATGAAAATGAAAAAAATGATTGTAATTTGGAGTTGAATTAATAAAATTGATGTATGTTTTTAATTTTTATTTTAGTGAATGTTGAACTAGGTAGCATATTGCTTGTGAAATTCATTTTGTGGTTGAGAGAGCAGAGTACCCTCTTACATCAATTGGTATCAGAGTAGTTGGTCTTGAGAGTGTTGAGGATACACCAAGACTTGTGGGAAGTGAGAAAAAATTGTGGAGAGTTTAAGAGAATTGTTACAGGTGTGTGTGGAGTCCTTAATAATTGAGATTTGAGAGGGACATACCATTGATTGAAAGAGATGCTGCCTCAAAGAGGAATGCCCAAAATAGAGGTAGTGTTGAAATGATTTCAAGAGATGATGAGAAATGATATAAAAAATGAGGTGAGATTAGCTAATAGTAACACAAGGGATCTTGAGCATGAGGAAGAAAGAGAAGAGGAAGAGAAAGGAAGAGAAGAAGAAGAAAGACTAGAGGATGCCAAAGAAGAAAGGTTTTTGAGGGTTCTTGCAAGAATTACAAAAAAACAATAAAATGGATGTGCCAAACTTTTCTGGAATGTTAAATCTGAAAGAGTTAATTGATTGGATAGGAGAGATGGAAGAATATTTTGAAATGGAGGAAATTAGAGACCCATAGTGGTAAAGCTAGGCCAAAAAAATTGAAAGGGCATGTTGCATTATGGTGGAAAGGATTGCAAAGAGAATGGGTAATGAATAGAGATCCCAGGATAATAAGGTGAAACCAGATGGTGAGAAGGTTGAAGAAAAAATTCATTCTTGGAGATTATGAAATTGAGGTATCCAAGAATTTGCAAAATTTGAAACAAAAAGATATGAGTGTAAAATATTACACAAAGGAGTTTTACAAGCTGGCCATTCGATCTGGAAGACATGATAAAATTGATAAGGAAAAGGTAACTGGGTATGTTAATGGCTTACGATTTACCATTCATGATGAAATGAGTATGCTAAAAATTACTTTGGTAGAGGAAGCATACCGGTATGCACTAAAGGCTGAGGAGAAATTAATGAGAAGGTAAATAAAAAATTCCAAAAGCTAAGGAAGATTTGCAATTGAAAAGGGAAAAGTGAGCATTAGCAAAGGAAAGCTGATTGAAGAAGAATCCAAGCCCAAATGGAGTAAAGAGGTGGGCCAAAATACAAAAGAAAAGGAGGTCTCAACAAGAGGACATGGTAGCAGTAGCAAAGGGTTCCTAGGTAAATGTTACCAATGTGGAGAAGTTGGTCATCATGTTTACAAGTGTCCTCAAGTACAAGAAGGCAACAAAAAGAGTGCAACAAGGAACAAATTGGCACAAGAGGATGAGGAAAATGATGCATCCCTGAAAGGTGAAGACCTAGAGGAAGGTGAATCTCTCATGATGAGGAGAGTGTTGGTGAACCTGAAGGAGGTTGAGGAGGAACCATCCAAAAGAAGGATTCTCTTTCGAATTATGTGCAAGGCTGGAGGTAAGTGTTGCAAAGTTATAGTAGATAGTGGTAGTGCGGACAACCTCGTTTCAAAGGAGATGGTAGAAAAAATTAGTTTGAAAAGGTGTAAGCATCCTTGTCCAAGTATAAAGTTTCTTGGTTACGAAAGGAAAATGAAATGACTGAATGAGTGAGATTTTTTTAGTTAATTTTTTAGATTGGCTCTTATAGAGATGAGGTGTTGTGTATGTGATGCCTATGACTGCTTGTCATGTGTTGTTGGGTAGGCCATGGAAATTTGACAGGGAAGCCATCTATGATGGAAGAAAGAACGTTTATACCATCTATAAAGATGGACAAAAGTATACATGTTGAATTCTTTGAAAGAGAAGGAGAAGCAAGTGAAAGAATCCAGCTCTATTGTTTGTTGTAGTGCAGAAAAGCAAGAAATAGAGGAGGGTGATCCCACAATACTGGTTTACAATTTTTGGCCAAACCGAACACTGAATTGATTTTTTATAACTAAATCTTCACTTTCGGACACCTATAGTGTCTAAATCGTGAGGAATTTGAAAATGATGCAAACTAGTGATTTGTGACATTTTTTCTATAGATTCTAAATATATTTTTTTCAAAATTTTTGGAATCAGATTGCACTTCTTTTTCCATCTCCTTCAAAAACTATTTTTTTCTGTAAACACCATTTTTAAGGAGTGACGCTCACCGTATAACACAACTTTTTTTCCCTGAAGGATAAAATTCTAATTTTTTCAAATTTAGATTTGTAACTATGACATCCGGTGCTTCCAATTGGTTTCATAGTGTTTTATTGAATATTTTTTCTTAATCAAGTTTCAAGTCAAACCAATTACAATTTACATAGGTAGACCGTATAACACAAATTTTTTTTGTATGTATCGAAATTCAATTTCTTTTGTTGGATCAAGAACTTCAATATCTGGTGCACTCATATTTTTGAATTTTTTTGATAATCTTCTATTTTTCCACATGTGCGAACAAAGAGCTTGATTTTTGGTGAAAAACTACATTCACAAGAAATAAAAATAAAAAATAATAATCAAATTTAATTTAATTAAAATTATACTTTTTTTGAAGCTTATAATAAGGACTACATACGTACAAAAATAAATTTTAAATGAATTCATTTGATTCCCCAAAAGGTAAATCAAAAGTGGTTTTTTATCAACATTTTGATAGGTGCAAAGGAGGCTCTGTTATAGGTATGGTTTAAAACTAGCAGGGTTCTATCCAATGAGGCTTGGTCTAAAGTGATTTGATCAAACCCTCTTCAAGTGGAATCCTTTAAATGGAAAATTTCAAGGCTTAAATCAATATATTTTCTAAAAATATGCGATTTCAGCAAAAATCAGGATCTCCCAGAAATTGTAAACCACTATTGTGGCAACACCCAGGAAGAGAAAAAAAATGAGTATAATTATTTGCAACCATTCAAATGGTAGATTTTAGGAGAAAAGGGAAGATTGGATTCTGATTTATTGCATAAACATAATAAAGAAGCAAAGAATAACATCCCAAAAGAATGTGGTGGTCATAGATGTGAACCTGTGGTAGGAAGTTGTCCAGAGAAATGGGATAACACCAATGGAGGTGGCTTGAGTGTTGAGATTGAGCAAAAGAGTAGATGAGGGAAGACTCTCGTAGACAAGGAGCAATTGTGGATAAAAAATAAACATGGGATTACCACCCCATGCACCTTTCAATGTTCCTAAGTTTGTAGCCAACTAATGGAACATTACACTTACTTGGTGTTTTTGGTGTAGGAGCACATGAGTGAATGAGCAATCAACACCAACCAAAAAAAAATGTTGATTTTTTTCTGTAGTTTTGGTTTTTCATCTCTCATATTTAGTTTCAATGTTGAGCTCAATATCTTCATATTCGACCTCGCATTATGATGAATCGACAACTATGAAGGGTGAAAGGGAAAGTTTAAAATGTTGATTGATTTTAATTGATTGGTATGCAAAGTTAAATTCCTTCACTTTTCTAGCATCCATTGCAGCCTATGGAATTTTTTTAGATATTGTATTTGCTATCGTCTTGGTTGATGCATAAATAATGACTAGATGTTATATTTGTTACTACCTTGGTTGACACATATGCAATGTGGAAGCATAAATTGGCACATGAATCATTGGGCTAAGGCAATGAAGGGTCTTTAACTCTAATTTAAACCTTGAAATTCATTTTCTCCATGCCCTTTCACCTTCAAGACATCAGGGAAGGAGAAGATTAAAATAAAATTGCCTTGAGGAAAATAGGGGAATGGGTCGCGGCTTTAATAACATGCATTTTTATTTTAAAAATCAGGCAAAAAGAGACAAAGAGTCATGTGGGAGGTAAAGAGGTTGCATTGATTTGATATGGGGCTACATATGAATTAAGATTTTAAAATAAAAAAGGACACAACAACCTCAAGGCCAAGCTACTAGTGAGAGGGTGGGTTTGTGGAAGATCCCACATAGGGAATAAAAGGTGGAGGGCAGTAAGTATTCAACTTTGAACAAGGAAGATTCAAGCTTCCTTAAGCCGTGCAATGTGGAGTACAACTAGTGAATGAACAGCGAGAGAAGATATAGAAGAGAGTGCATATGGGAAGGATAAATGATTGGTGGAAAATCATTACCCTATCATAGAGGATTTTGAAAATAGGCACAACTAGAAGGTAGATAAGACTGCAAATAAAGTTAAAAATGAGCAAAGAGGAGGTACCATATATAGTTGGGAGTGGAGAGGTGCACAGTGCCAATAATAGGAAACATAGAAAGTTGGGGTATTATATGAAAATAAAAAAATGATTGTAATTTGGAGTTGAATCAATAAAACTAATGTCTATTTGTAATTCTTATTTTAGTGAATGTTAAACTAGGCAACACATTTCCTATAGATTTTTTTTTTCTTTGAGTTGGTTGAGGGAGGGAAGTACCCTCTTGCATCATATGATCTATGGCTCTATCATATACCATGTCATTGCCCTTGTCCTATATGGCCAATTATATTTAAATAGTTAATTTTGAGGCTCAAGTGCACATTGGAATTTGATTTTTATATACATAATATATAACAAGAGTTGTTCATTATTAAAATAATGACCTTGTGAAGCTACAAACCTATGATATATCAATGGTTCCACACAACGACACACAAGCCTAGTGACTAAATATCACTTCACATTTAGGTTTTTCTATATAGAGAAACATGTATCCATAATTTTTTGGGCGTGTGTTGTTAGGCAATGCATAATCCAACATAACTTGTAACACTATGTGTCATCAAGTAGCAAGGATAACATCCAAAGCAACATTAGAAAATTGGCTAATATCAATAAACAAGTTATAATTACGCTAAAGTCTATTTTTTTCTCACAATTAGATTTATTTAATTCACCATGGTTTAAGGTCATATAAAATTAACTATAATCTTGTAATATCTCTATTTATATATTTAGTTTCACTACGAAATGAAAAAATACTTATACAACTTATTTAATTTTATTAAAAAAATGGTTTAAAATTTTATAGAATTTTCTTTTACACATTATAGTTACCAAGTAAAAGTTACCTTTCTCTTATTTTTCACTAATCAAAATAGTTTTGTGAATAACAAAACATGATGCATAAAATATTAAATAAAGGCAATCTATTTTTCTTGTAATTTTATAGTTTAGTAAGTTTAATCATATCTAGATGTAAATAATAATGCGTCAAAATAATTTCCACTTCAACTAACTAATTAATGACCCATAAAAATAAATTAGGAATTTTTCATCTATTAGACACAATAGAGTGACAATTTATTATTTATTGATAGGATATTTATATTGAAAACTATGACATTTTTCTATTTTTATTTAAAATCAAGAGTAATAGAAGAGAACATCTCTTTCAATTCTTTAAAATTTGGTAGTCCATTATTTCATGAAGTTGGATAAGAAATGCTTCTATTATAATAAACATAAGTCTAATTATGCTGTTAGAAGAAATGCTTCTATTATAATAAACATAAGTCTAATTATGCTGAGAGGTGTTCTATAGTAGAAGCAAGCTATGCGTATACATAAAAAAAATCCCTAGGATATATTTTGACGTGCATTGCTGGTAGTAAAGATAGAACGTGGAGGAGAATGCATAACAAAAAAGATAGAAATGGAAGTGGACAAGAATCTAATGAAGAAGATGGATGTCAAAGAGCCAAGAGTATTCAACACATTTCATGTCTACCCCGTCCAGCTCAAGAAGAGATTTAAATAGATCGTTGGACAATTCGTCGAGACTCTACTCCCCTAAGTGAGAAAATGCAGATTCCTTAATTGTGGAGACTCTAGGTTTGAATCCCAAGAGTCTTCATCCCTGAAAATTAGTTGTATAGGAGAGATTAAACTACAAAAAAGGAAAAGGTGTCCAAGCGAGGAGAAAAGGGATGGAAAGATAATAGCATACTATCCAGGCCGAAGAAAATATTGTTCAAGATGCGTTTAAAGAAGGAGAAGGAAGCACCATATAAACAGAGGATGAAACAATTTACATGTCTCTATGAAAGATTAAATACTATTTTTCTGGCTTTTATGATAAAAATTTTGGTGACATGTTTGTGGAGGAGAAAAATGTAGGTGATTTGGAGAGGCGAGTAAGACCTCACATTGGTGACATTGCAGTGGCATAAATTTCTCTATGAATTTTGTGGGGAAAATCTAAATTTGAACAAATCTATTATTGACCTAAAGTTGTGAAATCCTTTATGCGATATAGTACAATTAAGTATATTAGTGGAGGAGCTATTGAAGTTAGTTGATTGAACCCTTTTAATTTTCTAGTAGAGATTTAATCTTGACATTTTTTTGTAATATTATATATGTCATCTTATATTGGTAGCCGTATCTCCAACTTTGCTATTTCTGTGTACATTCTTCTAGCTGGAAGTTGAGGTTGAAGGATTTACCAGAGATATTTTTAATTTAAAGAGTAATCACTTTTTTTTTGTATCTTATTATAATTAGAAGGATTTTATATTGAACATAAATACTCAAGAAATCATAAATCAAATACAAAAATGAAGTTGAATTGAAAATAAGATATAGAAAAAGTGATCCTAGTTAATAATTCATTTGCAACAATAATATCTTTTACATTTTTATGAAAGAAATTACCTTAATCCTTAAATATAAGCTATGAATAAAATACACACTACAAGAACTTTGCAATGAATAACTCAAAAATGCTTGATTATTTTGTTAATAAAGAAAATTGAATTACAAAGTTGAAAATGGTTAACACATTGAACCATGTTTCCATGTTCTCATATACATCTCAATAAAATATAGATTATTGTTATAGAAGATTATTTATAGACATTGATAAAATACAGTAGAACATTTTAAAGATTAATAAACCTCCTAAAATTACAATTATTTTATTCCTTAACAAGAAAACAAACTTCTCATATAGAAATAAAAAGCATGTAAGCTCAAGAAGAAAAATGACTCTTGTCATATTTTAAATGTGAAAATCCAAAATTATATTGAAATTAAATGATTGAACAACCTATTAATAAAATAGATTCCTTATTATCACAATAGAGACAAAAATAATGTTGCTAAAGTCATTAAGAAAAATGTCACCCTAAAATGATGATAAAGACAAACCTTAATGATGTTGCTGATTTGGAAAATGATTTTACCCATTACAATTTTGTAATGAAGCATTTATTTCCTTTGACGGCTAGTATAACTCAAACAAGTGAAACATGTGCATATCCCTTCAACCATTTTTAATTTTAACTGTACATCTCCAACACACCTTGAGTATAAACTAACTCATTCATATTTACAATGATATTTTTTTCCTATCATTTTACTAGTGCAACCACTGGATCAATAAGCCATAAATATCTTTAAGCTTCCTTTGTAGAATTGTAGTAAGAAACTAAATTGTTTTAGTTATCTTTTGTTTAGAAAACTTTACATGTTCCTCAATCTTTTTTCAGCATGCTCATTCATAATGCCAAACCATTTTGCATTAATGGTACTAAACATGTGACTTTTTATAGTTTTGATTGCATATTTCATTTTTTTAAACTTTTTTCTCTATCAGAAACTTTATAACCTCTACCTCCTCCACTATTATTTCCTCTATTAGTTCATCTTCTTCCTCTAGACCAACATATTTCCTTATAAAATAGCTATTCCAATCCTTTTCTCTTAGTATTTTAGTTACTTATCTCTTTCTAAAAATCATATATAAACTAAAATTTTAGTAGAAATGTTTGTTGTTTTCTCAAGCATTCAAAATGAACACATAAGCTCATTCACATAATAGAGGCTTAAATATTTTGACTCCTCAATGAACACTGCAACAAGGTCAAATTAAGGAGGGAGACATAACATTCTTTTTCTTTATCTTCTTATCAATTAAATTTTATCCATAGGATTCAATTTGAATAATTAAACTAATTAGATTATTAAATAACTCTTACATAGATTTAGATTAAATTAAATTAAAAAAAGTATTTTCAAAATATCTTTAGAATATTTGAAGTTTAATTCTTCACTTTTTCAGTTCTCCAATATACATTTTCAACAAAGCCCATACTTTTTTTAATTTTCTAGTTGCAACAATTCGTAGGAAAATACATCCATGGACAACTTATTGGATGATGAAAAGATGTTTTGAATACTTTTTCTTATTCTCCTTTTACTGATCTCTCTATTCCTTACTTAAAAGATACAAATGTAGGCTTTAAATAACCATTTTCAATTAACTGCCACAGATCTTGTGAAGTTCTAAAAATCATAGTTTTCTCCTTTGAATAAATGTATTTGAGACTAAGATAAATTTAAACAATTACAAGTTGCCATATTTCTCTCACAAAATAAAAACTTCAACTGTTCTTTACTCTTCACATACTTTTATTTATTTCTAATTCTTTGACACAAATAAAATTCACTGACATAGAAAAAATTCACCACTCTGCTAAGAATTTAAGGTTGTTTCTAAATTCCTAATCTGTTATCAATTTTTGGATTTACATTGAAGAGCATAGATGAAAATAGCAAAAGAGTTCATATCCATCTCAACCAAAACATATAAAAAAAGTTGTAGATATGCTATCTAAAACACAACGCTTCGAGATCATAATGGTAGGTACAAAAAAGGAGTGTTGAAAGCTTTATAATGTCACTGTAACTCTAAGAACATATTGAATACCGAACAGAGAAGAACGTGGAGGATTAGAGGCTGCTCAACGAGAGATCTAAGACCTGAGAATTACGGCATGAAAACTGGTGAAAACGTTACGCATTAACTACTTCAATAACTGTATCGGCCTTAAATGTTAAGTGTGGTGATTCTATACTGATATCTTTTTGACAAGAACCCTATGTGTTCGAGTGAGCGTAGATGGTAAATTGAGAGCAATTTTTCAAAATAACAAAAGAGGAAAGCGAGTAGAAAATATGTTCAATCCATACGAGATGGTAGGTTTATGACCTATTTGAACTAAGCTAAACTAAACTATTGGTAACTATTCAACTAAACTGTTGGCAGCTTACATTCCTGGGCTTCATGAGTATTGAATCTACTTCATCATCAGGGCGTAAGTAAGGTCATCGCTTTACTTTCGTGAACACCTTGAGCCCTCAATCCTGGTTGGATCGCCGGCGCAAATGCCAACCTGCCTTCTTGTTTAACAGCTGGCTTATCTAAACTGCCGATTGCCCAGGCTAGCAATTCATAAAATCACAAAATCCAAAGCGGCCTTGGCCCCCCTTCCATAACTTGTTATAGAGCCACATATGATAGTTTATTATATCGAGTCTACCAAGGACATGAAAGCGCAGCGTCAGTGATGAATAAACTGCACACCAAGAGCATGAAGAGCAGAGGTAGGACAGATGCATGAATGTATAATGACAATTATTAGACATCCTCCTTGGAAAATGTGTGAAGTATACGGATAACCAAAATATGTAACATTTTGCAAGGAAGATGCATAATAATTGTCATTATACATTCATGCATCTGTACTACTTCTGCTCTTATTCTCTTGGTGTGTAGTTTATTCACCACTGACGCTGCGCTTTCATGTCCTTTGTAAACTCAATATAATTAACTATCATGTATTGCTCTATAACAAGTTATGGAAGGGTGCCAAGGAAGCCCGCTTTGGGTTTTGGATGGTTAAATCTTTAATTAAATGGAAAATGCCATAAAATTTATTCAATTTATTGAATATATTATGTATTGAATCTAAATAAGTGATTTTATTTATTTATTATAAAGTAGTAGAAAAGTAATTAGAACTAAAAATTGTGTATTATAGCTGATTTCAATATGAATATATGTTAAAGGATGTGTGGAAATTAAATTACAATTTTTTACATAATCTAAAAGTTTGTATCATGAAAAGGGAAATGGTTAAGTAGTGAAAAATATCACTAAGTATAGACAAGTTCTAAATGTGAATGTTGTCCTATAAAAAATTCTCATCAATTGATGTTTTTCTAATTCTTTTTTGAAACAAATACAATTCTTATTGCTTATGTTAAATGTTAGGGTAAATAGGATTTACCTACTTAAGTTTACTTAGGCATAGTAGTGCATTTAATAATCCAGGTGGTTTTTTCCCGTTTGAGGTAGTTTTCTCACCCGTCACATATTTTTTGCCTTTATAAGACACTATTGTACATTATGTAAATTATCTCATCTCAATATATTTTTCTCTCATGAAATAGCCTTGTGTTGCTTTTGTCCTTTTTGTGAAGATTTATTTGCAGGTTGTGTGGGCTCAGTGGTTGACACCAACATTAAAATTCACATAATGGTTCAATTAACTCTTGTATGTGGTGTACATACACTCTAAGCTCTACACCTTTTCACTATTTAATAATTTAAGCTATTTTATTGGATGCAAGTTCATTCAATATTTAGGAAAGAAGTGGACACTATTGATGTAATGCCCCGCCAAGCAACCCCAAAGGATACTAATACATCTTACATTTATGACACCAATTTTTTTTTTTTAAAAAGTACTAACATACATCATAATAATCATATATCACATGATATGAAACTAAACATGAACTACATATAAAAATCCTTCGGGTTTACATGACTGCATTACTTTTCACAACAACATCATTACATCACATGGAAGGTAAGTATACACTAGTAAACATAAGATAACATGAACATGGACAATACATTAATCAAGGATTACAATATTACAATGCCACTTCCCAACATGAATGGGGAAGATACAATAAAATGGAATAATACATTTGAAATGAAGGAGTACAAAGCTGCAATACTGGATTCAACTCTGGTTCAACTCAGGAGTCACTGTAAGGTACAATTTCACACTTCTCGATCGACGTTTGGGGACCCAATGGGGTGCATAGCACGTTCCACCCAACCACGTGGACCCTAAGGCCCACCCCCCATGCTAAGAGATGACAAGAAGGACCCCAACAATAACCATCAAACAGAACAAGGATACAAGACTTCACAACAAGATCCACAATAACATAAGGCAATCTCCAGCACAAGATATAACCAACACAAGATGTGCCCAACATAAAGAATAACCAATAAAGAATAAACATACAAATGCCAACATGTGCTTCCAGAGGCCCAAGAATAACTTAAAGGGAAACAAGCATACATGGTTGTTAAAGGAAGAGTGTCATCGCAATGTTGCATGGGTTACCCTGGCGAATCTTCCTAGGCCTCGGCCCCCAACTTGGGTTACCCTGGTGACCTCTTACGAAACCTGGCCCCACATGCAATCCAATGCAGAATCGATTATCTTTCATAAAGACAAGATAATGATCTTGCCATTCCAGGCCTTCTCAACTCATCTCAAGCCCACACAAGCACTTGAGCCATGAGTGAGGCATTCACTTATATCTTGTTAATGTATGATTCTATCCAAAACCCCTAATTAAATATTAACATTTTCACTTGATTAATAAACTTCCAATGAGTTACCCTGGGACCTCTTTCGGGTCCCGGCCCCCATTGAAAGCCACTCCCCCTATGAGCAACAAAACTCAAAAGACACAATCAGGGTAAGCCCCCATGCACAACATATAAAGCCACATGATAAATTGCATTAAGCAAGGCATACACCATCCTACACAAAATCTTCATAACGAAACTATTTTCAAGTGCAAGGCTAAACCCATAACATCAAACAGATCATACGAGCAATAGTTCACAAAGAGCCAAAAGTGAAGGCCAATAATAAAGCAACACCTTTCTTTCCTTTTCTCTGGAAGACTGATAAATCACTAAAACAAGGGTTTCCCAACAAGGTGGCAACAAAACTTGATCTCAAAATCAACATCAAACTCAAAGCCAAAAACAACCTCCATAAATAAATTCATCATAAACTCCAAAATTACACACAAAATTCACCACAAGAATACACTCAAACATTCCAAATTTTCCAATTTACCAACATGATATGTCATGCAACAACTATTCCAATAATGGAATAAAGACATACATGATAGATTAACCTGTCATCTATTAAGTAACTACAAGAGAATCAATTCTCATAAGGAAATTACTTTCAAATTCATCCTTGAAAATAGATACTTTTGAAACCTATCTAAGCACAAATTAAAGTATATCAATAGAGAAATATGTCATATTATCTAGTAGCTAACCTTATGATAAGGGTGATATTTCTACCCTACTCTAGGTTTTAATCCAAGCCTACTAAACATTCTTTTATTTAATAATCACTAAATAACCATCTTTAATGAACACTCATAGGTACATGAATGTGGTATAAGAAGTTAGATATCTCCTAACTTGGTTTTCAATGTTCCTAAGTTATAGAGTTTCGCTTCTAAATTTCAAACTTCAACTTTGGAATTAAAATACCCTATTATATCAAATATACTATGCACTGTTAAATTACTCTTTCAACAATAAACCTTCCAATGCATAACTCCAAATAAATTAACTATTCAATCTCTATATTTTAAAGTATACTCATGTTCTACATTTCCAAATAGTGGTTAACTAGACGCTAAGAGAGAGTATTTGATTTCTAAATGAAAAATCTATCATATAATCCTAACTTCCAACAATATTCCCTAATTCCTTTTATAAGCATTCTTATGCATAAGAAAATTAATAATAATATCATATTTCCTGATTAATAACCACCTCACCGATATCCTTTAGCATTAACACAATAAAAAAACTCACAATCCTTTGAAGATACATTGAGAGTGGAGATAGTGGTTGCTTTAAAGTAATACTAAAATAGATCCTACTCTCTTAATTCTCCAAGTCATACAAATGTTTTAGTAACAAGTCTGTTGCAAGAGAAAGTGTTCTGAGGGATGTGAACCATTCCCATCAACAAGGAATAGCGACATTTCTAAGGTGGAGGATAAGAAACAAAACACACAAGCTAAAGATCAATAATGTCTTATTCTATTAAACATAATTGATTATAAGGACTCATCTGCTTCTGCGATGACAGGTTGACAAGGAATCTTGGAGATTATTTAAATCTCTACAACATTCAATTTTTGAGTGCAACAGATGTAACAAGTTGCCAAAGAAATCAGAGAGGTGTTTTAAACCTCTACTGCCTTCTATGCTCAAGTGCCGCAACTGTAAGAGATTCCAAGCATATCAAGGAGGTTATTTAGGCCTATATACCCAACCATGTTCAAGTACACCGCTGTGACAGGTTGACAATGAAATCAAAGAGATTATTTAATTTACTACACCTTTGTAGTCTAAAAGTTGTAGCTGTGATAAGTTACCAAAGGTTTCAGGGAGGCTATTTAATTCTGTACTCTACCTCAACTCTAAACGCTGTACAATGATAGGTTGTCAAGTATATTAGAAAATGAATATTGGAATTTGGATATACCGCCATCTACATGCATTTATTATTGTTATTTTCAAATGCTGAAACTGCAATAGATTGTTAGTAGAATCAAGTAGGCTATTTAAACCTTTAAACTCCCTATCAAGTTTAAGTATAGAGTTCACAAAAGAACCAATGACAAGTAAATCTTGCATGGGGCTGAACAATGCATGCAACGAAATAAGGAGTGTGTGTTCCATGCAGGGGATCAGTGGACTTAATGAAGTTGAGGCTAACTATGTTGTGGCCAAGATCACCATAGAAAATTCTTCTTTCAATACTTGTTAAGAAACAAATGTATACACTTCTGCATATGCAAGCATACGGCTTGGGTCAGCAAACACTTGATGATAAATTGGCTACAAAAAGACTCATTCTATCTTGGTATGTTAGCGTGGTAAAAGACTTGTAAAGAGACAACGTGCCGCTCTGTCTTCCATTAACCGACACTTAGCACCAGCATGCGAGTGTAATATTAACATGCATCTAATATCTTAGCTTGAAGGAACATTATCTACAAGTTCTGTGTGTTACTCAAAGAATTCAAGCTAACCAATAATAAAATGTATGTGACAGGGTTGGAGCAGTAGCTAATGAAGAATTCCACTTACCTTTCATGCAGCGCCCATATTGAATTCAAACTCCTTCTATGTGTTGGAGTTCCCGTTTGACATTAGGCATGTCTAGCCATTGCTCATATGCCCTTTTTTTCTACTCCTCTGAAGCTTTCTCCATAGTTGTAGGAGATGGATTCTCCTTTTTGATCTAAATAGACACTTCATTTCCTTACTTGCGTTTTACTTCAGCTCTAACCCTTGTCACCCCACATTCAGACTCGCTGATATAACTCCTCTCCTTCTATTTTGTGTCCTCTCCTATATTCCCTTAAATGAAATCTCCCTCTGCTAATATTTCTCCCCCATTGGAAAACAATCTAGCAAGCAATTTTAACAAAACCGCTTAACTCCCCTGCATGCCAAGAATAGCTTGATCAAGACTCGTGGGCTTTTCCCACCATTGTCAGTTACAAAAACATCCAATGCATATGCATCCTCCCTTTTTCTTAGGTTGAATCACTGTAAGAGCCTTCGATCAGACCTGTAGAAGGAGTGCTTCCCATATAGGCAGGGATAGAGTATTTCTGGATCGGTTGGTTCTAGTACAAAAGCCATCATTGATTACTTTGGATACATTCACAGACAAAGATTTGGGGCTATGATTCGCAATAGATGGATGATTTCGCTAGGAAGGGCATACAAAGTTGCAGGGAGGCATTGTGATGGAGATGATGGAGGGAGCGAAAGCTAAAGCGGAAACCATTATAACGATGGCAATCATAGCGCAGAAGGTTTGTGCCATTTTCTCACCTCTGTTAGTCACTAAAACCCAATACAATTTCATACCCTCCTCCTCCTTCTCCTGCATGTCCCCTCTTAAAAAAAAATAATAACATTAACTCATGCAAGGCGGTTACAAAACCATTGCATGCAAATCTGTATTTAATTCTCAAGGCATGAGGATATAAAGGAAACCAATGCATGCTCTTATTCAAGATACCGACCCCTCTTTCCATACAAGCAGTTACCAAATCATTATATGCAATTTCCTAAATATAGATTTGAGTGACAAGGTAAGGCATGTTATTATTTATTACTTCCACTTCTATTTTATTTTCATATGATAATCCACTTATCTAACAAAATAATTTTATTTATTTTCTTTAGCTTTAAATTGTACTTATATATGTATGCTTATATTTTATTAATTTAATAATTTTATTTAATACAACAATTTCCCAAGGTGAAGTTACCAAGCATGACCGCGAATACAGAGACAATACAAGGGCAGACCAAACCAACAGTGAGAATGACAGAGGTGCATTACAATTGATTATCATTTTGTATATAGATGAAGAGCAATATTTTATAAAATTTATTAAATATAAGTTGAAGATATTTTTAATCTTTCTCAAATATGCATTTACTTTCACATATAAAAAATATGACTATTTCTAGAATATGTAATAAATGCAAGGTTAATATCTTCATATATCACGAACATGAATGTATTGCAACATGACAAGATTGCATGTCATAATGGTGTATTTATTGGTAGTCCTTTAAATCTCTATCATTGATAGAAACTTTTAATTGTGATATGAATATATAAATTGTAATTAAGAATATATTTTAAAGTATAAACAATATTTTTTAATTATAATAATTATTGCTCTAGACAAAAATCACTCTCATCATTGATCCTCCATTACCCATTCGCTATATTTATTTAATAAGTTAAGCTAATTTTATATTGAATACTTAATTAAATAAATTATTTAATTAATTACACTCATGCTACAATTCACATCCCCTCTTTCATATCTTTACAAATAAAAATAGTTGTCTCCACCTCACCAAACAAAACCAAAAAAATGACTTTACATCTCTTTTTTCAATTCAATTTGAAAGTTAAATTTAGAAAAAAAGGGTCTATTTCTATGCAATTTTTATATTTGACTTTATATCTTATATTTCGTATTTTGGAAATCCTAGCCCCAATCTAATATTTATTTTTCCAAACTATTTGTAGGGTACTTTTGATTTTTTTTTTATGTCCTTGGATGTGTTTTCTAGAACCATTCTATTGAACAACATTGCATCTCATCTTTTATGTTTTCATTTGAAATGTTTGATTTTTGTTTTGTATTGTGGGAATGATATTTCATACTTATTTGATGTTATTTTCACTTTAGTTTTAGCATTTCCACTGAAATTTTATCATTTTCATCTTTTATACTTGTATAATGTTTTTTAATTTAATTTTTTTGACATTTTTTATTTATTATATTATTACTTATAGAGCTATTAATCCTAACTATTTTTTTTTAAGGATTGGATACTAGTTAGTCCTACATAGGTGTATTTCATAGTTCATGCTTGAAAGGTTTTCCTCCTTACAATCATACTTCTTCATATTATAGGATGTATTCCACTAGTTAGCAATTGTTTGTAGGTTAGTCTTCTAGCTAGATGTTGTAAGGTTTTTTTTTCACTAATTTTAATTTTAATTTTATAGGAGAATCAATGTTTTCACTTTGTCGATGGCGAATTCACGGAAGGATGGCTCTGTGCAGCGACTGCGGGCGAGCTAGGGCCCGCGTGCCCTAGCTTTCTCCTGCTCTGCTCGGTGTTGGGAGTGCGTGGCGGCTGTGGCGTGTGTTCGAGGGGGATCTTTGTAGGTGTTCAAGGTGCGCAGGTCGGCTGGGGGTGCGACCTCTGTCCAGCTCGTGGGTGGTCTACGTTTCTTCAATTTTTTGCTGTGCATTTTTCTTGTGGGTGGGGCTTTGGGATCTGAGGTTGTGAGCCTCTTGTCCCGCCCCTCTCTCTCTCTTTTTGGTGTGGATCGTGCGATTTGGTCCATGGAGAATCGAGGTTTTGCTCTGTCTCAGGCTTCTCAGGGGGATTTGGAGATGGTGGAGCCATCTTCCTCATTGCATGCGGGTGTTATGGATCAGCTGGGTAAACCCCAATCTGGGGATGGGGTTTCCTCTTCAAAAGGGATGTTTCGAATCAAAAAAGTAAACGGATGCTTGGAAAGATCAGAGGATCGACCTGTTTTGGTTATTCAACCTGAGCAAGTTTCAGAAGACGTTGAATACTGGTGTAGCCATGCCCTTATTTGCAAATTTCTGGGCCTTCGTCTGTCTCTACCGGTGTTGGACTCCTGGGCTCGTCGGGTTTGGAATCCTGAAGGTGATATGGAGATTATTTTGGCAGCTAATAACTATTTTATGGTCATCTTTTCTTGCATGTCGGATAGGAATAGGGCTTTTGAAGGAGGCCCTTATTTCTTTAACCAGATGGGGCTTTTCATCAAGCCTTGGCACATGGGTTTCAACTCTGCTGAGGAGATCCCCTCGCGGGTACCTGTGTGGGTTCGTCTGCCGAGGCTTCCTTTGGAAGTTTGGAGGGAAGATATTCTTCATTCAATTTCAATGCTTCTTGGAAAACCTGTGGGATCGGCTACACAAACTCAAGATCGTAAGGTAATTTCTTTTGCCCGCATTTGTGTAGAAGTTGATTTAAATAATCCGTTACCAGACTTTATGGAAATCTGCATGGGATCTTCTTCTTGGATCCAACAGCTAGATTACGAGACCCTCCCGTTTAGATGCCGAATTTGTCATGAATATGGTCACTTACACCGCAAATGTCCCAGATTTAAGCCCTTCCCCTTGGCTGCCTCTGGACCTTCTAAGGATGACAAAGGGAAGGATCCTGTGTCTAATGAACCTGTAGATAGCGAGGGCTTTATTCAGGTTAAGCCCCGTAACAAAGGCAAGGGTAAGAAGAGAACTTGGTTGGATAGTCACAATGACGACACTTTTAATAGATTTGATGTTCTGGAAGATTTGGCCCAGGAGGAAGGTATTCCAGTTGAGCTCTCTTCTGGGGCTAAGGGTATGCATGAAGGTCAGGATGAGGATGCAAAGAAGGAGGATCAAAGTGTATCTCCAGGGGACCTTCTGGCTGATCAAACTGCTCAAGATCTACCTTCTCAAGTTCAGGATATAAGGGATCTCCAAGGGTCACAGGCTCCGAAGGGAGCTATTGTGATGGTGCCTGACCCCCCTGCTCCTAAGGGGGCCTCAGACTTTGTGAAGGGTAACAAAGCCCCTCCTGCTTTAGGCTTACACCAGAAATCCTTTAAAAAGGGGCCTCTTGATAAACCGTTAAGGAGTGGTAGGAAGACTGATCAAGAGAAGGTCAAGATTATTGGGGATACTTTGGTTGAGGCTGGGTTTGTGAAACCCATTGATTCCCACTTCTCCCACCCCCATAAATGATTGTGTTATCATGGAATGTTAGGGGGTTGAACAGCATCCCTAGACAAAAGGCTGTTCGCAGATTAATTGAATCTCAGTCTCCCGATGTGGTTTTTATTCAGGAAACTAAGCTTACAGTGGATGGTTTGGCTAATTGTGCTTTGCACATCTTGCCCCAGGGCAATTGGCAAGGGGTGGGTGCTTTGAAAAGTTCAGGGGGGTTGGCTTGTTTCTGGAATCCAAGGAAAGTGCTCTCGTTATGGTGGATTTCTAGTCAGTCTTCTATCTCCCTGGTAGCCTCTTGTTTCGTGACTGGAGAAAGGTGCCTCTTATCCAATATTTATGCTCCTACTAATCTCTCAGGTAAGTCAATTCTCTGGGCTCACATCAAATTCTTGCGGGCCTTGGACCCTTTTCTCCCATGGATTATGGCCGGGGATTTTAATGCTGTTACGGGCCAAGATGAAAAACGAGGAGGGTTAGCCAGATTGGACCCCTCTGCAGATCTTCTTAGGGATATGATTGGCTCCTTGAATCTCATTGATGTGAAGCCAACCAATGGTGTCTTCACATGGAATAATAGGAGGTGTGGTGCTGAGGCTATCTCAGAAAGACTCGATAGATTTTTGGTTTCCTGCTATTGGATGAACAATAGGTTGACCACCAGCTCAGAAATTCTTGATTGGAGAGGTTCCGACCATTGGCCGATCAAGCTCTCTGTCACCACGTATGGAGTCACCAAAAACCCTTCTTTCAAATTTTAGTTAATGTGGTTAAGAGATCAGTCTTTGCATGATCCTATGTTGGATTGGTGGTATGAGGGGAGGCCCGTTCATGGGACAACCATGTTTACCTTTTGGAAGAGGCTTTAACATGTGAAGTACAGGCTTAAGAGATGGAATAAACAATGTTTTGGGAACCTCCATGCTCAGAAAATGGCTGCTCAGTCTAAGTTGGATAACATCACTCGTATGATTCGAGACCAAGGGCTGACCCCTGATCTAAGTAAAGCTGAGTCCTTGGCTCTTAAGGGTTTAGAAGAGTGGGAGCTTCGGGAGGAGATCTTTTGGAAGCATAAATCTCGTGTTGATTGGCTTCAGGAAGGGGACAGGAACACTGCTTTCTTTCATAATTCGGTTAAGGCTCGGAGGCAGGGAAATTCTATCCCCTCTTTGGTTTCGCCTGAAGGGGCTCAACTCTCTTCCTATGTTGATATGTCCAAGGCTGCGGTCAATTATTTTTCAAACCTTTTTTCTAGAGAGGATCATGCAACTAGGAATGAGGAGAGGGCCATCTTGGATTGTATTCCCCACCTGGTCTCTGCTGAGATGAATGGGGCTCTCTTATGTCCTATATTGTTACCTGAATTGGAGAAAGTGGTGTTTAACATGAAAAGAGGTAAGGCTCCCGGCCCAGATGGGTTTCCTATTGAGTTTTTCCAAGAATTCTGGGAAATAATCAAGTTTGATCTCCTCGCGGTGGTTCAAGAATCTCACAAGAACAAAAAGATGCTCAAGTCCATGAATTCTACCTTCTTGGCTCTCATACCTAAGAAGGAGGGGGCCAATCAGCTGGTTCAATTTAGACCTATAGCGCTTTGCAATGTTGTCTACAAGATCATCACCAAATTGATTGCGGAGAGACTCAAACCACTCCTCGGTTCTCTAATTTCTCCGGAGCAGGGGGGTTTTGTTGAAGGAAGACAAATTTTGGATGGTGTTGTGATTGCTATGGAAGCTATTCATTCTATGGCTAACTCTAAGGAGAAGGTTATGTTCATGAAACTTGACATGGCTAAAGCTTATGATCGGGTGAGCTGGGAGTTCTTACAGAAAATCCTCTTGGCGTTTGGCTTCGATGTGGAGTGGGTGACTTGGGTTCTTAGTTGTGTGACCTCATCCTCCTTCTCTGTTCTCATTAATGGGGAGCCTTCAGATTTGTTTAGTGCTTCTCGGGGACTTCGGCAAGGGGATCCTTTATCTCCTTATCTATTCATTATCATGGCGGAGGGTCTGGGAAGATTCATTAAATCTCAGGTGAGGCAGGGTCTTATCCAAGGTTGGAGCTGGAACAATTCTCTTCCTTCCTACTCTCATCTTCAGTTTGTGGATGATACTGCGTTGATGGGCATGGCTCGGATTAGTGAGGCTGTGAACTTCAGGACTGCCTTAGACATCTATTTGAAGGCTTCAGGTCAGTGCATTAATGATGACAAATCATCCATTTATTTCTTTAATACCCCTCGGCTTATTCAAAGCAGGATTGCTAGGATCCTTAGATTTCAGATCGGTTCTCTTCCCTTAATGTACCTTGGGATCCCTTTGGCTTTGGGATCTCAGCGTAGAGATTACTGGCAGGGAATTTTGGATAAATTTCAGAGTAAGGTTAGTCATTGGACTTTCAGATGGTTATCTTCTGCTGGAAGAGTGGTTCTTCTAAAGACTGTGGTACAATCTCTCCCCATTTATAGGTGTTGTGTGCAGGTTCCCCCTTCCACCTTTGTGAGGGATTTTGATGCTTTGTCCCGGCAATTCCTTTGGTCTGGCAACCTTCTCTCCTCGAAGTGGAGTTTAGTCAAGTGGGAGTGTGTCTGCAGGCCGAAGCATGCTGGGGGCCTTGGTCTTAGGTCTATGGCTCTTGTTGTCACGGCCTTGGCTGCCAAGCTTTACTGGAGGTGGTGCAACAACCAGGAACACGACTGGGCTAGGATTCTTGCTCACAAATATTTTCCTGGTGCTGATAGCCTTGATGTGCCGCAGCTTGCTTTGGTGGGTAAAGGTTCTTGTATTTGGGATACCCTTAAGAAGGGAGATCAGTTGATTAAGGAGGGTCTTTTCTGGATTTGTAATAGAGGCTCTGATGCGCTCTTTTGGTAGGACTCTTGGGATGGCCACCCTCCCATTCTTTCTAGTTTCCCTCAGCTCTGGCCTCTGTGC
Source organism: Sequoia sempervirens (assembly GCA_007258455.2). Taxonomy (NCBI): domain Eukaryota; kingdom Viridiplantae; phylum Streptophyta; class Pinopsida; order Cupressales; family Cupressaceae; genus Sequoia; species Sequoia sempervirens. Next base: position 541,672,416 of record VDFB02000015.1, read on the forward strand.
CATATTTTTTCTGAGGCGGGCTGGATTAAGGTTGAGCATTTTAAAACTGTCAAGCGAATTGGTCAGGCGATGGTGGCTTGTTGGAAGGACCCATAGGAGTGGCCCATGGGTGGGTCAGAGGAGGATCGTGCTGTTCTTATTAGAGTTTTGGAGGGCAGGCTCTGCAGCTCCCTTAATGAGAGGGATGTTTTGGGTTGGAGTCCGAGCCCAAAAGGTAAATTTTCAGTTGCTCAAGGCTATGCTATGCTTGACAAAAACTTACATGGTCCTACTGAGGTGCACTGGTGGAAGAAGGCTTGGGACAACTTTTCTTGGCCCAAATGTAATTTTTTCTTATGGCTGGTTGCTCAGAAGAAGTGCCTCACTTGGGATAATCTACGCAAGCACGGCTTTCAGGGACCTTCTATCTGCTTCCTTTGCTCGCACAGTGAGGAATGCTCCTCTCACTTGTTCTTTCTTTTCCCTTTCTCTAAAGAGATATGGCATAGATGGTGGGAGGCTTGGCATCATGGGTGTATTCATGCTACCTCCCTAATTGAGTTTTGGGAAAAGCTTGGCAGGTCTCCTACTAAGACTTCTTTCTTGCAGGGGGCTTGGTCTGTTGGACCTGTTTTGATTCTTTGGAACCTTTGGCTGGAGAGGAACCGTAGAGTTTTTTGTGGTTCCAAATTGGGAAGTTTTCAATTGTGGAAGAAAATAATTAGCAGGCTTCAGGAGACTATTTCGGCTAAGTGCGATATGACTAAAAATACTGATCATGGTGACCTTGCTATTCTGCAGAATTTGAATTTGGGGGATAACAGAAGGGGAAACATTGCTGGGAGACGACCCCGTTAGGCCAGGCAACGGGTTTGTCGTGATGGGAGGTGGTCACCTCCCCCTGAGGGGGTTCTTAAGATTAATACTGATGGTTCTTCCCGTGGGAACCCTGGTCATGCTGGGGTTGGGGGTATTGGTAGAGGTAATGATGGTGGTGCGGTTTTTCTCTTTTCTATTTACAAGGGTCAACACTCTAATAATCTGTTGGAGGCCCTTGCTATTAAGATTGCTATTGAGCGTGGTAGCTCTTTAGGTTGGAGGAGGATCATTTGTGAGTCGGACTCTCAGATTGTGGTTGATATGCTAAACAACCAGAGGTTGGATGATGTTAGTTGGCAATTAGCCTCTATTGTTAGACAGATTCTGAGTCTTTGCAGCTCCTTGGTTTTTGCCTCCTTTTGTCACATCCCTAGAGAATGGAATAGAGTGGCTGATTGTCTGGCGAAGTGGGCCTCTGAGAATGTGGATGGCTGGGATATTAGTGGAAGGGAGGAGTTACCTTCTGATTATCATGAGACCTTAGAGAGGTTATTAGTGGAAGATAGGAATATGTAAGGTGGTGGTTGGTTTTTCTGGTGGTGGTCTTGGTTTGGTGGGCCTCTGGCCTTTGCTTTGTACTTTGGCTTTGATTGAATAAAATTTTTACCCCTTCTTTTAAAAAAAATAAAATGTTTTCACTTTGTCTATAGGTGTTTAATTTTATATTTTATGCATTTCCTTGTAATGTGCAATTTTTTTATTATGTTTTGACTATATATTTTAGATTGGCATTTGTACTATGTGTAAAAATATTTTGATCTCTATTTCATTTATGATATATTAAAATTTTTGTTAACATTCACCAATGAACTATTGTCATTTTTTCTATTGTGTTGTTTTTTTATGCTATTTTAATTCTATTTCATATATGTTCATTTTCCCAAGCCTCTAATCATGCAAACTACTAACACTACACAATTTTGAAGGATCAATTGTCAATGCTTGGTTCCCTAACATTTATCACACATTTAATTTTTCTAAAGGACAATTAACCTTTGATTAATTATTTTTTGATGTGTTTGTGCAAGAATGTTGTGTTCTATCTCATCTATCACCTTGTCCGATCTTCATTATAGAAAAAAATAATTTTTACTTACCTATATGTTTAGGTCTTTGTGTTTATCATATGCATGCTCTCTTCTCATGCCTTACTATGTTTTCGAGGATGAAATTTTTCTTCTCAATTGCATAGTTGAAGGATATGTATGTATTTTCTTCCCCTAGAAATTTTATTCATCTTGAGAATCAAAAGAATCTACTAGTTCAATATTTTATTTCCCTTTTTTTCTAACGGCCTAGTGACCCTTTATATCTAAGCATGCAACTAAACCATGAGGTGATTTTTTAATTCTTGGCTAAGAAGTTGTATATTTTAAGCATGTGGTGAGTTGAGGTGATATCATTCACCTATATTTGACCTTAAAAAATATTTCTTGGGGTTGGGATTAACATTCTTGGTGAATCTCCATAGAGTGTTGAGTGAATTGAGTGAGAATTTAAAATAATATTCACACACCTTAGTTAACACATCTTAATTTTATAGACTTGGGTAGCATGTACCTTTTGTAGCAATAAGAACTCCTTAGTAGGATTTATCTAAAATAAAATAGAAGTATTCAACTATTTATAATTTGAGATGCACTAGTAAGTGGTTATCTATAGGGAGTCATTCACCATGTAATTGTTACTATATACATGGGATAATAGAAAAAGACTAGTATTTGAGTAGAATAAATCATTATTTTGTGTTATTTGTCTTCTCTTATGTGAAAAATATTTTTAAACCAAGAACTTGCAAGAACCATATTAAGGTAGAATGTCTAAATCAAACAAAAAATGAAAAATATCAAGACATACTTTTGTGGCAATTGTAGTGTCAAAAATTGTCACCCTTGACAATTTCACACTAGGTTTAGCTCCCCTTATGTGCTAGGAATTAATTGTGCTTATAAATTTCTTGTTTATAATCATTTTTAGGAAATCATACTAAAGTTAGAAATTGATATTTATTATTTATTCAACAATGCAAAAATCCCCAAAATAGGCTTGGACTAGGGTACCCAACACCCTTGTGCAACCTGGTTTGGCCCAATTTTGAATATTTAGGTGTGAGCATTTTAATATTTAAAAATATAAATTTATTTGTTGGCTAGTGGTATTTGATTAGTGGGGAATTAAATAATTGCATATAAATACAAGTCATTTTATCATTTTAATTCTAACATGAGCTAACCTTTTTATTTAGCAAATTGACGATCGTAAATACAATCAATCCAATTGAAGGAAAAAACTAGCAACATTATTACAACCCTTTGATCAATCAAGGTCAAGTATGCAAGACATCAATAAGAATGAAGCAATTATGAGCAAGAAGTTATTATGATCAATCGTTTCAAATTATGAAGATGTATTGAGTTATCCTCTACATACTAGTTACAACAATCTATTATGTTTTTTGAACTAACCTTTTGTAGGTTTATTAATCAATCAACATTTGTGGCAACTTGAGGTGTGGAATCACTTCATCAAGTATTTCACATCAAGGTAACATTATCATTTATCATTTATCATTTCAGTCAATTATTATTGTTTTGGTCTCTGCCCAATCTAGGTGATGTCCTCTTGATAATCATCAATCATTGTATGTAGAGGTAGAAATACCAAAAAAAGGTTTGAGTTAGGAAATCCCATATACAACATAACCCTTCCCACTATTTTCATGTGTGTACAGGTTAGATCCAAAAGTTTCAACAAGAGATAACTACCAAAGACAAAAAAAATTGTAAACTACAAGAAATTTTTTAGATCCTAGAAAGGGGCATCTAAGTATAGGACACACAATGCCCCTATCCTTTTGATTCAAGCTCAAATTATTATCACAGGTTCCTCTTTATATCTCATTCTCAAATTTGAAGTTGTTCTATTACTTTCCATTTTTAGCTATGTGATAAAATACATTTTAAAATGTATTGTTATATGCCAAATATGATTCTTATATCACACATCAAATTTATCATCCTCATAACACAAAAATTGATATGACCCTAGAAGATCAACTCTCCATTGTGGCAACAAGAAAATCATCAACCCTAGTTGGTTTTGTGTCGAAATATGATGTTAGGTGAAAAGAGGTTAATTTCTTAGTTGGATCTATGATCACTTTTCCTACATCACAACATCTATCACTAGATTTCATGATAAATAAAATATGGAATTTAATTAACAAAACCCATTTCTCCATGGACAACTATTTTCCTAAAATTCATATGTTGGAGAACCTTCTCACAAAGTATATAGGATAGTGATAGAAATATTGATACTTTCCAAAATCGAAGTTGCTACTCCTATGACTATCATAAATTACTTGATTCAAAATAAGAATTTTCAAAATGGGAAAGGTGAGTTGTACAACTTACATAAATATTATAACATAAAACTAATATCTATTGATGTTATACCTAGATAATATATTAATATATACATCATATAAATTATATATTCTTGGGGCCACTTTTATGTTGCACATAATATTGGGATGAATATATAATGTGGATTCCACATTGAAAAACTATTTAATTCTAGGAAAAATTCATACCCAAAATATAAATGAAGGGACATGGTTTTATTATTTCATGGTTTTATTGAACACCAAGAATACTGAGAGTAGGGTGAATTAGTGTTCTCTGAAATTCATTAATTTAAAAGTGCATTACAAAAAATCTCATTGAACATGAAAAAATGGAAAGAAACAATTGAAGAATGCACCACAAGAATCAACACAAGAACACTAGATTTACGTGGAAAACCCTTGAAAGGGAAAAACCACAGTGAAGATTAGCTCACAATATATCATAACTAGTTACAATAGATTACAATAGACTCACTTCTTAAAGGGCTCACTACGTAGAGAACTCATTGTCCACATTATAGGAAGGCTCACTACCCAAGGAAGATCACTTCTTCTGAAATTAGAACAGGTATACAAAAGGATGTCTCACTACCAGAATTTGAACTTCTTACAATGAATCTACAATATGCTAAAGATTCAGTTCCTTTTAAGCTTGGAAAATTGACTTTACATACTTCATACTTCACTATCATAAGATCACCACTATCACCTTTTTCACATTACACTCACTATCACATCACACACAAAATAATTTTTCCTTCTATATATGTATATCTTCCAAAAACAATCCTATCATCAATAAGGTTGGCCTAATTAGATGAATCATGTGATACCATAACCTGTCAGCTCAAAACTCCATCATAGATGCCTTGCAAAAGAAACCAAAATGTATACTTCACCAAAATAGGTCAACATGACCTATAGTCATTCCACAATCTGGTACTGCATGACCCCAAAACTCTTAGGTCAGCACTGCACACCAAAAATAGTGAAGCAACAACCAAATGAACCAACTGTTCATCTACAACTTGAAATGTGGGCCACCAAATCACTTGAAACTTGATGTGCACACACATCTGACATCTTCAAACACTTCCTAAAATCTACACAACATGATGATCATCTATGGTGGAATGCAGAGCATTCCAAAATTAACTATGCAACTGCTATTTTGTTTCTACATAGCCCGATGCATTTTCATTAATATCTTCAATAATGAAAGACATAGAACCCTAAAAAATTGAATGTGGACTCCTTAAAACATACCATTATCACGTCAAAATTGCATGAAAGGATAATGTAAAGAAAAATAATCTGGACCAAAAAATTATTTCTCTATTACATACTATTTTAATTTGGGACTTAGCTAATTTCTAAAGAACACTTGATCTTATTTCGAACTATATACATACTAATACACCATCACTTCTACAATAGGTTTCCATCAATGACAACACCATATATCATCAAACTCATGCTACCAAGAATCTACCCCTTTTTCATTGATGGCAACACATTTCTTTGCTTCACTCTCCCTTTGAAATCAAGGGCAAAGGGTACTAACTTCACATTACATCACCTTACTAATATATTTACATGAGAATAGCTCCCCCTAACTATGTTATCTATCATGAAAAAGAAAAAATTATATTAAAACACTATCTACTAACTTCATAAATGCACATGAGATCAACAATTATCTATACTATCCAAAATGAAGTATACAACTTAATTGGATTAGGGTAATATACCTTGCTATGATGTCTTTAATTTTGAAAGGTGTGCCTCCCAATCCTTCTTGGGGAAAAAAAGCATGTGGCTCTTGTTTTCAAATTTCACATAGAGGTCTTCTTCTTCCAGAGAACTAGGCATTTTTGCCTTTTACACAACCTTTTTTGCATTATCCAAAAATCTAGTTAAAGATGTAAGTCGTCTACTTACTATATCTCAAAGTTGACTGTACTACATTATGATTTTCTCTTTTCCTTCCTATAGTAAGAAAAATTGACTATACAGATTTTTAATGACCACTCTAGTTTCTCCATCCCCATCATTCACTAGATCATACACACCTAAAGCCTAATAAATTTGAGAATCAATTGAGTCCATTTGATCTTTTATGCTCTTTGTGGACAATGGCCACTTGAAAAAAAATGAAACAATAGTTTATCTTCCTCCAAAAACTTTTGAACTTCTTTCAAGCTACCTTGCAACTTGGCATGTGTAGTTGCACATATATCTGAGGGATTATTCCAACCTCTTAGCATTCAATCTTTTAGTGAATTTCTTCTCTATCCTCTCTTATAGATTACTCCTTGAAGGAATATAAAAATAACTTCAATTGTTGAACACCTAGTAAAGAAGTATCAATGGATGTTTTGGGAAGGCCTTGCAACACCTTGACAACCTCATCAACCAACTTTGTACTCTTATGTTGAGTTTGAAGTATCTCCTTTCTTGTGGAGGTATGAATTACATCAGCAAGCTGCAACTTACGGAGAGGAGAGATCTTATTCAAGTCCAAACAACCTTGTTACATAGGAATTTGTAGTAGTTGTGCAAATACCAATAGTAGGAACTGTATTTGCATATCTAGAAGATCTTTGAATGAATCTTCAAAGGTTGTAGAGGATTCACAACCTATTTTTGTGTTATCTTTTACATGATTATCACTCTTCTCCTTCTCTCCACTATTAGAACACTTTTTTGCAATCTTCTCATCTTCTCAATATTATACTTATCTTTACCCATAAGAATATTTACTCTTTTATTTTTCTTAAATTCTTGGGAATACAATTGAGACAACTTAACTCTTTCCTCATGAGTTAATGAGGTACCAATCTTCTCCAAGGAAAAGGTTTTCAACTTTGCATCTTCTACAATAGCCTCTTGTATTCTTGCACTCAATACTCTTTTTAGATCATCCAAGACAATTAATCCTCTATCTCACCTTGGCTGACATTAAATGCCACCATGTATTTGACAATGGCCTCTTCAATTGTTATCTTATCTACATCATTGGCATTTGGGTACAATTCAGTTGTATCCTTTAGAATTCCAAATTCTGCTATAGCATTGAATAGTGAATCAAGCTTCATGGGAATATGCTCACAGATTGGAGGGGTGTTCTCTTTCTCCTTTCCTTTTTCTTTTGTCTTACTTTTAGATAAACCTTCTTCTTGTCATAACTTATAATTCTTCTCCATTCTTCAAAAAATGAATGCTTCCTTTTCCTCTCTCTCTTCCTCTTCACTTTCTATATCCACCCAATTGATATTCTTCCATTTTGCACTGGTCTCTTCTAGAGAGACTATTGATTTCCTTTTGTGGATCAATTGATGTTCTTACTCTTCCTCTTCTTCTTCTTCTTCACAATTGATAGAATTTTCCCTTGTTTCTCTTTCTTACCTTCTTCTCTTTGCTACTCTTTGTCAACCTCAGGGTTTCTAGATTTATCTATATTCTTAGAGCCACCTATTTTTTTGTTTCAGAGGAATTTGAAACATCAAGTGTGGATACTAGGGTCTAGCCAAATTTTTTTTTTCTTAGTGTAGTCTACAGAGGGGTGGATATTCCTTTAGAATTATTTGCAAGGCCTTTAGGGGTACCATACTCCCTTTCCAAATCATCCTTCATATTTTCAACCTTTTCTTCAATGTCCTTCTTTTCAAGGTTCTCTTTACCTACTTTCTCTTCATAAGTACTAAACCTTTCCACTGTTGCATCTCTAGGTTTTCTCAACACAATATTTACAAGGGAATGACTTTGAATTTTTCTACCCCATAAGGTAGCTCTAGAGCCCACATAGTTTTGGGTTATCTACTATGTAGAAGTGATCTTTGCTAACCATGAATGTAATGTCAATGTTATAATTATTCACAAATTATCTTAGAGTTGTTTCTCTTTCTTGCATCTTTTTCTTGGAATATTTTGAAAAACCCACAAAACATTATCTTTTGAGACTCAAAATCTATAAATATCCTCAAATGATCTCTAATTGGAACAACTACAAGAATATTGTTTTCCATTCTACATTCTTTGTCCAACACAACTTATTTAGAAAGTAAAACATTAAGAAAATGACTAGAATACCATACCGGAAAGGATACCTTGACTCCTTTGTCTTTTGTATATTTTCCAACAACTGTAATCTCAAGAGCTCAAAAATATCAAAGTCTTTGCCTTCTTTCACTATTTTATATTCTATGTGAATTGTGGTTGTAGAGATATAATTCTCTTTTTTTGTATATAATATCGTGTAACCAATCATCCTTAAAGTATATTTGACTGTTGAATCTTTAATTTCATCCACAGTTAGGGAACATTTTTCAAAATTAGCTTTAGTAAGCTTCATCACCACTTCATTATTTACCACCTTCAATTGCAAGATTGGTCCTGTGGAGCATAAAATGGTAAAAACCCTAATTGCCTCTTTTGTTATCATATGAGGCATGTCCAACCATATGAATTTATCATTTATTCTACTTAGAACATACTTCACCCACTCATTTTCAAGATTGAAATTGGGAAACCCTTTCCACACATCCAACTTCTCCGTCAAGCTAGCATACTTTGGTTTCAACTCAAAATAATCTCTAGTTAGCATCTTGTCCCTAGATTCTTCCAACTTCAAATGGTTATATTTATCCATCTTCAAATGAATGTAAATTCACACATCCTCTATGTACGTCGTATTTGATGGAATCCTAGAGAATGCACCTTCATTATCCATTTCCTCTATGTGCATCACATTTTTTGGGTATTTAATCATAAATTCATGTGACTAAGTGTTTAACTGTGATTAGGGTTTGGTAATGATTAATTAAGTTTTGAATTTTGGATTTTTCTTGAGTGGATTTTTCAAAGGGTGTTGTATGGTCAATTTTATTGATTTTGGGGAAAAATGGTCCTCTAGGGTCTATGCCTATGTTAAGGGGGCTTATTGGACATGTGATATTATTATTTTGTTATGATTTGACCCTTCAAAATCCCTCATGAATGAATGTAGTGAAGTTGAAATATGGAAGCTTGGAAAGTTACTTGTTACTCTCTAACCCCACTCCCCATAGTTCATTTATGTGTGGAAATTTGACAAAGGATTCTCTTTATTTATTAATAAAATAAACACAATTCTTTATACTTCATCTTAAAAAATGAGAAAGTGTCTACTTATATTGATTTTTTTTTTTGAATTGGACTATAAATATCAATATATAACAATTCAAGTGGTATTTTTTTCTCCAAGTTCAACCTATTGGCCTTAAGTAATCCTGATGTTACTTTCCATTAGTGCATCCTTCATAGTTTTGATCATGATTTTCTAGATGTGACAATCATCTCACAATTTTATTTAAAAATAATAATTTTAACACTAAAAAATTAAATATCCATATCTTATGTGTCACAATCAAATTCACCCTTAAAATATCTCTTAAGAACTTGAGTTTAACTATGTGGACAAAAAAAAAGTAACTCTTCTACTTTTACTTGTTTTGTCCCTCCTTGTGCTTATTTGGCTTGATTTTCCTTGATTTAATGTTGTAATGTGGCCCACACAATCACATTAGGTCTTGAATCTTTATGAATCATAAGACTTTGTGATGTCTTGCAAAGGTGTTGTGAAGTGTTGTGATACATTTTCACACTTTTTTAGACTCTTTTTAATATAATTCACCTACATACCCTATTGTTATCACTTACCAATTCTTATTTCAAAGTGTTGTAAAGTATTGTAACAAAATTTCATGCTTTTCTAGGCTTTTCATAAAAAATACACCTTTCTTATGCTTTATTTGGCCCCTTTATGCACTTACAGGCCTTAATTAAGTGTATTTTTGAATGTAAACATGACAAACATCATTTAAGACAACTTAATTTCCGACACCCATTCACATGCCTTGAGTGGGACCCATTCACCACTAGGGGTGAATGAGTCCCTCTTGGCATAAAAATCAAAATAAATTCAAATTGCTGGCATGTTTTTATTCCTAAAGTCCTAAGGTTGGTCTGTGATGTTGTATTTTCAGGAAAATAGGGCATAATTGTGTATAAATACATGATTTTCTATTCATTTTACAATTCCCCCATTCACCCATTCATTCAAGTATTCATTCATCATAGCATTTAAGCATTCTAGCATTCAATCAAGCATTCAAGCATCTTGGAGCAACATATCTTCATAATTCAACATCATGGGTTTGGTGAGTTTATGACATTGCATGTTATTTGTTCATCATTCTCTCTTTATTTAATTCTATTATCAAGGGTTTGATTACCAAACTGGGGTTTGACACCTATACTCTAACCCTTAACACTTTTCCCCTCTTTGCATGTGTGTTTTGCAAGTCTTGTAGGTAGATTTATCAAAGAGAGAGGCGTTAAAAGTGTCATAAAATTGTTCAAGATCATTCAAAGTCAACATAACCCTATTTGAAGCTTGAAGAGTGCTTTCCCATTAAATTTTCTAGATTCAGATCTAACAAGTTGTCAGGAGAAAAAGTGCAAACCAGGACCCACAAAATTGACCCTTGACTTTTTAGAAATTTTCAGGTGGACTAATTGACCATCTGTGGTGAATGAGTCCCACTGCCAAGTAGGAAAAAGTGTTTTCTAAAGCTTTCTGTTCTTGGCATCCCGAAACCTGTTCTGACAATTTTCACTAGAAATAGGACTAATTCACCATCTCTGGAAAATGAGTCCCAATGGGCTTCAACACCAATCTTTGCAAAATTCCAGAACCTCCTCACATTAGTTGTCAGCCTTCAGGTGCACCTCATTCATTTTCATTAAGTTTTGTTATTGTTTGTTTATGTTTTTAGTTCATTTTTGCATACAACACTATGTTTTCAAACACTTCATATTTCTTAGTTTTTCATTAATAATCAATAGATTTTATTCAATTTTTTCATTTAGATCATCTTATCTAGGCATATTTCATCCATATTACATTAATATTGAGTGTGTACATTGCATTATGGCCCATCTTTCTCCTTTTAGGTGAAAAACCCTAGAAGTGCAAGAAAGCCCGTGGAAGCCAAAAGCTTTGTTCACATTTTGGTGAACCCGCCATTATAATACTTTATTTTTTGATTTTGGAGTCCATCATCATCGTAGAATTAGGTTGCATTAACATTGCATTGCACTTTGCATTAGTTAATTTGCATTCTAGGGTTTTAAAATTTTGGATTAGTGAAAGTGCATATAGTTTGTATTTTTGCATTCCAAATCATTGAAAATCATCTAAATTCTTCATTTTCATGTAGTCTTCAGGTCATTCAACATCAAAAGCATCAAAACCACTTGGAAATTTCTTAAAACTAAAAAAAAACCTTACTGGGACTCATTTGCCATTCTAGGCGAATTAGTCCTAGTCCAGAATTTTCACTATTTGTTACAACATCAGAAACCTCATTTCTGTGCTTCCTAAGCCTCCTAGTATCATATACTATAAGTGTGGAAAGTTTCAAGAACATTTGTTTTATGCATCTAGCTCAAAAAAATCAATTTAGGGTAGTCATTTTTGAAATCATTTCAATTACAAGCATCATTAAATCTTAAAATGCTCACATTTCTAAAGTTTTGCATAACATGGATAAAATTACTTTTCACTTTTGCATACACAATGTTTCTATTCATAAAAAATTGCATAATTTTGATAAAAGTTCTTTTCATTCTTGCATATACATTGTTTTCATTCATACAACTTTGCATATATTGGATAAAAGTGTTTTGCATCTTTGGATATACATTGTTTACATTGCTAAAGCATTGCATAAAATGGTTAAAGGTGCTTTTCATTTTTGTTCAAACAATGTTAGTATCTTTCATATTTAGACATGTTAAGAAATATTTCCTATCCCCTCCCTATGAGAGTGTTTTAGTGAAAGAGAATACAACCTTGGACATTCCTAATGATCATATTTGTTTTTGATAAAGGGAAAAATGGGTTTTACAGGGACCCAAAACCACCATAGTTTACAACAAAAGAGAAAGGACTAAAAAGTCCAATAGAAAAAATAGGCTGCACAAAATCATAACACTAGAAAAAGCCGCAACCACCTGCAAAAGACTAGAAGGGTCAACCAAAAAACTAGTCGAAAAGCCAACAAAAAGACCAGCCACAGCTAACCTAGAGTCTTCAGAATAGACTCGGTCTCAGCCTCTAGGTTTTATATGTCCTGAACCTCCTTCTTGAAGGTTTGAATCATCTGCGGCATAGGAGGAGCCTTCCTCTTCAAATTAGCCCTGGTTCTCTTTGAAATCCCCACATCCTCATCCCGGTTTTTATCATTGGCCTCTTCCAGGTCAACCACCAAAGACCCCTGTTGAGCTTTGTCCAAATTTTTAGTCATGGAATTGATAATGATGGCGTTGTGTCTTGCCATCCTATTGTTCTGCTCAGTTATGATTTTAATGGTATTTTTCATTTTTTTCCAAATCAATTTCAACCCTTCTGTCAATACCCACTTGGTTCTGGGTTTCTTTACTGGCACCGTGAACTTTTCGCTCCGCCTCTTTCTTGCCAAACGTCGTAACCTAGGCATCAATTTCTTCCAGTTTACTTTGAAGGGCCCAGTTTTTTATTTTTAGCTCATTGATTTCATGAAAGATCCATTTCAAAATTCTGAAATGGTTAGTAGCGTTATTCTTAGCTAAATCCAAGACATCCATAGAGGGTTCCCTTTCTAGGTTGAAGCAAGTTTTAATAGGGTTGGGGGTAACAGGGGAACCAATTCTAGCTTCTCTCTCCAATGACAGGGCAACAAAGGATGAAGTATTGCTAGCACTAGAATCCTCAGAATCCAGAGAGTCTTCGGAGTACGACACAAGGTTTTTAACTGGTAGATTCTTACCAACACTTCTGGTTTTGAGAGTTGAACTTCCTGGCTTAGGCTCTGTGCAAGTTTTCACAGAATGGGGGGAGGATGGGTTAAGGACCTTCCTAACCGAGCTCAATTTGGGAAAATTCCCTGAGTAGTTGGGTTCGGTATCATCCTCCTCAGAATCAGGAGGGGCATCCAAATTGGCAGGGGCAGGAATTTTTTGGAAATGTTCAACAATTAACCTAATCAAATCCGTATGCAAAATAGGATATCTTTTTGAGTTTTTCTTGTGATCATCCAGATTTTTTCTCAAAGAGCAGAGAAGATAGTAGGGAAAAGAAACCCTGACCTTGTAGTGGAAATGGTTGAGCAGGGCAAAGTGGTAGTCATAGACCTTGGTGAAGCGACCATCCACAGTAATGTACTCCATGATAACACAAAGGAATTTTCTCTAGAGAGCTTTTATGGCATCGGCCTCGAAGTAGCTGTTAGAAATTTTCACCAGTTTCATTCATTCCTTCCCTTTCTTTGGAAATTTGATGACAACTTCATCAAAGAAAACCTTGTCCCTGAAAAAATTGTGTCCTTCAGTGGACAAACCCGTCACTTCAGCTATAAGGTTTTCATCGAGCTCAATTTTCCTACCAAAAAGGGTAAGTTCCCCATTTTTCCAATTCTTCTCAAAATGTTTAGTAGCCTCCTGATTAGACCCATGGAGTTTTTCCAGACTAGGGAGCAAACCCCCACTTTTGACTTTGTTCCATGCTTTAGAATTTCTAGTATGCTTCTCAAAGCTGTCCGGCTCAACTCTCTTCCTATCTCCACCCATATTGGCAAGCACAGTGGGGTAGACAAAGATGAAATATTTACTAGAAATGGTCCCACAAAATTTAAGAACCCACAAAGCGTGCTAGGAAACCTTACAGATTAAGTGACTAAGCTCGGTCCCATACAATCTGATGATTGTGATGTAATTACCCTATCCTTTCATAATTAATGAGGTGACCTGCTTCTTGCCCATGTGACACATCATAGTTCAATAGGGCCCGGACATTAACACTTAATTCACTAATATTTAGCCAAGTGCACTGACCTTTGCTCCTAACCCCTTCATTCTCAAAAAAGTCTACCACAACAGTGGCTTCTCTATAGGCCTGTGAGATCTTTATATTATCAAACTTGGCTAAGTTTAAAATAGCATCCTCAATCCAAGACTTAATAGTCCACGAGGAGGGGGACCTACCTAAAAGACAATCAGTAATATTTTTAGAGTCCCCTTCTAGCCAAAGGTTTTTAAAATTTAGACTATGAGCCAAATTTATAATATGAAAAGCTCTAGCATCCTCAGCTAGGTGATTTGTTTGAGAACCAAGGGGAGTGGCCGTCACACCTAGAAAGTTGCCAAAGGAATCCCTTATGATTCCACCGTAACCCGCTGCCCCAGGATTACCTTTAGCCACTCCATTGAAGTTGGATTTGACCCATCCATTAGGCAGAAAAGACTAGCAAACACCCTCTCTATTCTTCTTAGCTTGTTTAGGGGGATAGGGAAAATCAAGAATTATATTCCATTCCTTAGCAACCTTAAGATCATAGGATGAGTAAGCAACTTTTTCAGAGTTGCTAACCTTTTGAGAAATAGCATTGACATTTTCTTTTAGAAATCTGATTATTTTTTCTAAAACAATATCCATCGGTGCTTCTTTATTTATGTAAATTCTATTGTTTCTTTCTTTCCAAAGACCCTAAGCAACATGAGGGAAAGAGAAATCCCACAAGTACCGAAGGATAGGATTATGAGTCGGGGCTTTCCATTGATGGAAGAAATATTCAATAGAAAAAGGAAAAACCCAAGAGAGTTGGCACTAACATATTATTTTTTCCCAAATTAAGGTAGGAAAAGGATAGTGAAGAAACAAATGACTTACTGACTTTGCCTCCATCTTGCAAATAAAACATCTATTAGGTATTTGAAAGCCATGCTTGTAGAGGTTATCAATCATGAGCACCTTATTTTGGAGAAGAATCCAAAAAGAGATATTGATTTTAGGGACCAGATGTTTGAACTAAGCCTTCAACCAGAAGGGAGTAGAAGCCTGGAGGGAAGAAATCCTGGAAAAAGTAGATGAAATAGAATAATTTCTCGAGGGTTCATCACTCCAAACAAGATGATCTTCCGTCTGATCAAGTAAGAGTCTGACAACCAACAAAGAAGATTGAATAGGAGCAAGAGCCTGACTAACAAGGAACAGATCCACCCATTTTCCATCCACCTGATAGTCTTTCACATATGAACCATAAAGAGCTTTTCAATTCTTAGTCCATCTGCTAAAGGAATCAATTTTTATAAGGGGCTCATTAAACAACCATCTATCCTCCTAGAATCTTGTTTAGTTTTCGCTTTTGACTTGCCAACCCACTCCAGATTCAACAATTTTTTTTCCACTAATCAAATTATTCCAACAAGTTGAGCCTCTGGGAAGAAGATGGGATTCCTTAGTAATTATAAGGGATCTATTACTCTCGAAATATTTGCTTGCTAGGATATCAACCCATTCCCCAGAGGATGAAAAAAATCTCCAAATTTGTTTAGCTAGAAGAATCTTGTTTATAATTCCAATTTTTCTAAGTCCTAAACCTCTGGTCTTTTTCGGTCTACATACCAGATCCCATCCTATTAAAGGAAGTCTTTTTTTTTCTTCAACACCCAACCAAAGAAATATTTTTTGAATCTTTTCAATATCATCTGCAAACTTAGCAAAATTTTTGAAAAGGGTCAGAGCATAAATCGACAAATTCTGAAGAGTAGCTTTGAGGAGTTGAAGTTTACCTACTTGGCTTAACAGAGCTCCTTTCCAGCCAGCAAGCTTCTTATTGAACCTCTCAAACAGTGAAATCCAAAAGGATTCTGGGGGTTTAAGCTTAAGGGTAGGCCAAGATAGGTGGTAGGCAAGGACTCCACTCTGCAACCAAGGATCCTAGAAATTTTATTCTGTCTGTGAACCAGAGTGTTGAAGAAGAAAAGAGAACTCTTATGATTATTAATCAGCTGTCCTGACGCCCTCCCATACTCATCAAGTAGGGATTTCAAAGTTTTTCTCTCCAAGAAAAATGATTTACCCAAGAGCATGGTATCATCAAAAAATTGTTGATGAGAACAAATCATATTGTTTGAAGATGGTTTGAGACCAAGAAGGGATCTATTATCGATCAACCAAGAAGGAGAAATATGATGTCCTTGTCTTAGATCCCTCGAACATTGGAAGAAAGTCATGGGAGATCCATTAACCATTACATATATTGAAGCAATAGACACAAGTTGTTCCACCTTTTGAAGAACCCTATTGCAAAACCCAAAGGCCTTTAAAATTTTAAACAGGAATTTCCAGTGAACTTTGTCATAGGCTTTTGAGTTATCAAGCTTTAACAGAAAGCCTTCAGTCTTAGATTCAACCAAGGAATGGATATTCTCATGCACAGTGAAAATTGAATCAAGGATCTATCTACCAGGGACAAATCCATTTTGTTGAGGTGAGAATAGAGTGGGCAAGAGAATTAGGAGTTTGGAAGTCAAAACCTTTGAGATGATTTTATAGATAGAATTACAAAGGCTTATGGGTCTGAAATCCTCAAAGTTCACCGCTCCAGGCTTCTTAGGGATAAGAACTAGAAAGTTAGCATTCAATTCTTTTAGGAGGCATCTGGATCCAAAAAATTCTTTAACAACATGCACCACATCATCTCCAACAATCTCCCAGAACCATTGGAAGAAAAACATAGGGAACCCATTAGGACCCGGAGCTTTGCTCCCTTCAAAGGATAAAACAACCTTCTTAACTTCCTCATTGGTAGGAATATCAGACAACATATAATTATTTTCCTGATTGATCAAATTAGGTATAGCTTCTATTAAATGATGCTGATCATTTTGGTTGTTTTCATCATTCTCAGACATGAGGTTTTGAAAGAATAAAACAACATGCTTTCTAATGTCCTCCTCCTCCTCATACCTAATACCATCCACTTCAATTTGAGAATTTTTTTTGACTGCCCTGTGTTTCAAGGTCGACAAATGAAAGTACCTAGTATTTTTGTCACCTGCAAATAACCACAAAGCTCTAGATCTTTGTCTCCAGAACTCCTCTTTCCCAATAATATCATGCAACTTAATAAGCAGCTCATTCTCTTTTTCCTTAATATCATTCAAATATCCTTCCTTCTGGATTTTATTTTGAATTTCCCCCAGATCCATCTAAAGCTCAGATTTAATCCTGGAGATGTTCCCAAAGGACTCTTTATTCCATTTTTTAAGGTTGAATTTAAATTCCCTTAATTTTTTAGCCACTCTGAACATAGTTGTGCTTGAGACACTTATATTCCACCATTTCCTAATTTCTTAAAAGAAGGATGAGAAAGCCACATTTTTTCAACTCTGAATGGGATATTTTTCTTCTTCTTTAAAGGCTCCACAACAAAACTAATAGGGAAGTGGTTAGACCCAATCCTAGAGAGGGATTTAAGAGAACACTAATAGTTAAAGAACTAATGATTGGAGATTAAAGATCTATCTAATCTAACCTAGATAAGATCCATACCCTTCCTTCGATTCGACTAGGTATAGGATGCTCCTTGAAAATATAGATCAATCAGTGTCTGGTTGTTGATGAAGCTCTGAAGATCCTCTTTACTCTCTGCATTGATCTGGGATCCTCCAAATTTTTCTTCGTTCAGTAAGAGAGTATTAAAGTCTCCCATGACAACCCAAGACTCTTTGTGAAAAATAATCCTAAAGGCGGCCAACTCCATCCAGAAGGATTTTTTGAGGCCTTTTCCATTGGGGGCATAGATATTTGTTAGATCCAACTGAAATTATCCCTAATATGGGTGAATCTAGTAGCAATATCATTCATACCTTCCAAAATCAGATCCCCTTTGATTATATGACTATTCCAGAAGGTAACAATACCTCCTGAAGCACCATTCGAGTTGTTTCCATGTGTACTACAATGTTGAAACAGTTTCAACTTTTCCACTTTTTCTTTTGACATTTTAGTTTCCTAAATAAGGAGAATATCAGGTTTGTGATCTCTAGAAAAATTGCCCAGAACATCCTGCTTGTGGGGATTATTAAGTCCCTTGATATTCCAAGAAATTATCTTCATGAGTTACTAGGGGAGTTGAGGCACTCCGGGATGGTTTTTTGAGAACCATCCACAATATCCTGAAAACTATTATGCTCTCTTGTCCATTTAGTATACTTTTTTCCTCGAGAGCTCTTTTTTGCTCCGCAGTCTGCCTTTGCTTTTGATCTGGTAGAAATACCACTTGGAGTCTTCCATTGTTTGTTTTGTTTTTTATTTTTCTTTGATAAAACCTCTTCTTTATCAGTATCTTCTTGACTATCCGTCTCTTTGCTTGACTCCCATTCCTTATCAGTAAGGAGTCTTTGCTCCCAGGGTAGTGTCTCCATAATTCCATTCAAATGAAAGGTTGAATAGTTGCTAGAAAGTTCAGTAGAATGGTCCTAATTATCATAGGAGTCCTTAACAAGATCCGAGGAATTAGGATCCGTGAAGAGATCTACACACGAAGGAAGAAGACCTTCAAAGGAAGGGAGTAGAAGAGGGATGTTCAGCTCCAAGGACAACCCCTGTAAAGGAATACCATCCAAACCAGGGTTCCCATCTATTCTCTCAACTGGGCTCAGCTCATGTGATAAGGGGCTAGCTTCCTCACTCTACTTTTCTTCACCAACCATCTGATCCTCACTAGCTTCTTTTTCTGTAGTAGTTAAGGTATTCTCCAAGTCCTTACGCTGGGGTTAATGAGGAACCTTAACATTATTTTCCAGGTCACCATCAACCTTGTTTGAGGTGCTTTGATCATTAGACTCTTTATTCTCAAGGTTTGCTCCTGATTTCTTACACCAAACTAATTTTAAAGAACTAGCTAGTTTCTCTTTCTCTTTGGTGGTATTTAACAAACATTTCTTAGCCCAATGCCCATATTTTTTGAATTTGAAGTAGGCAAAAGGGATAGTTTCAAACTCTATGTCCTGTGACCATGATCCCAACTTTAACTTGATCTCAATTGATGAGGTAAGGTTAGCATTCTGAGAGACCCCTACACATA
Source organism: Sequoia sempervirens (assembly GCA_007258455.2). Lineage (NCBI taxonomy): Eukaryota > Viridiplantae > Streptophyta > Pinopsida > Cupressales > Cupressaceae > Sequoia > Sequoia sempervirens. Next base: position 541,691,637 of record VDFB02000015.1, read on the forward strand.
TTCTTGCAAATACCAGCCTCTTTCTAGCTGTTGTCATAGAGTCAATAGAAAGGAGCTCACAATACCATAAAAGACATCCTCATTCCAATATTCCAGGGGAATGCCCGAGAGTCTGACCCATACTGGAACATTCTCAAAAATAGAGTCTGAGAGGTCTAGATTAGAAGACCATTTTTTTAAAGCCAGGGATGATTTCCCTATAACCGATGGACCACCACTTCTAACAGCTGGGGTATCCTCTCTGCAAGTGAACTCAAATGCAAAAAATCCCTTAGGGAGAGCTACTACTAAATTTTTTCCATTAGTTCTCCATTTGTTTTTTAACAAACTCCCTGACCACTTCAATGTTTGGTCTAGGGCCCATAAATTTCCCCACCAGGGTTCTTTCCATTAAAGCAATGTTATGATCAATTAAGAGATCTGGCACAAAAATAGCAAACTCACCTTTATCAGGGTTTGAGATATTTTGCATTGGAGGGAAAGATGAATTTCCATTCAGTTTTACCCCAAACAGAGAGGTCTAGGGTTTGCGATTGCCTCCAATGTTTCCAGTGGTCCCCACCACAGGGTATGTGTAGGATCATGATGGGGAAAAAAGTGGCAATATTATGGGTATTTGTAGGGTATGTGGCTGGCAATTTTTTTTAATCCAAAATTGATGAAACAAAAAGGGTTTTTAGAGGAGATTCTCAGCTTTCCACCAATAAAAATTATGCTTTAATTTGAATTTAATAAATAATTATTATTTATTTTCTATTAGAATTACGACTAAAGTCTTGATCGATAGGTTGATTGAAAAACATCTATAACTTTCAAAGGGTATCACATTTTTCGAATCCGAAACATGCATCACATTCTATGCTTCACATACTATAGGATTAAAAAAAGAAAAAAATAAATTTCATGAAGTTTTGACCAAGTTAAGGTGGTTAGACATACGAGTTTTTATATTTTTAAAAGTTTTAATAAAAAAATCATAATTAATTATTTACTTGGAAAAATTACAAAAAATCACATCACATCCTAACACGATTCCTCTACTTATATATAAAATCTTATAAAAAAATATTATCATTTTATTATGGTTAGGTGGTTAGATAGACACCTACTTCTTTTCCCTAAAATTTAAGTAATACTACATTGAATTTCAAATTTTCACCAAATAGATTTTATTTATTTTTAAATAAACCTAGTAGTTTAGAAACTACATTCAATTTTCTATAGATTTTATTGTTACATATTTTTGAAATAATATAGATAACTTATTCAAATTTTTATGTCAAGTTGCCTAACACTGATTTTTCTTAATTTTTTGCCACTTAAGGGCCTGTTTTTTCCATGATGATCCTACACATACCCCACACCTTTGGATTTTCCATTTTTTTACTAGCAGGGGAGCCCACGGGATTAGCCATTAGAATATCCTTTCCTCTCGGATCCACTAGGATTTTGTTTCCAAAGTCCGCATTATCTGGATTAGCCTCACCTTGCTCCTTACTCAATCCCAATGCCTGTTCTGCCTATGATTTCTCAGATCATGCCTTGCCTCCATTTCCTATGCTTGATTTTTCAAAATCCTTCTTTTCCCACCCATGCCTGTGCTCATGTGCCTCCATACTGGAACAAATCCCCTAAGTTGTGAATTCTCTATCCTTTGATTGGTCCTCTCTTGGAGACATTAGGAATAATGTTCCCTAAGTTATAGACCTTGCACAAACTAAGCAAGACTCCTTTGAACATTATTTTGCATGTATATGGCCACCTTGCATAACACAACTTGCGTGCCTATGGTGCCATCACATTTTTTCATGAGTTCTAAGCATATAAAGATTCACTTGTCTCATGAATCACAAAATGACATTGTCCTTTGTGATGCCTTATTAAAGTTATTAGGAGGTATAAATTTAGTATGGTTGAGCAAGAAGCCCATTCTGAGGCATGACTTTTCCCTATAGCCACCTATGTGTTTGCGAGTACATACCATCTATGAGTGTATGTTTCTTACCTTTTGGGCCTTCTCACCCAGTGGACAACCATGAGTTCCATCACCCCAGAGTGAGTATGCATTTTCTTTCCAAACAAATAACCTAGATCTAATCCACAACGAGCTGGATAGATGATTGAAGCTTGATCCAACTTTATTCAACTTCCTTCTTTCATTATTTTTCATAATTTTCACGTGTGTTACTTTATACTTATGACTGGTTTACCCTAGGATCTTGATCATCCTTCTTGATTGTTGTTGTCTCATCTCACCAAGAATTAGTACATTTGGACCCCTCTTGATTGCATGTTAGACTACTTTAGTGTGAGTCTGAAGCAAGTTCATCCTCTCTAAAGTGGGGGCTAATTTTGGACATGAAAAAAGTAACCCTTCTACTTTTTCTTGTTTTGTCCCTCCTTGTGCTTATTTGGCCTATTTTTTCCTTTGTTTAATGTTGTAATGTGGCCCACACAATGACATTAGGTCTTGAATCTTTATGAATCATTAAGAATTTATGATGTCTTGTAAAGGTGTTGTGATACATTTTCACACATTTCTAGACTCTTTTTATTATAATTCACCTACATACCATTTTTTTTATCACTTACCAAGTCTTATTTCAAAGTGTTGCAAAGTCTTGTAACAAACTTTCATGCTTTTCTAGGCTTTTCATCAACAAATACACCTTTCTTATGCTTTATTTGGCCCCTTTATGCATTTGCAGGCCTTAATTAAGTGTATTTTTGAATGTAAACCTAAAAAACATCATTTAAAACAACTTAATTTTTGACACCCATTCACCCATTCGCTACTAGGGGTGAATGAGCCCCTCTTGGCACAAAAATCAAAATAAATTCAAATTACTGGCAGGTTTTTATTCCTAAAGACCTAAGGTCAACCTGTGATGTATTTTCAGGAAAATAGGGCATAATTGTGTATAAATACATTATTTTCTATTCATTTTTCAATCCCCCCATTCACCCATTCATTCAAGTATTCATTTATCATAGCATTTAAGCATTCTAACATTCAAGCATCTTGGAGCAGCATATCTTCACACTTCAACATCAAGGGTTTGGTGAGTTTATGACATTGCATGTTATTTGTTCATCATTCTCTCATTATTTCATTCTATTATCAAGGGTTTGATTACCAAACTAGGGTTTGACCAAGGCAAACCCCTATACTCTAACCCTTAACACTTTTCCCCTCTTTGCATGTGTGTTTTGTAGATCTAATAGGCATATTTTTTAAAGAGATAGGTGTTAAAAGTGTCATCAATTTTTTCAAGATCATTCAAAGTCAATATGACCCTATTTAAAGCTTGGAGAGTGCTTTCCAGTCAGATTTTCCAAATTCAGATTTGACATGCTGTCAGGCAAAAAGGTGCATACTGGGACCCACAAAATTGGCCCTTGACTTTTTAGAAATATGAAGGTGGACTAATTCACCATCTGTGGTGAATGAGTCCCACTGCTAGGCTAGAATTTTTTTTTATGAGGTTTTCTCTTCTCGACATCCCAAAACCTGTTCTAGCAATTTTCACCAAAAACAAGACTAATTTTCCATCTGTGGCAAATGAGTATTGGTGGATTTCAACACTGATCTCTACAACATTCTAGAACCTCCTCACATAATCTTTCAAACTCTAGGTGCACCTCATTCAATTTCATTAAGTTTTTTTATTGTTTGTTTATGTTTTTAGTTCATTTTTGCATACAACACTATGTTTTCAAACACTTCATATTTCTTAGGTTTGTATTAAGAATTAATAGATTTTATTCATTTTCTGCATTTAGATCATCTCATCTAGGAATATTTCATCCATATTACATTAATATTGAGTGTGTACATTGCATTTTGGCCCATCTTTCTCCTTTTAGGTGGAAAACCCTAGAAGTGCAAGAAATCCCTTGGGCGTCAAAATCTTTGTTCACAAACTATATGTAAGTCTCAAAGCTAATATCTTGATTTGTAACATTAAAAATTTCATCATTATCTAATGACTCTTATTCTTGTCTTAAATATCAAATTTTTGTATTTAAACATTGTGTATAATAATATTTTTAATGATTTGTTCTATTCTCGATAAATTAGGCATCAAACCATGTACATGGAAGTTATCAAGATCTTATCTTTTTTGGAATTATTGTATTTTGACTACAGTTGTCCCCTTACCAATAACTTCAACTACTTTGTCATCTCAAAGATACACTTGAGTATAAACTAACCCATTCATATTTACAATGATATTTTTTCCAATCATTTCACTAATGCAACCACTATCAAGAAGTCATACATATTTTTAACATTCCTTTGTAGAATTGTCTATAGTCTAAACTAAATTGTTTGAGTGATCTTCTTTTTCTTTATATATCTTTTCATTTCCTTTACTCTTTTCTCAACATGCTCATTCATAATGGGGAACCCTTTTGTGCTAATGGTACTGAACATACATGACTTTTTTATAGTGTTGATTGCATATTTCATTTTTGTTAAAATTTCTCTCTATCAGAAACATTATAGCCTCTACCTCCTCCACTATGATTTCCTCTATTAGTTCATCATCTTTGCCTAAACCAACATATTTCCTTATAAAATACCTATTCTAATCATTTCCCTTATTTTTTTCCGTGACTTATCATTTTCTAAATGGCATATTAAACTATTTTTTTAGTATACATTTTTGTGGTTTTCTCAAGGGTTTGAAATGAACCCATAAGCTCATTCACATAATAGAGGCTCAAAATTTTTGGCTCCTTAATGAATACTGCAACAAGATCAAATTAAGGAGGGATACACCATACTCATTGTTTTGGTATTCTCATCAATTAAATTTTTCTCCATAGGATCTAATTTAAATAACTAAACTGATCACATGATTAAAGAACTCTTAAATAGGTTTATATCCTTTCAAAAATATATTTTAAAATATATTCAAGAGAATTTGAAGTTTAATTATTTTCAAATTTTCAGCTCTTTGATATTCATTTTCAACAAATCACATGCTTGTTTTTATTTTCTAGTTTCAACAATTCATGAGAAAATGCATTCATGAACAACTTGTTGTATGATGAAGAAGTCTTTTGAATCATTTTTCTTACTCTCCCTTTACTTATCTCTCCATTCCTTTTTTAAAGATGCAAATGCTTGAGAATTTATAGGATTTAGATAACCATGCGAAATAAATAAAGCTGTAATTTCTATATTCTAAAAATCATAATTTTCTCCTTTAATAAATGTATTTGAAGCTAAGATAAATTTAAACTACTACAAACTATCATATTTCTCTCACAAAATAAAATATTCAAATGTCCTTCACTCTTCACACACCTTTAACATTATTTTAATTCTCTTGCACAAAATAAATTCACATGACATAGAAAACATTCACTACTCGACGTTGTTTCTAAATTCCTACTCAGTTATCAATAGTTGGGTTTAATCTAAAGAGCATAGATGAAACAACAAAAGAAGATTTCATGTTCATCAAAACCAAAACATGTAAACAAAATGGAGTATAAATATATTGATAGATACATAAAAGGATGTTAAATATAATAGAGAAAATGAATAAAACAATCAACAACAGTTGTTATTTTTATTTATCATTGAATTTTATACATAAAGACTAAATAGATATGCTATCTAAAATACAACGCTTGGGTATCCACATCTCTGAGATATATATGGAAGGGTTAGAGGCTTCTTAACAAGATTTCTCTCTTCAATGTTTTATTGATGAGCGATGACCAATACCGTTGAGGCCCAAAAACATATCAAACGTCCAATTTTTTTTCAAAAACATATCAAACGTCCAATTTTTTTTTATTAGATCTAACACCTAAGAATTAGATCGCATCATAACTTGTGAAACCCCTTGCACAGTAATAATTCCAATACTTGTATCAGCCTTAAATGTTAAGTGTGGTGATTCTATACTGATATATTTTTAACAAGAACCTTAAATGTTAAGTGTGGTGATTCTATACTGATATATTTTTAAAAAGAACCCTATGTGTTCGAGTGACTGTAGATGGGGAATGGACACCAATTTTCCAAAATAACAAAAGAGGAATACGAGGGGAAAACATGTTCAAGCCATACGAGATAGTAGGTTTATGAGCTATTTGAACTAAACTAAACTATTGACAACTACTCAACTAAACTGTTGTAGCTTACATTCATGGGCGTCATGAGTATTTGAATCTACTCAGATGTTGGGCGGTAGGGGTGTAGATACACAACTTTATTGTTGTTACTGGATTGACAGAAAAAAATACAAACACACAGAAAGCGCACAAAGTATGCACAGTGACAACAATATAAACAGACATAATTTAAACTTGCATATATTCCTTGTTTTCTTCAAAATACAAAAACTCAGAGGACATGCTATGATTTGCATAAACAAAATGAAGCTAAACTAATTTTGATAGATGTCCAATGACTGGGTGTTACATTCACACCTCAAATACATAAACTGCTACAATCCTAAAGCTGCAGTTGACAATGTGCTGCGTCTGCTAAAACATTCTCTGTGTTGCTGCTGTCACTGATATGTGTTGAACATTCCCTTTGTCATCTACTACTGCAGGGTCTTCTTCCAATACAAATAATCTGCATGCACTTCTCTCTTCTTGCTCTAAACTAAGTCCAATGAATACATTCCTTTTTGTCTTCTATTAGCAAACTCATGAAAAATGAGCGCTTCTTTCAAATTTAAAATTTACCTAACCTCTTTAATTTGCTGCAGGTATTCATTGGCCTTTCAAGCTCAAAGATGAGCGCTCCTTTTGAATTTCAAAATAACCAACCAGAATAAATGTTAGAGGAATACATTGGGGGGGCAACTTGATAGTCTTCATTTTGACGTGGGGCTGACTTGGAAAAATTTGCTAACTGTAGAATAAAATATTCCAACACTCCCCCTTAATCTGTAGGTCAGCTGTTACTCTGTTGTACCACACCCAAGGTGCTTTTTTTAGCCCATAAAGAGCTTTTCAGAGCCTATACACTTTTTCCTCTTGCCCTGGGACTTCATAGCTAGGTGGCTTCTCCACATACACTTCCTCCTTCAACACTCCATTCAAGAAGGCTGACTTTACATCCATCTGCATCACTTTCCACTGATGTTGTGCTGCAACTACTATGATTGTCTGCATTGTTTCCAGCCTTGCAACTGGTGCATATGTCTCATCATAATCTATAACGGGCTACTGTTTGTACCCTTTGACAACAAGTCTTGCCTTTTGTCTTTCAATTTTCCCTTCTGTAGTACACTTGGTCTTATAGACCCACTTCACTCCAATCACTTGCTTACCCTTGGGTAACGCCGTCAACTCCCATGTTTGATTTCTCTCTATAGCCTCCAACTCTTCATCCATGGCCTTACACCATTTATCTTCTTTCACCGCTTCCTCAAAATATGTTGGATCACTATAGGAGAATAGTGCAAAATCTAAGTTCTCATCAAAATCAACATGCTGTGTGTTGTCATAGATCTCCCTCACACTCTTTGTTTTTCTTGGCATCAATGATGTGAGTGTAGGATTCAAATTTTCTTCTGAATTACTGCTACTCTAACCTTTGGAGCTACTCTACTACTGACTGTTGGAGCTACTGCTCTGTTGAATTCTGGAGCTGCTAGTCTGCTGCCTTTGTTCAATACTGCCAGACTGTTGTCTCTATTGAACACTGCCAGATTTACTGTTTTGCTACAGATCACCAGAGCTACTATTTTCCAATGCTCTACAGTGGTTTCTTGCTGAGACATTACTCTCTTGATCTCCCCCTATGTTGCTATCATCTGTAGCTTCTTCATCATCAAGAGGTATTTTGACAGAAATACCTATGGTGTCATCCACCATTCCATCCCATGCTTCATTCTCAATGAAAACAACATCTCTACTGATTACAACATTTTTGGTAATGGGATTGTACAATTTGTAGGCTTTTGACTCCTCACTATAGCCTATGAAGATGCATTTTTCTCCTTTGTCATCAAATTTTTGCCTCTTCTCTTTTGGAACAAGTGTGTATGATACACATGCAAAAATCCTCAAGTGCTAAACACTCTATTTGTTGTTTGTCCATGCTTCTTGTGGAATCCTATCACAGACAACTTTTGTGGGGCACCTATTTAGTACATATACCATCGTTGCTAAAAATTCTCCCCAAAATATGTGTGACAACCCTTTTTCCTTCACCATACTTACTGCCATGTAGTGAATGGCCCTATTGTTCCTTTCCGCCACTCCATTTTGTTGTGGGGTATACCTAGTTGTGAATTATTTGTGAATGCCCTCATTCCTACAAAAATTTAGGAATTCATTGGAGATGTACTCTCCCCCTCTATCTGTTCTAAGGGCTTTGATATAGTGACCACTCTCCTTCTCAACTGCTGACTTAAACCATTTAAACTTCTCAAAGGCTTTTGATTTGTTTTTCAAGAAATAGACCCATATTTTTTTACTATAGTCATCTATGAAAGTCATGAAATATGTATTTCCTCATAAGGTGGGGGTTTTCATGGGTCCACACAAATCTGAGTGCACTAACTCTATTGGTTCCTTTGCTCTCCTAGAATACTTGGATTGGAAAGGTTGCATATGTTGCTTTCCTAAAATGCAAGCCTCACACTTGCCATCGGGTTCTACAATGGATGGTAAACCCCTAACCATTCCTTTTCTAAACAATAAACTTAAACTTGAAAAGCTTAAGTGCCCATACCTTAAATGCCATAGCTTGGATGGGTCTTTGATGACTGTTTTGAATGCAGACTGCTATTCGACTGCCGACTGTTGTGAAACTGCTATTAGTGCCGGTGAACATTACTATTGCTGATGGTTTGCTATTCCTGTCTTAGACACTATGTGCATCCTAAGAGGAAACATTCTGTTTCTCGTCATTTGCAATGCAACCATCACTCTTTTGCTGCCTCCTCTATCAAATATTTTGCACTCTTCATTCTCCATCAGGATCTTGTAACCATTTTAGACCATTTTCCCAATGCTCAATAGGTTATGTTTTATGCCAGGGGCATAATAGACATCCTAGATTTGCCGCTTCTCACCATTCTTGGTTTGGATGCTGACTATACACCTCTTCCAATGATGGGAACCTTCTCATCATTTCCCATTTTAATCGCAGTTTTTAGATTGTTGTCAATGGAGGTAAAGAAATTCTTGTTACCACTCATGTGGTTGTTGCATCTGTTGTCCAAGTACCATACTTCATCATTGTTGCGCTCAACAAGGTTGCATACAATGAAAACATGTGATTGCTTGTCATTTTCAGCTTTGTTCTCATTTTCTACATTAGTATTTTGGCCTCCACGGTCACGCTGCTTTTTTCTACATTCACTAGCATAATGGCTATATTTGTGACAATAATAACAGTGCACATTATTTTTGTCACTCCTCTGATTCGAACTGTTGTTCGTCCTCTAGTTCTGGTTTGCTGACAGTGAGCTGGTCGTTGCCTCTGTGCTATCAGAACCTCCTCTTCCATAATTGTTTCTGCCTTTGCCTCTTTGACCTCTTCCTCTATTATTTCTTCCTCTTCTACGACCTCTTGCATTGGTTTGAGCTTTGAAGGCTTGCTCTAGGGAAGGAGCGGATCTGTTCAACCACTGCTCATGGGTTTGTAGTGAACCCATCAACTCATCTATGGTCATTTGAGACAAGTCCTTTGCCTCTTCAATGGCAACTGCTACATAGTCAAACTTAGTAGGTAGACTTAGGATTTTCTCAACAATCCTTTGCTCTTCCATTGTTTCTCCATTAACTCTCAGCTGATTTACCAGGGTTGAAACCTTAGTGTGGAAATCTGAAATGGATTCATTATCCTTCATTTGTAGAGTCTCAAAGTTTCTTCTCAAGAGCTGCAACTTAGCTAACCTTACTTTTTCAGTCCCTTTGTAGCTATTTTTCAATATATCTTAAGCTTGTTTTGAGTAATTTGTTGCTGCCTCAATCAAACTGAGGGATTTTGCATCCTTCATTCTTATATCTTTCAACTAACTTTTTTGTGTATTTGAAAGGGCTGCAAATGCATTTGGGTCTATGATATCATTGAACCCATTTGTGACCAACTCCCATAGGTCATTTGCAACTAAAATGATTCTCATCTTCTTAGCCCATATATCATAATTTTGTCCATCAAAATGAGGTGGCTGCTTCCAACCTTTGTTCTCACCTCTTGCCATATTTCTCAACTTCAAATTTGAGAAAAAATTAATGCCTAGATAACCTAGGGCTTAACTCGCAATAACAAACTAACTGACTGACCGACTGTCTGCCCAAAAAAAATAGGGCTCTGATACCACTTTGTTGGGGCAGCAGGGGTGCAAATACACAACTTTATTGTTGTTACTAGATTGACAGACATAAATACAAACACACAGAAAGCACACATAGTACGCACAGTGACAACAATATAAATAGATAGAATTTAAACTTGCATATATTCCTTTTTTTCTTCAAAATACAAAAACTCAGAGGACATGCTATGATTTACATAAACAAAATGAAGCTAAACTAATTTGGATAGATGTCCAATGACTGGGTGCTACATTCACACCTCAAATACATAAACTGCTACAATCCTGTAGCTGCAGCTAACAATGCGCTGCGTCTGCTAAAAAATTCTCTGTGTTGCTGCTATCACTGATCTGTGTTGAACATTCCCTTTGTCATCTGCTACTGCAGGGTCTTCTTCCAATACAAAAAATCTGCATGCACTTAGACTCTCTTCTTGCTCTAAACTAACTCCAACGAATACATTCCTTTTTGTCTTCTATTAGCAAGCTCATGAAAAATGAGTGCTTCTTTCAAATTTCAAATTTACCTAACCTCTTTAATTTTCTGCAAGTATTCATTGGCCTTTCAAGCTCAAAGATGAGTGCTCCTTTTGAATTTCAAAATCACCAACCAAAATAAATGCAAGAGGAATACGTAGGGGGCAACTTGATAGTCTTGATTCTGACGTGGGGCTGACTTGGAAAAATCTATTGATTGCAAAGTAAAATATTCCAACAACTTCATCATCAGCGCATCAGTAACCTACGCAAATTGAGCCCTCAATCTTGGTCTCATCACCGACGCAAATTGCAACCTGCCTTCTCGTTAAACTGCTGGCCTATCTAAACTCCCGTTTGCCTATTCTAGCAAGTCATATAATCACAAAACCCAAAGTTGGCTTCCTCGGCCCCCTTCCATAACTTGTTACAGAGCCATCTATGATAGTTTATTATATTGAGTTTACCAAGGACATGAAAGCACAACGTCAGTGGTGAATAAACACACACCAAGAGCATGAAGAGCAGTAGTACAATGTATGAATGTATAATGACAATTGTTATACATCCTTCTTGCAAAATGTGTGAAGTATACAGATAACCAAAATATGTAGCTATTTTTTAGCGCAACTGAAACCAATCAATTTTCCTCTATATTGAACGATGCTAAACACCGTAGTTACTGTATTAAAAATGAGATAGGTGTAAATGTTTCAATCCCTCGTACATTTAAAACTATGTGGTAGGGCAAAGGACCCAGTCATTGAGCATCTTAATTTCACACTTCTAATTATCTTACGTCTGAAATTTCAAATCACTAGCAATCTTTTACAACTTATTTGGCAAGTCCCTTGCTTATAACTAAGGTTTCAGGACCACATCATCAAATATGATGCCACATTTGCATGCTTTTTGTCAAGGTGTCCAAAAAGGCCCAAAAAAAAAGTGAGACCAATACTTGTGCATTCACACCATGTTTTATTGAGCGTTGATGTGGAATCACATGATTGGTTGCTTTTTAGATCAAAGGAATACATTTTGTTTAATTATGGGTAGTCATCATCAACACTAACAACTTTAAAGTCACAACTATTGGTCCAATATTGATAACAATATCGGGCATTATATAAACAACTACTATCACAACTATTGAAGTATTGGGTCCTCTCCCCTAATCTATTTCAAAATGGTCGGTGGATATATTTTGGCTCAAGAGGCTATTATATATAAATTTGTTTAATAATTATAAATAAAATAAGCAATGGACAAATAAATTTAATGGGTATTTTAAATATTTTATTATAGTAAAATTTTGTCAATTTTAGATAATTTTTGGATGATTAAATTTTTAATTAAATAAAAATGATATAAAATAAATGCAATTTATTAAATATATCGTGTATTGAATGGCTTATGCAAGTGAAAAATATTTATTGCAAAGTAGTAGAAAAGTAATTATCTAGAACTAAGCATTGTGTTGATAGTAGATATTAACATGAATGTATTTTAGATGGTGTGTTGGAATCAAATTAAAAATATCACAAAATTTAAAAGTTTGTATCATGAAAAGACAAATGGTTAAGTGGTGGAAAATATCACTAACTATAGACAAGTTCTAAATCTGATTGTTATCCTATCAAATATTCTAATTAATGTTTTTATTATTCCTTTTTGAAATAAATACAATTCTTATGCTTATAAATAACTCTTGTATGTTGTGTACATACAGTCTAAGCTCTTGGGAGTGAATGTACACATTTTCACCATTAAGTAATTTTTAAGTTCATTTAGTGGATGCAAGTTCATTCAATATTTAGGAAAGAAGTGGACCCTATTATTTACCATTTTTTATATGGATGAAGACTAAAATTATATAAAATATTGTAAATATAAGGTCAATATATTTTCCAACTATCTCAAATATGCATTTACATTCAAATATCATAAATATTACTATATCTAGATTATGTAATAAATGCAAGGTCAAGATCTTCTCCATATATAAAAAAATATGAATATACTACAACATGACAAGGTTCCATGTCACAATCATGTAATTATTACAAATTGTATGGTCAAGGTGAGTTTAATGCTAGTCCTTTACATCTCTACCATTGATAGAAATATTTTATTGTGATATGAATATAAATTGTAGCTAAGAATACATTTAAACTATAAAAAATATTTTTATTTATAACAACAATTATTTCTCTACACACATAAATAACTCTCATCACTACCACCATCATTAATCTTGCATTACCCATCCACTATATTTATTAAGTTCCAACTAAAATTTGACTAATTAATTAATTAAATAAATTATTTAAGTAATTAGAATAATCTATGTATACTAATTAAATAAATAAATGAGTTTTATTAAATTAATTAGACTAATTCCATAGTTCACATTCCTCCTTTCACATCTTTACAAATAAAAATAATTGTCTTCACCTCACAAAATAAAATAAAATATGACTTTACATCTCACTCTTTTATTCAAATTAAGAAATTCCTAGCACTACATCACTAGAGTTAATTTTATCAATCCACTTGCATCAATCACATTTATTCCTCATGCACTTGTCCAACAAGGTAATGTATCCTAGCCCTATAATCAAATATCTAATATGAACCATTTACATTCCTTCCCAAAAATGCATGAGAACCGCTCTTAAGGACACATTACAACATCTAAAACTTTGAGTACATGCTACCAAAGTAGTAAATGTATCAAGAGCAACCAATATTCAACACAAACTCTCTATCTATCCCATATTTATCACATCCAAAGCCATAAAGGGAATGAGTGGGATAAGATACTTGTTTGTTTCTTCTATTAGTTTATTCTCTCTTTATCCAATTTCATTTGGAAGTTAAATTTGGAGAAAAAGGTCTATATGTATGTATTTTTTATATTGATTATACATTTTATATTGCATATTTTGAAATTCATAGTGGGATCCTTGTCCCATTCTAATATTTTATTTTCCAAGTCATTTGTAGGGTTCTTTTTCATTTATTTTATGTCCTTGGATGTGTTTACTATAAGAGCAATTCAATCCTACTAAACAACATTACATCTAATCTTTGATGTTTTATTTGATTTTAAAGGTTTCTATATTTATATTTTTGGTTTTCTTTATATATTGTGGGTTGATGTTTATATTCTTATTTGAGGTGTTTTTCACTTTGGCTTCAATGATCCCACCCAAATTTTATCATTTCCATATTTTATACTTGCGTAAGGCTTTTAATTTTTTTTAGCATTTTTTCTCTCTTATATTGTCACTTTTAGAGCTATTCATTGTAACTAAATTGTTTGTAGGGATTTGATACTAGTTGAACCGAAAGGAAAATGGGGTGTTGCTTTATGGCCTAGGTCATAGAACACCACTATTCTCACTTGGCCACTCAAGAATTTCCTAGGAATCTAAAGGTGAGTCAATTCTCAACAAGGAAGACCTAGGAAGGAGGTTATTTTAAACTTTGAAGAGTTCACCACCAAGCAAAACCTTGGAAAAGATAGCTTAACATTCAACTCACATAAACTAGTAATGCAAGCTAAATAATGAGTGCAAATGATGAAATTAAGCAACAACAAGTTAGGGTATGTCTACTTGGGAAGTCTAGAAATGTGACGAGGATTCTAGAAATGCAAAATGTTGTCAAAATATGCTAGGGAGGACTAAGACACCCTTACTGTTATTTTTCGAGGCAAATGTAGAATCTTCAGATCTTGGAACAAAATCTAAAAGAATCTCTTCAAAATACCCTTGGGAGGACTAAAACACCCTAGGTGGCGACTTTTTCCTGTCTTGAATTTCTAAATTTTTTGAATGTGATCCTAAGGTCCAATGTCTGCACTTCCTTCTTCTCAGATCTCAGGTCCTGAAACTTCCAGATCTAGCTTGTAGGTGAGTTTTCACGAAGATGAAAACTTTGTAATGTAACTTTGCACTTCAAATGATCTTCAAGTTTTCAACCTAAATATACAAACATAAACATGTAAGAGAGGAAAAACTTTTTGATTGTTAGTAAATTAGGGTTTTCCTTGGTCAAACCTCTTGTTAGTAATTAAACCTTGGAATGAAATGAAATAAAGGAGGGAAATGATGAATGAACAAAGTACTATATTGCAACTCACCAAACCCTTGTTATGAAATCTACAAACTTGTATGAGATGGCTAGCTTGAATGTAGATCTTGAATCAAATAAATGCTTGATAGACCTTGACTTGAATTGCTTGCTTGAATCAAAACCCTACATCACAAATGTTAGCTCAAAAACACACATGATGCAAGAATATCTTTGACATGATGCTTGAATCTTGATAATGACTCAAAATTCTTGATGAACTACTCTTGAATGCTCTTGTTAACTCAATTATTCTATGAGGAATGCTCTCACAAAATTCTTGGTCAGAAATGAATGAAAAAACCTTGTATTTATACTTATCCATGCTTAATATCTCGAAATTACACCACAACAAGCCAAGATATGAATTCATGAATTAAAGGAGGCTAAATCCTGTCAAGATTTGAAATTGAATCACAAAAATAAATTGAGGGGGACTAAGATGCCCTAGGTGGCGTCTTAGTCCCAAGGCTTGAAACTCAGGGCATATAATCCAAAAAAGGGGCCCATTTAAAATGCCTTTGAAATCAGGGTCCCAAGACCTTTGGGGGACAAAAATGCCCTAGGTGGCATCTTAGTCTTGATCCAAAACTTAGGGACACAACCAAAATCATTAAATTATCATTTATCCTTTGATGTTTGTCAGGATTTTCCATAAAAATATATAATTTATTAGGCTTGTGGATGCAAAATAGGACCATTAAGACATGAATAGAGATAAATAGAGCAAGGAAGGCCCAAACAAGTGTGAAAATGAAAGAGTATGCATTTTCCTACACTTTTAGCCCCCACTTTAATGAGAGGATGAACTTGCTTCAAACTCACACTAAAGTATCCAACCACACAATCAAGAGGGTTTGAAATGTAAGAATGCTAGTAAGAAAGGATGATAATAACCAAGAGGGTGGCCAAGTCCCTAGGATCAAGATCATATGACAAACCAACATAGGAACAAAGGAACACACTTGTGAATGATATATTAAGCCATAACTAGATCACAAACATACACCATCAAAGATAGAAAAAGAAAAAAAGGAAAAAGTAAAAATGCAATGGATCAAGTTTTGACTGGCCATCCAATGCATTGTGGACTAGGTCTAGGCTATTTTTCCAAAAAAGGTTTACAAGTGGAACATGTTGTCCACTATGCAAACAAAACACATGGTCACAAGGGATAGTGAAGCTAGTTATTCACTAGGTGAACCCCATGGATCATCCATATCAAAGTCATACCCCCATGACTATATGATAAGGACAAAAATAAAAGGCGTGCTCACAAGGGCTAGTGAAGCTAGTTGTTCACTAGGTGAGCCCTAAGGAACCATATAAAAGCCATACCTCCATGACTTTAATAAGGTACAAAAATAAAATGCAATGCAATAAGAAAGAAGTATGTTCAAAGGGATTTTTCTTAGTTCATGTAAGGTCTTAATCTTAGGGGATATTGTTCAAGCTATTGTATCCAAGAGAGGACCAATCAAGGGATACAAGATTCACAACTTAGGGAATGTAGTATGTCATATCACCACTAAGAGGAATGTAATATGTTAAGATATATCAAGATCTTGGAGGCCATTACTCCCAATTTCACCACAAAGAGAAAAACACATCGCATGAAGGAAGAAAATCACATTAAGGAACATGAAAAAGATTCCAAAATAATGCCAATGTATGCCCCCACTTTAAAGAAATTGCTAAACACCATGCTGCGAGAAATTACTATAAATTAGCATATGATAAATGCTAACAATAAAGAAAACATGAGACCTTATTCGAAAAGCCATATGCCAAGTCATATGTTTCCAAATTGAACTATATCACGGATAAGTATGTCACAAGCAAGTCAACTTAAGGAATGTTGTCTACATCCCAAGCTTGCTCTTATACATACATGGAAGGCATTCAACTAGCCAAAAGAGACAATGACTAGTGCCATATGAGGACAAGGCTTCCTAACCCCTTACCCCTACTTAGTGCAAGGAAAGGGTGAGCTAGGAATGGATGATGATATGCTACTCCTTGCAAAAAGGGAATGAATTCTGATGAATGTAACATGTAATAGTGAGTATGCTATGATCCTATAACTATTACATGGAAAGGAGCAGCAACTAATGTTATTTATGATGATGAGTAAACAAAGTTTCAACTTGATAAATATTTAATGAGATATCTATTAGTTTAGGATGCACCAAATTTTTTGATAAGGAAAAATAGGTTTTGAAGGGGCCTCGAAACCCTTTACAAAAATGAAAAATCTGCAAAAGAAACTAAGCAATAAAAACCAGTAGCCCAAAAAACCAAAATGCTAACAAAAGATAAAACATAAGGAACCCATCAGCAGAACAACAACAAAAACATCAGTAATCCTACTGTTCCAACAAAAAAGGAAAGTGACAACTACAACATTTTATCCAAGAATTCACCAAGGCCATATTATCCTTAATGACCTCCTCTTGCATATCCACAACATCTTTAAGTTTGTCCATAGAAACTACATCTCTCTTTTTAGTCTTGCTCCTTGTTCTAAGACACGACCTAGCCTACACATCTTTCTCCACCACTGGAGCAGACTCCTTAGCTTTCTCCACCTGGTTTGAATAGTTGATCTCATCAATCACTTTCTCTAAATCACCCAAGTCAAGAGGTTTATCCGTCCAATTAAGGGCTTTCTCGTTTAAAACAGAGAGCTCCCTAGCTATAGTCTTCATAGAGTTATTGTTGATATTAACCACTATTCTTAAATCATTTGACATCTTACCAATTCTCTCCTCAAGTCTAGAAACATAGTCCTTTAAACATTTATTGACTGGTCGATATTTCCAAAGAGGAAATCCTCTCCTCATTAGAAACCCCCAGATGATCTACATCAATAACCAACTTATCCAACATGACATTCATAGTTTTAACTTTTCCTTTAATAGCCCATTCCTTCTAAATACCATGGAGCATAGCAACACAAAGCTCCTGCCAAATTTTCATCTAAATATTGACCTCCTTAACCTCAAAAAACAACCACTTCACCAAAGACAACAAATTCCATGTCCTGTCCTTGATCATCTTGCAAAACATATTCATATTCACATCATCCCAATTAATAGGAGGCAGATCATTCAACACAATGTTACTAGGAGCATCATATCGATCCAATTTCTGCTCCTAGAACTCTTCGAGAGGGGAGTCCTTGACCTCTACCACTTCCACCTTAATTTTCTCCTTGGGTATGTGTAGGATCATGATGGGCCAAAAAGTGATGATATGATGGGTATGTGGCTGAAAAAATGTTTTTACCCAAAATTGATGAAACGAAAAGTGTTTTTAAAGGAGATTCTCAACTTTCCACCAATATAAATTATTCTTTACTTTGAATTTAATAAATAATTATTATTCATTTTCTATTTGAATTATGACTAAAGTCCTGATTGATAGGCTAATTGAAAAATGTCTATAGCTTTCAAACTGTATCACATTTTTTGAATCCAAAACATGCGTCAAATTATATGATTCACATACTATAGGACTAAAAAATAATAATTGAATTTCATTAAGTTTTGACCAAGTCAAGGTGGTTAGACATACGAGTTTTTATATTTTAAAAAAGTTGTAATAAAAAATTCACAATTAATTATTTACTTGGAAAAAAAATACAAAAAAATATGCATCACATCGGGACATGAGTCCTCTACTTATATCTAAAATATTGTAAAAAATATTATCATTTTATTGTGGTTAGGGTGGTCAGATAAACACCTACTTATTTTTTCCTTGAAATTTAAGTGCTACTGCATTGAAATTTCAAATTTTCACCAAATAGATTTTCTTTTTAAAAATAATCCTAGTAGTTTAAAAACTACATTCAATTTTCTATAGATTCTATTCTTACATATTTTTGAAATAATATAGATAACTTATTCAAATTTTTACATCAAGTTTCCTAACTCTGATTTTTCTAATTTTTTTGCCACTTAATGGCCTATTTTTTCCATGATGATCCTGAACACACCGCCTTATCAGGAAAGTTAGCTAAATGAGCTAACATTTCCAATCATTCCACTTTAACAACCCTATCAACTAGAGAAACCCTTGAGAATACTTGACCGACTCCATCCCTTACACCTCCATAGGCCCAAGTCCCATTTGACAACAAATCATCAGTACAAGTATTGACAACTTGGTCAGCAGGAACTTTCAAACACAAAACCTTATCTTCAGGAACCTCGAGACCAGTCGCAAAGGAAATTTCCCCCTTCCCAGGCAAAGGATCCCCAACAGAGACATTGTTGATATCAACATTAACAAAAAAATTCTCACCACCTTTCCCTAAAGGGCTATCCTTCACACCACCTTCGTCAGGAGACAATGAGGGTTTCTCACTAAAACTTGGAGCTACCTCCGTCTTCCTCTTAACCAAAGGTTTTTCTTTCTTGGAGCCTTTAGACTTCCCTTTCGAAGCCTTCCTCACAAAATTTTCCATGGTATCCTGCAACTCCACATCTGTTTCATAGCCCTTGTTCCAATATTTTGAGTCATCTTCCCCTTCCTTAGAGACACTGTTGTCCACAAACATTTCCTCAAACTCTGATTCTTCATCCTTAGAACTCCCAACCCATTATGTGAAAAAGTATCTAGTATCATAACTAGAGTTTTTAATAGCCTTCTTACCAAGATTTTTAGGAGAGACCACAATTAACTTAAGCTTAATGTGAGAAAACAAGAGGTTCATAATACCCTCACGCAAAACCACCTCCTTAGGGTTTTTTCTGTGATCTTCAATACTCTTTTCCATGAAAATTAAAAAGTAGAAAGGAAAGGAGACCAACACCTTATGCCTAAAATGATTCAAAAGCATGAAATGGTAGATGTAAACAATAGAGAATCTACTTTCAAGCATAAAATAGTGCATTATGGACAACATGAGGTCCCTTCATAATGGATTCAAAGACTTACGAGCGTAGCCACCACTCCCAATTTCCTGGAGCATCTTCTTCTCATTGAATTTGAAAAAATTCGCAAAGGCCTTCTTAGCAGCTCCCTTATCCCTGAAAAATTTCCTCCCAGAGACCATTAGACCAGTGGCCTCCTCTATAAACTTCG
Organism: Sequoia sempervirens; assembly: GCA_007258455.2. NCBI lineage: Eukaryota > Viridiplantae > Streptophyta > Pinopsida > Cupressales > Cupressaceae > Sequoia > Sequoia sempervirens. Next base: position 541,711,649 of record VDFB02000015.1, read on the forward strand.
CATCAATTTTATACTCCACACCCTTATAACGCAACGTCTTCCCATTCCAACCTTTCACAAGGAAATTGTAGCATTAGGGTCTAGACCTTGAATTCTCTGCATGAACTGCGTAACCCCACCTAGCTCCAAATGTTCCCATACAGTAGGATTATTCTTAAATTCTTCACAAGAACTCAGCTCATTTCTACAGTGTTCTCCACCCATGGCTGCATGCAAAGTTGTAGAACCTGACACTAGAGAGTTAAAAAAATGCGAAATAAACCAAACTCCACAAAACAAAACAAATTATACCCACAATACATGTGGGATTTTCATTCAAGGTACTTCCCTACCTATGCTACTAGGCCTTCATAATACGAAAACCAAGGAAATAATAATGAATCATATAGGCCAAAAGTTCATTGTGCATATCCCAACTATGAAACATTATGAAGAACCTTTCCCCAAAAACATCAATCTTAAATACAAGCCATCTGCTCATCATTAGCTATACATTTGAGATTAAGAGTAAGAGATTCAAATGAACCCCATTCAAATCTTTCCACCACTCCCACATTGGCAACACCATCAGCCAACCTATTAGCTTCATGGAAAACATGTGAGACTTTAATTTCCTCAAAATAATTTAAGATAGCAATAAAATCATTGATAAAATGAACAATAGACCATGAGGGAGGGAATTTTTTCAAGAGGAAATTTATAACATTAATAGAGTCCCCCTCCAACAAAATTTTAGAAACCCCTTGATTTTTAGCCAAAACAAGGCCATGATAGGCTGTTTCTGAGGATGCACCAAAGTTAAAGTTGTCTTGGAGGAATATTTTATAATAGTGTTGACATTGAATGAAGGTTTTTCTAACAAGGGACAATAACCAAGACTGTTAGTCATTTTTTTTTTGTTTTACGCTCTATAGGGACATGTATACCTTGTTCTATAGTACCACATCCTTTCCCAACTTGCTTCATAAGTTTAAAACCTCTTCCATAAAGCCTTTTCACTTATTTTGGATTTGGTGGTTGTTCAACTTCATCAAAGTGTTTCATGTATGTTATCTTTTCTTCTAAAGTCGTTGAAGTGGATTCTTTTGAATTTTGTATTGTCATTACCACTTTCTCTTTTCCCATTTTAGACTCTAAATTGCTATTATCTTGTATTCTTCCATGAATATAGGTATGAAATCAAAGGTTTCCAAAGTATCTTCCAAGCACAATAAATTTGTGGTTGAACTTCAAATTTCTTTTATTTTTCTGTCTCTTGTACGGGTTTTACATGTGTGGTTGGTGTCAGGGGATGTCTAATGTTCATAATGTCAAAGGAATTATACTTAGTTTCATGATCTCTTAGTGAAGAGGAGTCTAATTTCACTTCATCATCTTCATCTAAGGAAGCCATATTACTATTTTTTGAAAGAAGTGTGGCAATGTTGTCATTTTCTTGCACCATGATACCTTCCCTAGTAGGAGAGTTTTTAGGAGAGCAAAAAACTAGATGTTCATGACATTCAAAGGCGGGTTCTTCTAAATAGCTTCATCACAAGTAAGGGGTTTATCAACGGTTAGATTTTTTGTGTGTCAATGATGGCATTTTCTTGTTCAATAATGTTTTACTCATGATTCTCATTGATTGGATCTTGTAACACCATAATATCTTCTTCACCAATAGGAGAGATATTAGGAGAGGGGGAATTTTGATTGTTGTCCATAATTTTCTCTAGGGTCTCATTCTCTTGTGCCATAATATCTACCCTGGTAAGAGATATTTTATTAAAGTGACAAACAATAGGTTCATCACATTTCATGACCTTAGATTTTGTACAAAGTAGCTTCATCACACATAGGGGAGGCATCAAGAGAAGTGTAACTATGAGTTTCATGTTTACCAATGATTCAAATTTTTTGTTCAAATAGGTCTTCCCAAATGGTAGGGGCATCAAGAAAGGGAGGGATAAGATTCTCATGAGTCTCAATTTAAGGATATCTTCTAAAAATAAACTATCTTCTTCATGTCTAGAAGAGATATTAGGAGAAGGAAAGGTTTGATTCTCATGATTATCTACAATTATATCCCTATGTCCTATAATGTCTTTCCAAGTAGGAGAGGTAGGATTTTCATAGTTCTTAATTATTTGATCTCTTAATATCAACATATCCTTCACACAAATGTGTTTGTCATGATTGTTCACGATCATTTCCTTATTCACTAAAGCATTCTCACAATTAGGGGAGGTAGGAGATGAATGTAGACTAGGTAAGGTAGTGGCCATGGTCTTAACTTTGTGTATCATAATAACTTGCCAAGGGGGAGGAAGAAAAGTAAGGATTTCATGATCTTCAATGATTGTATTTTCTTTCACCAAGATATCTTCATCACCAATGGGAGAAATATCAAGAGTAGAACAATTATGATTATCATGATTGTTGATGCTTGCATCCTCTTGTGTCAAATATTTAGTGGATGACCTAGGTGAGATGAAGTTGTCGATAGGTTCATCTAACACATCAAAGTCATCTCTACTAAAGGGTTTAAATAATATGCTAAGGTTAACCATTTTTTGTTTATTTCTTTTGATGTTTTTAGTTTTTTTTTTTAATTTTCTTTTTTTGTAATTAAGTCTATGTCTAACAAATTGAAAGTGCAATAATCTATCTTTATCAATCAATGTAAATATGAACCATGAAAATGCATGAAACAATAATTGACAAACTAAAACAACAAAGTAACTACGACAAACAAAAGCACAAAAATTCGTTGTTTAACCATAAAAATTGCAAAGTCAAAGTAAACATGGATTAAGATGCTTGTAAGGGAATCTTGGTCCTATTGATGAGATTTTGAAGTTCTAGAAAGTGAAATGGAAAGAAAACAACACGAACAAGGTTTTGAGCCAAAAACCCATGGAGGGACTAAGATGATAGGAAGGGAATTTTAGTCCCAGTAAGGGTTTTTTGTAGAAAAATAACAAAGTCTAGGTTGATAACAGTGTTCCCAGGTTGCCTACCCAGGGACCTAATGTTTAAAAATAGAAAATTGTGTGAATGAATGCAAGAAAAAGTAATTAATAACAAACAATTGATTGCAATAACAATAATCCTAAATGTAATTAGGATGATTGAAAATGTAATTTTTAGTTTTTCAATGAGATAAAATGATGCAAGAAAGAAAAAATGCAACCTATATGCACTTTCACTAATGCAAATATGAGAAACCCTAGATGCTCTTTCACTATTGGAAGTTGCAATGCAAGAAAGAATGCAACCTAGATCTAGGACCTTAATGAACTTTAAATAAGAAGATGAATGTTCTAAAATGTTGGGTTCACCAAAATGAATTGAAAGGAAAATGGGGCATTGCTTTATCCATGCCGAGGTCATAGAACACCACTATTCTCTCATCAGGGAACAATGGGGAAAAGGATGCTTTTTGGCCTAAGTCATAGAACACCACTATTCTCCCTTGGTCACTCAAGAATGTCCTAGGAACCCAAATTGGATTCAGTACCAACCAAAAGATGAGTCAATTCTCAACAACGAAGACCTAGGAAGGAGTTTCTTTTAAACTTTGAAGGGTTCACCACCAAGAAAAAGCTTGGAAAAGACAACTTAGCATATTTCAACTCACAAAACCTAGTAATGCAAGCTAAATAATGAGTGCAATTGATGAAATTAAGAAACAACAAGTTAGGGTATGTGTATCTGGGAAGTCTGGAAATGTGATGATGATTCTGGAAATGTAAAAATCTTGTCAAAATATGCTAGGGAGGACTAAGATGCCCTTACTATTTTCTTAGTCCCGCTTTTTTTTTCTGGGGTAGTTGCGAAATCTTCGGATGCCAAAATTGAATATGAAAGAATCTCTGTAAAATACCCTTGGGAGGACTAAGACACCATAGGTGGTGACTTAGTCCTGTCTTGAATTTCTGAAATCTCTAAATGTGTTCTTGAGGTCCAATGTTTGAACTTCCTTCTTCTCAGATCTCAGGTCCTAAAACTTCCAAATCTGGTGTGTAGGTGAGTTTCCATGAAGATGACAAATTTGTAATGCAACTTTGCACTTCAAATGATCTTCAAGTCTTCAACCTAAATCTACAAACACAAACATGCAAGAGAGGAGAAACTTGTTGATTGTTAGTAAATGGGGGTTTTCCTTGGTCAAACCCCTTGTTGGTAATTAAACCTTGGAATGAAATGAAATAAAGGAGGGAAATGATGAATGAACAAAGTGTTATGTTGCAACTCACAAAACCCTTGTTATGAAATCTATAAACTTGTATGAGATGGCTAGCTTGAATGTAGATCTTGAATCAAATGAGTTCTTGATATATCTTGAATTGAATTTCTTGCTTGAATCAAAACCCTACATCACAAATGTTAGCTCAAAAACACACATGATGCAAGAATATTTTTGACATGACGCTTGCATCTTGATAATAGCTCCAAATGCTTGATGAACTACTCTTGAATGCTCTTGTGAACTTAATTATGCTATAAGGAATGCTCTCACAAAAGTCTTGGTCAAAAATGAATGAAAGAACTTTGTATTTATAATTGTACATGCTTAATATCTCGAAATTACACCACAAGAAGATGGCATATGAAATCATTAATTAAAGGAGGCTAAATATCGCCAAGATTTTAAATTGAATCCTAAAAATAACTTGAGGGGGACTAATATGCCCTAGGTAGTGTCTTAGTAACAATTCTTGAAACTCGGGGCACAGACTCCAAAAAGGGTCCCATTTAAGGTGCCTTTGAAATTAGAGTCCCAAGAACTTTGGGGGAAAAAGACACCCTAGGTGGCATCTTAGTCTTGACCCAAAAATCAGGAACACATAGCCAGAACCATTAAATTATCATTTATCCTTTGATGTTTGTCAAGATTAGCCATATATAATTTATTAGGCTTGTGGATGCAAAATAGGACCAATTAAGACATAAATAGGAATAAATAAAGGAATGTGTGCCCAAACAAGTGTGAAAATATAAGGTTATGCATTTTCATACACTACACTTGTTACTCCCACATAGGTATATTTCATATAGTTCAGGTTTAAAATGTTTTATTTCTCATAATCATACTTCTTTATTAGTTTTATGACTAGACATCATATTATAGGATTTATTCCACCCATTAGCAATTATTTTTAGGTTAGTTTTCTAGCTATATTTTGTAAGGTTTCTCTTTAATTTTTCCACAACTTATTATTACTAGAATAATTTTTTCCACTTTGTCTAAAGGTGAACATTTTTTTTATTTGTGACATTTCCTTCTAATATGCAATGTTTCTATTATGTTTACACTATATATTTTAGGTTGGTATTTGTATTATATGTATACATATTTCTATCTCTATTTTATTAATTATAATTTATTTTTGATAATATTTCAAATATTGTTAATTTTTATATTGTGTTTATTTTTCTACTATTTTTTTATTTCTCCCAAGCCTCTAATCATGTAAAATACTAACACTACACAATTTTGATGGATAAATTTTTAATATTTGATTCCTTAACAATTATCACAAATTCAAGGTAAAAGGATGGTAGAGGTTAGTCACATTGCTAGAAATTCAAAGAAAAAGGGTAAGAAGGAGGATAGGCCTGCTCCACCCATTGTTGAGGAGATCTTGATTTCACACAAGGGTCCCCTAAACTTTGATGAGAAGCTCCATTTATAGGCTAAGGAGTGGCATGCCATTAGTGGTCTTCATCTTTTGGGAGACCAATAGTTGGTTTGGTTCCAAAGGTGGAGGCACAACATCTTGAGAAGGCTAGAGAAGTATATTGTAAAGTGTTGGCACATATACTAAGAAATTTCAATGCTACAAATGAGGCAGCCATTGTGCTCGCTAAAAGGGGTCAATTTTATATTGCAAAGAAATTTTTTACATAGGTAAAAGAAGCTACAATAGGAAGCATCTTTGTTCAGATGTTTGATGTGTGGGTAAATCTTGCACATGTTTACTTTACACAAGGACAATTTGTGCTTGCAGTGAAAATGTATCAAAATTGTTTGAGGAAATTCTAATTTTGCATTGACACCCAAATTTTATTATATTTAGCTTGGGCACATTATGAAGCAAAATAGTGGAAAGATTGCAAAAGAACATTATTAAGAGTAGTAGATTGTAATGAGTGTTTCGAATTTGTGTTTAATGTAATGAGGGTTTCAAATTACCTCTGAATTCATTGTAGAGGGCATCCCCAAATTCAATTCTGCTACAGAGGGACTCTGCGAATTAAAATTTGTTGCAACAAACTATGAATTTCTTGCCCCTGCCTGTCTTTTTAGAATTCTCCAGGTCCTCTATGAATCCTTATCGCCCATGCAAGTGGCTCCTATAACTTGTAGTGCCTCTCATGTTTAGATACTCTGATACTGCTTTGGTGTGTGTTTTTTCTTTAGTGTGATTTTTGGTTATGTTCTGATGCATATTTGATACTCTATTTGATAGCTTCTTCACCATGTGTTGGGTGTGGTAGACAATTATGCTTATTTGCTTATGATAGTTGGACTTATGTGTGGGATACTCATGTTATGATGATGTTACTTTGTGAGTTACTTTGATGATGTTATGCCTATATTTTGTTTACTATATTTGATTCAGGTGAAGGAGATGGGGTGGCATCGCTCATTCGTGAGCACCCTGCCTCATCATAACTTTCCTTCACAATGTGTTTGACTATGAATTATTTGCATTTGTATATGTTGTTTGATGTTTTGTGTTATGCAGGAATGTAGGTATTGGGTGTCGATTCCACCAGCATTGTCAGGTCTGAGTGCATCCTATAGACCCAATGGTTGATGTGGTTAGGGAGTTGGTAAGAAAGTACCCCTACCTATGTCAGTGGTTGATCTAGGGATTGTTCATGTTGTGTCCGTACTTCGTTCGTGTGGGTATGGTTGTTAATTAAATCATTTTATTTCATGAGTTTTATAAGTGTGTTTATGGATTGGTCTAGTGCTTTATGATTTAAATTAATGAAAGGTTCAATATTGCTTATGATATTAATACTTTGAAAAATTATGGTGTACATTAGCACTTTTATTGTTATTTTAAAATGTGAAGCTATCCTTTAATTTAAATCATTAAATTAAATAAATAGTTAGATAAATTATTATAGTTTATTTTTAAAAGAAATAAAGTTAAGGAAATCATTATCTTATTTGTTTTAATTAGAAAAAGGTGATTTAATAAAATAAATTTTAAACTTCAATTATAATTAAGTGAAATGTTGTTTAAAATTACTATTAATTAATTGTCTATTTTTTTTTTTTTTTAAATTATTAAAATGAAATTAAAGTATTTAAAAGACATATTTTTTTTTGTGTAAATTAATTATGTAAGATTCTTCTTCCAAAATTGGAGAATGGCAAAAATGGTGGGTTAAGTGGAATTTGCATGGGAAAGTTGTTGGAAAATTTATGACAACTTCTGATTTGTTTTTTTTGGAAAATGTATATTTCCAAACATTACTTTTTCAGAAAAGCAAGAGGGAGGAAATGAAAAAATGTCTGCAACTCAAAAAAAATGTTGAAATTTTTTCTGAGGATTAGTAATCTATGTGGTTTTTCGTCGATTTGATTTGAGAAGATTTTATTTTTGGCTTGCACTGGGTTTTGTTGTCAAATCCGTTGTTGCTAGGGTTTTGAATCTCTAGATTATAGAAGATTGCAGCTGGCTGGAGTCACGCATCATTTCATCCTCAAATCGAGCATTGCGTAGGACTTTGGGTAATTCGAATTTCATAATTTGATCTCTATAGATTTAGTTTTTAAAAGGAGAAAGGAAATTCTGTTTGAAAGAGAAAATATGTTTTCTTTGTGTGTTTGGGAAAATCCCATTCTCTGTAATTATTTCTTCTTGCCTATAGATTTCTCCTTCCTCTCTGTAATTTTTATTCTGGAATTCTTGTTGAAATCTCATTTCCCTCTATCTTTGGAATCTTCTCAACTTTAAATGTTTGAAAATATCTTTCGTCTAAGAACCCTTTCATTCCCTATATTTTCCCTATTCGAGAACTCTTGAAATTTTTACACTTCTCTTTTGTCACTATATTTCTTTCATCAGAAAATTGTTGGATAAAATAAACATATATGGGTATGTGTAGGATCATCATGGAAAAAACAGGCCCTTAAGTGGCAAAAAATTCAAAAAAAATAGAGTGAGGAAACTTGACATAAAAATTTGAATAAGTTATCTATATTATTTCAAAAATATGTAAGAATAGAATCTGTAGCAAATTGAATGTAGTTTCTAAACTACTAGGTTTATTTTAAAAAGAAAAAAATCTATTTGGTGAAAATTTGAAATTTCAATGCAATAGTACTTAAATTCCAAGGAAAAAATAAGAAGTAGGTGTCTGTCTAACCACCCTAACTATAATAAAATGATAATATTTTTTTATATGATTTTATATATAAGTAGAGGAATCATGTCTGAATGTGATGTATATTTTTTTGTAATTTTTTTCCAAGTAAATAATTAATTATGAATTTTTTATTACAACTTTTAAAAAATATAAAAACTCGTATGTCTAACCACATTAACTTGGTCTAAACTTCATGAAATTCAATTTTCCTTTTGTTAATCCTAGAGTATGTGAAGCATAGAATGTGACACATGTTTTGGATTCAAAAAATGTGATACCATTTGAAAGCTATAGATGTTTTTCAATCAGCCTATCAATTAGGGCTTTAGTCGTAATTCAAATAGAAAATAAATAATAATTATTTGTTAAATTCAAAGTAAAGCATAATTTATATTGGTGGAAAGCTAAGAATATCCTTTAAAAACCCTTTTCGTTTCATCAATTTTGGGTAAAAAAAATGTCATTAGTCACATACCCAACATATTGCCACTTTTTGGCCCATCATGATCCTGCACGTACCCATACATACATACATACATACATACATACATACATACACACACACACAGATAGATATATATCTATCTACATATAGTATATGTAGGAAATGCGAGCAAATAATGAAAAATAAAAATAACTTATTCTCTGGAAAAAAATTATATATAAAGGGGAAAAATGTTATTTGTAAATTTTGTTTGAAAATGTCTTTTAATTTAAGCTATATTTAGAATCTAAGGAAAATGAAATTTGTGATTTAAAATATAATATAGAATTTGATTTCATTATTTTCTAGTCAAATTGTATTGTGATATATCAAAATAGTGGTATAAAATATATAAATATTATAATCAGATTTTGAACTTAGAAGATTAATATCTTAAATCTGTTTTTACTTTGAACTAATTTTTAAAATAAAGATTAGATTTCCATTATCTTAGAAAAATTAGAATTTAGAAGATTCTGTGTGGAAAAGATTTAAAATAAAACAATAAAATATAGTTAAAAATTTGAAATTAGAGAATGATTTATAATTGGTTTTTTTTATAAATTTAGTTAGTATCTTTAATTTTTTTTTAAAAATAAAGTTTATTTTATTATGTTTAGATAAATCATGGAATTATCATTGTTGCTTTTTAATTAGCTTTTTAGCAAGTTTAGACTTAGATATTTAATAAATGAATTATTTAAGTGTAGGAAGATATTTATTAAATTGATTATTATGCTTGGGATAAATAGAAGTATTAGTGAATTTCCTTTGATTTTTAATTGATGAAAATGGTTATTTGATTGAGAATTGGATGATTTATTATTTAAATTCCTTATAGTTAATGATATGGTGTTGTTTAATTGGATGTGATATTTTACTTTGTTCTTGTATGGATTAGCGTTATCTCTAGAGGTTAGGGAAATTGTGAATGCATTTCTATGGTTGCATCTTTTGGGTTCATGTTGACACCATGTGGGAATTTGTGGGTGGTACCCTGTTGTGAGTTATGATTCTTTTGGTTGAACATTGTGGTACCTATTTCTTGGTTTTGGTTTTAGGGCAACCATAGGGGAGAGTGGCTCTTCTTGGGGCCAGTGTACAAGTGGTCACCCTTGAAAGAGTTTCCCTAATTAAGTGAAAACCTAATTAATTCACTTAGTGGGTTGGGTTAGTTATCACATAACAAGATAGAAATATACACCTCACCCCTGTCGTTAGCACTCCAAAAGGCTAAGGATAGGTGGGAAGACCTAGTCGATAAGGTCACTACCTTGTCTTCACGAAAGGTAGATGGCTCCACATGAGTCACCCTATGGGGTGATACCTTGAAATAGGATGTTTGGTTAACCATAGATGGAGGCGGCTCCTAGATTATAGGTGGTCTGGTGAATCCATGAAGGCCATGCGATAACACTCTCCCATTATGCCCCTTTGTTTCCCCTATTCTTGTGCCTCTAGAGTTGTTTTAGTTGTTTATTTATTGTTGATGTTTATGTTCTTCATGGGCTTGAGTCTTGTGATGTGTGTCCTTTATGTTTGAGTCTGTGGTCGAGGGTTCTTTCTTATTGAATCCTTGCATGGGGGGTGTTCCTTCGGGTCCACATGGTCAGGTGGAAATGTGCAATGCATCCATTGGGTCCCCAGTTGTGATCATGGCATGGATGGAGTTGCAGTGATCTCAGAGCTCACACGGAGAAGATTGTACTTATGAAGAGTTCTCTTTCATTATTGTACTTTTTTATTATTGATTGTACCCTTCTGAATGTTATAAGGGAAGTGGCCTTGTAATGTAACTTTTATTTTATATTGTGTTGTATATGTGGAAATATATTCCACATTTGTAACTTTGAACTCTGAAGATGAATATAGTATTACATGATTTATGTTTATGAATTTATATCTTATTCTTGTTGTACTTATATCATGTTGTATTCTCTTTTCTTTCTTCCACTTTAGTTAGTATCATTTATCATTAATTGTTGGGTTCATTTAAGTAATGCACCATGTACCTCATAGGATTAGGTTAATGCTTTATGTTATATCTATGTTGTATAAATGTTTATTTGTTGCATTGTGTAATTGTTATTTTCAAAAAAAAAAATTATGTATTTGTTGTAGTTGTCCTATGGGGTTTGCGTGGCTGCGCGTTACATCTTGGTATCAGAGCCAAGGTTAACAACATTGGGTACTGTAGGTTAAGTAAACCCATTATGTTAATCTTGTTGCGTAACTTTGAACTTATGTAATACCTTTCTTGTTGTGTAGAATCATGCCTAGGGGTCATGGATGTGGTCGTGGTCGAGGCTATGCCCATGGTGGTTGGGGGATTGGTTGTCATAATTCTCCACCTCAGAGCTCCCATGAATCATAGCAGGAGGAAAATTAGGGTTCCTATAATAGCCCTCTAGGTGGAGGCCCTAGTCCAAAGCAATAAATTTAGGGTGTGAGCAGTTGCGTTAATTGTTGGAAGATGTTCTTGGTCGTCAAAGAGAGAGAGTGAGAAGTAGGTGATCAAAGAGAGAGAGTGGTCACCAAGGAGGAATGAGATACCGACAGATTAGGATGCAGTGGCCATTGGACATATGAGAGATCTTGTTAGGGCATGTCCTCCTATTTATGATGGCTCTGGTGGAGGTTTGGAAGCTGAAACTTGGCTTATTGATTTGGATCAATGTTTTGCTATGCATCCCTACAATAGTAATAATAGGGAAAGGTGTGCCATGATGCACCTCATAGGATTTGCATCCACATGGTGGCAAATGGAAGAACATAAATTACACCTTGACATCAATTCAATGACATGGGAATTGTTCTTAGAATGGTTCAGGGCCCGTTTCTTATCTAATCACTAAAGCCAACGCCGGGTAGATGAATTCCATGACTTGAGATAGATGGCAATGTCTGTAGAGCAGTATGAGAACCGCTTCTTTGAGCTTAAGAAGTACGTCATAATTGCTAATGATGAGGCTATTCTAGTAAAAAAATTTGTCATAGGTCTAAATGCTAGGATTAGTGGGGGTGTTCGAGTCTTCGAGCCGAAGATGATGGAGGTTATTCTTGATAAATATCGCCTTGTGGAGGAGAATTTGACCTTGGCTTTAGGAGGTCATGTTGGAGTTCAGATCGGTAGTACTCCTACTATAGGTGGTGGTTCATGTGGTGGGTAGTCTCAGGCTACAGGTCCTTCTAGGGCTCATTCTACACTTGCTAAGGGTGGACAACAATAGTTTCACTCAATGAATAAGCCCTTGCAGTCTCATAAGAGCAATAGATTTTAGTCTAGGAGGAATCGTCATTGGAAGAGATTGCAACATAACCAAGTTGAGTAGCCAGCACAATCCTCATAGCCTACACCTAGCCATGGAAGCTATCAGAGTCTAATGTTTTTTCTGGTGTCAGAGGGTTTGGCCATTGTACTGGGTGTTTTAGTTGTGGGAAGCAGGGACATATTGCTAGATAGTGTCCACAAAGGAGCACTATAGGGTTTAGTTAGAGGTCGAAAGCATCTGAGCTGATCGTTGGAGATGTTGGTAGGTCTCATCAGGTTTTTTCCATAGTGGATAATCATTAGGCTGATCACCGGGGCACTATGGTGGATGTATTAGGTTTGTTGTAGGGCACTCCTATTTCTATACTTTTTGATTGTGGTGCATCATATTCCTTTATTGCCCCTTCAGTTGTTAAGCGTTGTAATTTTGTTGGGGCAAAGAAAGGCATTAAGTGGCATGTTGAATTAGCTTTTGGGGAAAAAGTGGCAATGTAGTCTCTTGTTCCAGGATGTAAGTTGGACTTTGGTTTAGTTGTGACTTCGATGGATATTCAGATTCTTCCCTTGGGTTCTTATTATGTCATATTGGGGATGGATTGGTTCAGTGCTCACCAGGTGATGATTTATTGTCATCGTAAGTCTATTCGTTGTCGGGATGATTCTGGAGGTGAGGTTGAAATTGTTGGCATTCAAAAGCCTATCTCGTTGAGGATTATCTCCATAATGCAGTTGAAGAGGTGTTTCCATCAAGGGTGTCAGTTGTTTGTTGTCTCAGTTAGTGACCTAGATATGGATGAGAGTTGAGAGATAACTTTGGATGATTATCCTCTCCTGAAGGATTTTTTTGATGTGTTTCCAAGTGAGATACCTGGGATGCCACCTAAGCGTGACATCGACTTCTGAATTGATCTCGTTCCAAGAGCTAAGCCTATTTCTAAGGCTCCTTACAGGATGACAACTCAAGAGCTTCAAGAACTTTAGTTGTAGTTGGAAGAATTGCTCGAAAAGGGGTTTTTTCATCCTAGTGTTTCCCCTTGGGGAGCACTGGTCATTTTCATGAAAAAGAAGGATGGTTCGCTCTATCTATGTATTGATTATAGGAAATTGAACAAGGTGACAATGAAGAATCACTACCCCTTGCTGAGGATTGATGATCTATTTGACCATATCAAGGGAGCAAAGGTGTTCTCTAAAATTGACCTCAAATTAGGATACCATCAATTGCGGATTGCTGAGGAGGATATTCACAAAATTGCATTTTGTACCCAATATGGACATTATGAATTTACTGTCATGCCATTCGGGTTAACTAATGTACCCTTAGTTTTCATGAGCTTAATGAATGGTGTTTTTTGGACCTATCTAGACTGTTTTGTGCTCGTGTTTCTTGATGGAATACTTATCTACTCTAGATCCATGGAGGAGCATGAGGAACACCTAAAGCTAGTGTTGCAGTGCTTGAGAGAAAACTAGTTGTTTGCAAACTTGGAAAAGTGCAAATTTTATAAGTCTGAAGTGAAATACTTGGGGCACGTGATCTCTGGAGAAGGAATCACCGTGGATCCCTCAAAGATCCAAGCTATTATAGATTGGCTTGCTCCCAAAAATGTTCCAAAAATTTACAGCTTTATGGGATTGGCGGGCTATTATTAGTGGTTTGTAAAGGGTTTCTCTAGGGTTGCACATCCCATCACCTCTCTGTAGAGGAAAGAAAAGAAATATGATTGGTCAGAAAAGTGTTAGTTGGATTTTCAAACTCTTAAAGAGAAACTGACTAGTGTGCCTATTCTTGTTGTTCCTAATCTGACTCGGGACTTTGTGGTTTGCACAGATGTGTCCTTGGAAGGGTTAGGGGATGTTTTGATGTAGGAAAATAGGGTGATAGCATATGAGTCATGTAAGCTTAAGGACCATGAGCTAAATTACCCTAATCATGACTTGGAGTTGACAGCAGTTGTTCATGCCTTGGTAAAGTGGAGGAATTTCTTGTTGGGCCACAGGTTCGAGCTGCACAATGACAATCATAGTTTGCAATACATTTTCACACAGATGAATCTTAATGCTAGATAGAGAAGATGGATGGAATTCCTCTGCGAGTATGATTTTGAAGTGAAATATATTTAGGGAAAAGAGAATGTAGTGGCAGATACTCTAAGACATCGCCATCATGAGTTATCCTCTATAACTCTTGAGGTTGATCTAAAAGGTCAAATTCTTGTAGCACTTCCTTCGGATAGCTGGTTCCAAGAGGTGAAGTCAAAGTTGGAGTCGGGTAGAGTGCTTGAGGGAAGGTTTACTAGTTATACTCTTGAGTTCAATGGACTTTTGCTATGTTTGGGTCACATATATATGTTCCTTCCTCAGAGGGTCTTCATACCCTAATCATGTCTAAAGCTCACTAGACTCCTTATTTGGCTCATCCAGGAGTTAAAAAGATGTATGCAGATCTTCATCCATTGTACTTTTGGGAAGGCATGAAGAGGGATATAGCAGATCTTGTGGCGAGATAATTCATAGAGTGTCAGAGGGTGAAGGTAGAGCACCATCATCCAGTAGGTCTTCTACAACTCAATCTCATTTTAGAATGGAAATGGGATATTATATCTATTGACTTCATTGTTGGGTTGGCGATGACTGCATGTCGGCATGATGCTATCATGGTCACCATTGACAGGTTGACCAAGGTGGCACATTTATCCCCTATTTAGTCTTCCTATTTTGCATCATCTATGGCTAAAATTTTCATGGATGACATTGTGAGGTTGTACAGGATTCCATGAATTATTTTTGACAAAGATCTAGTGTTCACTTCTGCATTATGGACCTCATTGCAGCATGCTCTGGGAACACAAGTGAACTTTAGTTCTACTTACCATCCAGAAACAAATGGTCAAACTGAAGGGTTAATCAGGTTCTTGAGGACATGCTCTGCATGTATGTTATGGATCAACAAACTTGATAGGAAGACTATTTGTATTTGGTTGAGTTTTTCTATAATAATGATTACCACAAATCGATCGGGATGCTACCATTCCAAGCTTTGTATGGTCACCCGTGTTGAACACCTATGAGTTGGGACCGTTTGGAGGAGAAGATTCTTCTTGGGCCAGAGATGCTACAGGAAATGGAGCAGCAAGTCACTCGCATCAGATAGCACTTGGTAGCGGCTTAGGATCGATAGAAGAAATGCGCCGATGCTCATAGGGTTGATCGTCAGTTTTCAATGGGTGATCGTGTGTTTCTTTGTTTGCATCCTCGAAAGATCCCTATCCATTACAGAAAAGGCTCCAAGTTGGTGCCTCATTTTGTGGGTCTATTTGAGGTTCTAGAGAGGATTGGACCCCTTGTTTACCGTTTAGCCTTTCCACCTAGCCTTGCACGCATTCATGATGTGTTCCATGTTTTCGTTCTTAGATCTTACTTTCCTAATTTATCTTATGTATTGGATTGGAATGCTCTTTAGGTTGAGGATGGGTAGCTCGCACTGGAGCCCATGGCCATTTTGCAACATAGGAGACCCACTCTCAGGGGTAGAGATATTGATCAGGTGTGGGTCCAATGGGACCCGAATGATGAGACTTCAGTGACATGGGATGATGCATCCTACATCTGAGCCTCTTTTCCTTATTTATTTTTTGGCTTCCACGAGTAAGCCTATTTCTAGGGGGGAAGATGTAGTGCCTCTCATGTTCTGATACTCTGATACTGCTTTGGTGTGTGTGTTTTACTTCAGTGTGATTTTTGGTTATGTTCTGATGCATATTTGATACTCTGTTTGATATCTTTTCCGTCATGTGTTGGGTGTGGTAGACAATTATGCTTATTTGCTTATGATAGTTGAAATTATGTGTGGGATACTCATGTTATGATGATGTTACGTTGTGAGTTATTTTGATGATGAGATGCCTAGATTTTGTTTACTATATTTGATTCGGGTGAAGGAGATGGGGTGGCATCGCTCATCTGTGAGTTCCCTGCCTCACCATAACTCTCCTTCACAATGTGTTTGACTATAAATTATTTGCATATGTATATGTTGTTCAACATTTTGTGTTATGCAGGAATGTAGGTATTGGGTGTCGATTCCACCAGCATTGTCAGGTCTGAGTGCATCCTATAGACCCAATGGTTGATGTGGTTAGGGAGTTGGTAAGAAAGTACCCTTGCCTATGTCACTGGTTGATCTAGGGATTGTTCATGTCGTGTCCGTACTTCGTTCGTGTGGCTATGGTTGTTAATTAAATCATTTTATTTCATGAGTTTTATAAGTGTGTTTATGGCTTGGTCTAGTGCTTTATGATTTAAATTAAATGCTAGTCTATGGTGTAAAATATTAAATTAATGAAAGGTTCAATATTGCTTATGATATTAATAATTTGAAAAATTATGGTGTACATTAGCACTTTTATTGTTATTTTAAAATGTGAAGCTATCCTTTAATTTAAATAATTAAATTAAATAAATAGTTAGATAAATTATTATATAGTTTATTTTTAAAAGAAATAAAGTTAAGGAAATCATTATCTTATTTGTTTTAATTAGAAAAAGGTGATTTAATAAAATAAATTTTAAACTTCAATTATAATTAAGTGAAATTTTGTTTAAAATTATTATTAATTAATTGTCTATTTTTCAAAAAAAATAATTTTATTAAAATGAAATTAAAGTATTTAAAAGGCATATTTTTTGTGTAAATTAATTATGTAAGATTCTTCTTCCAAAATTGTATAATGGAAGAAATGGTGGGTTAATTGGAATTTGCATGGGAAAGTTGTTGGAAAATTTATGACAACTTCTGATTTGGTTTTTTTGGAAAAAGTATATTTCCAAATATTGTTTTTTCAAAAAAGCAAGAGGGAGGAAATGAAAAATGAAAAAATGTCTACAACTCAAAAAAAATGTTGAAATTTTTTCTAAGGATTAGTAATCTATGTGGTTTTTCATCGATTTGATTTGAGAAGATTTTATTTTTGGATTGCACTGGGTTTTGTTGTCAAATCCGTTGTTGCTGGGGTTTTGAATCTCTAGATTATAGAAGATTGCAGCTGGCTGGAGCTACGCATCATTTCATCCTCAAATCGAGCGTTGCGTAGGACTCCGAGTAATTCAAATTTCATAATTTGATCTCTGTAGATTTAGTTTTTAAAAGAAGGAAATTTTGTTTGAAAGAGAAAACATGTTTTCTTTGTGTGTTTGGGAAAATCCCATTCTCTGAAATTATTTCTTCTTGCCTATAGATTTCTCCTTCCTCTTTGTAATTTTTATTCCGGAATTCCTGTTGAAATATCATTTCCCTCTATCTGTGGAATCTTCTCAGCGTTAAACCTTTGAAAATCTCTCTCGTCTGAGAACCCTTTCATTCCCTATATTTTCCCTATTCGAGAACTCTTGAACATTTTTACACTTCTCTTTTGTCACTGTATTTCTTTCATGGGAAAATTGTTGGATAAAATAAATATATATATGATATTTTATTATGTTTTTTGGTTTTTAAATATTAATGTGGAGGTTTTAATATATATGTGTAAATATACATACATACATACATACATACATACATACATACATACATACATATATATATATATATATATGCATGTATGTATGTGTATATATTATGTGCATATAATCACTTTATTCTGTGCTTTAATTGCAGCAGCATATATGTAGGAAATGTGAGCAAAAAATGAAAAATAAAAATAAGTTATTCTCTGGAAAAATTTATATATAAAGGGGAAAAATGTATATATAATGTATATATAGTGTATATGTAGGAAATGTGAGCAAATAATGAAAAATAAAAATAAGTTCTTCTCTAGAAAAAAATTATATATAAAGGGGAAAAATGTTATTTGTAAATTCTGTTTGAAAATGTCTTTTAATTTAAGCTGTATTTAGAATTTGAGGAAAATGCAATTTGTGATTTAAAATATACTGTAGAATTTGATTTCATTATTTTCCAGTCAAACTGTACTATGATATATCAGAATAGTGGTATAAAATATATAAATATTATAATCAGATTTTGAACTTAGAAGATTAATATCTTAAATCTGCTTTTTACTTTGAATTGATTTTTAAAATAAAGATTAGATTTCCATTATCTTAGAAAAATCAAAATTTAGAATATTCTGTGTGGGAAAGATTTAAAATCATAAAATAAAATATAGTTAAAAAAATTGAAATTAGTGAATGATTTATAATTGGTTTTTAATAAATTTAGTTAGTATCTTTAATTTTTTTTTTAAAAGAAAGTTTATTTTATTATGTTTAGATAAATCATGGAATTATCATTGGTGCTTTTTAATTAGCTTTTTAGCAAGTTTATAGACTTAGATATTTAATAAATGAATTATTTAAGTGTAGGAAGATATTTATTAAATTGATTATTGTGTTTGGGATAAATAGAAGTATTAGTGAATTTCCTTACTTTGATTTTTAATTGATGAAAATGGTTATTTGATTGAGAATTGGATGATTTATTATTTAAATTCCTTATAGTTAATGATATGGTGTTATTTAATTGGATGTGATATTTTACTTTGTTCTTGTATGGATTAGCGTTATCTCCAGAGGTTAGGGAAAGTGTGAATGCATTTCTATGGTTGCATCTTTTTGGTTCATGTTGATACCATGTGGGGATTTTTGGGTGGTACCCTATTGTGAGTTATGATTCTTTTGGTTGAACATTGTGGTACCCGTTTCTTGGTTTTGGTTTTAGGGAAACCATAGGGGAGAGTGGCTCTTCTTGGGGCCAGTGTACAAGTGGTCACCCTTGAAAGAGTTTCCCTAATTAAGTGAAAACCTAATTAATTCACTTAGTGGGTTGGGTTAGTTATCACATAACAAGATAGAAATATACACCTCACCCCTGTTGTTAGCACTCAAAAAGGCTAAGGATGGGTGGGAAGACCTGGTCGGTAAGGTTACTACCTTGTCTTCACGAAAGGTAGATGGTTCCGCATGAGTCACCCTATGGGGCGACACCTTGAAACAGTATGTCTAGTTAACCATAGATGGAGGCAGCTCCTAGATTATAGGTAGTCTAGTGAATTCATGAAGGCCATGCAATGACTCTCCCATTATGCCCCTTTGTTTTCCTTATTCGTGTGCCTTTGGAGTTTTTTTAGTTTTTTGAGTTGTTTATTTACTGTTGATGTTTATGTCATTCGTGGGCTTGAGTCTTGTGATGTGTGTCCTTTATGTTTGAGTTTGTTGTCGAGGGTTCTTTCTTATCGACTCCTTGTAGGGGGTGTTCCTTTGGGTCCACACAGTTAGGTGGAAATGTGCAATGCACCCATTGGGTCCCCAGTTGTGATCGTGGCATGGATGCAGTTGTAGTGATCTTGGAGCTCACATAGAGAAGATTGTACCTATGAAGAATTCTCTTTCATTATTGTACTTTTGTATTATTGATTGTACCCTTCCAAATGTTATAAGGGAAGTGGCCTTGTAATGTAACTCTAAATTTATATTGTGTTGTATCTGTGGAAATATATTCCACACTTGTAACTTTGAACTTTGAAGATGAATATAGTATTATGTGATTTATGTTTATGAATTTATATCTTATTCTTGTTGTACTTATATCATGTTTTATTCTCATTTCTTTCTTCCACTTTAGTTAGTATCGTTTATCATTAATTATTGAGTTTGTTTAAGTAATGCACCATGTACCCCATAGGATTAGGTTAATGATTTATGTTATATCTATATTGTATAAATGTTTATTTGTTGCATTGTGTAATTGTTTTTTTTTTTTTTAAATGTATTTGATGTAGTTATCCTATGGGGTTTGCATGGCGAGGAAACGTTACACTAAAATAGTGATCAAACGCCACTTCATTTATTTCCTGGGCTATGATAGGTGTCCTGATATTGAATGGATAAGAGTAGGGTGAAGCGAGATGAATGAATCTGTAATGAATGAGACAAATGAATCTGCCATGAATGTGAATGTTCATGCCAATACATTGTGTGCATGAATACATCACACCAATAATTGGCCAAATTATTTTTAAAATTGTTTTTTCGACTTTGGATTTGAGGGTATGTGTAGGATCATGATGGGCCAAAAAGTGGTGATATGATGGGTATGTGTAGGGTATGTAGTTGACAATTTTTTTTAACCCAAAAGTGTTGATGAAACTTCAAAGAAGGGTTTTAAAGGAGATTCAGCTTTCCACCAATATAAATTATGCTTGCTGCATTTAATAAATAATTATTATTCATTTTCTATTTGATTATGGCTGATCACGATTATTTGATAAAGTGGATTGAAACATCGCCAAGCTTTCGACAGCTATCCATTTTTTGGATCAAATTGTATGTCACATTCTCACTTCACATACTATAGGATTAATTTTTTTGAATTTCATGTGAAGTTTTGACCTTCTGATTAAGGTGGTAGGACATAAGAGTTTTTATATTTTTTTAGAATTTGTAATAAAATTCATAATTAATTGAAACACTTGGAAAAAATTACAAAAATATGCAGCATCACATTAGGAATGAGTCCTCTATATATCTAAAATATTAATTTTTTATCATTTTATTGTAGTTAAGGTGGTTAAGGACTTTACCTACCTTCAATTTTTTTCCTTAGAGGAATTTAAATCTTTAACGCATTGAAATTTAAATTTTCATGATAGATTTAAAAAAAAAAAAAAAAAAAACCTAGTAATTTTATAAAACTGCATTCTAGAGAGATTTTCAGTTCTAATCTTGCATATTTTTGAAATAATGTAGATGCTTTATTAAAATTTATGTCAAATGGCTGACTGAGTTTTTTTGAATTTCATCTTTTCCCTTAAGGGCTTGTTTTTCCATGATACAGTCCTTCACTCCTCTTAATGACCTACTTCCCTATTTGATCATTTTTATTTCTTTGAGCTAAATAATTTTTTTTTAGTCAACGATAAAATTAGTCATTCCATTTCCCTCCATTTATACAAGGGATTGCAAAATGATGCAAAATTTGAAATCATTTTAGATTTATTGCTTAAGTTTTGGTCCTAGTGTTTATTTAACCGAATTCCTAATACATTTTCATTAATATATTCAATAGTGAAAGACATAGAACCCTGAAAATTGAATGTGGACTCCTTCAACACATACCATTATCACCTCAAAACCACATGCAAGGATAATGCAAAGAAAAATAATGTGGATCAAAAACTTATTCCTCTATTACATACTATTTTAGTTTGGGACTTAGCCAATTTCCAAAGAACACTTGGTCTTCTACCGAACTATATACATACTAATACACCATCACTAGTATAATGGGTTTCCATCAATGACAACAGCATATATCATCACATTCATGCTACCAACAATCTACCCCTTTGTAATTGATGGAAAAACTTCTTTGCTTCACTCCCCATTTGACATCAAGGGAAAAGGGTACTAACTTAGCATTATATCCCCTTACTAATATATCTACATGAGAATAGATCCCCCTAACTATGTTATCTATCATCAAAAAGAAAAAAATTATATTAAAACACTATCTACTAACTTTGTAAATGCACATGAGATGAACAATTATCTATAAATTCAAAATGAAGTATACACCTTAATAGGATGAGGGTAATATACCTTGATATGATGTCTTTAATTTTGCAAGGTGTGCCTCCCAATCCTTCTTGGTGAAAGAAAGCATGTGGCTCTTGTTTTCAAATTTCACATAGAGGTCTTCTTCTTCTTCCAGAGAATTAGGCACTATTGCCTTTTTCACAACCTTTTTTATATTAGCCAAAAATCTAGTTAAAGATGTAAGTCTTATACGTACTATATCTCAAAGCTAACTATACTGCATTATGATTTTCACTTTTTCTTCCTATAGTAAGAAAAATTAACTATGCTTATTTTCAATGACCACTTTGGTTGCTCCACCCCCATCATTCACTAGATCATACACACCTAAATCCTAAGAAATTTGAGAATCAATTGGGTCCATTTTATCTTTTATTCTCTTTGTGGGCAATGACCACTTCAAACAAAATTGAAATAATAGTTTTTCTTCCTCCAAACACTTTTGAACTTCTTTAAAGTTTCCTTGCAACTTGGCATGTGTAGTAGCACATTTATTTGAGGGATTATCCAACCTCTTATCATTCAATTTTTTTTGTGACTTCCTTCTCTATCATCTCTTCTAGACTTGAAGATTACTCCTTAAAAGAATCTAAAAATAACTTCAATTGTTGCACACCTAGTAAAGAAGTATCAATGGATGTTTTGGGAAGGCCTTGCAACACCTTGACAACCTCATCAACCAACTCTATACTCTTTTGATGAGTTTGAAGTATCTCCTTTCTTGTGGAGGCATGAAATACATGACCAAGTAGTAACTTATGAAGAGGATAGATCTTGTTCAATTCCAAATGGTCTTGTTACATAGGAATATGAATTTTATTAGTTTTGCAAATACCACTAGTAGGAACTATATTTGCATATCTAGAAGATCTTTGAATGAATCTTCAAAGGGTGTAGAGGATTCAAAACCTATTTTTGAGCTACCTACTACATGATTATCACTAGATTTTCCTTCTCTCCACTATCATAACACCTTTTTGTAATCTTTTCATCTTTCAGAGGAGGCATAGATTGTTCCTTTTGATCTTCAGTCTTTTGTGGGACTCCTTTCTTATCTTCTTTCCTCTACTCAATATTATCTCCACATCCAAAAGGGTATTATTTGTTAAAACTTCTTCTTATTGATGCTCATGTTTCTCATTGATAGGGCCATTGCTTTTCGAGAGGGATATATCTTGCTGTATTTGACCTTCATCACCCGAAGAGGCTCCCAATTCTTAAAAATAGTTTCAACTATTTACAATGTTTCTCTCCTTAGCTTCTCAATATCATACTTTTATTTACCCATAAGAATATTTACTCTTTTATTTTTCTTAAATTCTTGGGAATACAATTGAGACAACTTAACTCTTTCCTTATGAGTTAATGAGGTACCAATCTTCTCCAAGGCAAAGGTTTTCAACTTTGCATCTTCCACAATAGCCTCTTGTATTCTTTCAATTAGTACTATTTTTAAATCATCTGATGTAATTGATCCTCTATCTTCAATTTTTGTCTTATCTACATCATTAGCATTTGGATACAATTCAGTTGTATCCTTTAGAATTCCAAATTCTGCTATAGCATTGAGCAGTGAATCAAGCTTCATGAGACTATATTCATGGATCAGAGGGGTGTTCTCTTTCTCCTTTCCCTTTTCTTTTGTCTCACTTTTAGATAATTGTTCTTTTTATCCTAACTTATAACTCTTCTCTATTCTTCAAAAAGTGAATGCTTCCCTTTCCTCCCCCTCTTCCTCTTCACTTTCTAAATCCATCGGATTGATATTCTTCCATTTTGCACAAGTTTCTTCTAGAGATAATTTTGATTTCCTTTTGTGGACCAATTGATGTTTTTCATCTTCCTCTTCCTCTTCCTCTTCCTCTTCCTCTTCCTCTTCCTCTTCCTCTTCCTCTTCCTCTTCCTCTTCCTCTTCTTCTTCTTCTTCTTCACAATTGATATAATTTTCCCTTGTTTCTCTTTCTTACCTTCTTCTCTTTGCAGTTTTTTGTCAACTTCAGGTTTGCTAGATTTATCTATCTTCTTAGAGCCACCTATTTTTTTTTTTGGAGAAATTTGAAACATCAAGTATGGAGACTAGGGTCTAGCTTGATCTTCTTGTTCTCGGCGTATACATGCAGGATCATCATCGAAAATACAGGCCCTTAAGTGGCAAAAAATTTAGAAAAA
>VDFB02000015.1:541735642-542035323 GCA_007258455.2 Sequoia sempervirens
GGAGAGAGGGTGGGAGAGAGTGGGAGAGGGTGAGAGGGTGGGAGAGAGGGTGTGAGAGAGTGGGAGAGAGTATAGACAAAGAGAGAAAATAAATCTATAAAAAAAACCAACTTTATGATATCACGAGCACGTTTTGAAGAAATAGAGACATGACCATTTGAGCAAGAAATAATGTGAGCACATTTTGGATTGCTCTAAAAATGGTAAAAAAACATAATATACCTGTGATCTCAACCCACATTTTGAATATTCTCTTGGTTCTACGCGTGCTCCGATAAAAAGTAGCTTTTTGATGATTGAGTGAAGTGTCCATGCATGATATTTAGATTCCACCACCTTTTTCATGATCTTTCCACCACCTTTGTATGAAATAGCAGATTTTTCACGTTGAAAGGCATATAATATCAATTCAAGTTTGAATTTCAATGATAACTGATATACAATTGAAGTTTGGAGGGGAACAAGCTTTTGAAAAAGTCAAATTGTTGAGGAGTTTGAGGGAAGAAGAAGCGAAGGCTTCATAATTGGGTAGAACTCCATTTGAAACTCTGTTTTTTAGGTATGTGAAGTCTTTGTACATTTTCTTTCATTCTATTACGGCTTGCTTTCATTTTTGTTGTTTTGCATATTCCATGTTGATCATTGTTTGTTTGTCATGTTATAGCCTTAGGTTGTCAATGGACATTTTAAATTACACAATTCTATACACTTTCCAATTACATTTTTAAACCACATCTCTTTGAAGCATTTTGTTATTTAACAATTGACTTACTTTGTGTATGCTTCCAAAGCTTTCATTGAGGTATTTAGTCAAACAGTTATACAAACCAGTTGATTTCCTTGTCTATGCTACCAAATTTTCCATACATGTCTCTAAAAAATTGGAATATACTCCTAATGTAGTAGGGGGAGACTTGCAACACAAAAACACACAACTCCAATCTGCAAACACAATTTTCAATTTACAATTTCATCAAGACCTCTTCATTCAACAAATTCACACTGTTCCTTGTAGCATATCAAAATCACTCAATCAGGAATAATTCCACTCACACAACCTTTCAACTCACAACACAACACACATCAAGGACCCATTATAAATCCTTTCAACATATCCAACAATCACCAATGCTTGTTTTGTACCAAACTGTACAAATTAGGTTTTCTATGCTTTTAAGGGCCCAAATTAGAACACTTTTACAAAGGGACCACCTTCAAAACTTGTCCAAATTTCTTGAAACCTTGGTGCGACACTTTATATCTATCAAAACTTCAAATTACATCATTAGATTGCAAAGATTCAATCATTTACCACCCAAACCATAAAACCCTCTCCCTAGGCTTAGAAACCCTAGGTTTTATTGAAAGTAGCACTTGCCAAACACTCCAAAACTTGAAAAATTGTTCAAACAAGCCTAAAATACCCTGCTCATGCTCAATCTAACATAAAATAATGCTGCCCAACTCATAAACTCAATTTCACTCACCAAAACCTCATTTTTCTTATGGAAAACTCAACATTTCCTCATTTGGTTTGACGCCCAATCCAAGGATCATCCTCCATTCAAGTTTCTCATGGCCTTTTATAATGTTTCCCTCCTAAAAAAACCACTTCAATTTCCAAAACTAACATTTGAAAGAGGCGACCATTGGTCTCCCTCTTTAATAGACTTTTACAACCCTTCATTATTTGTTAATTTGACAACTTAGCACTTTTTGCACATTTTGAAAATTCTACTACCTAGACCCCCAAATACTATTGAAAAAATGACCAATTACATCACCACATGGTCTTATAGACCTTATGAAGACAAAATTCCTCCAAAACTATAATCTAGACCTTATGACCTTAAATGGATAAACAACTTTTAATGGTGCTCCTGCACCAACTCCTCCCACATTGATAGCGTCGATTTAAACTATTTTGGTTTTCATCTCTATTTCTAAATTACCTCATCAGTAAAGCTACCTCATCACATGTGTTGTCTATTTATGAAGCCTTGAATGACATATTTCATTTATTTTAATGGATACATTTTTTGAGGAACTAATATTCATCTCATTACCATGCTACAGGTAAAATTATCCGTCATGCCGAAGAAACGAACAAGGAAAATACTAATAGACAAAAAACTCCAAACCTTCAAAGAAAAGGAGAAATTACAGTTGAGGGAATATCATGAAAATAAATTGGAAATGATTGACGAAAACAAGCCAATTGAAGAGGAACCTCAACCGTCAAAAAGAGAACAAAAATTGGCAGCACAAAGGGAACAAATGTGAAAGCATCGTGCTAGGACAGATTCAGATACCATAGTTTGAGACACACCCTCTACCGCAAGTGAATACCAAGGGACACCATTAAGCACAAGTGAATATGGAGGGACACCATCTATCGCAAATGAATATGGTTGGACACCATCTGCCGCATCTCAAGTTGAGAGTACATCATCACTCGAATTTGACGAAGAAGGTATGCCATCATCCCCACATGAAGATTAAGGTATGTCTTCTACTCCACCCTCAATTGAAGGTACGCAATCTATACCACCTCAATTAAATATTGATGAAATTGCTAATGTTGAGATGTATGTACTTAGGAGAACACCACCTAGAATTTTGTGTAGAAATTCAAAGTTTTTGATTAATATTGATGAGGATATTTTGAAGCACATGGAAGGTAAGATTCTAGAACGAACTTGTAGAAGATATGCTGATAAGATTTGGACAATCTTCTTTGAAAGGCTAAAAGAGACCGCAATATGTCAACTATTTGTTCAAATGATGCAAGGTTTAAAGTACAGAAACATCATGAAGACTCTTGGGTTGAGAACATCGAATGCATCAAGTGAAAACATTATTGCGAAGAATCTAATGGATGCTTATGAGAGTGTGGGTAAGACCTCATGCTCAAAGGATAGTAATGTCACCCGATGTGTCATTACATCGACTTTGGTAAGCTATCAAACAAAGAGATCTCGTCTCATTAAAAAGACAAGTGAACAAATGGGAATTAGTAGAAAAACTTTATCAAAAATTGTTCTAAGGCGGCAAAGAATTGAGGGCACTGATTCAAATGAATTATGGGAATTCTCAGGGAGATTGCCACATAAACATAAAAAAAATTGAAGCATTGAGAACACTAATTGAAGACTATTGGAAGAATAATGCAAGCCATCTCTGAATCAAAGGGATGTCGTAAGAAGGAGAATCGGTAGTCAGAATCGTGAGCCACATCCAAAGCATTTTTTGGATACGACTCATGCCCAATTTTTTCATAAATTTCAAAATGATTATCCTCAAATTAGTATTTCTCAAATATTTTTTGAAATGCTTAAAAAATTTTATGTCAAGATAAATCACACACGCACTACTTGTTGTTGTAGTCTACATATTGAATTCTCTAACCATTATGATGTTTATCATTCTATATGTTTAGATTTGCATACTAACGATGTTTTGTACGATTGTGGCATAGAAGCCCCACCAAAATCTTCAAGAGAGTTCTTATGAAAAAATTTATGTGAAATAGAGGATGGCCAAATATTCTACAGGACAGCATGCTTGGATGGTTCATGTGAGCGTTGCAGTGGCTTGCAACAAATGCCAATATGTCAACATATGGAAAGCACAAATGAGGTGGGACAGAAACTAGTAGAGTTTGAGAAGTATAAAACAGTGGCATACGCTACAAAAGATGGGTCTCAAGCAAAAAGGTGTGATTTGGTTATTCAAAAGATTCCAATGTATCATTTTATGTCCATGTTTCATTAGAATCTAGTGTATGAGTATGCAAGGCATACCCATAGAGCCCGATGGCTAGACATGCAATTCAAGCTATGCAAGGACACCTTTCCAGTTGGTAGCATAGTATCAATGGTTGACTTTGCATAGAACTACACTCTACAACCACAGTGTGAGGTGTAGTCACAGTATTACAACTCCACACAAGTTTTGATATTTGTGCACATAGCATTCATTCATGCAGTTGATAGTATAGAGGACCAAAGGAAGGTATTGAGGGAGTATCACTTTTATATTAGTGATGATCGCACACATTCTCCAAAGTTCATGCAAGTTTGCATCTAGATGTTCTACAGTGATTTGGCTCAGAGGGGAATAGCATATGGTTGGCATATAATATGGTCAGATAACTATGCAACATAATTCAAGAACGTGTACATGTTCTACTGGTTGTGCAGGATGCATCTCACTACAAGTGCTCAGCATATGTGGAACTTTTGTGAGGCCAGGCATGGAAAGGGAGAGCAAGATGGTGTAGGAGAATGCGTGAAAAGAGCATTAGCACGAGAAGATTTAAAGTATAAAGATAGTGAAAAGTTGACAGATGCAAGATCAATCGTCGAGTGTTGTAATGCTTTGATGGGTCCAGGTAATGAAGGTACGTCTTCAATTCATGGATTTTTTGGTTGATGGATGATACTAACATTGCACCATATGAGGATTGTTGTACACTAACAAGATTGAGTGAGCTACACTCTTTCCTTCGCTCAAATGCAGGTTCATGGAGTATCGATACACGTGATTGGCTTGCTTTTTTTCTTCATGTACAATGCAATCCTAGAATGATTGTGAGTCAGGGGAGTGGGTTGACAAATGGTTGACAAGTTATCTTAGCCCACTTCACACATATCGCCCTCTGACAGCATTGGAACTAACACGGATGGAATCATTGATCGACTTTGACCATCTATCAGATCTAGTTCAACCAGGTAATATATCTACTTCCTTAGCTTTTGAAATTCCATATTGTTATCTTACTTTGTACTATATTCGTAATGTTGACTAATTTCAAGAGATATGTTGCACATATCAATGCAAGGTATGTTTATGCAGTTATTGCAGATGAAGACAATGAAGAGGGAATGAACTATTACTTGTGTTGTTGTGTTGAGGTCAAAATGAAATTGGAAGGCCCAGTTATAGATGGAGAAAACATCAAATACCCTACATGCTCAGTTGTTGTTACTAGAACGTGGCTTAGAAGGTACCCACATAAGAGTGTTAAACATTGGTTGTTTCAGGACTTTGACATGCATCGTAAGATTCTTCATTACTCAAACCTTGTTGTGGCATCTAGTGTTTGTTTGACCAAATATAGGGGTTTACCTTTGAACAAGACCTTGTGTAAGGTCCGTGAATCTGACCATGAGGCAATACTTGACACAATAAAGAGTAGAGTAGACCCAGATGGTTCATTGGATTAATTTTTAAGTATATGCACAATGGTTCTTATTAATTTATACTTGTATCCACGTTAATTTGTTTGATGCCAATTCTATCATCTTATTTTACTTTGTGTATCTATAAGTAACTCAGTAAACATTGATTGGTGTCCCCTTGCAGAAAATGCATATTTATGAGTCATCCAAGAGAATCTCAGGAAGAAAAGCAATACAACATCCCTATTTTGATGATCTTGAAAAATCTCAATTATGATTTTAAGCCATTACAAAAGTGTGTGCGAAGCTTGGTGAGGGAATTTCAAGTTATTTGAAGTTAACCTTATCATGAGCACCTATGATGTAGACATTATAAGAGCATCTCAAATTTTAAGATATTCTATTCATGAGAGGTGTTGTGTGCAATAGGTATCTTGGAACTCCCAGTGAAGATGTATGACCAGGAGTGACTAAGTTGAGAGACTGCCATGCCTATCTGTAAGTGCCTTCCATCTATTTTCATTTCATTTCCATTTTGGATAAGTTGTTTCTTTTTATTCTTTTACTTTGTGTATCTATAAATAAACTAGTAAAAGTTGATTGGTCTCTCCTTGCAAAAAATGCTAATTTTTGAGCCATCAAAGAAATTTCAGCCAAAAAAGTAATGCAACATCCTTATTTTGATGATCTTGACAAATATCAATTCTAATTTGAAGCCATTATAAAAGAGTGTGTGAAGCTTTGCGAGGGAATCTCAAGTTACTCATTTGAAGTTAACCTCTAAATGAGAACATATGATGTAGACATTATAAGAAAATCTTGAATGTATGAGTGACATTGTAAAATATTTGTGAGAACATAGTACCTAAGGCATTGTAATGAGATTTACTTGTACTGGTATTTACTGAAATATTGAAATTTGGTGTAGGGGCACCAAGGTTATTGAGCAAATTTTGTTCATGGAAGTCTTTTAAGTTAGTTTTGTGTTTTGAGTTTTGTCGATTCAATAAGGTCATATTAGACCAATTTATTTATAATGTAATAAGTCATGTTAGTTGCAAAAAAAATAGTTAGGCATGATTTGAAAGATGTAGAATCATTTGTAAAGGCTATTTAAAGCCTCTTGAAGGCTCAAACACAATGTAATTTTGGTGCAGGAGCACCTAGTCTCCTAGTTGCAAAATTTCACTTTTTGAAGATTGATAGGTGGTCAATAGATTAGATTAAAGTATTTTGTGTTTATTTATGCTAAATAAGGTCAATAAAGACCATTTAAGGTGTATTAGGGTGAGTTTTTGAGTCTCGGTGGTCAAATGTGCAAAAAAATGCATTCTTGCTACAAAATTGTCAATATTTGAATTTGTAGCCTTTTGAAGGAAAATCTTTGAATTTGGTTGTAAATGTGAAAGAATGAGGTCTAAGAGGTTTTAATAGGCTTATTTAAAGGTGTTTGATTGATTTAGGAGTCCTTAGGGGTCAAAATTTTAAAAAAAGTACAAAATTCATGTCATGTCATGTGTAAAAGATCTAAAATGCAACTTAATGAAGATTAGGTCTTAATGATTAAAAATCAGTTATGGTCATTGGAGGGAGTTGGAATGCAATAAAAAAATGTATAATAACCTTCAATTCCCTAAAGTAGAGGTTTTTGGTTGATTTGTAACCCATTTTTTTAATCAAGAAGAATGTTATTTTCTAGAAATTTACTGGTTTTTCTCACTTTTCTTGTTGTTATATGGCCTCTACGGATGCTAAGATGATTTGAAACCTATTTTATGTTCTATATTGGTGAATTATATTTCATTCTCACCTTTATAGGTTCTAACTCTTTGTATAGTGAAAGTTATCTTGTTTTTACTGCTGCTACCTACTTTCATAGTGTTCTTAGATTGAAGGGTTTCATGATGTAATTCGACCCATTCCACTTTTTGTGCCTACTGTAACTTGTGGAATGGGTCCACTAACTTGTAAAATACATGCCT
Organism: Sequoia sempervirens; assembly: GCA_007258455.2. Classification (NCBI taxonomy): domain Eukaryota; kingdom Viridiplantae; phylum Streptophyta; class Pinopsida; order Cupressales; family Cupressaceae; genus Sequoia; species Sequoia sempervirens. Next base: position 541,742,808 of record VDFB02000015.1, read on the forward strand.
AACCTATTTAGAATGTTGTGGAGTCAAGGTTGGGTGTTTGGGATGCTGTTCTAGGGATGTAGCAAGGTATTTTCATGATGAAAATGAGGGTTTCAAGTGGTATTTTGACAAAATGTGGGAAGGACTGTCCATGTAATGTATTATTCACCATACATGTAGGATCTAGTAAGTGTTTTTGGTGCTTTGTTTGGGTCCGACAGGTCTGAGAGATAGGAGTTTCATTAAAACCCCAAGTATTTTGCTTGAAATTGAGGGTTTGGTGTATTAGGGGTCTAGAGGTCTTGGACTTGGAAACAAATCATGGAATTGGAGGTTTTGAAACATAACATACTGCTTTTTGAGGATTTTGAGTGAATATCTAGTGTTTAAAAGGTCCTTTCTTTGTAAATAAATCTAATTTAGTAGCCTTTGTGGAAGGTGGTCTATTGGATCTTAATGATGGTACAAAGAAACATCGTATGATCTCTTGGGAATTTGTCTTCGGGTATGTGTTAAAGCTTGATTGATGTTTTTTTGTCCATTGGATGAACTTCTCTAAAAGATAAGCCCATTTGATGAGATTTGGAGACTATAAGTCTATTGTTGTTAGTTGATTCAATATGGGTGATTGTGATTGTTATCACTTGGATTTGCACCCTGCAGAATGTAAAATTTGACAATCCAGTGTAACATGGGAAGACCTCCAAAGATGTGGGTCACTTATAGACAGAGGTCAACCTCCGGAGAAGGTCGGCTTCCTTTGGTGTCACCTAACTACTAATCTTGGAAGGAAAAGGGAGAAGGAATGCATAAAATAAAGCTAAATCCTAAGGTGATACACCAAACTGATAAGAACAATGAGATACTCGAGTTACACTTGAGTACTGATGATGGATATGGGACTGCACAACAAGATTTTGTGGATTATGCATACAAACAGGTTCGACATGCACACACTTTCAAGAAGGAAAAATAGACTTTCACGAATTAAAAGCTCATGTGCAATTGAGTAAACACAGTTTATAACCTACATGATACCACTTTTGCAAAGAAAGGCATGCTAACATGAAACAAAGCTATAAGGAAAAGAAATATTTCACTAAGTAGCTTGATGAATCACTTAAAAATGCACAATACTTCACAAGAACCAGAAGGAAAAAAATAAAACATCAATGGTAATCAAGGTAAATTTTTATATAACATGTTCCAAAATGAGTTACAGAATTCTGCTAATCCGAGAGAGGACTGTAGAAGTCACAAACTTCAAAAAAGCATCAGGAGAACCCCTCTACAAGAAGGCCAAAAATGCCTTATATACAAAAGTGTGTCGCCCCTTGCCCCTAGGGCTTACAAAAATATCTATCTTTTAAAGATCTAACCTTAGATCTTTTCATGTAGTTAATGTTGTGTTCAATTGAATCCTTGTTGTCCATGTCGGTGTGAAAGATCACCCCTGGAGAAGCCTTCAGATCTTTCGCAACTACCGCATTCATTTCTGATCCTCGTGTCCTCCTTGAACCTCTTCGGCTGAGTGCTTTGAATGCTCCTGAGCTCAGAATAGATACACATTGCTTTTCATTCCGTTGATGTTCTCCATCCTGGTCAGACTGCAACGGCTTGCTTTCAGATCTCTCTAATTGGTCGGGTATACTCCACGCAGATTCTTCGGGCAGTCAAAAGCTCCTCCTATAGAATCGCATGTCGATGAGACACTAATCATGTCTCCCCAATGTGATTAAATCTTCTTGTGGTTATCGGCATAGCTTGAAACCGTCAATGAGAGCTCCTATCGAGCCCAAAATTCATATCGATATCGCCTCTGTGGTCCCCAAGACAATCGCTTTCGGCCAAACAACATGGAAAACTCTTCTCATCTTCTATTGGCGAAAGTATATTGATGTCACCCTAAACATACTTCACTCCACCGAGCTCCACATGTCTTTCGGTGAGACATCGGCAAGTCGGGAAGACTTCATGGCGAGCTCTCAGGGGTGATACCGATGCACAAGATGTCGCTGAGACCCCAACCTGTCGATAAGACATCATACCAAGTGTAAAACCTCCTCCTGGAGTCTCCTCGAACTTAATATTACAAACCATATCATCAAGAGTCTATTGATGTCACCCCGACGCATTTTTCTCTACCCGAGCTCCAGTCCTTCGTTGAGGCCCTATCAAGTCGGCAAGACTCTCAGTGAGGCCTCCTTATTTCAGCGAGAGCTCATTTCATTTTGCTTCGGCAAGAGAAACATTCATCAGCAAGAGGTCATAGCGGCTTCATTAGTCATGCCGATATCCCTTTCTATCGCTGAGACCATACCAAGTCGGTAAGACATCACTCTGACAACCAAACGCTACACCGATGTCTTTTATGTTGGGGAGACCCTCTGTTGGTCGGTGAGACCTCTTGGCGATGGTGGATCTTTCTCCCCGAGCTGGTTCCCCTTCGGCAAGACTTCAGTTAGTCATTGAGACCTCATGGCAATGGCTTCAACTCTTGGCAAGGCCCCTTTTGTTGTTGGCGAGACATTGGCCTATCAGCCAGATCTCTCACCGGGCTCCTTATCTTTCGGCGATGAGTTTACTTTCTCTTCAGTCAGGGAGACAAGCTTCGTTCATTGAGGGCGTACTTCATTTTCCTGTGCCCTAAGCTCCTACTTCGCTGAGACCTTGGCCTGTCAGCCAGACCCGATGTATTTACCGAGACCTCATAGCGAAGAGAAAATCTCTCGTTGATGTATGGATCCCCCTGCCACCGGTCGGTGAGACATAAAGATCTCGCCAAGACCTTTCTCTGAAGGAGATTCTTATGCCGATGGGAATATTAGTTGCCAAGACAATGATTTTTTCTTTCCGATAGGTACCTGCATATGAATTCCACTTGCCATGATATTCCTGGGGTCTTGCCGATAGGCAACACAGGAGCATTTTTAACCAAAATGCATTATGGGTCGGGGAGACCCAGATTGTAATGCCCTATCTTGTAACCTAAGGAATGTTGCATTTGTCTATATAAGTGTAATAAAAAAAAATTTAAGTGTTAATATTAACTTAATTAGTTGCATACATTCTCTAAGTTACGTGACGTTACACTACTTTGAGATTCCATAGACGACTTTAGTATTTAGTATTGCATATATTTAATTAACATAAACTTAAAAGTAATCATTGCATAACATTTGAATTTCATTCATGATAGTATAAAGTACAAATAAGATTCTTACATTGCATTTGAAATAATATTACAATACTCATTCTTCAAATGAGGTAGATCAAATAATAGATTACAATTACATATTTCAAATGTTCACCTCATAACAATTGAGGGATGTTACAAATACAAGATTTTCAATGATACAATAAAGGAAGTACATATATATCCAAGTACGAGCTCTCCATCCATGAAGCTCTTGTTGCCATGATCATAAATTGGGGACCCAACAGAGTAAGGTGCACGTTCCACCCAGCCATGTGGTACCTATAGGTCCACCCCCCGTGCTAGGAGATAGTAATATGGTTACCTAGACATAACCTATTCACCCTAGACACAAGTACATAACTAATTGATGGTTACATTTGTTCTAGAATTAAGACAATCAAATGTGCTAATTCACAAGGTTAACTGTTATTTTAGGTGGAGTGTCATCACACGTTGCAAAGGTTACCCTGGTGTTTCTTCCTAGGTTTCGGCCCCCAACTTGGGTTACCCTGGTAACCTCTTACGAAACCCGGCCCCATTTGCAAACTATTGCGGAATCGAATATCTTTTAAAGTAACAAGATATCGATTTGCCATTCCAAGCCTTCTCATCTTATACTCAAGACTAAACTAGCTCTAGAGTCTATAAGCAAGGCATAATAATCTTATTAAAGATTTTAATCTAACTACTGTGTTGTTTAGTTATCATTGACTTACTAACTCTTTGTAAGTTACCCTGGCACCATTTTGTGTGCCGGCCCTCACACAAAGCCACTCCCCTAAACATAACAAAGGAATCTAAGTTTCCCTGACTAAGGTATACAAGGTGTACATAAATACAACATAAAATTCTACACTTTTCATAACGAACATCAATATCTTTGTTCATAAAACCAGGTGTCTAAACACCATGCAAAACCATGTACACAACCTTAGTCAACACAAGATTTCTACTTAAACAATCACAACCCCCATGTTATACAACTTGTCTAGAAGACTTGTTCATCTAAGACATGCCCAATTTTCCCAATAAAAGGAAAACACAATTTAAAGCAAATCAGGAAAACTAAACATCTACTATTCGGATTTACTAAATCCAATCAAGCAATAATTTGAAGTACTAAATTTAATCATCTAAGATTTAATTCAACTTCTATTCAATACGAATATCAAACCTACAATTGCTCAATTTCATAATCACTTACTATAATGAAATCAAAATAAACTCAAGAATATCAATTTATTTTAAGCACAAATAACCTCTTTAATATCATAAATAGGTTTTCCAGTTTTTTTTTAATATTTAATAAATATATAATTATAAATATTATAAATATATATTTTATATATAATATATATACATATAGTAATTATGAATTACATAAATATTAAATTCTTTATATTTTAAAATAAAATAAAACATATAAATTAAATTTTTGCATGGCATTTTAACACAAATATAAGTTAGGGCTTTATGCCCTAACCTACGCAGGTCGCGCTGTGGGTAGGGTTGCCTTCATAGCCCGCCCCACAAGGCTCAGCCGCAGGCGGCTGAGCCGAGCACTGCGTGCGAGGGCGGTGCTGGGCTTGGCCCTCGCTGTCGTCCCCCTGCAGGGTCGGCCGCGGGTAGCCCCGCCCCAGAGAGCTTCGACTCTCACGAATTTTTAATTCGTATTTTCTAAAAATAAAAAACAAATTCATATAAAATAAAAACGGACGGCACTTTATTTAATTCTATTTTTTTAAAATTAAAATTCTCAAATCCACCTATACGGCAATAACCATGAATTTTCAAAAGAAATCCTCACAATCCAATTTATATATGAAGTAAATATATATTCAAATATATGTATATATATATATATATTAAATTCCAACAGGGTTTTTCCATGGGGAAATTAAGAAAATTTCTGCAAAGTTTTATTTCAGAATAAATTCTCAACAAGGTTTCAATGGGGAAATTTAAAATTTCAACAGGGTTTCAAAGGAAAATACGCACAGCATTTCCAATCAAATTTTAATTTACCCCCAGAGGTTTCAAATTCATTTTCCTTTTTAAATGCTTTCCCTTCACAAAATTTAACTCAAATATTTTCTACAGAGAAAGAAGTTTTGAGAAACCAACAAATCCTTACAAAAAAAAAATACAGTAAACAATTTTTCCCGAGAAGTACAGGGATTTTAATAAAATGAAATTTCTTTTCACAGACATTCTTTTCAAAAACAACAAATTAAAAACACAAGGGAAATACTTGTTTTCCTTAGCTTCAGAAATCTGTCTGGTGAAGAATAGCTTTGCCTGTAGCTTCCAAAGCCTTTCCCGAACACAAATTCCCAAATATGCCAAAGTCTCAACCAGAGAACTTCTAGAAATATACAACAATACAAAGGAAATCACAAATTCTTTGAAAGCAATTTTAACAGCACCCTATTCTTTCATTTCCCGTGAAGTAAAGATAATCCTCTGTATTTCCCCAAATCCCAGATAACATCCAAGAAAATCCTCAACCCAAAAAGGCAATTAATTCAACTGGCACACATGTCGAGAAGAAACAAATATCTTTCAACAACCTCACGGAAATCATTCATTTCTTCCTTATCAAAAATTGAATGCCTTTTTAAAGAATTTAAAATTTCAATTTTCAAAAATACAAATTTCCCTTTTCTTTATTTAATTTATTTATCAACTAAAATACCATTTCCACATATCAACCAATTTAAAATTTAAATCTATTCACATAATAAAGGTAACCTAATTTAATTAATTAATCTATTTAATTAAATATTTTAATCACAATGATCAAATTACTTAACCAAACAAACTAATTAATTAATTAAATAAAATGTAAAACTTTATTTCCAACATTTAAAATTAATTTAAATCAATAGTAAATTAAAGAATAATAAACTATCATTAAATTGATAAAAAAAATTATTTCAAGGCAATTGATCCAATCAGGGACAAACAAGACAACCAAAGACTCCAAACTAAAATTGACAATATATTGTGACTGGGTTTAAGACTAGACTAGGATAAACCATGTTACTACCTCCCAATCAACATTTATGTTGAGTCTTGACACGCTCAGACCTGAGTAACTAGGTGGAGTCGGTGTCATGTACCTACAATCCTGCAACCAAACATATAACATGCATATATATATAATCCATTGTACAAACACACCATGCAGAGAAAATCACAGAAATCACAGGGCACTCGCAAGCGAGTGATGCAACTCTATTCTCCACACCAATACATGTCACATCAGACTAACAAATTAAATAACAGTTAGTCCATCATAAACATATATATAGCAATAACATCTGAAGGAAATATCTACGCTAATACAAAGCATGTCAGAAATCAATTATCACCATACAATGTTTATCATGTCACAAAATGAATCCACTGTCGCTCAAAGTCAGCGATCAAAATATCCAAACAAGGTACCAAAGTCTATCATATGTGAAAGCATGCTAACAGAAAACATAAGCATAAATGGAGGGGTACTACACAGATAATCTCATGCTGATAGGATCCCTAATATGAAGCATTTAGACTTGATGGAACCCCTGCTAGTCGGCAAGAAATCTGGAAGGTCTTGTCGACTTTCTCCTTGAAGGAACTGAGGCCGACCTTCAACTGAACTCCCTTGTTCCACATCAGGGGTATGATTTAATCATGCCCAATCAATGCCTCCATTTGGCCTTCATGAACATCTAAAACACAGGTTACCCTGCCTGATTGAGCCCGTAGGTGAAAAATGGGTAACAGTGATTTCAAGGTTGGTGTCTTGTTGAGGTTTGATTAGTTGATGTTGAAAAGAGTTCCTCCACCTTGAATTGCATCAACAAGCCCTCTAACATAACAAACCCCAAAACCCTCTTCTTTCAAAATTTAGGCAAGGGTTTATTGAAAACCCATACTTGAAACCTTCCCACAGCCAACCAAAGCCTAAAACACCTTCAAAAAGGTTTGCACAAGCTTAAAAGTTCAAGATATATTGCTTCCCCCAAAGATTTCTTCAAACCCTAGCAGTAAACCACCATTTTCCACTCAAAAATGCACCATTTAACATCTAGGGCATCACCTAAAACACCTCTATTCACCTCCCTTGTGCACAAAACTTTGCACACATGTTTTATAACCATAACTAAGCCTTTCCATCAAGTTATAGAAGCATACAGTGGGTGAAAGGCTTAATACGACATTTTAATGCACTCAAAACCCTTAAAATAGGATATACAAACTGACCCTCAGTAATTGGCTTCTAAAATACACAAAATCACTTGAAATATAATCAAACCAAAACTAAAACAGAGTTAAGTCTGCTTCCCACTAATTCCATCGAAAAGAGAGAACAATCACCTTGTACGAAACCGTACAATTCAAGGAAACATCAGATCCCAAAGTGCAAAAGGGTAGCAATCTTTGACGGGGTGTTACTTAGATACCATGGTGCTTAGAAAATCTTCGTCTGAACCCATGGGATCATGTTGGGGCCCTTTACAATAACCTCTCCCAATTTTTGTTATCTCGGAGTGATTTTCCTGTGGTCTCCAGTTTTCAGTTGATGGAAAAAGTGTCAAATGCAAGCAGTGGAAAGTTGCAAAGTGGTGCAACTTTCATTCTGCAACTCGTGTGACCAAACGGACTGTTCCAACGTGTCCAAATAGGTATTTTTATGATAGGCATGGTCCTCTTTCACACCCAAACATGTGGAATCGCTTCGAGCTACGTTCAACCGAATCGATCCCTTAAGGGTCCAAAGTGCAAAATGGTTGCACACTTCAGCATGTTGTTACTCGAATACCATGATGCTTAGAAAATTTGCGTTTGATCCTATGGGATCATGTTGGGCCCCTCTACAATAACCTCTCTCAGTTTTTGTTATCTCGGAGTGGTTTTCCTATGGTGTCTAGTTTTCAATTGATGGAAAAAGTGTCAAATGCAAGTAGTGGAAAGTTGCAAAGTGGTGCAACTTTCGTTCTGCAACTCGTGTGACCAAAAAAACTATTCCAATGCATCTGAATAGGTATTTTTACACTAGTAATGGTCCTCTTTCACACCCAAACACATGGAATCGCTCTGAGCTACGTTCAACTAGATCGATCCCTTAAGGGTCCAAAGTGCAAAATAGTTGCAAACTTCAACATGTTGTTACTCGGATACCGTGATACTTAGAAACTTCACGTCTAATCCTATTGGATCATGTTGGGCCCCTCTACAATAACCTCTCTCTTTTTTGTTATCTCGGAGTGGTTTTCCCATGGTGTCCAATTTTTAATTGATGGAAAAAGTGTCAAATGCAAGCAGTGGAAAGTTGCAAAGTGGTGCAACTTTCGTTTTGCAACTCATGTGACCAAATGGACTATTCCAACGCATCCAAATATGTATGTTTACGCTATGCATGGTCCTCTTTTGCACCCAAACACACAGAATCGCTCCGAGCTACATTCAACCGAATCGATCCCTTAAGGGTCCAAAGTGCAAAATGGCTGCAAACTTCATCATGTTCTTACTCGAATACAATGATGCCTAGAAATTTATCATCTTATCCTATGGGATTTTTTTGGGCCCCTCTACAATAACCTCTCTCGGTTTTTGTTATCTTAGAGTGGTTTTCCTATGGTGTCCAATTTTTAGTTGATGGAAAAAGTGTCAAATGCAAGTAGTGGAAAGTTGCAAAGTCGTGCAAATTTCGTTCTACAACTCGTGTGACCAAACGATATGTTCCAAATCATCTGAATAGGTATTTTTACACTAAGCATGGTCCTCTTTCACACCCAAACACGCGGAATCACTTTGAGCTACATTCAACCGGATCGATCCCTTAAGGGTCCAAAGTGAAAAATGGCTGCAAACTTCAGCATGTTGTTACTCGAATACCGTGATGCTTAGAAACTTCTCGTCTGATCCTATTGGATCACGTTGGGCCCCTCTACAATAACCTCTCTTAGTTTTCGTTATCTCAAGGTGGTTTTCCCGTGGTGTCCAGTTTTTAGTTGATGGAAAAAGTGTCAAATACAAGTAGTGGAAAGTTGCAAAGTGGTGCAACTTTTGTTATGCAGCTCATGTGACCGAATGGACTGTTCCAACACGTCCAAATAGGTATTTTTACCCTAGGCATGGTCCTCTTTCGCACCCAAACACATGGAATCGCTCTGAGCTACGTTCAACCGGATCGATCCCTTAAGGGTTCGAGTGTAATATGTTGAAATAGGCCATTCCACCTATTGTTTAGGCTATGTCTCGGTGATATGGGCCTAATGTAATTAGGATAGGGAGTAGGAATAAGAAAATAGCATTGGTAAAGGCATTGGAAGAGATTACTAACGTTGCCCCTATTGAAAATTTGGAATTGAGGCTCCTTAAAAGCAAGGCTAGAAGAGGTGAAAAGAAGAAATTGCTTGAAATTAAATTAGAATAGGTTGTAAATAGGGTGAGGTTGTGGAGTTTGATGTGTTAAAAAGGTCTAAAAGGATAGGGGAGGTCAAAAGTATGTTATGGCATGATGCCCTAGTTGGGAAAACATAGGTTTTGAATGAAAAATAGAGGTTTCAGGGAGTAAAAGTGGGTAAAGTCAAGGGGCGACATAATTTGGTGGTCAATTAAGTTTTTTTAGGTAGAATGAAGAGTGTTGGAATAGGTTTTGAGGCTTGGGTTTGGGTTCAGGGGTTCGGTTTTCCGATCCGGCCAAATTTTTTTGGAGGGGGGTTCGGTTCGTTTTGGGTTCGTTGGTACAAAAAACATGTAAAAACAAAATATATATATGCAGCCTAGAAGCATGAATTAGGATTAGAATATCACATAACATCATATAAACAACAAAACCACCATAAACTTCAATTTCATTTAAAACATGCATGATAAATATTCGTCATTGAAACTTGAATTGTGGTAGCTTGATATACATAGTCTATTGATGCTAGGGTTCAATTTGTATGATTTTGAAAAAAGAAGCCAACTGAGTAGATTTATCAGTGTCCTTCATAAATCATAAGAATTTTTTTAGTACACTATCCATTTTGATGTCTTCTTGCAATCTCAAACATTATTTTGTATCATTGTTAAATTGGTCTTGAGAGTGGTAGCTTAATATAGCTCCACAATACAAAATTTGGTTTACTTGTGTAGTGTAACAATGGCATATGAAGACTTTTCTTTCAAAGAACCAAAGGGTGACTGCACAATTGAAGTGTATAAACACATATCTTTTTGTAATATCAAGGATACTTTTTGAAACTTCCATGCATTGCTAATCTAAAAGGAAAAGTATTTTGCCTAATCTGTATGTAGCCATGCTTTTGACATTGTCAAAAAGAGAAAAACTTCTTGAATGATGCAAAGGCATGGCCAAGTAGTTCTAACTCTTTGCATGAGAGAAGAGAGATGTTGGAGAGTACATCAATTCAGTGAGAACAGAAGTGTAATGTGTTTTAGTTTGTAGTATTCCTCTGTTTCTCTATAGATGTGTGATAAATTCTCAGTTCAATTATGCAGAACAATTTTTGAAAAAAGAAAGTTGTGTCACAATCCACTTTCAATCTAGCAAGAAAAAATGAAAGCTCAACCTCTTGGAATGAAAATGCTTGTTTTCAAAACAAATGAATAAGAATGAGGTAGTTAAGGTGTTTGAAGTGATTTAGAGGTCACTTTTAGGGTTCCCTTGGGTGTGGTTCAAAGTCAAACTCCATAAAACATTTAAAAAATGTTCAAAAAAACACTTTTTTGGATGCCTAGGCATGCGGGTTCTATCTTGGTTCACCTGGGTTCTGCCCAAGTTCTCTTGGGTTCTGCCTAGGTGAACCAAACCCAAAAATGAAGGACCTTGGTTGAACCCACAAACGAACCAAACCAGGACCCGCAACACTTGAGCGAACCAGGACCAAAACTAGTGCTAAAATAGAAGAACCCAATAACATAGATAATGTGTCAAGAAGTTGACTACTTCATCTACTCTGAATATTATGTTTTGCAAGTGTTGTGAATATTATGTATCCTTTGCTTAATTGAGTTGTTCCAATCAAAGGATTAAATATATTGGAATATTTTTATCAATCATTCCATGGAATACCAATTGAAAACATGTTTTTTTCTTTTAGATAAAGTTGTTTACCATCAATCAATTAATTTATTCAAGACAAACCATGAAGGATAGCAATGATCAATGTTAGGGCTAACCAATTAATAAGTACACACGTGAATAAGTCAAGCATGTACATGTGAATAAGGGAAGCACAAGTAGTCACAAACACGTAAGCCTTAAAGTATACACACGAATACATAGTATACACAACTTAATACAAAGTATATGCACGAATACAAGGTATATGCATGAAAACACGTAAGTTGCATAGTATACATTGGAACACACGTAAGTCACAAAGTATACACGTAAGTTGTAAAGTATACACTTGAATACACGTAACTCATATCTATTGAACCATGAATCTATAATGAAAATATGGACACCATCAATAAAAAATATTTGTATTAACCAAATAGCCATGTACGCATACATCAATATATGTCGTTATAAGTATAAAATATAGGTACAAAATAGCCATATAGGCTTATGAGAATGCCATATAGGCATACAAAGTCAAATATATCCAATACAAAATATGTACAAAACTGCCATATAGGCATACAACAAAGGGCTGGAATCAAAATTCATTTCTCTCCATGCTCTGGAAATAAATTATTTCCCTTTGTCGATCCTATGGCAATAAGTCTGTCACTCGTTTCTACTGTGCTTGAGGAGTGCTCTTGCTGCTCCTAGTATTGTTAAGTTCTTGGTGAAATTTTAACTGTTACAATAAGAAGTAGAGACATTAATATATAGAAATTACATTATAAAAAATGATATATTTAACAAAATAATCACTTACAGCCATCTCATAATCACTCTGCATGAGGGAAATATTCACACGTTGATGTTGAGGCATGCTCAAGCCCTGTATAAACCATCCAAATATAAATTAAACTACGAATCAATAATGGTTTGATTTTTCACTAGAACTAACATCTATAACAACGAATGTAAATTGAAATTTAGTAATTTTCCTCATACCTCCCCTGTCAGAGCCATCAAGGATTGTATAGCGGATGAAACACTGATATCCATTTCCCTTGTAACATTTGGAGGTGTTTCCGCCTCCAACATCTAAAAATAAAACAAAAAATTATTCACTCACAAAAAAGTTACAATAGCGATCCACGTCCTGACTTATAATGTATGAGATCTAATGAACAAAATTTTGAGTACTTATTAAACTATATATTTCTGATTATCATGCTTACTATTTTCCCTATCCATATCTTGTTCGAAAGGATGTGTTTTTAGGCTTTTACCCATAGCAGCAAGCCATTAAACTGTTTGATTAAATGCTTTCATAGACATGTACGATAACTGTGGTGGCATAGAGAAGGTAGTGAATTGTTTGAAAATTTTCCTCAAAAGAAATGGGGTCTCGTGGTGATGGAATGCCATTACAAACAAATGCACATCATGGCATTCCATCACCATAAGACCACATTTCTTTCAGGCATTTTTTCAAAAAATTCATTGCCTTCTCTATGGTATTATTGCTTACTATTATGCTTTTGATAGATATTTTTCCAAGCATCCATATATAGTTTGTTGGAAAGCACCTATTTTAGGCTTTTAGCCATAGCAGCAAGGAAGTGAATAGTTTGATAAAATGCTTTGGTGCACATGTATGAAAAATGTGGTATCATAGAAAAGGTGGTGAGCAGTTTGAAGAAATGCCTCAAAGAAATGTGGTCTCATGGTGATGGAATGGAATTCCATCACCATGAGACCGAGGCATTTTTTCAAACTACTAACTGCCTTGTCTATGCTATTGCTTACTATTATGGTTTCATAGATTTTTTCCAAGAATCCATAGTTTGTCGTGCAAGTGCACCTTTGCAAGCACATGCCTCCATGTGAAGTAATTGCATCACTGCTTATGTTGACTTTCTAAACAACTATATTGTAGTTGAAATTTTGTCATCTATCAACATCTAGTTATTAGTTATGGAATGTGAAGTAATGCTTTGATTTTGAATGATGTGCAATGCAACGTAACCAACGATATGAATATAAACTACATAAATCTATTATGTAAAATTCATTAGTTAAACTCTTTATTCTATTACCTACATGTAGGTTTGAGTAAATCCACTGGCACTGGGAGGTGTTCCCTCAAAACCTCCAATATTACCCTGTTCAACATCCAAAATCACATATTAAAATACCATTCATAAAACAATGCTATTAACATGTAATAAATTTATAATTGTTTACTAGTTACATACCCCACTAATAGGTGTATTGCAAAAAAAAGTACGTGGAGGGTCGGCATATCCAGTCTCAACACTGTGTCCCTGCAATTAGATTAAAATCATAAAACTAAATTAGTTAATCTTGCATTTCAAAATCAAAATTTAATAAATTAAATTCAATGAACATGTTAACTTTTACCTAAGTATCAATGCCATACGCATCATGCAAAATTTCAGCCACCCTCTCCATCTCCGTAGCTCCATACGGATCCTACGTAGCAGCCTCCTGAGTGCCAGTGGGGTCATATGAACAAGTCACCCCACAAGATTGACACACATGGGTTCAAAGGCCACCACTTGAAGACTCCCCTGGATGGCACTGTAGAATAGGGCTAGTATGATGGATGACACTCTGGGTCAAAGTGTTTATCGCCTGCAATGTCTCTATGTCGGCACTCTCCTTCACGATGGCAGGCATAACAACGTGCTCACGAGGCGGCCTAGTGAGAGCTCATATTCCTTTCCGCGTAGGATCCGGCTGTGCACCGGGCCTATCCTGAGATGACCACCCACCTCTCCCCTGGAAGTCCCTCATATCAAAATAATTTAGGATTTTGTTCAATATCAACTCACTGTATAGTTTCCTAAGAAAATATTGGGGGACTTCACAATTGTTGCACGGTCAGTCATCAAAGACCATGTACCACCTATCATAAAAATGGTTCCTAATCTCTTGGTGGTGGCACCAATGAATAGGAAACCTCTTCGCATTGAGGCTAAGATTTTTATTTTTGCGTGGGTCAGTGAATAATGAGCACAAATCACCTTTTGTAATTTTTAAATCCTTTACTTGTTTATATGATAGTTTATTCGCATAATATGCCCTAACTGCCTGCCTCCTATCTTTCCATCCAATTATTTGTTTGTTAATTGAATCTACATTTTTTAACATATCTTTCAATGAATTTGCTAGGGTCATTCTTTCTGTGGTTGAACCATTTGGATCACTCAACCTACTAATAAAATCCTCAATTTGTTTTTTGATGTTCTCAATTTCACTCATTAAATTTTGTTGAGTGTTAGGAGGGTGTTGAGTGATTGGTGGAGGAGGTTGTTGTTGAGGTTGATTTTCTTGTTGAGGATTTGGTTGCTCTTCTTGTTGAGGATTTTGAGGGTTTGCAGGTTCATTTGCATCTCCTACAAATTCAAAAAAACATATATCAAATATAACCTAAAACTAACAAAATCAACCTAAAACTAAGAAATTAAAAACAAATAGTAAACAATACTTAACTCTCACACCTCTTTGTCGTCGTGGCGCCATCCTTGCAAAGAAATAGCAACTGTTGTTGAATATTTTTGCACAATACCTCCTCCTAGAACATGAGCATGAAAGATGGGGGTTTTGGCCGTAAGCAGAACAAATAAATAGTTGAAATGAAAATGAATGACTTTCACTTTTTTTTTGCTTTTAATGTGCAATAACACAAGCGCATTATAACGCGCTCGCGCTATGAGTTTTCAAAATTTTCAAAAAAATTAGCCACAAAATTGCTACCCAACTTCATGCACCCACCCAATGATTGATCGAGATTTGTAGCCAAGCTAGGAACAAGATTGTTGAATGTTTTGATACCACATTGAAGCGTCAACAAGATGCAACTAATATGGATTGTTTGCATTGTTTAGAAGATGCCTAGATCACAATTTGAGCTAGAATACATAGATCAAGATTTATTTTGAAGCAAGATGTAAGTACCTACCCCCAATGTCTAGCAATGTAGAGAATGTGGTGGCCATGGATATGTGAAGGATAGGCATTGTACCAATAGATCTTAGGGGATAAAGTATTTACTTCCAAGGGATATCTCATAATAGGATAGCATGTTTGACCCAAGAAAAATATTTGAATAGTGCTATGTGGGTGAGGGTGTGACATAGGATAGTATATGGTTAAAGGAAAATGACCATGTCAAGATTTTCCAAAAGCATTTTTTGAAGTATGTGCCCTAGTCTTTATCAAGATCGGGGTGGATAGGGAAGATGGATGCAAATGAAATGGATGGATAGTAGATTTATTATGGATGGAACGGATAAGATGTTGAATTTATTATGGATAAGATAAACTGCTCCCAACTAGAATGGTGCACATAGATGTTTGATTGTTACACATGATGCTTATTTGCCAAGGTTTCACCATGGTACTTGACCAAAGCACCATAAGAATGGTTTTCACTATTGGGTGGATTATTTTTTATTTACTTTTTTCTTTGTTTTTTTTTTATTATTTTTGAATGATCATTGATCATGTTGGACCACCTAGTGGTGTTGATGTGAATGTTGTTGTCATAGTGTGCCAATAATGTCCGACCTTGAGGAGTTGCTTTGCCAAAATTGTAGCACTTGTATACAATTGATGAATGTTATTGTGATCCTCTTTGACACTAGATTTGGCCTTATCTAAATGCACACATCGTGATAGAGTTCCATTAGAGTCCTTATGATAAAGTGTTGCTGCCAAAATGTACTGGATTTGTGATATAGGATTTTTGGACTTCAGGCGAGATGTTGGATTACAATAGAGGAAATGAGATGGAGATGAATTATTCAATAGTTTGGATTTTGGATCTTTTATTCTCCAAAATTGAGATGGTGGAGATGGAAGGCGGATATGTACTTTTGATTGGATTTAGGACCAAATTTTTCATACACATTGTGTGTTGGTATTGAATTCTACTTTGAAGGAGGTGGACACCTTTGATAGTTTAAAGGCCTTTTTTGATGTGGCACAATAGTTTTATTTACTTTTGGATTCAAATTTTGATTTTGATTGGATGCTTTACATGTTCCAACTTTATTTAAGATCCATTTTGACTTTATGTGTCCCTTTTGACTTTTGGATTTATTAGCTTCAATGGCTTGACTTTGATCTTTTTCTTTGTAAAGATTATTTATCTTTTGTCAATCCCTTTTAGTGAAAGAAAAAATTAGGGATTGATGGTCTATTATGTGGATGGGTGGAGTTTTGGTAGCAACCTTATGATAAGGATTGTTCATAACACCTATTTCAATGTTTGCATTAGATGCAGTTGCCCCCGATATCATGGAGGTACTACTAACTATAGACATGTAAAAATGACCTAACACTTATCACACATCCTAAATGACATTTTCTCCTCATTGACATCATTATCACCGAATATCATTTTATTTGACATCATTTACATCAAAATCCCTAATTTCCTCTATTAATTGAATAATATTACATTATTTAATTAATTCAGTTTTTCATCATTTTTGACTAATTAAATAAATTTCATTTATTTAATAAAGTCCTAATCTAGTGTTATTCCTTTTGATTAATTAAATAACATCAATTATTTAATTATGTCACTAATTTACCCTATTCCCCTAAGTTAATTAAATTATTAAAAAAAAATTAATTAATTAAATCACTTTTCCCTGAACTTGAATAATTAAATAAATTATTCAAAACATCATTCAAAAAGGTCAAAACAAACAAATGCAACTTTGTTTGTAAAATTCAAACATGATTTTCACATTCAACTCAAAAAGGCTTAATTAATTAATTCAATCAATTAATTACCCTCACCTACTTTCATGATTGAGAAAATTATGGTCACTGATTGCTCACTCTGATTGGCTGACTGATTCATCTATTTCCTAACTAATTCATCTGTTCTTCAATCCCACTGAAGGTTCAACTTGATTTCTTCAATCCCACTGAAGGGTCAACATGATTTCTTCAATTCCACTGAACACTCAAATTGATTCCATCAATCACACCGATTATGTAATAAAAATCTGTTGCTTACAATCTAATTCCTCTCAATGCTTTTGAACCGTTGATCAGGATATTCTACTACACAATCTCGATCATTCATCTTGAAACCTAAAACCTATATAAAAATCATCTTCATCCTCAAAAATGATTAGAGAATTGACATCTTTTGTACAGCGAAGTAATGTTGAATTGAAAATCGAATTCACACAAGCTTTTACACACATCTTCGATCAACATCACACAACTTTGAAGGTTTTTCAATGGACATATGGAGGCTTCACATTGATACAACAATGATCCAACATCATTGTGAATACACTTCGACACGATATGGGTAACGAAATTAGTTAATTGAATTCTTTTTATGTTCTTTGATTGCATTTCTTTTAGTTCATTGAATTAGGTAATCTCATATCATTCATTTCGTGAGTAATGGGTATGAATCTTCATCTTTCATTTTAATTAGATTAGTTTAATTCATTTATGTTTGATTATCTTAAGCTTATCGATTTCTACCTTACACATTCTGGCACACCGGATGGGACCATGGTCCTTAGCACTAACATTTCTATGAGTTTTAATTGAGCAGTTGCAGGTTCTAGAATGTACATGCACTTTCTAGAAATGCATTTGAAAAATATTCATGCAAAAGCTATAGAAAACTCATGTGGTCGCTCTTTCGTTTCTACCGCCGTCACTCATTTTTCAACCGCCTTTTCCATTTCAACACTTTTGTTTTGGAAATAGAGATGCTTTTGAAAATTCCAACCCCTTTTGCTTCAAAAACAAAGCCACCTTTGATTTTCCTAACCGCATTTGCTAAAATAATAGGGTCATTTTTTATTTAAATTTTTGCTTTTGCTATGTTATGTTTTGATCCAAAATCTACAAAGTAGTTTTTCAATTTTTGACATTAACAAGTGGTTGTTTGGAATGTTTTGTGTTTGCTAACTTTTTTTTTGTAGCTCTTACAGAGATATGGTACACTTTACTTCAAAAATGAGTAACATGTTTATTGCAGAGAAGGTGAACGATCCAAGTCCAAATTCTTAAAAGCTTTCTAGTTTAGAAAAACACTTCGAAATTGGTGCTATAAAAATGAACCCACAACTTGCACACTTTCAATTTGGTGATTTAAAAAGAATCTTTCAAAAATATTTCTAGTTTAGAAAAAAAAATCATTTGGTGCTTTAAAAAGATCATTTTAAAAAGCTTTCTAGTTTACGAGAATTTTTCAATTTGGTGCTTAAAAAATGAACCCCACAACTTGCACGCTTTCGATTTGGTGCTTTAAAAAGAAATTTTCAAAAAGCTTTCTAGTTTAGGGAAAATCTTTCAATTTGGTGCCTTAAAAAGAATTTTTTAAAAAGCTTTCATAGATTAGAACATTTCTTTTTGGTTCTCTAAATTGGAATGCTTCCTTTTGACCAACGCTTTCATTATGTTGATGAAATGAATGATTTTATTTTTTTGACTGCATTAAGACAATGATTGTTAGAAACACTCAAGATTTGATGCTTAAAACAAGACAAATATATTCTGATTTGCACACTGTTATCTATTTGTTTGAAATCTAGAATACTTCAATTTGGTGCACATAAAAAATAAATTGCTATCTTTTTTACACTTCATTTTTTTTTTTTGGATAGCATTGCTTGAGGGGCTTAAAAATAATATTACAATGAATTGTATGTTGTGTCTTCCGTGTTTGGAAAATTGAGTTTCTATCCTCTCCCCTCGTGTCTTTTGGCGATCTTGGGTGACAAAAAGCATTTTGAGTTTTGCACTTATTTTAATTCAAAGAAAATTACCTTTAGAGGGCCTACCTTTGAGACACATCCCGCATTCGAGAATGCAAAGGTGACTCAAAGTGGTATTTCACTTGGGATGCTATATAAATGGTTAAGGCTAAATTCCAAATGACTTGAATTAGTGATTACTTTGTTGTCAGTGCCATTCATGAAAGGGGAGGTACCTTGTGCATATCGAGCCCCAAGTAAGTTGGTTAAAGCCTTAAGTGGCTTGTTGGATGCTATCAAAGCATTGGATCCCCTAAGCATGAATAAGAAAAATGTAGTAGAAGCCACCTTTTATCCAAAACATTTTTTGAAAGTGGTGCATCAAAACTTTGCTTCTGAGAAGCTACTTACCAAGTCTGACTTATGGGTGAGATTAAAACACTCTCCATAAGTTGCATGTAAAATCATCCCTTCGGGGCATGAGGTAAGCCTATCTAAAAGAATGTGTCTATCCCTAGGGTGTAAATTGTTTTCACAAAATTTCCAAAAATTCTCAGTTACTTTGAAACATCAAACAATATGCTTGAATTAAAATGAACACATCAAAGCAAGCATTCAACATGGTTATCAAACATCAAACCCTTTGGACTTACTACGAATACTTTGAAAAGATCCATATATTTGCACTCCTTAAAAGATATCTTAAACAAATATCTCTAAAGGTTTTTGAATATTAAGGCTTACATTTCAAGTCGCATTAAGAACGAAGTCAATATTGGAAATTATAGCTTTAGCTTTCGACTTTCACAAACTTTGATCTTTTGTGGAAAGAGACTTGCTTAAGTTATAGACATTTAGGGTCAAATAGTTTTGATTTTTGTGTTGTATCATATCACTTTCCAAAATTCTCAAATCAGATCAAAACAAGACATCCAATCTACAAAGTTATCCAAACTATTGCCAACACAGAAACTGGAAAAAAAATCTGCACATAAAATTGCTATTGCTTCTATTTATGCCACTATTGACCAAAAACTAGCCATAGTTGACCAAAAACCTATCGCTTTTTCTCTTTGGATTTTGACAATTAGTGTCAAAAACCTGTCGCTTTTGCAAAACTAAGCGCAGTCAACCTCAAAATTACCATAATTGATCTTAATCCTACTGCACTTGACCTATTTTCTTAGTTGCAGTCAATTCAAAACTAGCCACCTTTTTCTCAAAATAGTTTATTTTTCCTGCAGTGTTCACCTATCATAAAACTACAAATAGAGGCTTCTTTTGAGAAATCCTACCGTAGTTTCTTTTCATACTTGGCCGCGGTCGACTTAAATCTAGCCCCTTTTGACAAAATTTACCACTATTGTTCTAGGATTTCTAATTTTTCCTAGCTTTCCAGTTAAAATCAGAAACTAATCTTAAACCAGTTAAGTCTTATAAGAATGAAAATAATTAGACTCCCAAAACATGTCATATCTACACCAGTCCATACTCATTTGCATACTCAAAATCAACAACCTAGTTTTAGGATTCAAAATCAAAACACAACCTTGGATTATTCCTTCACTCAAAATTCTAAGATATCAACATTCTCTTGAACCTCAAGGCTAGTGAACAACTAGATTCTTCACAACATATCCTCTAGAAAAATGAAGTGAAATATTAGTCCAGGTTTTCAACATTTTGAATCCCAAAAATAGCATCATTTCCAAAACATCACTCAAACTTTAGGGTCTTGAGTATCACGAAAACCATGTAAAAACACCACTCACTTTATGACCATTTGGCATCATACTACTCCAATTAAACAACCAAATCTTACGAAAACTATCATACAACCTAGTCTCACACAAATTGAAGGTGAACAATCAAACATAATTAGTAGTTTGAGAAGTTTCCTATTTGAGAGAAAAGAAACACCAACTCAGTGGATTAACGTAGCTAATATCCTAGACAAAGAGGAATGAGAAATGATCTTGTGTCTAGAAGGCCCGTATTACCACCTCCTACATGGCAATATGTCATAACCCAATTTTTATTACATTTAAATTAAAATATGATAAATTGAATTATTGAGTAAATTCAATATGTTGAATGACAAACTTGATATTTTTGAAATGTTTAAAAGAATTTGACCATCTTTTGACTATGTGATCTTTTGAACTATCTTGTAGTTTATCATGATTGAATGTTACTAGTGAACTATGTAAGTGCAATTGTGTGAAAATGCAGGAAAATGAGTTGAAGGACAAGAACACATTGAGGTAGGATCATTTAGCTGGATTGAACGATAAGCTTGATTGAATCTGGGTGCACACATGACAAATGGCATGATAGTTGCATTTAAAACTTCATATAGAAGATTATAATTACTTGATTTGAACGATTTAGTGTTTAAAAAAAATAGGTTTGTGAAATGATATACATGTGATTTCTTATCTAATTGTCTATTTTGATCTCGTGTTTTCGAATTTGAAAAAAAAACAATAGCATGGTTAAACATATTTGTATGTAATTTAAAAGTCATGCTTGAAGGATAAGAAAACCACTTTATTTAAAAATCATTATTCGAATGAAATTAAAGTTTATTCTTTCCTTAAAAGTGATTGAATACTATACTGTTATAAAAGTAAAATATATATATACGCATATAAATATATATGTATATATAAATACATATGTATATACATATATATACATATATATGCACACAAATATATAAATATATATATGCATATTCCTTATAAAATCGAATATGGGATCGAAATTATCAAAACCATATTGTTGAATTCAAATAATATAGTGGCCTGCATTTTAATTTAAGGCAAGATATTCAAATTTCAATGTGGGGAGGCTAAAATTAATGTCAATTCCGGAATGAAACAGCTCCCATAATGGAGCGAACAGGGTTTTGCATTTTGGTAGCATGGAATATCTGGAAGGAATTGGAGAGACTGGTAGTGGTGATGGGGAATCAGGAAGAAGAGGAAGCAAGTGAATCAGCTCATCTGGGAAAGTAGGAAAATTCAAGGAAAAGCCACAAACAAAGGTAAAAATCAATGTTTGATGTTGTATATGCTTGATTTATCAATACAAACTATTCGAAAAGTTCATTTTTCCCTTTCATTATATCAATTTCATTTGAGTTGAGGGAAAAACATTAAGATGCCCATTTTCTACAAGTGTATTTGTTTTAGTACCTTGATGATTTGGTTTAAGATCAATCATTTCTTTAAAAAAAGTTGCAAGGTCCTCATTGGTCAACCATTTCATGCACTAAGTATGTGCTTATTCCTTCTATCAGCATCATAGTTGAACCTAGTTAAGCCTTGTATGTTTTATTTATATCACCTTAAATCATTATTTTCTTGCATGTAATTCTCATTAACCATTTCATGGTTAATCAAATGAATCTGATAGCTAGAATTATTATTTTGTAATAAACAATTCTAAAATCGTTATCATTTCCCTCTAAGGGTAATGATTGTATCATTATTGTTATCCTTCATTATTTATTGTTCTTCCTATCGGCTAGGTTGAACAGGTATGTTGCACCAAATGGGTGCAAAGGTTGCAATGATCATTCATAGAACAATGTATATATGTCATTGTTGGTAAAGCATGTCACCTTGTTCACTGCGAACGATGGTGGAATGATTATTTTGTTCCATTTATTTATGTTGGCATGATATTTAAGATCCATTTAGTGTATATACCATTTGTAGATGGATTTAGTCTTTCATCAGAACGATCCCCTTTTATTTAAAGTATTGCATTTAATGCTTACAATATACCATTTGTATATCAATTTACAGTATACTATTTTATGCTTTCATGTGATGCTCGCAATGTCGTTTCACTAGTCACTATGAATGAGTCTTTTCAGCTGGTTGTCAAACCATGTAAGTTGATAATCGGCATTCATCAAGCTTCGGCTAATGATAAATATTAGTGATAAATCCAAACAGTCATTCAATTGTTAGTCATTCTTAAAATAATAGTAGCTTGAACTTATATCCATAACTATCACCAATAGAAACGCGAGTCTCTCCTAACCCGAAATAGTAATATAAATGTTCCAACTTTGTATGTGATTTAAAATGAAAAGCATGTTGATTGATTCATTTGTTTCCACAAAAAGGACACTAGTATTGTTCAGATAATTGTACATCCAGAACGATAGAAACATTGATCGTTTACATGTTGTACTGGTTAAATTGAAACTATTAATGAGAAACATTGGCACAGTAACTTGTAAACTTCTGCAAACATCATGGATTTATTACAAATAGTGTACTAGTATGTAATAATTGTTTCGAATAGAATTGTTCTTCTTTCCTTGAAAAGGGAATTTTTTGCATTTTGTATAACAGTCAAAATTTCCATCTTGTATAAAAGTCAAATGATATGACATTCTATAGCATTATTTTGAATGAAAGCAAATTTGTTAATATGGTTTTTTATTTCAAAATGTATTCACAAATATAATAACTAAATTTGGCACTTATATGTGTATGCACATAGACCTTCTTCTACGTACATACACATACTTGTGACATACCTTCTTTTGTTACTATTTAATTCATTTTTTATGAATACTTAATTACATTGAATGTAATCATGTCACATGTGTATTAATTAAATAGATAATGTAATCAACATATCCACTTGGATTATTTTTCTGAATTTATTGAGGGATTAAGTAGACTAAATTACTTTTTCATAGATTTGTGTGAAAATAATATTCTCTTGTTTAGTGGAACAGTAACACCTAAGTAGAATAGAGCACCTCAAGGTAGATGCTACTAGAGGGTAGATAGTTTCTAAGGATTAAAATTGTGTTGTTTGAAATTTACCTTTCGGGATAGGTGCTGAAATGGAGTTTAGAGGGCATAGGTTTTGTTTTATCCAAAACCTATCTTTTGTTGTTGTAACTAAATTTGATGCTTGGCCAAGCAAATAGCCCATTATGTATGTATGGACTTTGTGATAACACTCTCTACCATTCCTACCATAGATCTTCCATTTTTGTAATCATAGATAGAGATGCATGTTGATGTTTGGGCACGCACCAGATTCCACCTTGCAGATTGTTCTCTTGCTAAACTTTCCATGCAGGGTCAGGTATTTTTCAAGTAGGAAGACTTGTAGGGAAGCGTAAGCTTCGTGGTTGGGCGGTAAAGTGCTTAAGCCATGTTCTCATCCACCAGAGGAGGTGAGCATCAAGAGGAAACCTTGGATGTTTTCCACTTATCAGAAGATTATGATGTAACCTTGATGTAAAATTGTAAATTATATTGACTTTGTGGCCCTATGAGCCAATTCAACTTGGATATTGTAATTGATATTGGAAATGAATATATATATATAGGAGGTGAGCATCAAGAGGAAACCTTGGATGTTTTCCAATTATTAGAAGATTATGATGTAACCTTGATGTAAAATTGTAAATTATATTGACTTTGTGGCCCTATGAGCCAAGTCAACTTGGATATTGTAATTGATATTGGAAATTAATATATATATATAGGAGGTGAGCATCAAGAGGAAACCTTGGATGTTTACCAATTATTAGAAGATTATGATGTAACCTTGATGTAAAATTGTAAATTATATTGACTTTGTGGCCCTATGAGCCAAGTCAACTTGGATATTGTAATTGATATTGGAAATGATATATATATATATATATATATTTGACTCATTTTAGTTATAAATTTGTTGCTATGATTGAAAATAGCTACATAAGTTATGTCTTTTTAAAATTTAATATTCATAATGTCAATTGCAATAAATATTTAAGTAGAATTAGAATGGGTTTATTACATTTGGTATCAAAGCTTAGGGTTCAACTCTAGGCCTTTTGAGTCCACAATAGCCATGACTAAGGAATAGTTAACCCTTGACCAATTTGAGTTGTCCTGAGGATTGAACCAACCTGGGTTGAATGCAGGTATGGGAAGGTCTAAGCCAGGAAGGAAGAAAGGGAAGATAGTTAGGACCTCGAACAAGAAAGTCGTAGATGAAGAAAACTGCAAGACTGAGGTTCAACCTAAGATTCTTGATGATGAGACTCTAGCTCAAACCCTCACATGACTTAAGCTAGAGAGGGGTAAGAAGATTGAGGAGTCGAAGCAAAATCCTAAGAGGCTAAGATTAAGAAGATTTCCACAATCAGATTTTGGCCTCTAAAGTGTGGAAGAAATGCACCCTTACTAACTAAGGAGGAAAAGGAGATCATGTGTGCTCAACCCTCCCCTTCTGAGAAAATTGATGTAAATTTTGACGAGGACATAGGGGAGTGTCCTCTCTCTGAGAATGAGAAAACTAACTAATGTAAAAAGAATCTTTTGTAAATAAGGGCCTATTGACCCACACTTAATATAAATAAAGAAAGATGTTTTTTTTGTGTGTTCAAGTGAAGAACTCAAAAACATGTTTAGTTGTGCATGAATGTGTATTTCTTTAATGAATGAGTGATATATGCATGTGTATGTAGTGTTATGTGAATAATAATGTTTTCTTGTAGAGCCCAGTGTTAAGTTACAGTAGACATAGAATGTGATTCAGGTCAGGTGTGAATCAGTATAGTGACCACCAGACAAGAGACGGGCAGTAGTGGGTCAGACAATGGACCAAACAAGAGGCTGGAACAAATTCTAAAACTTTTGAACAAGAAAGAGGCTCGTATGGACCATATAGAACATGAGATTCATGTGGCATGCGAGGACCAGATTCACAGGAATGTGGAAGTAAATCAGGGAGAAGGTGGTCGGGGAGAAGGCCCTCAAGGTCAAACTAAGGAAGAACTAGGAAAGGATCTCAAAAGAGTAGCACTACCTAAGTTTGATGGTAAAGCCATTGGAGCAAGAGCTAAGGCATGGATCATAGAGAAGGAGAAATATTTTGGACTCTGTAACCTATCCGATTAGACTAAGGCTATGTGGGCTAAATATCATCTTTCAGGAGAAACAACTACTTGGTGGAACAATAAAAAGACAGAAAGGAATCTTCATCCTAGAGAGATTACTTGGGAACTCTTCCTCTAATCTTTTAGGAAGAGATTGTTACCATAGCTCTTTTTGACAAGAAGATGGCAGAATTCCAAAACCTAACTTAGGGGAGCATGACTAGGACCCAATACTAGAAAAATTTCACCAATCTACTGAAGTATGTTCCCCAATATCAAGGAGACAAATGTTTTTGTATCCAGAATTTCATAGTGGGACTTAGACCCCATAGTGGAGCAGAAGTGGACATGCATAATCCTCTCACCATGAATGAAGTCTTCCTAAAGGCCACCAAGCAGTAGCAAAAATTGCAACAGTTATCTGATTACTACAACAATTCAAATCCTAAGTTACGATTTGGGAATAAGAAGTTTCAAAAAGGAGATAAGAACCACCAGATCCATAATATCAAGAGGGGAAGTGAGTCACAGGAGAAAGGTGAAGGTGATAATGGCAGAAAGAGCAAGAAGGCAAACAATAACAAAAGCAAAGATGACCAAAAGTAGAAGAGCTTTAGAGAGGACAAGCCAGAAGGTTGCAAAGGGTCTTGCGATAGGTGCTTTACTTGTGGAGGTGATCATTATGCCTCTAATTGTCCACAGACGTCAAAGTCACAAAGGGAAGGAAACTATCAGTAGTCTCAGCATCATCAGATCCATGCTGCAGTGGATAACAAGTAGAGTATCAGGCTTCGCCAATATAGCTGACAGGTAAGCTCTATGGTTGAACTGTCTCTATTTTAATTGATATCGAAGCTACTAAATGTTTTATAGAAACTAGATTAATATCCAAGATACCTATTAGACCTAGATACATGGAAAAATCATGGACAATTTAGTATGGAAACCAAGAAAAGAAGAGGGTAGATACCTATCTCTTTTACAATGAGTTAGAGCTTCCAACCTTCCAGACCAGGTCAACTTGTCTATGGCACACTTAGGCTCACATGATTTAATTCTAGGGATAAATTGGTTAATCGAGCATAAGTCTATAATGAACTATGAGGATAAGGTAGTTAGTTGTTTGGATGATTATGGGAACCCAATCAAGATCTGTGGGATGCAAAGACCCTTAGAACTTAGATAGATTTCTGCTATGTAGCTCAAAAAGGCTCTTCGGAATGGATGTGTTATTTATGTTGTGCATATTAGTAACCCTAATAGCAAGGAATCATATTTAGATGACTACCCTATTCTCAAGGAGTTTCGAGATGTATTTCCTAATGAACTCACAAAGTTACCTCTGAAACAGGAATTTGACTTCTCTATTGACCTAGTACTAGGAGCTGAGCCTCAATCCAAAGCACGATATCGAATGACCACTACCAAACTCTATGAGTTGAAGGCCCAATTAATGGAGTTGTTGAACAAAGGGCTCATAAGACCCAGTGTATCTCCTTGGGGAGCACCAGTTATCTTTGTGAAAAATAAGGATGGAACCTTGCATTTGTGTATAGACTATCGAATGTTGAACAAGGCGACCATCAAGAATCGATATCCACTCCCAAGGATCAATGATTTGTTTGACCAAATGAAAGGAGCGACAGTGTTCTCCAAAGTCGATCTCAAGTCGGGATACCATCAGTTGAGAATAAAGGAAGAAGATATTCTGAAGACTAATTTTTGAACTCGATATGGACATTACGAGTTCATTGTGGTATCTTTTGGTTTGACCAATGCACCTACAAATTTCATGAATCTCATGAATAGTGTGTTTATAGATTTCTTGGATGAATTTGTTTTGATTTTCATAGATGGCATCCTAGTTTACTCAAAGTATATTAAATAGCATGATAGGCACTTGAGGATAGTTTTATAGCGGCTAACACTAGTAGAATTTGGAAAATAAATGACTACATGACAAACTTTTAGTCACAACAACTAAAATGACTAAATTCTACTAATTTTTTGCAACTTAGCTATAAATGAATAAATAAATGACTAATTTGGTCGTTGACTAAAAAATTATTTAGTCATAGAAATAAAAATGACTAAATATAGTTAGTCATGCAAATACAAATTCACTTTTTAAAAGCATATTGTTAAAATTTTAAGCGATAAAAGCACTGAGCGCGTTTTTCTTTGAAAGGGAAAATCAAAAGATATTGAAAAATAGAAAATTTCCAAAGCTTAGGCACTAAAGTGGGAAATGGTTTCAATTTTTTCTTCATTACACCTATGTGATAAGGAGGTTTAGGGTTTTGGAGAAACTTTCATCATGCCTGGCATGGAATCAACAACTTTCATTTTAGATGAAGATATGTGTTTGAAGGAGTCTTCCATGGAAGCAACAACAAAGGGGAAAGTAGCTCCTAAAATCTAGAGGCATGTTGCAAAGTTTTGAAAGGCACGTTATAGGGTTTTGGAGAAACTTTCATCATGCTTGGTGTGGAATCAACAACTTTCATTTCAGATGAAGATACATATTGCAATTTAAAAGAGAGAGAGTATGGCATGGTGCACAAAGATAGACTTGCATTATTGCTTCATAAATATCAGGTATGCATGGTGTTACTTGATTTTTAACCATTTTTGAGCTTTTGGAAGCGTTTGCATGAGTTTGGGATTTCTAGGTTTTGTAAAAAAATCTCTAGAATTAGTAAAACTAATCCCAGAGACATGATTTTTTGTGATTTTTTATTACGGATGTAGGGTTGTTTTCTTGCTCCTCTAAACACTCACTCTTATGCAATCAATGTTATTTTTCGAAGGTCTATAAGGAATGATTTCAATAATCTTTGTATCAATTGAATGGAATTTTTATTTATTTACATCTTAGCCAAGAGCTTTTTATAAGTGACAACTTTCAGCTTTTATGTTAGCATGGTTTTTGGAAAGACATTTATCAGTTAAGTCCATTTGGTTAAAATATTAGCCCATTTCATGGATTGGTAGCCTATTGTGGAGAAGATGGAGCTTTGGAATGCTTTGATCTCAGAGAGAATGTTTTTGTTGGGAGAATTAATATTTTTGCATCAGCAAGAGATAATGAGAAGGTATTGGTGATATATTATACTCTAGTAAATATTTTGTGTTATGTCAGAAACTACTACAAATATATATCTTATCATCTATTCATTTTATTCATAAACTGATTGATACATTTCAGGAAGTCGTAGCAATATGATTTGATCAAACAGAAGGATTGCATGTGGCAGTCAGAACTAGTTCAGGATAGGAAAGTCAAAAATTATAGGGCATCATCCAAGTTTGGTTATTCTTTCATTCAATGGTATTATATTGATAAATTTTTATACACCATTTTATCTATAATGGAAGATTCTCTATCCATCCTTAAATGAATAAGCAATAAGTAAAAGTGAGACAGCTTTTGAGATCTAGCATGTAAGGTTTCATATTGTTTAGTATTTGTGGTTCAATACTTAATTGTTGGGGCTTTCAACACTACATGCGTAGTATGATCACTGATTAAATCCTATTAATTTGATAGGTACAAGATTCAATATAAGCAACATAAGAGATGGATAATAGAAGAGATAATAATTGCATTGATGTGTGTTCCTATGTAATATAGCTATTTTGGAGTAACATCTTTGACTATGTAAAATCTCATTTTTTGTGAGTGATCTTGATGCATAATTAGTGTATACATTACATTACCAATTTATAATAGCTAATGTTAACTCATTCACTTTGAAACCTGGTTAATAAACTTGCAGTTTTCTCTTTTAAAAATAGTAATAGAAAATTGTAACAAATTGTGCTAAAATGAGTTGTTTTAAGTGTTGAAACTAATTAGAGATAGTTGCATCATCCATTGAACAAAATAAGAACTAAAATATTACAAGAAACTGAGCACAAACACAAGAGACTAAGGCAATTTTCTCCTCTTGCTATTTTCCTTGGAGAGCGCAACGTGGAGAGAAACTCTAGAAGATTAAGGCAATATGCCTTCTTTGACCACTATTTTGAAGAAATTAGAAGCTTATTACCTTCTTGAGGTCATCAAGGACACCATTCTGCAAAACTGAGCTATCCCAACATTGGAAATGCTCTGCAAATTGCTTATATACACACTAGTCTACTGCACTTAACAACAAAATATGCTTGAAAATGGAAATACAAAATCCAAAGAAAAAGACAAGATATTGTTTTGAAATTGTTGTAGAAAAACTACCCAAACATATAGGACAAATCTACTACATTTAGTCAGAACAAACATGGCAATTCCAAAACCACCACTTGTTGTATCTGGTGGTTCTACCACCTCTACATGCTCCATCCATTCACCTTGAACATCTAGGTACATCAACCTATACAACTAACTAGCTCGTAGCCTATGTAGAATAAGTTTAAAACCCAAGAAAGTACATGATAAAAACTATGTTTAGGTGAAGGTAAAGAGTGTCATGTTCACCTTTTTGGGTACTAAAGAGTTTTCTTGACTTTTCCTTCTATTAACCCCAAATTTTTAGCAATTTATTCAGGATCATGCACCATAATTTGTGTCCTTTTTTAATCCCATTAGAATTTCAATTGTTTCAGTCCTCCTCAAGTCAACCTTCATCAATGCATCAAGTTTCTTACCACTACAAATCAAAAGTGAGCAATAGCAATTTGTTGTGGCATCTCCAAAGTTGAAAAGATTGAGAAGAGTTTATGTGAGGTCAGGAACTAGTGACAAGAACCTAATTAAAAGTATTAAGTTGAAAAATACGTTTGTGGCAACTTCACAGGGACATCTTGGTATTTCCATTTGCATCAAATCTATACTGGCTTACTTCAACAGATGTACATCTTATGAAGACGGTGTTGAATATTGTGTTGTAAACAAAGCAAAGATTAGTAGTCAGTTTGGAACTTAATTTGGAAAACATAATGCATATAAAAGAGTTCGTGTGCATACATCTTTGAGAGAAAAATGAAATTGAGCCAGTCCAAAGCCCTATAAAAACAATCAACCACATCAAGTTCATTACTACTAAGAGAAAAGATTTTTTTTAGATATATTTTTGTGGCCTTAGTGAGGAAATTTTATTGTGAAGAGGAAGAATTACATGAGAAGACTCATCTAAAGCTTGTTAAGATATGAGGGTTCAAAGCATTCCTCTTCTGACTATGCAATTAATGAGTGTAGCCAAACTAGAGAAGTTATTGGTGCTAAAGTAGGAAGCAGTATAGGGTTACACAAATAAATGTTATGTTCAAGTGATGAGAAATATCAAATAATCCCTGCTTATAATGCAAGATCATGAAAATTTTCCTATACTTTTACTTTTTATATCCTAGTATACAATGTGAACCCATTCCATCTTATCAAAAACCACTCTTATAGTCACATGATTTCCCAAAGAAATATGAAAAGTAAAATTTTGGTTCCTTGCTACCATGCCTCTAATTCTCTCTAAGTTTTCTTCTCTTTTCAATTAACCAAGCTAAGGCACTAGCTTCATCTTACTTGGAATTGGAAACACATGGTAGCTAAATCTGAAGTGGGCATGTAATGAATGGGAAATGGTCCATGCAACAAGGTAGGAACATGTGGGTGTCTGGGCTTACAAGTCAATGTTACAATTTCAAAAGTTAATATTTGCATATACCAATAGAAATAGCTTGGGAATGGCTTCAAATTATTTGAAACTATCATTGTTCTTCATCCTAAGCAGTTTATGATATGGTAGTTCTCTAAATCCTTGAAAGTAGGTATCTATACAACTATGCATCAGTCCTTTTCCATGTTTCAGTATTCACATTTTTAGATTCTTAATGAACTTATATGGGATCAACTACACTAGTCTCTATTTGAGTGAAATTTTGTTACTTAATCTAAATTTAGAAGAAAAACTTTGAGAGCTATCCAAATTGTAATTGAAAAGAAGTTTGATTTATAACTTTTCTGATGAAATATTTTGGTGGGGCACCCCAAAATATCTATAGTAAAACAATTTAGTGCATGGCACCCTTATGAAAGATATGAAAGATATATAGTGTTTCTTTTTGCATTAACCTTTAGACTACTATCCTTTGGATTGCCAATTTTTGAAATTGAAATGAGCTAGAGTTTTTTAAAAGTTGAACTAATTTGATGCTTATAATTTAATATTATATGTTCATCTATCTTCCACTATTTGTATGGACTTTCAATTTATAATATTTATGTTTTGTAAAGTGTTTGTTATGCTATAATGTCTTCTATTTAACATTTTGTTATTGTTAGAAATAAAATTTATTTATTTTGTTTACTAATAATAATGCTAGTTATCCACATTATTTTTGTGGTTATGTACCCAAGCTTTTCACATTGAAGGAATAGTTTACATACAATATCTTAATCATTTTTGTTATGTTGGTAGATCTTGTATAGACCAGTAAAGGATTTCAGAGGCATTCTAGGTAGCAAGTCCCGTTGCCTTTTCCTAACAAGATATCAAAGTCAAGATCGATCAGACATTATGGTATGTTGGGCACTTTGGTTTTAAGTTGCAATAGCTTTGTGTTTTTTCTTTAATTTTGTTTGCTCACAGTTTTAGTTTTTGCAAATGTTTCTAAAGTACAGCTTTATTGGTCCTGATGTTGGATTGTTGTGTACTTTATAGAGGAGGAATAGGTTTGATCCTAAAAGGGGCTGGGTATGTACACCTTGCTGAGCAATATATATAATATAAGCTAAATGAAAAACCAATCCCCTTATTGGCTTCATTGAAGGAGATCTCATACATCATTTTTTTTTTCTCATTTGGTGTCAATATAAACAATAAACTATATGGGGTTAGCATAACCATGACTATTTATATAATATAGCTAACCATGACTCATTTTTATAGCATATATAGCTATATAATGATTGGTTACTATATTTATAAGTTTTAGATTCATATTCAAAGAATATGCAATGAAGAGTACCAAACCTATATGCATAGGAGAGTAAATTTGGAGCTTCCATGTTGGCTACATTGTATATTTATCCAACTATGTATAATATATGAATTTGGTAATTTAAATCCTCTACAATAATTGTATAGTATATGTATTGACCAATCAAATACATCAAAATTTTCTTTGATTCTATCTTCGCTACTACTTTTTGGAAGCACACCATAGCCGCTTTGTACACCCCAGTGAAGTGCAACTTGTGTAGGCGTCTTGCCCAATTCATTTGCCACTTGCTTCAGCACAGGATGCTCTAGAATTTTTACTTTTACTTTAAACCATTCAATACCTGGAAAGCCTAGTGGAGAGTATTCCTGTAATCATAAGAAAATATAAAAAACTAGCAACGAAAGCATTGAAAAATTTAATATCGAATTCACCTCGACCATTGAATTTGATGCACCATATTTTGGTAAGAAAATATATACATAGCTTGTTCTGGTACTTATCAGAGTAACTCCTAGAACAGTTCAACAATATTCGATATCTAAATTTATTTCACATGAAATCATACTTACTGATACATGAATTCCCTTTCAAAAAGCTTGAAGATTGTTTTTTTTCCACACTAGATGGTATTCAACCTAGTTCACAGCTGGCACAACTTCTGCATAGGCAAGTATATCCTGTAATTTCTTGGAAGAAAAATTGCTTACACCAATATCACGGACTTTTCCAATATCTAAAAGTTTCTCCATTGCCTTCCATGTGCTAGGAATATCAGCATTTGGCCAATGCATCTATTGCAGACAAATGAATGTTATGGTTGTACTTGCCAAGCTACCTAAAAATCAATTCAAGGAAATCAAATTATTTAAAAGGCGGATAAAATTTGCATACAAGGTAAAGAGACTTGCAGAGTCAAGAGTAAATTGAAAAATTGATAGGGAGATGCGTAGAAATATGGAATATTACAAGAGGCATGAGGTTACTTGCATCACTGCAAGAAGTCCCTGGAGCTAGTGCGGTATCACGATAAAGCCTCCCACATCACCGTAAGAGCCAAGAAGACACGGTGTGGTGTAGCAGTAACATCCCGCATTACCGCAAAGGTCGAGCAATAAATGTGCGATATTACGGTAAATTAAATATCACATTTCTTTGAGGCATTTTTTCAAATTGTTTCATTTAGCATCACCAATATTCTCCACAAGAAAATTGTCCCTATTTAAAATGATGATGACATATTCCTTTAAGCCATAGGAGTTTCTTTGAAATGGTATATATTCTAGTCCAATTATGATGTTTTACAACCTGCATTTCTTTTTTTAGATCCTTGGTTTGGAAAGAGAATGGAAGGCCTCTAGCCTAATGCTAGGTGAAAATTCCACAATTATGTGGAAAGAAACTGAAAAGAATCTAGCCCAACACTAGTTGTAAAGATCACAGGAGAAACATTCAAGACTAGAGTAATTAAACATTTTTATGAATTTACTAAAGGATATCTTGTTCTACACAACAATTAGTAAGCAAATAATGGTGGAGTCGAGTGCTAAAGGCCAAGAAGATTGGGATAAGGGCATATGTCTCAAACAATCAAGTTAACATATAAGAGGAAATGGAAAAGCACAGATTGGTGATATGAAGCTAATTATGATAGATCAAATGGATGAACCACATGAATATTAAACATACATGAAGATAGAAACAGTTGTATTCATTTCTTGGATGGTCTGAGTAATTCAATATTTTAGTTGGATAAGAGATTAGAATATCAGTAAACACTTAAATTTCATGATTTTTTCTTCCTACACATCATTAGGGGTTGAATGATGTTTAAGGATTATTTAGTTTGATTGGATAATTCAATATTTTAGTTGGCTAAGAGATTAGTGTTGCAAGTATGAGCAAGTTTGGTGGTGTTGTCATTAATGTTGTCATTGATGTCAACACAGTCCAGTAGTTGAGATACTGTTGAGATGTTGTGAGTACATGGAGCTATCCTTATGATGTTGCAGATGTGCTGAATTGATGAGTTTCCAAGTGCTTTTGAGAAAATTAATAAAGAGTGAAGTCAGAGTTATGTATATGTTTAGAATGTGCTTCAGTATGTGCTTCGTGTTTCTTCTGTGTTAGTCATATGCTTATGTGGATTTGAAGGGTTGTTTTTGATGATTTGATGATGACATATACGGATTTGTAGCATCTAGTTTGATGGAATGTGAAAGTTGTGTTCACCGGTGTGTGAACTGTTCTAGCAGAGTTAGCTTTCTGTGGAATGGGAGAAATGTTTTTGCTCCGTAGTCCGTTGTTGTTTTGTTTCAGATCTTGTGGATCCGTAATATGTCATGTAATGGTGTTCTCTTGGTTTTGGCAAAGATTTTTTTGGACTGGTGATCTGGAAGTTGAGTTTTAGAATTGTTGTATGTGTTCGCACAGTCCGGATGGACTGATGGAAGGAGTTCTAAGTTTGATGGTTGTTACACTTGTTGCGTATGTATCTAAAGGAACCTGAGATGTTTTCTTTTGCATAATGAAGCATGTTATGTTGTCTGCATGTTATCTTCTTGTTGGGAAGCGTGTACTTCAATGTTCATTTGTGCTTTCATTAGGTTTGGCTGACTTGGTGTTTACACTTCATATGAAGAATTAAAATTTAACTAAGGAAGCATGTGGTTGATCCTAGACATTATTTTTGTTCTTGGTTAAGAATTTAATTGGTCCACTCTCATTCCTTTCTACCATGGGAATGTTGAGTTGCTGACCTAATTTGAATTTTTTAAATGAAGCTTATGTGGCCAACCTTGGACAAAGTTTCTAAGGTTGAAGATGGTATAAATGCAAGGTGAGATGCAAAGAATAGGATGATAAAAAGTAATGAAGTAAGCCACAAGTGAAGAGAAGAATTGTGTGAAAGTGAGTTGAGGCAGCAGTACTTCATTGCATTAGATTCCTGAAGGCAGTGAGCTGAAGGTTTATGCAATTTTCTTATCAAGGCTGCACAGATGTGTGTAAATTGTTGTGGTGGATCTTTTGTTTTTTTTGTATCAATAAGCAGTGAGCCTCCCTGGTGGACAGTGAGTTCTTTCTGTAGGTAGTGAGCCTTTGTATCTAGATAGTGAGTCCTCTTTTAGGAAGTGAGCCCTTGGTAGTGAGCCTTTGTATTCGGTTTTGCTATCACTTTATATTGTGAGTTAATCCTCACCGTAGTTTTTCCCTCATTGGGTTTTCCATGTAAAATTTGGTGTTCATTGTGTTGGTTTTCTTTTTATTATCTGCATTTCATGTTCATATTTAATAACAGAATAGTGTGGTTGTGAAATTGATAAGTGTTGAAGTTTTGAGTTTAAATTTGGTGACAACTGATTCACCCCCCCTCTCAGTTGTCTTGCACCTTTTAACAATTAGAATATTAGTAGGCACTTAAAATTCATGATGTTTTCTTCCTACACGTCACTAGGGTTTGAATGATGTTTAAGGATTATTAAGTTTGATTTAATGCTAGTAATTTTATATTTTGGAGGAGGACAGCTAATATATTATATACATTATTTGTGGCAGAATGGAACACTAAGGAAACAGGGCTGAAATTAGATTTATTTTCACCCATTAATCTAAGGGATGAAGCAATGTTAACAATAAATCAACTAGGAAAGGTATGTTAGTTTCACTCCATAATCTAGTTTGTAGAGTAGTCATTACTCTATGATTTTATGCTTTTTGTCTTCATAAATCACAATTCTCTAAATTTGTTTGTATGTGCAATTAGTAATTTTTTAGGCTTGGCATGCTAATGATCTGTGCTACTTTGGTAATTTTTTCTCTTATAGGTTTTATAAATATTCAGGTTTCTTTCCCTATTACATATTAATATGCATAAGTTTTCTCTTAAAGGAAAACAAGATGGGACTATTTAATGAGTTATCGAAAGTGCATTAGATTATGCTAATACATGCATTCTATCATATCCAAGTGTCAAAACTGAAGCTACATAAAGTAGTTTTATGTTTAAAGGTTATGTGTACACATACTACAATGTTCCTTTTCTTCATTAATTTTGAATCTAGAGCATCACCCTTTAGTTCAAGCTTCCAAACCACCTTTGTGCTTAGGATTGGGATGCACAAGTTTGACCATTTTGGACTACAAAACTTTATCCTAAGAAATGTTGCAAATACATGGCCTGAGAGATGTTTCCAAAGGATTTATATATTACTTTTTGTGCTCTATTAGGTTTTTTAGAGTCACAAGTCCATATCAATACTTTATTTAATGATAGTAATGTTATTTCAAGGTTAATTATATTATAAAATACATTAAGTTGTAACTCATATGGATAAATAAGGAAATAACAATGTTATAGACCCAAAATATGGATAATTAGTTATTACCTTAATGAGGGCTTGATTGTAGTAGAATATAGAGAAAATTCCAGTTACTGGCACTACCTGTGAACAGACATGTAGATACAGAGACTTACCCAAAGTGTGGAAAATATGCTTCAAGCATAAGTGTCTTTCCATCAAACCTTGTAAGAAGAAAGGATCCCTTTGTCTTGATTGAGAACTATGGCTTCAAGTGTCCTAAACGCAAGGACACCACAAATTTTCTCTAGGAGGTAAATATATATCCATCTGCATGTTATTTTCATGATTTTGACATCATACTAGTTATCTAAATCTATTTGTATGAAACTACAGGTTACCTCTCAAAAGGATCAAGAACGGTATTGGTACAACAGAAGAAAGCCATATGTATACTTTATAGTAGGGAAATTTTCTCAGAGATTCAAGCAATTTCATGTTGGGCATGGGCTATCAAAAGAACTATTGAAACCTTATGATAAGTCCAAAAGCCACAAGGATGCTTTGCCTTTCAAAAAATACTCATATAGGAAATGGGAGTTGTTCAATACATGTTTTGACCAAGAATGGCTACTTATAAAGTGAAACCCATTTCATTATGTGCTTTGTAACTCAGACTTTTAGTCTTGTGACTAAAAATAAAAAATTTAATACTCTATTTCTAAGCATTTTTCAAGCAAGATAGATATCTCAGACTTGTGCAAGCTATAAGAACACCTTTCCTTTAATAAAGTTTAGTGATTTTTCCTTCTCAATGGTCGTCTTATTGTGTGCAATTGATGATTGATGTGTACTTTTGTGTTTTATGTTTAAATCCTCAAATATCAGTCAATTAAAATAACTAAATATACTACTAATTGACGTCAATTAATAATTAAATTGACTAAATATACTACCAATTGACAGAAATTAGTGAACAGTAAAAAAAAATGACTAAATATATGACTAGTGAAATCAGTGAATAAAAATGACTAAATCTACTACCAAATTGATGAAAATGATGATTAAAATTATTGACTAAATACACTACCAATGGATAGAAATCAGTGAATAAAAATGACTAAATAAGTGACCAGTTAACATCAATCGATGAGTAAATTAACAATTAAATATATCAGTGGAAAAAAATGACTAAG
Source organism: Sequoia sempervirens (assembly GCA_007258455.2). Lineage (NCBI taxonomy): Eukaryota > Viridiplantae > Streptophyta > Pinopsida > Cupressales > Cupressaceae > Sequoia > Sequoia sempervirens. The sequence goes on from VDFB02000015.1 coordinate 541,781,163, forward strand.
TGACCAGATTACAACAATCAATGACTAAATCAATGACTAAATATATACTACCAAATCAATCAATCAAAACAACCAATAAATTATTAAAAATGGTTTAGTCATCGATTTGGTCGCATTATATATGACTAGAAATAAACTACTAATGGTCATGTGACCATGTTTAGTCATTTATAAGTAGTTTTTAGTAGTTTTTTAGTCATATATTGTTGTTTTTGTATTAGTGTGAGAGAGAAGAAACTCTTTGGGAAGCTATCTAAGTGCTTGTTTTATCAAGACAGGGTGCACTATCTAGACCATATCATTTCAATGAGGGAGTCTCTATAGACCCTGGAAAGATTAAGGCAATCATAGAATGGTCAGTGCCTCAGAATGTGTCAAAATTCTATAGCTTCATGGGCCTCATAGGATACTATAGAAAGTTTGTGCAAGGGTTCTCCCAGATTATGTCTCCAATAACATCAGTCCAAAGAAAAGGAACACGGTTTGAATGGACCAAGAAGTGTGAACAGGCATTCCAACTCTTGAAGGAGAGTCTCATGATAGCACCAGTGATAGCCATCCCTAATCCTAATGGAAGATTCACTGTAATCACAGATGCTTCAAGAGAGGGAGTAGGAGTAGTGCTAATGCAGGATGGGCAAGTGGTAGTGTATGAATCAAGGAAGCTTAAACAACATGAGGTTAATTATGTACCACATGATTTAGAGTTGGCCACAATATTCCATGCCTTGTAAATGTTGAGACATTATCTCTTGGGAAATCCATTTGATCTCAAGACAAACCATTTGGGATTGAGATACATTTTTACTCAGCCAAACCTTAATGTGCGGTAGTGAAGGTGGTTGGAATTCCTCGATGAGTATGACTTCAAAATTGAGTATATAAAGGGAAAAGAGAACAGAGTGGTTGATGCTCTTAGTAGATAAAAACATCTGGCCGCCATGACCTCAACAAGGTCTAACCTGAGACAGCAAGTGACACAACTTTTACCGAGGGATGAGCACTATGAAAGGGTGAAGAGCGCCCTATCAGAGAATCCATCAGATCATCAATTCGATGGGTATGAGATAGAACTAGATGACATTTTGAGATAACAGAGAAGGATGTAGTGGAGTACATAGCTAGATGGTTAGAGTGTCAGCAAATCAAGGCTCAACATGCAGATCCAACATAGATATTGTATCCTCATGACATACCTGAGTATAAATGGCAAGTGATCAGTATGGACTTCATACAGGGGTTACCTTTGAGCAAGAATTGACATGATGTTATGTTGTTTGTGATTGATAAGTTGACCAAGATGGTGCACTTCATCCCAGGAAACCTTAAGGATGGATTGTTGACCTTGGCTATGAAAGTTTTCTAGGAGATCTTCCACTTACATGGAGTGTCAGAGACTATCATTTCTAATAGAGACACCCGGATAACCTCAATGTTTTGGACGACCCTGAATGTCACGTTGGGAACCAATTTCAATTTCAACTCAGCTTATCATCCTTAGACCGACAGACAGATAGAGAGGGTAAATCAGGTAGTCGGAGACCTCCTCCGAATGTACTACATGGACCAATAGTATAAGTGGGAAGAATACCTACTGTTGGTAGAGTTTTCTTATAATAACTCTTATCACACATATGTAGGTATGGCACCATTCAAAGCTCTTTATGGGCGGAAGTTTTGTACACCCATCAGTTGGGATAGATTGGAAGACAGGATCATAGTAGGACCTGAAATGCTTAAGGAAATATAGGAGAAAATGAGAGTTATTAAGAGCAGACTAAAGGAGGCAGTAAACTGATAGAAGAGTTATCCTAACAAGAATATAAATCTTAAATAGTTTGCAGTAGGGGATAAATTCTTCTTAAGATTCGTGCCTCATAAAATTTTGATTGCCTTTGGAAAATCTTCTGAGTTAGCCCCAAGATATGTGGGTCCATTTGAAGTCTTGGAAGTGATCAACCTAGTTGCTTATAGACTTGCTCTACCACCTGCTCTGGATCAACTTCATAACGTGTTTCATTTTTCTTTACTTAAGCCATATCATCCTTGTAGACATGTACAATTGACCTAACATTTATCACACATCTTAATGACATTTTATCATCATCGGCATCATTATCACTTAGGATCAATGCATTTCACTTCAATTACATCAAAAACCCTAATTTCCTCTATTGATTGAATAATTTAACATTATTTAATTAATTCACTTTTTCATCATTTTCAACTAATTAAATAAATTTCATTTATTTAATATAGTCCTAATCTAATTGTATTCCTCCTAATTTATTAAATAGCATCAATTATTTAATTGTGTCGCTAATTCACTTTATTCCTCTAAGTCAATTAAATTATTAAAACATAATAACTTAACTATGTCACTTTCCCTTAAATTTGAATAATTGAATTTAATTATTCAAAACATCATCAAAAATAAAATCAAACAAATACCACTTTTTTTGCAAAATTCAAACATGATTTGCATTTTCAACTCAAAAATATTAATTAATTAAATCAATTAATTAATTATCCTCAGTCACTTTCATGATTGAGCAAATTATGACCCCTCGTTTACTCACTGTGATTGGCTAACTAATCCATTTATTTTCTTGAAAGATCAATCTATTCTTCAATTTCATAGATTATTCAATCTATTTCCTCTATCCCACTAAACACTCAAAATGATTTCTTCAATTACACCGATTATGTAATCAATTTGCACTGATTATTGGTTGATCCCACAATACCGGTTTACAATTATGTTGAAGAAGGAAAAGTGCAAAAATGCTCCCATGAAAAAAAAATGGTTTTTATGGGTTCGCACGAACTAAGGTGTTTGTATGGACCCAAAAAGGGGTTCGTATGGACCCCCCTTCAAGTAAACCCTCTTTAACAATGGGACCCACTTTTACACACATTTTTTAAAATGAAGAAAAAGGAAAAATTCAAAAAAGGGGGTTCGCTCAAAGGGGAGTCCATACAAACCCCCCTTTTCCCCCTTCCCCTCCTCTTCTACCAAATCTCTGCAAAAATTTTCCTTTTGAAGCTTGGGTTAAGGATGAAAATGTAGGAGACTTCACAAACCCAATTGGATGATGGTAGTCTTCAGAACGAGCTATCCATCAAATATAATTTTATTATGTTTTGGTTTTAATATTATGTATTTTTTTTTGTTTGATTAAACATAGGTTTTTCACTGAAAATCAAGCTCTTTGTTTTGCACATGTGGAAAAATAGTAGATTATCAAAAAAAAAATTGAAAAATATCAACACGCACTAGATATTGATTTCCTTGATCCAACAAAAAAAATTGAATTTCAATACATACAAAAAAGTTATGTTTTAGCTAGTAAATCATGTCTAAATTGTAAATGGTTTGACTTTGAAACTTTATTAAGAAAAAATATTCAATGAAATATTATGAAACCAATTCCATGCACTAGATATCGTAGTTATGAATATAAATTCAAAAAAATTAGAATTTTATCCTTCATAGAAAAAAAAATGTGTTAGCCAATAATGTCATTCTTTAAAAATGGTGTTTACTATTAAAAACTAGCTTTCGAAGGAGATGGAAAAAGAAATGCAATATGATTCCAAAAATTTATATATATATATATATAGAATCTACATAGACAAAATGTCACAAATCACTAGTTTGCATCATCTTCAAATTCCTCACGGTTTAGCCGCTATAGGTGCCTGAAAGTGAAGATTTAGTTAAAAAAATCAGTTCAATGTCCAGCTTGGACAAAAATTGTAAACCAATATTGTGGGATCACCCTATTCCCATCAAAATCCTCTCAACGGTTTTCAACCGTCGATCAAGATATTCTACTACGCGATCTCGAGTGTTCATTTCAAAACACAAATTCTATATAACAACCATCTTCTTCCTCAAAAACGATTGGAGAATCAACCTATTTTACACAACAAAGTAATGCCAAGATCTTAATCGATATTTTGACAAAGCTTCACCCATATCTTCGATCAACATGCACATGTTCTTCAAGCTTTCACACGCACAATGGAGGCTTCACATTGATACGAACAATCCAACATCTTCGCGAACACACTCCAACACGAGATGGGTAACGATATAGGTTAGTGAATTCATTTGTTCTTGATTTTTTTCATTTAATTTTCTTGATTTCATTTTTCTAGTATCGTTCATTTCGTGAGTAATGGGTCGCATGAATCATTAGCATTTTGTTGTTTAGATTAGTTTCTATTCACTTGATTTTCTCTATTGCATCTTCCCGATTTCCCCCTTATACATTATGGAATGCCTGGTGGGACTATGGTCCTTAGCACTAATTGTTGTGAGTAAATCTTGAAGTTGCAGATTCTGGAAGCACACTAGAAAAAATTTCACGCACAAGCTACATGAATTTTCATGAATTTTCAACACTGGATTTCACATTCATGCTGCATCTAACCTTTATTTGGCCACTTTTGACATTTGTTTCACTTTTTTCATCTAATAACAGAGGGGCACTTGATTTTTTGGGTCACTTCTACTTAAAACACAAAGGCCGCACTTGATATTTTTGCTTGCAATTGCTTCTAACAGAGTCGCTTTTGCATAAAGTTTTCATTTTTTCTCTGTCAAACTTTTATCCAAGATCTGCAAGTCAATTTTTTATTTCTAACATTAATGTTTGCTTGGTTTGGAATTTTAAAATGGTGATAACATTGTTTGTGCAGCTCTTGAAGGATATGGAACACATTACATGAAGCAAACAGCTAACATGTTTATTACAAGGAAGGCGAATGGTCGAAGTTTCAAAACTTTTCAAAGATTTTTCTTAACTTAGAAACAAACACTTTCAATTAGTGCTCTAAAAAGAACTTTTTCAAAGCTTTCTAGCTTAGCATTTTTATTCAATTGGTGTTATAAAAATAACCCCACAAACCAATTCTTTCAATTAGTGCTCTAAAAAGAACCTTTTCGAAGCTTTCTAGCTTAGTGAATTTTTTCAATTGGTGCAATAAAAAAGAATGCCACAAACGAACACTTTCAATTGGTGCTCTAAAAAGGATTTTCTTTCAAAATCTTTGTAATACAAACAATTCCTTTTGGTTCTCTAAAAAATGGTTGATTTTTGTTGACCAATGCTTTCATTTTTGTTGATGAAGGCACAATTTCTTTTGTTGACCATTAAGACAAGGTTTTAGAAAAGAACACTTCAGTTGGTGCTTAAAAAAGAACAAATCAAATTCTTTTCTTGTAGATTGCTATCTTTTTGTTTGAAATCCATAATATTTTGTTTTGGTGCATGTGAAAAGAACAAAAAAATTGCTATCTTGTACACACTCTTATTTTCATTTTACTTTATTTTCTTTATTTTTCATTTTTTTTAAACTTAAAAAGAACATTGCGATGAATTATATACGGTGTATTTTGTGTTTGGTAAACTAGGTGCCTATCCTCTCCCCTCACACCTTTTGATGATCTTGGGTGATGAAAAGCATCTTGAGTTTCACACATGTGTTTACATTTCAAAGCATACCTTTAGAGGGCTTGACTCCCAACTTTTGAGAGGGAATGACCCAAGCGGTACTTTTTTTTGGTCCACTATATAAATAAATTTGGGTGTGAGGAAAGTTCATCACCCACCTAGTGTGGATGTTCTATACCAATGAAAGTCTCCCCTAGTATCTGTGTGATACATAAAAACCCGCAAGGGCTGGGAGGCATCTTAATTGAGTGAATCGACACATGTATAGACAACAGTTATCCAAAAATATGACTAAAACCAATGTTTGTAGAAGCTACCCCTTTTAAACCAAACCATTCTCTGAAGTGGTGCATTGGAACTTTGATTTCGGGAAGTTACTTACCAAGTCCAACTTATGGTTGAGCTTAAAACACTCTCTATTCGTTGCATGTAAAATCATCCCTTTGAAGCATGAGGTAAGCCCATCTAGGAGGAAGTATCTATCCCCAGGGTGTACATTGTCTTCACAAAAAAATTCCAAATATATTTGATTAATTTGAAACATCAAACTTTGTGCTTGAATTCAAAATGAACACATCAAAACAAGCACTTAACATGGTTCTAAAAAAATTGTAAACCCTTTTGACTTAGTGTGAATCCTTTCAAAAGAGCCATATATTTGCACTCCTAAAAGATATCTTTAAACAATATCTTTAAAGCTTTCTGGATATTTAGGCTCACATTTCAAGTCACATTAAGAACGAAGTAAACATTGGAAACTATATCTTTTAGCATTTCAACTTCCATGAACATTGAGCTTTTGTGGGGAGAAGCGTGCCTAAAAGTTGTAGACATTTAGGGTCACATAAGTTTTTGATTGTTGCGTTGTGTTATCACTTCCTAAGTCTCAAATCAAATCCAACAAAACCTTCAAAATCTGCAAAATTATCCAACGTTGCTACCAAAACACAGAAACTGGAAAACAAAATTGAACAAAGGCCATTTTTGCTTCTACTTTTACCATAGTTGACCAAAAACTAGTTGCAGTTGACAAAAACAACTCACTTTTTCTCTTTGTCTTATGACAGTTGCTGATAAAAATCTACCTCTTTTGATAAACTGAACGCACTTGCTATAAAATTGGCCACACTTGACCTTTTTATGCCGCAATTGACAAAAAAAATTAGCTGCAGTTGACTACAAATTTGTCACTTTTGACCAAAAAGCTTGCTTTTGACTGTGCAATTCACCAATTTGGAAAAATACACATAGAGGCCGCACTTGAAAAATCTGACTACATTTTTTTTCAAAACTAAGCGCACTTGACTATAATCGAGCCACAATTGACCTTTTTTCAGCCGCTTTTGCTTCAAACCTATCACTCGTGCTCTGTGTTCTGCTAAAAATTAGAAAAAATAATCTGAAACTGGTTGTACAAGATCCTTTTTGAAATGAAACAATTAGAATCCCAAGATACGTCACATAGTCCTTCATCCATTTTCAACACTCCATCCTACTTTTGGAAATCAAAATCAAAACAAACACACTTAGATTATTCCCCCACCCACACTTCTAAGATACCAACATTTTCTTGAACCTCAAGGCTAGTTCAAGTAAATTTCCAACAACATATCCTCTAGAAGAAGAAGTGAAATATTGTTCCAAGCCTTTCAGCATTTTGAGTTCCACAAATCTAGTGTTATTCCAAAACATCGCTCAAACCTTAGGGTTTTGAGAATCACAACAACCATATCAAAAACACCAACACTTTCACCTTATGACCATTTGGCATTTGATTGCTCCAATTCAACAACCAAACCTCACACCAGCTATTATGCAACCAAACTTTGAGTTGATTGAAGGAGAACAAACAGACATAATTAGTATTTTGAGGAGCTTCATATTCGAGACAAAGGAAACACTAAACTAGTGGAGAAATGCAGCAAACATTCTAGAAAAACAAGAGCGAAAAGCCGATCTTGCGACCAGAAGGCCCTTATTACCACCTCTTGCATGGCAATAGGTATCCTCTTTTCAAAAATAGAAAATCCAAAAACAAACACACAATTGAACCTCACACATATGCTTGTCTTCGTCATCTCTTCCAAGACCAAAGTCCTTAAACAAAGATTCACATTTTTCCTTTTCAAAAATAGGCATCATAGTCCAAGATTTATCAAGAGGAACATCTTGAAGACTTACCGCAACATGGACATCTTGATAAGAGATTTTTATACTCACCCTTTAAGGAATGAATCGAACTTGCATACCTAGTTTGAGCATACCATTTAAATCATTAAGTTCTTAGGGTTGTATCACTTTAGAGACCGTATTACCACCTCTCGCGTGGAAATAGACACCATCCTTCAAAAATAGGAAATCAAAAAACAAATGCAATTTCATTTACTCAAAAAATAGAAAATCCCAAAAAAAAAGCATTCTTTCATTCCATAGTTAGAAGTCACCAAACGTTCCCAAAAAGCTTGGCATTTGTTTATGACAATTACAAAATCACAACATAGAAAAAACATGGAAGAAAACAAAAGCAATGCTAGCATACCCCTAACAAATAACACAAACAATGAAAGTGGCCCATGGGGCTATAGGCTAACTTACCTTGAAACACCTCAAGAGAGACCCACATTCAACGCAACAACAAACCAATCACCTAGTGTGGAAGAAGTGATCCATAAACAACAAGAAGTGATGGAGAGAGGAAACAAGAACCCAAGGTACATGGTCATAGAGTAGGTGGATAGAGGGGAAGAAATAAATGATGAATAATTATTTCAACATTATAACAATCCCAAAGTGCTCAAATTGATGGAAAAACTCCTAAGAAAGAATCCAAACACTTCTTCAAGTTAACATAGAGTGGTGCTAAGTTGCCTATAGACTTTAACATAGAAGGTCTTAAAGATCCTCATCTCATTCCCTTAGGAGATAACTCAGTTGTGAGAGAAATACCCAAACCATTGGAGATCCCAAACATGTCACTCGTATTAACATAAGGGCCATGATCAATCGATGAAAACCCTTTGTATATAAAAACATCCCAAATCAAACAAGTGATGATAGCCTAACAGTATCAAGGAGGTCCATATCAATACGTACCACAAAGCAACAATCCACCAACAAGACAATACATGACCCAAAACACTTCATATATTGAACCTTCCCAAAATGTACCAAATCAACAAGGGAAAATCCCACAATAGCACCATCAATAAGGTGGGTCATATGGTCCCCTTCCTAATCAACAATACCAACAACAAGGTGTGCCATAGGGTACCCTTTCCAATCAATAAGGTGGGTCACATGGTCCCCTTCCCAATCAACAATACCAACAACAAGGTGTGCCACATGGTCAACAACCCCTTTACCAAACTTTCCAATTCAACAGTATTAGCAACAAGGTGTGCCAGGTCTGCCACGGGGTACCCTTCCCAATTCATCCCATCAACCAATCCCACCATGGCCAAGGTAGCCTTCAAAACATTCACCCCATCAACAAGGTAACCCGCTAACGTACCACCAGGGTAACCTTCAATACATCTTGTCTCAACAACAAGGTGTACTTCTAATGCACTACTAAGGTACCCCTCCTCAACAACAATAACAAGGACCTAACCATCCTTATATTCAACAAGAACCTAACCCTCCTTCCATACAACAAGGAGCTAACCCTCCTTCCATTCAACAAGGAGCTAACTCTCCTTACATTCAACAAGGAGCTAACCATCCTTACATTCAACAAGGAGCTAACCCTCCTTTCACCCAACAAGGATTTAACTCTCTTTTCACCCAACATGGTTACCAAGGTCTCGTACCTCCACAATACCCAACCTATGACCAAAACATGGTAGGACAATAAGGTTACTACACACGGGATCCACAAACAAATGTACCAAAAACAAAGGTAGATGTACAACTACATGCCATAAATCAGAGAATATCAGATATCCAGAAAGGGAAACCAAAGAAGACTTATACCCTTCAGGATATATGTCCATTTCCTTTTGATCATTCCATTACTATGCTTCCTTTTTTGAAAAAGTTTGAAATACCAAAGTTTGAAAAATACAAAGGAAAGGGAGATCCAATAGAACAAGTATGATACTTTTCAACATCATGTATAGAAGTGCAAAACAATGACTCCTACCTCATTAGGCTCTTTCCACATAGTCTTACTGGTCACACCATGGAATGGTTCGCCCATCTACCACCAGGAATTAAAAGTTTTGATGAACTGACTACCAAATTCATAAACCACTTCTCATTCAATATAGAACAAGACATCACCATCACAGATCTATACAAGATTAAACAGCATCAAGGAGAATAATTTACCTCCAACTAGATAGAGATGGAGACATAAGGCTAGTAGGTGCAAGTGGCCTATTCCCAACAAGGAACTAGTAGATATATTTGTTTCCAATGTCCAAGTAGAAGTCAACTACCAACTTAGCATGTTGTGTCCCGCTAACTTTGAAGAGGCCATTGAGAAGGGACTGCACATAGAAAGGGCCCTCATAGAAAGAGAAGTGATCAAGCTAAACAACCCGAGACAATTCTTCTAATACAAATGAGAAACCTAAAATTTGGGCCAAGAACAAAAATGTCACCAATGATGGGGTAGTGGATGCTAGAGTAGTATAGAATGTATAAAACCTAATGTACCTCAAAACAAACCTCAAGTTGCACAAACAATATATGCTCCTAATAATGCACAAAACAATCAACTTACCTATCCCCAAAGCAATCAAGAAATCAACCAACAAACATATCATGGAGGGCAGCAGAGGTAATGCGATCAACCAAGAAGGAAGTTCACGATATTAGGAGAGCCATATGAGACAGTCATGCATAAACTAGTGCAACAAAACCTCATCAAGGCCAATGATCTCCCAAACTATGAGTATCCAAGCTTCAAAACACCATGGTACAATGAGAAGGATTTATGTGAGTTCCACAAAATGAAAGGACACAAAAAAAACAACTGCATGAGACTCAAGCACATAAGACAAGACTTGATCAAAAAAGGAGAAGTGGATGTCGAACATCATCCTAGAAACAAAGGCATCCAGATATACACAAATCCCATTCTAAATCATGCTAAAAAGAATGACAAAGGAAAGGACCAAGACTATCACAATGCTAACTACACTTATGGTGACACAGTTCTAGGTACCCTCTCTCAAGCAAAGAACACTAGGGTAAATGTAGTGACTATATGAGGTAGGGACACCAAATGTAATGTAACTACCCATTGAAGGAGAGTTACAATACAAGGAGCCCCAACTAATCCCACAGCTAAGTCATCAAATGACTACAATATTGTGGAACCACTGAAGAAGACTCTCGTCTTGATCTCAATCCTAGAATTGCTACAACTATTACCCGCACATAGGGAAATACTTGAAAAATCATTAGAAGCATCAGTCCCTAATGACCTTGATCCTAATCAGTTCCATGCTATGGTTGGAAAAATCACGGCCAATCACCATTTAGTCTTCTCTAAGAAATACCTTCCACAAAAGTCCTTCCACAACCAAGCTCTCTACATAGAGGTTGGTGTCCACAAAAACATGGTCAAGAGAGTGTTGATAGATAATGGTGCAGGTCTAAACATCTATACTTTGAAGTTCAAGAAATAGTTAGGGTATTCTAATGATGTGATAGACAAAGGAAAGAGCATTACTATAGGGGCATATGACGACCTCAAAAGGAATTCAGAAGGGATAGTCAGACTACCAGTATAGATAGGACCCACCATCACAAAAACCACATGTCAGGTGCTTGACCTTGAGTTACTATATAACCTCCTTCTAGGATGCCCTTGGATTCATGCATTAAAATTGGTTCCTTCAACCTTTCACCAATGTCTAAAGTTTCCTCATGAAGGAAAGGAGGTAACATTATATGTTGATACTGAACCCTTCCACTTTTATGCAAAATTAGAGAAGTATAACAAAATCCAACGTATACCCATCGATGACATATCATTTCATTCATTCTCATATGTTGACCCCTCCACACTACCATCAACCTCAATCAAACTAGCATCAAGTGAGCAACCAAAAATTGAAACCAAGGTTCAAGTACTTGATAAGGGTAATAGAAATTATCACTTCAACCAAGCATTTTGCATCGGCATGCTTCCACCAACACCCAAGGTTTATGGAGGACCGAAGGAGATCAAATATGTTAAAAAAGTAAAAATGATAGCCAAACCCACAATTTTCACCAAGTAGGGAGATATGAAGGATGAAGAGATATTCAAAGAAGACTTGTCATCAATGATCTACAAAGAGGACCAAAAGGAGCTAGAACAACCACAACCACTTCTAATTGATCCTAGCAGTAAAGGCTATCAGTTAGATAAACAAATGGGATACAATGGAATAGGAGGCCTTGGACTACACAAACAAGGTAGATGGGAGCCAATTATAGTGGAACAAAGAAGGAAAAGCATGGTAACATTCGAAAGATATGGTGACAACAAAAACTGGACATACCTCTTTTAAGAAACGGGCTCCTTCTACTAGTGTCATGACATTGGATATATACCATCGTATGGACAACGATTTACCCATTGAGGACTCATTTGAGAGCTTTATCATAAGCATAGCCCCTATCCAACTTATCAAAACTATTCCTAATGACTATTATTATTCTGGAATAGACTCTAATGAGTATGAATTGGATTCTCCTTCCTTTTGTCACCTCTAACAATGATGACCTAGACACCCAATGGGAAAATGATACCATAGCCATATTAACCATCTCAACAACTTTTGTAAGTTTTGAAGATAATTATGATAGTCTACCCCTCTGCTACCCACAATTGATAGATTAGGACCAACAACAACATACACCTATTCTAGATCAATTCCAAAATGATGAAGCAATTACAGAGTTTATGGGACTTTGAACTAACATACCAATAGGAGATCATAAAGCAAGGTTCGTCATGGAGCTCGAATAGGATGCGTAATTCAGTGGGGAGATTGTATCCTCTAGTTGCAAAAGTGAAAAAGATAATATAAAGATCAAAATGAGATTCCCTAGAGAAAACCACAATGTAGCTCCATCGGATCCTAAAAAGAAGAAAAAAAAGATGAATTTGAAGGTGAAAACCTCTTTGAGGCACCCGAAGATGGAGGGTTCAATATCCCCATATCTAAATATCAAGAAAATTCATTAGTTGTACATCATTTGGTCATATTCCTTGGAGAAAAACCTATCAAGCAGAAACTAAGGAAAACGCATCCTCAAATAGCACTATTGGTAAAGGTAGAACTAAAGAAATTACTAGATGTGGCTTTCATTAAACCCATCGATTATATCAAATTGATATCAAATCTAGTACCAGTGTCAAAACCCATTGGGAGCATAAGGATCTGCACAGACTTCTGAGACCTAAACAAAGACTACCCAAAGGATGACTTCCCTCTTCCAAGTATAGACATGATCGTAGATCTAACTATAAGACATGAGAAGCTATCATTAATCAATAGTTTCTCTAGGTATAAATCAGATAAAAATATCCCTTGAGGATCAACATAAAATGGCATTCACTTGTGCTTGGGGGACCTTGTGCTAGAATGTCTTTCCATTTGGTCTAAAGAACACAAGAGGGACCTATCAATGAGCTATGACAATGATCTTCCATGATATGCTACATACAATTATGGAAGACTATGTGGATGAAATTCTAGTGAAGTCCATCAAAAGGGAAGATCACTTTGTTGGAATATGTGCCTCAATTCTTACTGACATGTAACTCCTGCAGGGCAAAGTCATTGTGACATTATTCATGTCTGGCTGACTAACTATTCTGAATCTTTTTGAAATGTCCATGTCGCCAAGACAGAGGTGATGTCTTGCCAAATGAAGTTCATCGTTGTAACATAGAGCATTCATTGTGATCTTTTGTCGATTGGAGAATGTCTCACCGATAGCATGTGGCTATCGGGGTAACTCAAGGGCATCGGGAAGATCTCTCAGCGACAATGAAAGGTCACGTCGACAGGAGTTTTCACTTGGTCCCTTCGCGGTGACAAAAGACTTCGGTATGAAGTCTTGGCGAAGGGTGTCTGGTCTTGCCGACAGGGATGCAACTGAAGTCATTGGTGTAGCTCTCGGCGCACGGTGAAATGTCTTGGTGAAGTGAAATTTCTTGCTGACTCGGCAAGACATGGGCACTCGGTATGTGGTCTTGGAGAAAGACATAAGTTTTGCCGACTGGTGAATGTAGCACTCGGGGTGACTTAAGACCTCGATATAAGGTATTGGCGAAGACGATAAGTCTCGCCGACTCTTTGATGCTTCAATGTGAAATGTTCGGCCGATGTAAGGTCTTAGCGAAAGACTTAAGTCTTGCTGACTCGATAAGACTTGGATGAACTCGGTGTAAAGTCTCGGAAAAAGATGAATGTCTTGCTGACTCGGGTGCTTCGGTGAAACTTGAAGAAACTCGAGAAAACATCTTGGTGAATGGAAAGTCTTGCCGATGGCAAAGTGGAAGTCGTTGTGACTTGTGAGCAGCGGTATGAGTCTAGCCGATGAGAAATCTCTTGCTGATAGGGATGCATTGGATGTCGATGGATTCGGTATGTCTCATGGTGTTCGGTAAATCATCTTGCAGACTGTGAACCTATGTCGATATCGATATGAAAACTTTGTGGCATCGGGGAGACACTGTTAGTGTCTCACCAATATGCCAACAAAGTTGAACACCCTTGACTAGTTTGACCATCCTATGTGGAGCCTCGTGGACCAATCAGAGGAAGCAATTTCAAATGGTTGGTAGTTAGATTTTTGCAACTATTGCGACGCTGGAGCTGAACAGCATGCAGGGAGAAATCAATTGCTCGAGAGGAAACTTTCTACGATGGGGCAATGGCAGATAAGGATGAACAGAAGGAAAAAAATTAGAATGTGATAAGTTTTAAAGGATTGATTCTGATTTGAAAGATATGAGTGAGATCAGATTGAGGAGAGAATTTTTGTACTTGGATGAACAGTGAATGAAGCTATTGTGAACTAATACCAGAGAGTGGTATCTCTGATTGTATGTAATTGTTGTTACTGTAATACAAAGAGATTCAGCTTGGTGTGGTGGGTTTTTTCTTGAAAGGGTTTCCCACGTAAATCTGTTGTTCATTGTCTTTAAGTATCTTCTCTGTTTCTATAAATCTTTCATGTGTGTCTTAATTGGATTGTAATTAGAAAAATTAAAAGTATTGTATGCATTCTCCTCTGTGGTTTTGACGTTAGGAAAGTTGCTTCTGCACTGTTGCTTTCCTTACAAGTGGTATCAGAGCCTGGCCAGTTGTGTTATCCTTGTGAGAGGGTTGGGTTTTTTGTGTCAAATCTTTTTTCAATGGGATTTTGGTAGAGGTCTGATAGTTTAATTACAAATTAAGATGGCTAGCACATCCAAGAAGATGGAAATAGAGAAATTCAATGGTAGCAATTTTGAGTTGTGGAAACTCAAAATGGAAGATCTGTTAGTAGACCAAGATCTTTGGACTGTTGTGTCTAGAACAATGCCTCAAGGAATAAAGCAAGAGGATTGGGACCTGGTAGATAGAAAATCAAAAGGGCTGATAAGGCTCTATTTGGAAAACTCTGTTCTTCTGAACGTTCATGAAGAAAAAACTGCATCTTCCTTATGGAAAAGACTGGCATCAATTTATCTAGGCAAGTCCTTGGTGAACAAATTGTTCTTAAGGAAGAAGTTGTACTCTTTGAGAATGCAGGAGGGAGGATCTATTGTTGATCACTTGAATGCTTTCAACATGTTGATTGCTTAGTTAACATATGTTGGTGTGAAGATTGAAGATGAAGATCGTTGCATGCTGCTGCTATGTTCTTTGCCAAATTCTTGGGATCATCTAGTAATGGCTATTGGGAGTACGACATCCACTTTCAAGATGGAATATGTTGTTGCTTCTTTGTTATCAGAAGAGATGAGAAGAAAATCTTCTGAGATGGCAAAGGAGGCTCTGGCTGTCAGAGGTAGATCGAAGGAGAAAGGCAAGAAGAAGGACAAGAAGTCCAAATCGAAATCAGAAGGGAGATCAAAGTCTCCTAGCAAGAAGTCCAAGGTGAAGTGCTGGAATTGTGGGCAACCTGGTCATGTCCGAAAGGATTGCAAGGAGGACAAAAAGAAGAAGAAGAAGAATTCTGGAAATGATTCTTCTTAGAGTGATGCAGATGCATTCATTGCATCTTTGGCTACATGGGCATCAGATGATGTCTGGCTAATTGATTTTGGAGCATCTTTCCACATGACATCTCATAGAGATTGGTTCACAAAGTATGAAAACTATGATGGTGGAAAAGTGTACTTGGCAAGTGATTCATCTTTGGAAATTGTTGGTCGTGGAAGAGTCAGAATTCAATTCCCTAATGGAAGAGTAAAGGGAATCAATGATGTGATGCATATACCAGGTCTGGCTCGAAATTTACTTTCTGTAAGTAAGTTGAATGATATCGGAGTGCATGTCATGTTCTCTGGAAATGGCTGCAAGATGACTAGAGGCTCTATGGTGCTGGCTAGAGGTGCTCGAATTGGTACCTTGTACAAGATGGATGCACAAGCTATTCAATGCAATAGTGTCTCTGCGAAGTCACAGAAAGCTACTCATGAGGGAAATGTTCCTGATGGAGTAAACGCCATGGAGGTTAAACTTCCAGCAGAAAAGACTATGCTCTGCATCATAGGCTTGGCCACATTGGTGAGAAAGGTTTAAAAACCTTGAAAAGTAAAAACCTGGTAGAAGGGCTTGAAGATTGTAACCTTGAGTTCAAATTTTGTGAACATTGCATAAATGGTAAACAGCACCGTGTTTCATTTTATTCCAGTCCTCACAAATCTTCTGGATTGCTTGATTATATTCATTCTAATGTTTTTGGTCCAGTGAATGTTCCTTCTCTATCTAAATCAAGATACTATGTGTCGTTTATTGATGATTATTCAAGAACATTTGTATATTTTCTGAAAAGTAAATCAGAAGTGTTCAGTCAATTTAAGGAATTTAAAAACCTTGTTGAAAATCAAACTGGTAGGAAAATAAAATGCTTAAGGACTAACAATGGCAGTGAGTTTTGTTCAGATGAATTCAAAAGGTACTGTACAGATCATGGGATTAAAAGACATAAGACTACACCTTATACTCCACAACAAAATGGAGTTGATGAAAGGTTCAACGGGACAGTAATGGAAAGAGCACGAAGTATGCTGAGTAGTGTTGGCTTGGAGGAGAATTTTTGGGTTGAAGCAATCTCTACATCATGTTACTTGGTAAATCATTCTCCTAACTTTGCTCTCGTTGAGAAGACTCCTTTGGAAGCATGGTCTAGAAAGAAGCCCTCTCTGAGACATATTCGTGTCTTTGGCTGTGAGGCATATGCATATGTGCCATTTGAAAAAATATCCAAGTTGGAAAACAAAGTTGTAAAGTGTATTTTTATTGGCTATAGTGCTGGCATAAAAGGATACAAGCTTTGGAACCCTGAGACTGAGAAGGTTTTGTACAGCAGAAGCGTTATCTTTCGTGAGCTGAAAACTTCTACATTGGATCTACAGTCAGAGAAGAAATCAAAAAATGAAAAGGTTGTAGCAAGAATTCCTCTGACACCAGATAAAGAGGAATTGAAAAATCAAAATGTACCTAATACTAAGGAGAGCTCAAGCAGTTCTAAAAGTTCTGAAGAAGATGAAGAACCACCTCAGCCTCAACATGTGAGAAGGTCAACTCATGAAAGAAAGCAACCTGATAGGTATGGGTTTTCTTTGATTGAGTCTACTTGTGCCTATGCTTTAATTTCTAGCACTGATGAACCTAGGACTGTGAAAGAGGCATTTAAAATGTCTAATTCAAACTCTTGGTTGGAAGCCATGAATGAAGAGATGGCATCATTAGAAAAGAATGATACTTGGAGTTTGGTGTCATTGCCTAAAGGTAGAAAAGCTATGGGCTGTAAATGGGTATTCAAAAGGAAAATTGGTCTAGATGGCAGTGTAGAAAAATATAAAGCGAGGCTGGTTGCAAAAGGTTATTCCCAGGTAGAGGGAATTGATTATGGAGAAATCTTTTCTCCTGTAGCTAAGCTGACATCTATTAGATTTCTTTTGTCACTTGCAGCAGCGTATGACTTAGAAATTGAACAGATGGATGTGAAGACAACATTTCTTCATGGTGATCTTGAAGAAGAAATTTATATGTCCCAGCCGGAGCACTTTGTGGAAAAAGGTAAGGAAAGACTAGTTTGCAAGTTAAAGAAATCTTTGTATGGGTTAAAACAGTCACCTAGAATGTGGTACCAGAAATTTGACACTTTTGTTTTGTCATTGGGATTTGTAAGATCAAAGTGTGATCATTGTGTATATTACAAAGCTGAAAGTGATCAAGTCCTTATTATTGCACTCTATGTTGATGATATGTTGTTCATAGCCAATAGTAAGCTAATGATTTATGATCTTAAGTCTCAGTTGTCTGCAAAGTTCGAAATGAAAGATCTTGGTGCAGCAAGGTACATTCTAGGAATGGAAATAACCAGGAATATGAAAAATAGAAAACTTTGGCTCAGTCAGAGTAAGTATATCATGACTGTTCTAGAGAGATTTTGTATGACTGAGTGCAAGTAGCTAATTGTTTCAGTTACACAGGGAACGAAGCTATCTATTGAGGATTGTCCAAAATCTCCTACTGAGATGGAGGACATGACCAATGTACCTTATGCTAGTGCAATTGGCAGCCTTATGTATGCAATGGTCTATACAAGGCCATACATTTCCCAAGCAGTGGGAGTTCTTAGTTGGTTTATGGCTAATCCTGGAAGGACACATTGGGATGTTGTGAAGAGAGCGTTTAGATATCTGAAGGGTACTTCAAACTATGCTCTGTGTTACCATGGGAACTTGGTTGAATCACAGAGGAATCTCAGTATTCTAGGTTATGTGGACTTTGATTGGGCAGGGGACATTGACATCAGAAGATCCACCAGTGGATATGTTTTCATGATGAATGGTGGTGCAGTGAGTTGGATGAGCAAGCGGCAGGTTGTAGTCGCTTTATCCACTACATAGGCAGAATACATGGTAGCTACACATGCCTGTAAAGAAGCAATCTAGTTAAAATGTTTATGTTCTAACATTGGTTTTGATGTAGGAAAAATTACTATTTACTGTGACAGTCAGAGTGCTATATGTTTGGCAAAGAATCCTACTTTCCATGCCAGGATGAAACATATAGATGTACAATATCACTTTGTACGAGATATGGTGGAGGATGGGAAGGTCTCTTTGGAGAAAGTGGATACTCTGGAGAATGTTGTAGATGCATTGACGAAGCCTATGAGCACAAACAAATACAGGTGGTGTGCCAGTTCGATGCACCTCTTGGCCCATGTTTTTCAATAGTTTGTTTATGCTCTGGAGGTGTTAGTAAGATCTTCGTCAAGTGGGAGCTTGTTGGAATATGTTCCTCAATTCTTACTAACATGTAACTCCTGCAGGGCAAACTCATTGTGACATTATTCATGTTTGGCCGACTAACTGTTCTGAATCTTGTTGAAATGTCCATGTCGCCAAGACAGGGGTGATGTCTTGTCGAATGAAGTCCATCGCTATAACATAGAGCATTCATTGTGATCTTTTGTCGATTCGAGAATGTCTCATCGATAGCATGTGGCTATCGGGGTAACTCAAGGGCATCAGGAAGATCTCTCAGCGACAATGAAAGGTCACGCCGACGGGAGTTTTCACTTGGTGCCTTCGCGGTGACAAAAGACTTCGGTATAAAGTCTTGGCGAAGGGTGTCTGGTCTCGCCGACGGGGATGCAACTAAAGTCATCGGTGTAGCTCTCGGTGCACGGTGAAACGTCTTGGTGAAGTCAAATGTCTTGCCAACTCGGCAAGACATGGGCGCTCGGTATGTTATCTTGGTGAAAGACATAAGTCTTGCCGACTGGTGAATGCAGTGCTTAGGGTGACTTAAGACCTCGATATAAGGTCTTGGTGAAGATGATAAGTCTCGCCAACTCTTCAATGCTTCAGTGTGACATGTTCAGCCGGTGTAAGGTCTTAGCAAAAGACTTAAGTCTTGTCAACTCGGTAAGACTTGGATGAACTTGGTGTAAAGTCTCGGCGAAAGACGAATTTCTTGCCGACTCGGGTGCTTCGGTGAAACTTGAAGAAACTCAGGAAAACATCTTGGAGAATGGAAAGTCTTGCCAATGGAAAAGTGGAAGTCGTTGTGACTTGTGAGCAGTGGTATGAGTCTAGCCGATGAGAAATCTCTTGCCGATAGGGATGCATTGGATGTCGATGGATTTGGTATGTCTCATGGCGTTCGTTATATCATCTTGCAGACTATGAACCTATGCTGATATCGATATGAAGACTTTGTGGCATCAGGGAGACACTGTTAGTGTCTCACCGATATGCCAACAAAGTTGAATGCCCTTGACCAGTTTGACCATCCTATGTGGAGCCTCGTGGACCAATCAGAGGAAGTGATTTCAAATGGTTGGCAGTTAGATTTTTGCAACTGTTGCGACACTGGAGCTGAACAGCATACAAGGAAAAATAAATTGCTCGAGAGGAAACTTTCTACGATGGGGCAATGGCAGATAAGGATGAACATAAGGCAAAAATCAGAATGTGATAACTTTTAAAGGATCGATTATGATTTGAAAGATATGATTGAGATCAGATTGAGGAGAGCATTTCTATAACTGGATGAACAGTGAATGAAGCTACTGTGAACTAATACCAGAGAGTTGTATCTCTGATTGTATGTAATTGTTGTTACTGTAATACAAAGAGATTCATCTTGGTGTGGTGGGTTTTTTCCCGAAAGGGTTTCCCATGTAAATATGTTGTTCATTGTCTTTGAGTATCTTCTCTGTTTTTGTAAATCTTTCATGTGTGTCTTAATTGGATTGTAATTAGAAAAATTAAAAGTACTGTATGCATTCTCCCCTGTAGTTTTGACATTATGAAAGTTGCTTCCACACCATTGCTTTCCTTACACACTTGACCAATCTTACAACGGTGTTTGATAGGCTAGAATAGTATAACTTGAGACTCAACTCAAAAAAGTGTATTCAGAGTAACATCCGGAAAGCTACTAGGGTACATAGTGTCAAGAAGGGGCATTGAAGTAGATCCTGTGAAAGTAAAAGAAATATTAGAAATACCTCCACCAAAGACATTGAAGAAACTGAGAATTTTACAAGGGAAGCTACAATCTATTAGGCGATTTATCACATAACTGGCAAACAAATGTCACCCATTCACCTATTTCCTACACAAAGACATCACATTCAAGTGGGATGGGAGATGTGATCAAGAATTCCAGAAATTCAAAGAGTACCTACCCACTCCTCCAATCTTGATGCTACCTATTCAGGACAAAGAAATGATAATCTATGTGTCTACAACACAAGTAGCATTGGGAGCTCTCCTAGCATAGCTAGATGATAATAACAAAGAAAGAGTGGTCTACTACATCAACCGAACAATTGTGGGCTACGAGTTGAACTACTCACCCATAGAAAGAGTGTGTCTCTCGATCGTATCTGCGACACAAAAGTTGAGACCCTCTATCTTAAACAGACTTGAGTAAAGTTGATTTCAAAGGTAGATCCACTAAAGTACCTACTAGCAAAAGCAGCTCTAATAGAAATAATTGCTAAATGGGTAATGATTCTAAGTGAGTTCGACATAGAGTATGTGGATAGAAGAGCCATCAAGGGACAAATCATAGCAGACTAGCTAGCCAATGCACCAATAGAAGATCACAAGCCTCCTACAGTAGACTTCCCAGATGAAATTATATTGCTAATAGAACAAACAGGCCATTGGACCCTATACTTTGTCGGGTCCCACACTCAACATGGATTTGGAGAAGGTATCCTATTTCTCACACCACAAGGAGATAGTATACCCAATGCATATAGAATTGCTTTCCCATGCACACACGATATCTCAAAGTATGAAGCTCTAATCGCAGGCCTCAAGATGGATATTGAATGGAGGATAAAAGAACTAAAGGTCTTCAAAGACTCTCAACTGGTGATCAGACAAGTGAATGGTGAGTACCAGATAAAAATGACAAGTTGATGTCATATAAAAGAATTGTGGATAACTTCAAGGAATATTTTGTCGTAATAACCTTTGAACAAATTCCTAGGATCAACAACAAAGCAGTCCATGCCATGGCAACAATAAGTTCACTTCTTGATATTTCGCAAAACATTCCTAAGTATCCTTGTAGAGAAATTACTCATACCAATGTTCGATATCCCAAAATCTAAACTAGTGTGTTTCGTTGTTGGCCCTAATTCACCATGTTACTAAGACACATTTGATTACATCCAGCATGGTATCATACCACTTGACCTGACAAACACCCAAAAGAAGACCTTTTCCTGTAGGACTTCTTGATTCACGATCCTAGGAGATACATTATATCGTTGCAGTTTAGATGGTATGTTACTCAGATGTCTTAACACAGAAGAAGCACAAACTGCCTTACAAGAGGTACATGAAGGTTTTTGTGGGTCCTACTCTAGTAGACCTAACCTTGTACAAAATTTGTTGAGAACAAGGTACTATTGGCCCTCCATGGAACAAGAGTGTATTCAATATTCTAGAAAATACCGTCAATTCCAGCGGCATAGTGACCTTGTTCATGCACTAGTAGTGGAGTTGAGACCCATCACAACACCATGGCCTTTCTCGCAATGGGGGTTAGACTTGGTAGGTAAGATTTCTCTTGCTTCCTCTAATGGGCATAATTTTATTATTATTGCAACTAAATATTTCACCAAATGGATAGAAGCAATTCCATTGACCTACATCACTAGAAAACAAATATCAAAATTCATTCTAAATAATCTAATTTTTCGGTATGGAATTCCACAAACAATAATAATAGACAATGAAACCCCATTCAAGAATCAAGACATCCAAGAACTTTGTTCAAAATTCTCTATCCAACATAGATTCTTCATGCCCTACTAACCCCCAAGGAAACGGTTAGGCTGAAGCGTCTAACAAAACCATCCTAAAGATAATAAAGAAGACTGTTAATGAATTTGGCCATAATTGACATTTGTAACTCAACCCAACTCTATGGGCTTACAGAACCAGTATCTAAACACCTTCAAGTACCACACCTTTCTTCTTGGTCTATAGATCAGAAGTTGTCTAACCTATCAAAGTTGAAATCCCCTCATTGTGAATATCACTAAAAGGCATGGTCAACAATGAAGAGTATCGGGTATCTAGATTAAATGAGTTGGAACTCCTAGATAAAAGGAGTTTGAGCATGTTAAACCATCTTTAGGTTTATCAAAATCATCTCAAACGAAGCTACAATAAAAAGATCAAGCACAAAAACTTTTGTTGAGATTATGGATGCACAGGGTCCCTGAAGTTGCAGTCTTCGATGGGGGACCTTTGCTAGGAAAGATAATCAATCAAACAGAAAGTGTTCAAACTTAGGCATGCACAATGGAGATTCTATATTGATGATATGATATGAGATTGATGATTACAAATGTACAAGTTAACTGATTATATAGGCAAGAGAGAAAACCTAAGATGCATGAGATTTTTCCATGTGTCATGATCTAACAACATGTGAACTCTATCTAGGAAATTATTAAATATTGAGATAAGTTCTAGAAGGACAACTCATCTTCTAGAAGGAATCTTATCCCTACAAACAAGGAAGGGGAAATTACCCCATTATTAAATGATTTATTTAAAATGCAACCTAGGACTAAATGATATATGACGTAAGTTAACTTATGCTAGTGTAATAAATAATTAATTACACTAACACCCCCCATAAGTTCAACATAGGGAGGAAATGCAATGATTATGTAGATATGATGATCAATGATGATGATGGGTCCCAGCTACGAGGCCATATTAGGTACCCATGTACATGAAGATGCGGAAAATATCCCACAACTGGAGAAAAGGGTAAAACCCAGCGAGAACAAAACCCCTCTCCAAAAAAGGAGATGAAAATGAAAAAGGATATGAGATAGGATGGGAAGGATGGAGGACTCCCAAATACCCCCCAAGGACACCATCCATCACATGGATACAATACATTATATCCCCCATAGGGAGGAAATAGAGAGACTATATAGCCCCCCCAGAAGATGTGATCACCTGCAGAGATGGTTAGTGTCTGAAGACAGAACATGATCCAATGTCGATAAACAACTTGTCTCCCTTTTGGAAGAAACAGAACTAAGTGCAAGTGTAGTGATGCTTCCCATTTTGGATAGGAATTGAAGGAAGGATGAAGTTGGATGATGGTGTCTCTGAACTCTGCTCATGTGTCTCCTTTCCTAAAGATGAAGATGCCACAATCAATGAAGAGGGTGACAAATCAGGATGATGTAGAAACTGATGTTGAACAATATCCAAAGATAGTGTGATGGATATGATGGAGACTTGATTTCCCCCCCTAAATGAAGTGTCCTCAAAACCACTGAAAGAAGTCTGAAGCAAATCCAATGGTAGATGCTGAAAAAATCTCAAGTCCTGAATGGAATGACAGGGAAGAAGTCTCATACATGAAATATCTGAAGAGAAACCAAGTACCTCCAAGATAGTCTCAGGATCCCCAATCATGGTTGAGACAAAGGAATGTGGAGACCCAAGAAAACTCTCCAAAGTGTGATCTGAATAGAGGAGTTATATCCCCTCAAGAATGTCCTCCAAACCTATAGAAGTAGTCAAGTCAATGATACCTGAAACGAAGCCATCATGTGATGTCAAGTCTGGAAAACTGAATGTGCCCTGATGAATGGTGGTGGAAGCCTCAATCAATGACTCTAGACAAGGAATCACTGAATGTGAAGGGATACCAACTGTCTCTGATGGAGAAGAAGCACTTGAAGCAACCTTGTCAACCTCTATGCAAAGATCAAGGAAATCAACCTCATGCACAACAATATCATCATAGGGTACTTGATCTAAAGAATGAAATTTTGAATTATGATCATCAGGGAAGGGTGGAGCATCTGAATCTCCATAGATCTCCCAAAGCTTAGCCCAAGGGATATGATGACAATCACAATGATCAATAGAACTCAAAACATTAGAATCAACTTGCATCTCAATTATCTCCAAAACAATGTATCTGTTGCAACTCCAAGCAAGTTCATGAATACCGTCACTTGGATGAGGAACTATACCATACAAATGAGGCAATAGATCAAGTGATTGGAGATGGTGTGTGATCCCATCCCACCATTGCTTATAGTTTCCCTTATGCAACATAACCAAAGAAGGATTTTATGCAAGCCCCATAATGAAATTTCTCCAAAAACACAAAGACAAATGACCTTCAATAGCAAATAAAGACTTCCAAGAATGATGTGCAACTGAAGTGATGCTACCCAGATCAAAAAAACTTTTCCCAAGCTTCAGAATAACCAGGTTATTGATCAAATGCACCAAATTGAAAAAATCTCATGCAAGAGTACCTGGAGCTGAAACTGATCAAGGTGTCTGGACTGATGAAAAAAGCCTCTGAATTATCTTCCTGATGCCGCTGGAATCACCAAAATTTGATGAACAGTTGCAAAGATACGAGCCTTTAAGTCCAGAGTAGAGTTTTGTCTTCAGTTGGATGTAGAATTTTCTATGAGAAAAATTTCACATAACATATTGCACCACTAGAAAGTAGATGGAATTACCTTTCCAACGGTATCTCGTTTGTTGATTTTTGATACCCTGGTGAAAAGTCATGATAAAACGAAAAAAAGGCCTAGATTAGGCACTCTGCAGGCTAATTAGGTGCAAAAATTAAGCACCCTGGGCGCTAGCACATAGTTCCTGATGTGACCTCGACGCTAAATTTGGCAAAAAAAAATAAAGCACCGTTGGAGGACAAACACTCAGCCCTTGATATGACCACGGCAAAAGAGGAAAGAGCTCGGGCCAGCAAAAAATTCTGGTTTGCACAGTGGACGGTAGTAGATAGGCTGCCCGGTGGGACAAGACTTCGACGAACGGTGTGAGGGAGTTAGTCAGTCCGGCAGTGAACAGCTAGAGAAGTAGATGTCGGCGATGCGACAAATAGCCAGCTGGGTGGGAGGTTGAAGTCAGTGATCTGGTGGGTCCGGTCGACGGGCGAACATAGATAACGTCGGGTACTTTGAAGTACCGTCCCACCTGCAATAGTGAATTAATAGCCGACCAAGGTGACGACAAACACGTACACCCACTACAAAATTGATAAATGAGGCCGACAGAAATTTCATCTGAGACTTTGAAAAAAAATGACAAATATATATTTTTTGAATATTTTTGAGGCCGACAAAAGAATTTGATAGATTTTTTTAATATTGCATAAAATGCAATTAAAAAAATCAATGATTTTCAAATTTATGCCGACAATATAAATTATATATGCAAAAAAGTAAATGCCAATGATTTTAAAAATAAATCAACCCCTCATATTTATATGTCGACCAAACAATTATAGCCGATGGAGGAAAAATTTAGCCACAAATTAAACAAATATGATGCCGACTATATAATAAAAAATAGTAGTCGCTCCAAAAAATTATGCCGAAACTATAGAAATTGCCAAAAAAGGATTTTTTGCCAAAATATAGACGAATTGAGCTCAATTTTTTTGAAATAAAAATGGCCTGCAACTAAAAAAAATTTACCTCAAAGGACAACTGACCAGGGTGATTTTTTACTACAAATTTGTACGGATCATACGAATTGATTTTGCAAACCCAAATACCTCTGATGGCTCCCGGGTTGATGAATCTGATTTTGATGATTAGACAAGCGATCCTAGGGTTTCGAGGCCTTCTGAAGACAATGGCAAGCTCGAATCTGACTCTATTTGCTTCAGAAATCAACTTGGTCCCCGGGTGGAGTCAAGTAGCCTACAATGGAAACCTTCAAGCCTGCAAAGAATCTCGCACACCAACTTTCTTGATCGAGGGTTAACGTTTCACTAGACAAGCTCTTATACCATGTTGAGATTATGGATGCATAGGGTCCCTGAAGTTGCAGTCTTCGATGGGGGACCTTTTCCAAGAAAGATAATGAATCACACAGAAAGTGTTCGAACTTAGGCATGCACAATAGAGATTCTATATTGATGATATGATATGAGATTTATGATTACAAATGTACAAGTTGCCTGATTATATAGGCAAGAGAGAAAACCTAAGATGCATCAGATGTTGCCATGTGTCATGATCTAACAACATGTGACAACATGTGAACCCTATCTAGGAAATTATTAAATGTTGAGATAAGTTATAGAAGGACAACTCATCTTCTAGAAGGAATCTTATCCCTACAAACAAGGAAGGGGAAATTACCCCATTATTAAATGATTTATTTAAGATGCAACCTAGGACTAAATGATATATGACCTAAGTTAACTTATGCTAGTGTAATAAATAATTAATTACACTAACAACTTTTAGGTTGGTGACTTGGTACTCAAAGAGAATCAAAAGGTACAACTAAATCAAGACAGAAAAGGTAAGTTTGAACCCAACTGGTTAGGCCCATTCATCATCATAGAAAGCTACAGCTCTAAAGCTTATTAGTTCGCTACTCCTAAAGGAGAACCCTTAAGTGAATTGCTAAACAACAGCCACCTCAAGAAGTTCTATACTTGAAGCATGTCAAAATACCCCAGGAAAAAGGGTAAAAATCCAAAAAACTCAAAAAAAGAAAGAAAAATAGTAAAGAGAAATAAAACATTCTTTTAGTGAAAACCACTTTGTGGTGCTCCTAGAGCAAGTACCATAGTGAAAACTTGGGAAAAAATCATTATGCTTGAATAAGACTTACATCATTATCTATCAGTACTATCTAAAGCATCCACCCATTCATCCCATAATAAAAACATGTGTCCAACCATGGCTTGGTAACTGATTAAGTATTGAACCCTATTGTACCATTAATGTCAATCTCCTAGAGAAGGTAGTCTTGTCTCGAACTAGGGGAAACTTCTCAAAACTGGTCAAGGATTAGATCCTTGAGCATCCCATCATGGTCAAAACAACAAAAATCAAAAACATCTAGAAAGCAACAAAATCAAAAACATCTAAAAAATCAACAAAATCAAAACAACTTGGGAATATTCCTTCATTCAAAAGTCTAAGATATCAACATTTTCTTG
The DNA here is from genome assembly GCA_007258455.2 of Sequoia sempervirens. Taxonomy (NCBI): domain Eukaryota; kingdom Viridiplantae; phylum Streptophyta; class Pinopsida; order Cupressales; family Cupressaceae; genus Sequoia; species Sequoia sempervirens. The sequence continues at coordinate 541,808,815 of VDFB02000015.1, forward strand.
AACCTCATGGCTAGTTCAAGTAGATTTCCTGCAACATATCCTCTAGAAACAAAAGTGGAATATCAATCCAAGTTATCAATGTTGTTCAAATTCCAAAAACATGTTATGCTTTGAGTAAAAATAGTCAAACTACATGGTCTCTGCATGTACAATGTAGGAAAGGCTTATCAGCCTCTGAAGCCTTAGGTCAATCCCCTTAGGTTATTGAACTAGACAACTAAGAGGGGGGTGAATCAGTTGTAGCAAACTTAAACCTTTTGAAATAATTCACTGGAACTTAGATCAATCACAAATTCTCAACTATGCTAAAATGATTAAACTTTAAGTACAAGTACAGAAACTGAAAACCAACACACAAACATAGTAACACCAGATTTACATGGAAAACCACAGTGAGGATTAACTCACACTATAGAGAATATCAAAACTAATTACAAAGGCTCGTTGCTAGAGAAAAGGCTCACTACCAAAACAAGGACTCAGTGTTCAGATCAAAACTCACTGCCCAATAGGGCTAACCACTCGAAGGGCTCACTACCACAGAGATACAAAGAAGATAGAAGAGATATGTTACAAAGAGAAGACAATCTCAATGCAACAGGCATTTCCACCACAATTTACTCAACCACTTGCAGACATGCATGAATCATAGAGTACACTTTTAGCTCACTACATCTGAAAACTCAGCATTTAGACTTCACACTGAGCTACCACACTTGCATCATACACACCCATTGATTTGCATCTATTTCACATCTTTTTTCTATATTTATTTGCACTTATCTCTTGTCCATCTTTCATCAATAACTCATACTGTATTTATACCATCTTCAACTTTGAAACATATCCAAAGGACCGGTCATCCATCATTAAATTCAAATTAGGTTGGTGCCAAAACATTCTAGGGTGGAATTAGAATGAGGCAGACCCAAACACATGCTTGATGAGGACCCAAATAGGTCCCAACATGCTTCATCAACTTTGAAGGTAGTGTTCAACACAAGGTTGGCCAAACCAGTGTAAAACACATAGAACAATTAAGCACATGCAACCCTTAGCATGATCAAAATATTTCTAGACACCACAATTATCTTCAACACAATCATAACAACTTAACTCTAGAACCGCAAGTCATAAGACTTAGCCAAAAGGAAATCTGAACCAACAAAATTTCTCCTGAACCTCAACCACATACACAAAAATCCACAGTTCACAACTAGTGAGCATAACTCACACTGTATAATGAATCAAAAGCTAAAAATCAGGATATAGTAGCTTCCAACAAGAATGATCAACATATCTGAACCACACAAACATAGGAGAAAATCCTGAAGCAAAACTCGGAGCAACCACTAAACACATGCAACCTTTCTTCGTTACAATTTTCTCAATATCCTCAACATATTTATCCAATAACCTGCATCCATGACATCAATGAAAACATCAACCAATTACCATGATTTAAAAAGCTTTAAATTTTCTACAGCTAATTCTCCCCCCCCCCTCTCAGTTGTTTGGTTCAACATAGGTGTCTATCATGCTTTCTGTCAACTTTAGTCAAAAAAATCAAAATCCAAAAACATTTGAAAAATTCCAAATTCAAAAAAAATAATCACAAAACATAAAAGATCAAAAACATGTTCACACCAAACCAAGTGAACTACGAGCCTCTGCATGTACAATGTAGGCAAGGCTTATCTTTGATGAGCCCCCAAGGCCCTATGTTAGTCCCATAAAAACAACATCATAAAACTTAGAAAAATCAAAAATTCCTATCTCCGTCATCACAATCCACAATAAAAATTTTCATCCATAATAAACAAATCATCGCATTCACCCTTTGACAAAACAGACAAAACAAACAAAGAAAACATCAAAAGCTAGAACTTTCAAGCAAAAAATCACAAATATTTGATTACAAACAAATGAAAACACTGACAAAATATCAACTACCTATCTTTTGATAATTCACCAACAACTTCCTGAGATATACCTTAATAGATCCATTCCTACGATAAACATGATCAATAACGGATAATAGCCTAAAACCTCAAAACAGATATGGCAAGTGATACTGCAACATTGTTTTATCTTTTTATAGTCTTATCTTTATGATTTAATTTATTGACTCATTCCCATGATCTCTCAAGGATGTCCATAAGGATTTAAAGAAGAAGGAATAGGGGCAATCGAGCATCATTTCGGTTTGTTGTTTGTAAGATGTTTTTGTGATACTACCATTGTGAATACTTGCTTTATTGAATGTATGGAAGTTTTTTTGAGAAAATTCGTGTAGCAGTTGCATGTTAGGCATTTCATACCTCTCTATGTAACTAGTCTGAAATGTTTTAACACAACCCAACCATATATTTTAAATAATTTTTTTGTATGAATGGTATGATCAAGAATATTCTTTGTATGTCGAGTCAAATTCCACACAATGAATACAACATCACCTTGGTTATTAATACCCCGGTGCATAGTATTTGTTTGCTACATCAAAAAGGATTGTTAAAAATGTGAAGTCTCCAAGTGAAGCAAAAGAAAAAATCATCAATTACTAACAACATCAAAATTATATCCATGATCAAACATTTCTTCTAACTAACAAACATTCATCATACATAATAATATCATTAGTTCCATATCCATCCTGCATCCACAATGTCATCAATACATATCACAATGATAATAAATCAATAAAACATCATGTATCATGTATAGGGAATACATCCATCATATACATAATAAAACATCATATGAAATAAAATATGATCAATCCATCCATCCACATCACATGCATAAATTAGAAAAGTACAAAAAAACATGTATAAACATACGTCGTCATACATCGTCATCCATAATCATCACAATAACACATAATGAAGTTGAATCGAAGCATGTATATATCATATATATCATCATCAAAAATGAGAATGTCAAGTACATCATCATAATGAAACATGTGTGATAGGATAAAACAAAAAATACACATATATATGAGGCCTTAGCTGGACCAATGAATATATACAATACAAAATCATGTCTGCAATATAAGTCTCTAAACATGTTCATAAAAATCAAGTACAAATATGCCACTGCACGGTCGGAGGAGGACTCCTCTAAGGATTAGGCTGTGGATCAAACTATCTAAAAAACTCTCCACTAGACACAGCCTTCGTAGTAGTACTAGGCTCTCGAAACTGTGATCTTCGCTACACTGTAGGAACGAAGGAATCATATAGAGTCTGATAATATGTTTCCCTTTGTAGCAACTGATCTCACTCGGCATAGAGACTATCACGCTCTATCCTAAGCATATCCCTCTTGGTGATAATATCCTACAACTGTGTCTCAGCAACAAGACGATGTCCAATCTCTGTGTCTCGCTCTACCCTGAAGCCATCTCTCTCTTGTCAAGTTGTGTCCCTCTCCGCTATCAGTATAGCAGCCTGAGCCTCTACGGCCTGTCACTACCCTACCTCTACATCTCTTGTAGTTGTCATATGTGCTAACTGTACACCTCCATCTCTAGGTGGTGGAGGAGGACCTAGAACCTGTCCCTAATTCGCCTGCATCAGATCACCATGTGTATCGTCCTACCTCGCTCTAGCAAGCTACTCAACAATTATCTTGACACACTGTCTCTCCCCACGATGACCAATAATTCCTACCCTACCTACAGCAAGAACACCGACATGATCTATAAATCTTAATGGAATGTTTCATGCCCACCACTAATCAAAATTATGTGTAGTACCAGGATCTACTAAACCCACTGGCCAATCCCACCCGAATGGAGCAAGAGCTTTGAAATCTGCAATAGTTGCATCTTGATCAGCCTATACACCCCATACCTGGACCTCTCTGGTAGTTCAGCCAAAATGAGCCTCATAGGCATCTAGAAATCAACCTTGTCTCTCTCCAAACTTCCTACAAACCCTATCAGGTAGATATCTCTCTAGTAGAGAACGAGTGTGATCGATGAGCCATCTAGTCTGTCTGCAAAATACCAATTGCTCTTGATCATCAAGCCATGCCTCACAATCCATATATGGTCTCCATACAAAACCTTACATATCATCGAAAACACAATGCCAGTAGGGAAGTTGTCCAAGCCATGTATAGTGTAGAAAATCTCCATAATGATAAGAATGTAGATCCCCAACAATACGAACCAATATACAATCAAGACAAGCAACTAGGATGTGCTCCTAGGCCCATACATGCAAAAGAGAGACACCAACATAAATAGATTTCCCACCACAATATTCAACCTCATGCATATCTCTGTACAAGTTGCAAGGACACATGGACCCCATGTGTATCTAGTCCCATGCTCGAACATCTGCTCGATACACACACCCCAACCAATGGGAAACTATTTTCCTCTCCTATTAGGAATAATGAGCCCCATGACCAAACCACAGCGAACAAGAGAAATAGGATCAGCACTGCCAACAAAATCAAATAGGTTTACCTTTATCTCGTGAACCTCCAGACGTCTCACACCAAGAATGCAACGCATAGCGCGGATACCCTGTCTAACATAATATTTAACAAGCTCTCCATGAATGGGTATACGGAGGATCCTCCACTCATCCTCTAGGGTAATGGTGGCCTCCCCAATAGGTAAGTGAAAATATGATGTCTCTAAGTGCCACCTCTCCATGAGAGCAATCATTATCCCTCTATGACATTAGATTGTAGGCATATAGCAGATATGTCGTAACCTAACAACATCTAAAACATCTCGCTCTAACTCATGAAACCCAACAATAAAATTGAATATACCATGCAGTCATCACTCCCTCGACTAAAGCGGATTAAGAATTTCCTGCAACCATTCAAACCACGATGTTAAGGATTTGCTATTAAAATGCAAAACAAACCTAAGACGATGAACAAATTGACTTAAAATTTTAAAAAATGGCAAAAGCAAAAATATTTTTTTCAAAAGTGATAAATTTTTTTCAAAACCAAGCAAAATAGGCGAAAGCAAAAAAAAATTAGTCAAAAGTGATAGAGAAAGGAAAATGTGCAAATTTTTAAAAAATGCATGAAAAATGAAATAGAAAATCAAGGGCAAAAAACAATTTAAGTGCAAAATTACATCAAATGCACAAAATTCAGGCCAGGGTGCAAAACAAAGGAAAAATTTTAGGGCAAGGGCGAAACTTTTAAACAAGTGCACACAAGAATATCAAAGGTGAAATATTCATAAATATCAGATGTGCAAGAAACGATGCAAGTGTGCAAAATTCACAAAATTAATGCATTCACCTACTTTTTCTTCATGCATTAATTACACAAACATGAAAAGATGAAAACGAGAAATGAAAAGGTACATACCAAGGCACCGATGCCTGCAGGCCATCCGAACTCGCGAACCCCATCCACTCAATGTGGGGCTCCTCAAATCTTTTCCATAGCTCCTCGACAATTGAAAAAACTAGAAATCCAAAGGCAAGAATTCTCTATAGGCTCAAAGTGCAAATGAGGTAATTAGAACCCTAATTACCTATTTTAACCCTCAAAACCCTAACTTTTTTACCTAAGAACCACTCTTAGGTTAAAATTAGGACCTCCCAGGAATATTTGAACTAGCAATGAAAGACCTATAGGCTTAAAAAAAATTGTCCTCTACGCATTGAAACTAAAATAGAATAGTGTCGTAAGCCTAACCTCAAAATTGATATTTTCGGCCAACCTCTTGAGGGGGCAACCCAGAGTCCTACTATCATTCCATTGACCATCGAGGCATAGTGGGGCATATAAAAAATTTCAAATCTTGATCTTAACATTGAAATCTTTGAAATAAAGCAAACAATACTTTGTCTCAAAGAGGGGCAAAATGTAGACATGTAAAATTGACCTAACACTTATCACACATCCTAAATGGCATTTTATTGTCATCAACATCATTATCACTTAGGATCAATGCCTTTCACTTCAACTACATCAAAAACCCTAATTTCCTCTATTAATTGAATAATTTAACATTATTTAATTAATTCACTTTTTCATCATTTTTGACTAATTAAATAAATTTCATTTATTTAATATAAGTCCTAATCTAACTTTATTCAGGCTCCTTATTGATTAAATAACATCAATTATTTAATTATGTCGCTAATTCACTTTATTCCCCTAAGTCAATTAAATTATTAAAACATAATAAGTTAACTATGTCACTTTCCCCTAAATTTGAATAATTGAATTTAATTGTTCAAAACATTGAATCAAAAATCAAATCAAACAAATACCACTTTTTTTGCAAAAGTCAAACATGATTTGCACGTTCAACTCAAAATGATTAATTAATTAAATCAATTAATTAATTATCCTCATCCACTTTCATGATTGAACAAATTATGACCCTTTGATTGCTCACTGGCTGACTGGTCCATTTATTTTCCTGGCAGATCAATCTATTCTTCAATTCCACAGATTATTCAGTTTATTTCCTCAATCTCATTGAACACTCAAAATGATTTCTTCAATTAGACTGATTACATAATCAATTTGCACTCATTATTCCCATCTAAATCCTCTCAACATTTTTCAACCGTTGATCAAGATATTCTACTACGCAATCTGGAGCATTCATTTCAAAACACAAATTCTACATAACAACCATCTTCTTCCTCAAAAATGATCGAAGAATCAACCTATTTTACACAACAAAGTAATTCCAAGATCTTAATTGATATTTTGACAAAGCTTCACACATATCTTCAATCAACACACGCACGTTCTTCAAGATTTCACACACACAATGGAGGCTTCGCATTGATACGAATAGTCCAACATCTTCGTGAACACACTCTAACACAAGATGGGTAACGATATAGCTTAGTGAATTCATTTGTTCTTATTTTGTTTCATTTACTTTATTTGAATTCATTGTTTTAGGATCGTTCATTTCATGAGTAATGGACATGAATCATTAGCAAATTTTTTTTTAGATTAGTTTCTATTCACTTGATTTGATCTATTGCATCTTCCTGATTTCCCCCTTACACAATCCTGATGTAGCTCATGTGCTTGATTGGAAAAATTTGTAGGTACAGGACCCAAGAGTGGTGCTAGTGGAGCCCATTAAAATCTTCGATAGACACAATGTTAAGTTGTGGAGTAGAGATATTGCTCAATTTAAGGTCCAATGGGACCAATATTCATAATACAATTCTACTTGGGAGGAGGTGGAAGAAATAGAACACTCCTTCCCACATTTGCTTTGTTAGAAAGAGACTCTTGATAATTTTGTTTGAATTTTTTGGATTGAATATTATAATTTTTTGGCTTGGAAACAGTATGATATGATGTTTAAATAGACATATATGCTCTAAATTTTGATTAAATAGACATCAGGATGATGTCTCTTCCAAGAGGGGAAGGATGTCATAACCCAATTTTTATTGCATTTAAATTATATGATAAATTGAATTATTGAGGAAATTCAATATGTTGAATGAAAAACTTGATATTTTTGAAATGTTTGAAAGAATTTGATTGTATTTTGACTATGTGATCTTTTGAAATATCTTATACTTTATCATGATTGAATGTTACTGATGAACTGTGTAAGTGCAAGTGTGTGCAAATGCAAGAAAATGGGTTGAAGGATGAGAACATGATTGAGGTAGAATTGTTTAGCCGAATTGAACAGTAAACTTAATGGAATCTAGGTGCACACACCACAAATGGCATGATAGTTGCATTTGAAACTTCATATAGAAGATTATAATGACTTGATTTGAATGATTCAATGTTTAAAAAAAATAGGCTTGTCAAATAATATACATGTGATTTCTTATATAATTGTCTATTTTGATCTTGTGTTTTTGAATTTGAAAGAAAATGCTAGCATGGTTAAACATATTTGTATGTAATTTAAAGGCATGCTTGAAGGATAAGAAAACCAAATTATTTAAAAATCATTATTCGAATAAAATAAAAGTTTATTCTTTGCTTGAAAGTGATTGAATACTATACTATTATAAAACTAAAATAGAGATAAATGAATATATATATATATATATATATGTATATATAAATACATATATATGCACACATATATATAAATTTATATACATATTCCTTGTAAAATCGAATATGGGATCGAAATTATCAAAACCATATTGTTGAATTCAAATAATATAGTGGCATGCATTTGAATTTAAGGCGAGATATTCAAATTTCAATGTGGGGCAGCTAAAATTAATGTCAATTATGGAATGAAATGGCTCCCATAATGGAGTGAACAAGGTTTTCCATTTTGGTAGCACGAAATAATTGGAAGGAATCAGAGAGACTAGCAATGGCAAAGGGGAATTAGGAAGAAGAGGAAACAAGTGAATTGACTCATCTGGAAAAGCAGGAAAAGCACAAACAGAGGTAAAAATCAATGTTTGATATTTTATATGCTTGATTTGTCTGTACAAAATATTCAAAATTTTCATTTTTTCCTTTCATTATGTCGATTTCATTCAAGTTGAGGGAAAAAAATTAAGATGCCCATTTACTGCAAGTGTATTTGTTTTAGTACCAAAATGATTTGGTTTAAGATCGATCATTTCTTTAAAAAAACTTGCAAGGGCCCTATCGTCCAACCATTGCATGCACTAAGTCTGTGCTTATTCCTTCTATCGACATGATAGTTGAACCTGGTTAAGCCCTGTATTTTTTATTTTCATCACCTTAAATCGTTATTTTCTTGCATGTAATTTTCATTAATCATTTCATGGTTAATCAAATGAATCTGATAGCTAGAATTATTGTTTTTTAATAAACAATTCTAAAATCGTTATCATTTCCCTCTAAGGGTAACGATTATATCGTTATTGTTATCCTTCATTATTTTTTGTTCTTCCTGTCCGCTAGGCTGAATAGGTATGTTGCACCAAATGGGTGTGAAGGCTACAATGTTCGTTCATAGAATGATGTATATATGTCATTGTTGGTAAAACATGTCACCTTGTTCACTGCGAACGATGGCGAAACGATTATTTCATTCCATTTATTTGTGTTGGCATGATCTTTAAGATCGATTCACTATATAACATTTGTAGATGGATTTAATCATTCATCAGAATGATCCCCTTTTATTTACAGTATTCCATTTTATGCTTACAGTATACCAATTGTATATCGATTTATAGTATACTATTTTATGCTTTCATATGATGCTCGCAATGTTGTTTCACCAGTCCATATTGCATGCACATATCGTTCCCTTGAATGGTGCTTCAATCATTCCATAGAATGATCACTATGAATGAGTCTTATCAACTAGCTATCGAACCATGTAAGCCGATAATTAGAATTCATCAAGGTTCGGCTAATGATAAATGTTAGTGATAAAGCCAAATAGTCATTCGACTGTTAGTTGTTCTTAAAATGATAGTAGCTTGAAATTATATCCATAATTTTCACCAATAGAAACATGGGCCTCTCCTAACCTGAAACAATAATATAAATGTTTCAAATTTGTATGTGATTTAAAACAAGAAGCATCTTGATCTATTCATTTGTTTGAACAAAAATGACACTGGTATTGTTCAGATAATTGTACATATAGAATGATAGAAACATTGATCATTTACATGTTGTACTGGTTAACTTGAAATTGTTAATGAGAAACATTGGTACAATAACTTGTAAACTTTTGGGTTTATTACAAACAGTGTACTAGTATGTAGTAATTGTTTCAAATAGAACTATTCTTCTTTCCTTGAAAAGGGAAATTTTTACATCTTGTATAATAGTCAAATGATATGACATTATGTAGCATTATTTTGAATGAAAGAAAATCTGTTAATATGGTTTTTATTTCAAAATGTATGCACAAATATAATAACTTAAGTTTGCACATATATGTGTCTGCACAGAGACCTTCGTCTACATACATACACATACTTGTGACATACTTGCTTTTGTTACTATTTAATTCATTTTTTATGAATATTGAATTACGTTGAATGTAATCGTGTGACATGTGTATGAATTGAATGGATAATGTAATGAATAGATCCACTTGAATTATTTTTTTGAATTTATTAAGTTGATGGATTAAGTAGAATGAATTATTTTTCTGTAGATTTGTGTGAAAAGGATATTCTCTTGTTTAGTGGAATAGCAACACCTAAATAGACTAGAGCACCTCAGGGTAGATGTTGCTAGAGGGTAGATAGTTTCTAAGGATTAAACTTGTGTTGTTTGAAAGTTATCTTCCGGGATGGGTGTCAAAATGGAGTTTAGAGGGTATAGGTTTTGCTTTATCCAAAACCTATATTTTGTTGTTGCAACTAAATTTTATGCTTGGCCAAGCAAATAACCCATTATGTATGCATGGACTTTGTGATAACACTATCTTCCATGCCTAGCATAGATCTTCCATTTTTCTAATCATAGATAGAGATGCATGTTGATGTTTTGGCATGCTCCAGATTCCACCTTGCAGATTGTGCTCTTGCTTTAAACTTTTTGTGTAGGGTCGGGTTTTCTTCACGTAGGAATAATTCTAGGGAAGTGTAAGCTTCGTGGTTGGGCAGTAAAGTGCTTCAACCATGTTTTCGTCCACCAAAGGAGGCGAGCATCAAGAGTAAACCTTGGATGTTTTCTAGTAATTAGAAGATTATGATGTAACCTTGAAGTAAAATTGTAAATTATATTGACATTGTGGCCCTATGAGCCAAGTCAACTTGGATATTGTAATTGACATTGGAAATGAAAATATATATATATGACTCATTTTAATTACACATATGTTGCTATGATTGAAAATAGTTGGTTAAGTTATGTCTTTTTAAAATTTAATATTCATAATGTCAATTGGAACAAATATTTAAGTAATAATTAGAATGGGTTATTACACAATGGATACCTTCCTTTTCTAAACAAAAAACCCAAAAAAAAAAGAAAATCCTAAAATACTCAAAAAATAGAAAAACCCCCAAAAAAAAACATTAGTTCATTCCATAAGTTAGAAATCACCAAACTTTCACAAAGGCTTGACACTTGTTTATGAAAACTATGAGATCCCAACATAGAAAAAATATGGAATTCAACAAAAGAAACTTTAGTATACCCCCAACAAACACCACAAATGACACAAGTGACCCATGGGGTTATAGACCGAGTGACCTTGTAACTCCTCAAACGGAACCCACATTTAAGGCAACACCAAACCAACCACCAAGTGAGGAGGAATTAATCCATAAACAACAAAAAATGATGGATAGGTCAAACCAAAATCCCAAGGACATGTTCATAGAAGAAGTGGATAGTGAGGAAGAACTAGATGAGGAAGAATTCTTTCAACACTCCAACAATACCAAGGTACTTAAACTGAAGAACAAACTACTAGGAAAGGATCCAAATGCCTACTTCTTCAAATTAGCACAAAGTGGGTTACCTATAGACTTTAATGTGGAAAGTCTTAAGGATCCTAACCTAATTCCCTTAGGGGATAAATCCATCTTTAGGAAAATACCCAAACTAGTGGAGATTCTAAACATGCCACCAATCTTCTCATAAAGCAATGATCAACCTAAACAACAACCAATGGACAACCCTTTGTTTAGGAAACCATCCCAAATTGAGCAAACAATAGTGGCCCAACAATATCAAGGAGGTCCATCTCAATACATTCCCCCACAAGGTAACAACCCACTGCAAGGATAATACATGCCACATAATGCATCATATATTGATCCTTCTACCCACACGCCAATCCAACAAGGTGTACCACCAACGCACTACCAGGGTAACCTTCAATATAGTTCATCCCAAAAATAAGGTGTACCACCAATGCACTACTAGGGTAGCATTCAATATAGTTCATCCCAACAACAAGGTGTACACCACCAACGCACTACTAGGGTAACCTTCAATACAGTTCGTTCGAACAACAAGGTGTACCACCAATGCACTATCAAGGTAATATTCAAAACAATTCATCCCAACAACAAGGTGTACCACCAATGTACCATCAGGGTAACCTTCAAAACAATTCATCCCAACAACAAGGTGTACCACCAATGCACTACCAAGGTACCCCTAGGCAGAATCAACCATAGAAAGGTGTATCACCAATGCACTATCAAGGTACCCCTCTTCAACAAAATTGACAAGGAATTAATCCTCCTTCCATCCAAAAAGGAATTAACCTTCCTTACATTCAACAAGGACATAATATGCCTTCCATACAACAAGGACTTAATCCTCCTTCCATACAACAAGGACTTAATCCTCCTTACATACAACAAGGACTTAACCCTCCTTCCACCCAACATGGTTACCAAGGTCCTATACCTCCACCATACCCAACCTATGACCAAACAAACATATTGGGACAACAAGGCTACTCTACACAAGGTCCACAAACAAATGTACCAAACACAAAGGTAGGAATGCAACTAAAAGAAATGAATCAAAGGATACCAGACATTTAGATTGGAAAACCAAAGAAGACATACACTCTATAGGATATATGTTTGTTCCCATTTGATCACTCTATTACTATGCTCTCCTTTCCAAAAAAAATCAAAATACCAAAGTTTGACAAGTACAACGGAAAAGGAAATGCAGTAGAACATGTGCGAGATTTCTAGGTAGCTTGCATGGAAGTGAAAACCAATTATTCCTACCTAATGAGACTTTTTCCACGTAGTCTTACTGGTCACACTATGGAATGGTTCTCACATCTACTACCAGGTATTAAGAGTTTTGATGAATTGACTAATAAGTTTGTGAACCACTTCTCATTCAACATAGAACGGGATGTCACCATCACTGACCTCTACAAGATTAAACAAATCCAAGGAGAATCCTTTACATCCTACCTACAAAGATGGAGATATAAAGCTAGTAGGTGCAACTGGCTTATTCCTGACAAAGAACTAGTAGATATCTTTGTTTCCAATGTCCAAGTAGAAATCAATTACCAACTCACCATGTTGTGTCCCACTAATGTCTAAGAGACTATTGAAAAGGGACTACACATTGAAAGAGCTCTCATTGCAAGGGGAGTCATTAAACTAAACAACAACCCTTCCAATTTAATGACAAACCCAAGATTTGGGCCAAGAACAAAAACATTACCAATGATGGTATAGTTGATGCTAGAGTTGTATGAAACATGCAAAACCCTAATGGACCACAAAACAAAGCCCAATTTGCACAAACAAGCTATGCTCCCAACAACGTACAAAATAATCAACTCAGCTATCCCCAAAATAACCAATCAAACAACCAACAGAAAAATTAGGGAGGACAACAAAGGAAATATAATCAACCAAGGAGGAAATTTACTACATTAGGAGAGCCACTTGAGACAATCATGTACAAATTAGTTTTAAAACACCATGGTAAAATGAAAAAGATGTAAATTTCACAAGATCAAGGGACATACAATGAATAACTGCATGAAACTTAAACATATAATACAAGACTTAATCAAAAAGGGAGAAGTTGATATAGAACACCGGCCTAGAAACAAAGACCTTCAAATCTACATGAATCCAATTCCTAACCATGGTAAGAAAATTGAAAAAGGGAAAGAACAATACTATCACAACACCAACTACACCTATGGTTATACTATCCTAGGCACCCTCTCCCAAGAAGATGACACTAGGGATAATGTGTTAACTATACGAGGTAGGGACCCGAATGTAACGTAACTACTCAAGGGAAAGTCGCAATACAAGGAGCCCCACCTAAACCCACAACTAAGTCATTCAATTACTATAGTATTGTGGAACAAGTGAAGAAGACCCCCACTTTGATCTCCATCCTAGAGCTATAGAAATTATCACTTACGCATAAGGAAATACTAGAGAAAGCTTTGGAAGCATTGGTCCCTAATGACCTCAATCTTGATCAGTTTCAAGCCATGGGTGGAAAAATCATGACCACTCATCATCTAGACTTTTTTGAGAAAGACCTTCCACAAAGTTGTTTCACAACCAAGCCCTCTATATACAGGTTGGTGTTCACAAACATATGGTCAAAAGAGTATTAATAGATAACGATGCAAGTTTAAACATTTGTACCTTGAAATTTGTTAAATAATTGGGGTTTTCTAATGATGTAATTGACAAGGGAAAAATTATCACTATAAGGGTGTATGATGACCTAGAAAGAAATTCATAAGGGACAATCAGGCTACTTGTATAAATAGGACTAGAAACAATAGAATCAACATTTCAAGTACCAGACATTGAGCTACCATATAACCTTCTTTTAAGATGCCCATGGATCCATGCACTATAAGCAGTTCCTTCAATATTCCACCAATGTCTAAAAAATTTTCGTGAAGGAAAGGAGGTTACATTATACACCGATGTTGAACCCTTCCACTACTGTGCAAAATTGGAGGAGAAATAAAACAAAATCCAATGTGTGCCTAGTAATGATATATCATTTCACTCCTCATATGTTGACCTGTCAACACTACCATCAACCTCAGCTAAACCCCCATCAAGTGAGAAACCAAAATCTGATCCCAAGATTCAAGGACTTGATAAAGGTAACAGGAACTATCATTTCAATCAAGCCTTTTGTATTGGAATGCTTCCCCAACACCAAAAGTTTATGGAGGGCCAAAGGAGATCAAACTTGTTTAAGCAGTAAAATGGTAGTCATACCCATGATCTTTACCAAGTGGGGAGATGTGAAGGATGAGGAAATATTCAAAGAGGACCTTTCATCAATGATATACAAAGAAGACCAAGAAGAACTAGAACAACTACAACCCCTTCTAATTGATCCTAGCAGTAAAGGGTATTAGCTAGCTAAACAAATGGGATACACTGCAAAAGGTGTCCTTGGACGATATAAATAAGGAGAATGGGAACCTATTATAATGGAACAAAGAAAGAAGAACATGGGACCAGGCTATGGGTCAATAGATGTGGTTACTCCAAACACTGGACGTACCTATTTTAAGAAAGGAGCTCCTTCTACTGACGTTAAGACATTGGATACCTACCATAGTATAAACTTTGATTTACTAATCGAGGACCTATTTGAAAGCTTTAGCATAAGTATAGTCCCTACCTAACCTAGAAAAATTGTATTTAAATACTATACTTATGAAACAAACACTAATGAGTATGAATGGGATTCTCTTTCCTCTATCACTTCTAGCGACGATGACCTAGATACCCAATGGGAGAATGATGCCATAGTTATATTAACCATTTCGAAAACTTCCATAAACTTTGCAGATAACAATGACAACCTACCCCTTTGGTACCCACAATTAATAGATTGGGACCAACAACATCATACGCCTATTTTGGATCAATTCCAAAATGATGAAGCTATTGCAGAGTTTATGGGACTTCGAACCGATATACCATCAGGAGATCATAAAGAAGGGTTTGTCATGGAACTCGAATAGGAAGCATATTTCAGAGGGGAGATTGTGTCCTCTAGTCACAAAATTGAAAAAGACAATGTAAAAATCAAAATGAGATCCCTTAGAAAAAAACCACAATGTGGCTCTATCAAATCCTGAAAAGAGAAAAATAAAGGATGAATCTAAGGGTGAAAACCTCTTTGAGGCACCTAAGGATAGAGGATTCAATCTCCCTACTTTTGAATATCAAGAGAAGCTAACACTCCTAGTTGAAGAAGCTGAACCCATCAATGTTGGCATAGCAGAAACACCCGAGATCACATACCATGTAGCTTCACTTGATCCTGAAGAGAAAGTGAACTTCTCAGTGTTCATCAATGAAAGGAAGATAAACTTTGCATGGACATATGCAGACATGACATGGATAGATCCAAAAAATTTCGTACACCACCTAGTCATATTTCCTAGAGCTAAAACCATCAAGCAGAAGCTATGAAAGATGCATCCCCATATAGCACTTTTGGTAAACGTAGAACTGAAGAAGCTGCTAGATGTAGGATTCATTAGACCAATTGATTATCCAGAATGGATATCAAATGTAGTACTAATATCAAATCCCACTAAGGGCATAAGAATCTACACTGAATTCTGAGATCTAAACAAAGCTTTCCCAAAATATGACTTCCCTCTTTTAAGCATTGATATGATCATAGATCGATTGGCAAGGCATGAAATGCTATCACTGATTGACAACTTCTTTGGATATAATCAGATTAAGATATCCCCTGATGATCAACATAAAACAACATTCACTTGTGCATGGGGGACCTTCTGCTAGAATGCCATGCCATTCAGTCTAAAGAATGTAGGAGCGACCTATCAGTGAGCGATGACTACAATCTTTCATGATATGTTTCATACAACTATGGAAGATTATGTGGATGACATACTAGCGAAGTCCATCAAAAGAGAAGACCATTTGAACAACCTTTCAAAAATGTTTGATAGGATCAAATAGTATAACTTGAGACTCAATCTGAGAAAAGTGTGTATTCAAAGTAACGTCCAGAAAACTGCTAGGGTACATAGTATCAAGAAGAGGCATCCAAGTAGATCCTGCAAAGGTAAAAGCCATATTAGAAATGCCTCCTCTCAAGAAATTGAAGCAGCTAATAATTCTACAAGGAAAACTGCAATCCATTAAGTGATTCATTTCATAACTGGCTGACAAGTGTCATCCATTCGCCCATCTCCTACACAAAGACATCACATTCAAGTGGGATGGTAGATGTAATCAAGCGTTCCAATAAGTCAAAGAGTATCTACTTACTCCCCTAGTATTAATGTCGTCAATTCCAGATAAAGCAATGATACTCTATGTATCTACAACACAAGCAGCATTATGAGCTCTCTTAGCACAACTAGATAATAACAAGGAAAGAGTAGTCTACTACATCAGTCGAACACTGGTGGGTTATGAATTGAACTATTCACCCATAGAAAGAGCATGTCTCTCTGTCATATTTATGACACAAAAGTTGAAACACTATATCTAGAATAGACAAGTAAAGTTAATCTCAAAAGTAGATCCACTAAATTACCTATTAGCAAAAGCAACTCTAACATGCAGGATTGCTAAACGGGTGTCGATATTGAGCGAGTTTGACATAGAGTATGTAGACAGGAAAGCCATCAAAGGAAAAATAATAGCATATCAACTAGCAAAAGAACCAATGGAAGATCACCATCCTCTCACAGTAGACTTCCCAGATGAAATCATACTACTAACAAAACAGACAAGTCGTTGGACCTTGTACTTTGATGGGTCCCACACTCAACATGGCTCAAGAGTAGGTATCTTGTTTCTCACAGCACAGGGAGATAGCATTCCTAAGACTTATAGATTTGCTTTTTCGTGTACAAATAACATCTTGGAGTATGAAGCACTAATCACAAGACTCAAAATGACCATTGAATGGAGGATAAAAGAATTGCAAGTTTATGGATACTCTCAACTAGTGATCAAGCAAGTAAATGATGAGTATCAAACAAAGGATGACAAGTTGATGCCATATAAAAGGATGGTGGATAATTTTAAACAATATTTTGTCACCATCACCTTTGAATAGGTTCCTTGGATCAACAACAAAGCATTCGACGCTATGGCAATGATAGGTTCACTCCTCAACATCCCACAAAACATTTCTAAGTTTGAATTCCTTATGGAGCAACTCTTAATACCAACATTTAATATCTTAGAATCAAAACTAATGTGTGTTGTTATTGGTCCTAACTCACCATGGTACCAAGATACATATGAATATATCCAACATGGTATCATACCACCTGACTTGACATCATCCCCAAAAGAAAACCTTTACCCGTAGGACTTCCCGATTCACAATCCTAGGAGACACCTTATATCATCAAAGTTTAGATGGTATGTTACTCTGATGTCTTAACATAGAAGAAGTGAAAAATTCCTTACAAGAGGTACAAAAAGGTGTTTGTGGGTCCCACTCTAGTGGACCTAACCTTGTACAAAAATTGTTGAGAACAGGGTACTATTGGCCCTCCATGGAAAAGGATTACATTCAATACTGAAGAAAATGTCATCATTTTAAAGAACATAGTGACCTTCTTCACACACCAACACAGGAGCTCAGACCTATCACAACACCATGGCCTTTTTTGTTGTGGAGATTAGACTTGATAGGTAAGATCTCTCCCACCTCTTCCAATAGGCATAAGTTCAATATTACCGCAAGTGATGTTGTCTCCTAAAATTGCACCCTTACCAAGTTGAAGGACTTGATACTTCAGAGAAACATGGGATCATTTCAAGGCTGTGGGTCACCTAAAGTTGAAATGAACCTTCAGAGAAGGCCGACTTCCTTTGTGATATCACCTAAAACTACTGATTTTAAAAGGAAAAGGGAGAAGGAGAACGCATAAAAATGAAAATTAGATCCTATGGTGATGCACCAAGATGACAGGAACAATGAGATATTTTGATTACACTTGAATACTGATGATGAACATAAGATTACACATCAAATTTGTATAAGCAATGCATTAATATGTCACAACAGGTTTGATTCACACACTTTTTCCAGAGAGGAAAATAATTTTCACAGACTAGAATCCATATGTGATTATGTAAACACAGTTTGTGATTTGTATAATGATGCTTTTGCAAAGGAAGGCATGAAAACACATAATACAGTCATGAAGGAATAAAAGAAATTCACAAAATAACTTGATTATGAACCTGAAATGCACAACACTTTGCAAGAACAAGATGGAAATCTTAACATCAATAGTTACCAAGGAAAACTTTATATATCATGCTCCAAAATGAGTTACAGAATTTTGCTAATCTAAGAGAGGACTGTAGAAGTCACAAACTTTCAAAAAAGCATAAGGAGAACTCCTTTACAAAGAGGCAAAAATGTCGTATATACAAAAATGAGGTCGGCCCCTCCGGGCTTACAAAATATCTATCTTCGGAAGAATCTACCCCCAGATCTTTTAGACAAAGTTAATGCTCTGCTCGATTGAATCCCCGTTGTCCATGTCGGTGAAGAGTCACTTCGGGAATGGTCTTCTTCAGATCTTTCTGCAACCACCTCATTTACTTCTACCCCCCCATGTTCACTCTCGAACCTCCATGAAGAGCTACATTGAATGCCCCTGAGCTTAGAGCAGATCCACCTTGCTTTTCATTTTGTTAATCTTCTTCTACCCGGTCAGACTGCCACGGCTCCTCTTTAGCTCCCTCTGATTGGTTGATCATACGCCACACGAGATTGCCAGACAATCAAGGGCTACTTAGATTGAATCGCATGTCGGTGAGACACTAATCGTGTCTCCTCGATGCGATTAGACTCTTCAACTGTTATCGACATAGCTCACAACTGTTGGCAAGACCACATAGTGAGTTCAAAAGTTATATCGACATCCACAGTGGTTGTCACCTAGACCATCAGCAAGACTTTTCGCTTTCGGGAAGACCTCATGGAGAACCCATTAGTCATACCGATATCCCCTCTTCCGTGAGCAAGTTGATCGCTATTGGCAAGACCAACATAAGTCGGGGAGATGTCACAGTGAGCCACCCTGAGTTCATTTTGTATCGGCAAGACCCTATCGAATTGGCAGGACGTCACAACGAGGCACAAAATCCTTTGGTGAGCTCACTCTTTATGTCGGGGAGACCTCTGTCAGTCGGGAAGACATTGTGGCGATATCACTCAATTCTCCCCGGGCTTATTTCCTTTCGGTGAGACCTCTTCATTTCGGGGAGACCTTACCCTAAACTCACCCCCTGTCGCTGAGACATCGCTGGGTCGACGAGACCTTTCATCGAAGACTCCTTCTTTTGCCGGGACATTTCGGATTCGCCCAGACATTTCGCCGAGAGCTCATTTTACTTCGGTAAGACCCTATTGGGTCGGTGAGACATCTTGTCGAAGTCATCTTGTTTCAGCAAGAGCTTACCCTCCTGTACACAATGGTCGGTGAGACAAATAGGTCAGGGAGACAAACGGGTCGGGGAGACTTCTCCCCGAACTCTAAAAATTATACCGAGGGCATCCTTTGTCGGCAGGACATCCACATGTCAGCCAGACTTTATGCCCAAGGAAATACTCTCTCGATGAGACTACCCTCGTTCATCGAGACATCATGTCGAGCTATTTACGTCACACCGAAGGCACAAAACATGTCGGTGTGACCTCTTGCCGTCGGTGAGACCTCATATCGATGTCGCTTCCCCTCGTTGAGCTCACCCTTCCTGTCAGAGAGACATCGCTATCTCGACAAGACCTTTTGCCGAAGGCACCATCCGCCGAGACCATATAACGATGTCATCCACATCGGCAAGACCTTTTGTTATCGGTGAGACTTCTTGCCGAAGGAAAAACACATATCGAGACTCTTCATTCTTCGGTCGGAGTTCATGCCTTCGCCGAGACATCATGGCGAATCTATTTTCCTTTGTCGAGACCATGAGTCAGTAAGACACCATACTCTCGGTAGGACCTCCTAGTGAAGCTCTCATCCTACACCGACGACATTCATTACATTGAGCCCCTTTATTTCGGCGAAACCACAAGCAATCGGTGAGACCTCCTGCCGAAGGCACCTTGCTTTGGCGAAGGCTCATTTTAGTCGGGAAGACTCTTCCTTATCATCGAGACATCACAGCGAACACAACTCCTGAGCCGAGAGCCTTTAGAGTTGGGGAGACCACCTTCGTTCACCAAGATATCACACCAAGGGCACCTCATTTTGGTGAGACCTTGCCCGGTCGGCAAGACACTATGTCGAGCTCAAATATTTTGCCGAGAGCCCCATTCGCTTTGGTGAGACTTTCCCTTGTCGACAAGACTCACGCCGAAGTCACCCGGTTACACTGAAGGCATCACCCGACGACATCCTTCTTCAGTGTGACCTCCTTTAGTCGACGAGACCTCCCAGTGAGGTCTTGATCTTTCAATGAGCTTAGACCATTTCGGGGAGACTTGATTGGTTGCCGAGACATCTTATCGATGGCATCTCCTTTCTACGAGACCTCCACCTCCTCGGCCATACCTTTCGCCGAAGTCATAACCCTATAGCGAAAGCTTCGCGATGAACAACTATCAGTATGACCCCTTTTCGAGTGGAGAGATACATGAAGACTCATGGCGACCCGAAAGTCTCAGTGACCTGAGGATTTTTGAATGAATATAGCACAACAGCCAGTCGGCAAGACATTCAGGCGGTCTCAGCGACTTTCTTCCTCATGAGCTTTGTGCCAAATCTGACTGGGGCAGGCTTCCCAAAAGACTTCCCTGTGAAATAGCATCAGATAAAAAACCTTCCCCCCAATGTAAATGTCCTATTTGGTCTTCAAGAACACCTGAAACATAATTTATCCTACCTGATTGAGCCCATAGGTGAAAATTCGGTAACATTTCTATCGACCTTTACTGGATGTTTGCCTGCTAAACACAGAAACTAGTAGCCTAGGCCTATCCATTGGGCACAGAGTCATTGGGACAACTCAAAAATAGATCTAGGGAAGTTTTGTACATGGCTATAACGCATTTGTAACTCAAGAAATAGATCACTCAGACATTTATTGAAAACAGGAAACTACAGAAGTGAAACTATTTACTATGCTTGAAACAACACTTAGGTAATGTAAACCGCATCTAAACCTACCCTACACTAACCAGTAAGAAATTGGTCAAACAAACCCATTGACAGGTTGGCTGAAATAGCTACCCATTCTTCTCAATATGAGTGACTCTCAAGCTTAATGGCAACTAAATAAAAATGGGACACAGGAAGATATTTAACAAGACGATGCACTGCCCCTTGAAAGAGGTGAATAAATTCACTTACCTTACCAAATAAACCATATGTATTGTCAACCAAAGGAGGATAAGTGAGCTAAACATAGTCTTGTTTGGCTGTCAGTGCATCTTGGATAACATTTTATGCTATACCTTCATGTGTGGGTGCATGATTCGTCCTTGGTGTTGTATTGGATTCCATCTGAGCTAGGTATCTGATTGGACAACCTCTGGTAAGGGTAAAGCTTGAACTCTCCTTGTTGATCTCTTGCTCGTGGGCGGCCTCTTCATCACCTTGTTGGCTGGAAAGGTATAACCCTTGTGGCTAACTTGATGGAAGAGTAGTAGTATCCTCAGTATGCTCATGCTTTCCAAAATGAACACTCATTCCTTCAATGGAGAAAAATGAGATGGCTTCCCCCAACACACTTTTAATTGACACATCCGCTTCTAGCTCCTCTATACACCGAATTGGAAGTTGCTTATAAAATTCATCATTACTCAAAGAAAGACATTCCAAGTCATTATTTTCTTCTTCAATGAAAGAAGGTAAAGGTTCAAATAATGAAGTGGCCTCAATGGGAGAAGAAAAAGGTTTAACTAGTTCAGCAGTCTCAAATTCCTCTACACAACAAAAAGGAAGCTCCTTCAACCAATCATGATCTTGTAAAACAGGATTATGAGGCCCCTCCTATTGTTTTGGCAATTCTGCAAGTTGTTGCTTCAGATCATCATGACTATCAACTTCTTCTAGTTCTTTGCCGTCTAATGTTGAACAAAATTGTTCAATAATAACTATACATGCTTCCTCATAAAGCTCAACATTGGCCCTCTCACTCATAACATGCTCATAGAAATCAAAATCCATACCTTGAAGAACAGTATCCGGTTCAGCTTTAGGCTTATCTTCCAAGTCTAATGTTCCATTATCTTGCTGATAACCATTTGCCAGCAACTCACCACACTGTCTAATGTCCTCCTGCTGCTTAATCCTTTGCTACTGCAATTGATAACACCTTATAGCTAGATGTAAAGGATTCACATTCTTAAGCTTTTCCCAGAGGATTAACTTATCTTGATCAATGGGTTGCTCTTGAGGAGTGATGAACTGATCTTTTTCAGGTACTACATTCTCTTGCATTGAATTGAATCCCTTAAAGCTTGGAATTTCAAACTGAGAAGACTTGCTAGGGAATTCGAGAGGTTGACTTTGTCTAAAGCTGGAAAAATTGTACTTAGGAACCTCTTGTTTGGAAAATGTTAGCCTCATTTCAACATCTTTTGTAGCCAGCTGTTGGGCAAGGTTCTATTCAAATTGCCTCTCTCTGGCATCCCATTCCTACTCACTTGTCTGAGCTTGATAAGCTTTTTGTTCTTGTTGCCAATAGATCTTCGGCTGTCCTTCAATCTCCAACATTTGTCTTTGAAAATCAAAGATTATGTCATCGATACACATGTTAACTCCTTGAGATTGGGCATGTGAACAAACATGTTGGTTGGCATTATGATGGTTTTGTTGAGACTATTGTTGGACATATATAGGCTGATGCACGAACTGAGCAAGGGTGGGAGGGTGGAAAACTTGTGGGGAATATTGATAATCTCCTGTAGCAAAGAATTTGGACTAAAAATAGCTGCATACTCATTTTGATATGGCTGATAATTGGGTATATGAGCAGAATTTTAATGAAATGAGGGATGATTAGCAGTCTCATGACAAGTTGGATGATAGAACATGTCTTCATAAAATGTAGACAATTTGGAGCATTCGTAGAAGCTGGAAATGCATTAAAATTTCTTGTACAACAAGAAAACTAGATCTGATTTTCTGGAAATAAAAACATACTAGCACTTAATCTACTTGAAACCAGTTGTTATTCTCCCAAAGTTGCCAGGTATGTAAAGAAAAATTCCTCCAAAAGGCTGAAACTACTGCTGCACACACCAAACAGCAGCAATAAAATGCATAAACATGAACTAAGAAGCAATTCACAATCCCACCAAGCATGCCAAAAATTGTTGTCTCCTGAAATTGCACCCTTACCAAGTTGCAGGACTTGATACTTCAGAGAAACATGGGATCATTTCAATGTTGTGGGTCACCTAAAGTTGAAATGAACCTCCGGAGAAGGCCGGCTTCCTTTGTGCTATCACCTAAAACTACTGATTTTAAAAGGAAAAGGGAGAAGGAGAATGCATAAAAATGAAAATTAGATCCTATGGTGATGCACCAAGATGATAGGAACAATGAGATATTTTGATTACACTTGAATACTGATGATGAACATAAGATTACACATCAAATCTATATAAGCAATGCATTAATATGTCACAATAGGTTTGATTCACACACTTTTTCCAGAGAGGAAAATAATTTTCACAGACTAGAATCCATATGTGATTATGTAAACACAGTTTGTGATTTGTATAATGATGCTTTTGCAAAGGAAGGCATGAAAACACACGATAAAGTCATGAAGGAATAAAAGAAATTCACAAAATAACTTGATTATGAACCTGAAATGCACAACACTTTGCAAGAACAAGATGGAAATCTGAACATCAATAGTTACCAAGGCAAACTTTATATATCATGTTCCAAAATGAGTTACAGAATTTTGCTAATCTGAGAGAGGATTGTAGAAGTCACAAACTTTCAAAAAAGCATAAGGCTCCTTTACAAAGAGGCAAAAATGTCGTATATACAAAAATGAGGTCGGCCCCTCCAGGCTTACAAAATATTTGTCTTCGAAAAAATCTGCCCCCAGATCTTTTAGACGAAGTTAATGATGTGCTTGATTGAATCCTTGTTGTCCATGTTGGTGAAGAGTCGCTTCCAGGAATGGTCTTCTTTAGATCTTTCTGCAACCACCTCATTTACTTCTGCCCCCCCCATGTTCACTCTTGAACCTCCATGAAGAGCTGCATTGAATGCCCCTGAGCTCAGACCAGATCCACCTTGCTTTTCATTCTATTAATCTTCTTCTACCCGGTCAGACTTCCACAACTCCTCTTTAGCTCCCTCTGATTGGTTGATCATACACCACACGAGATTGCTAGACGGTCAAGGGCTGCTTAGACTGAATTGCATGTCGGTGAGACACTAATCATGTCTCCTCGATGCGATTAGACTCTTCGGCTGTTATCGGCATAGCTCACAACCATCGACAAGACCACATAGCGAGTTCAAAAGTTATATCGACATCCACAGTGGTTGTCACCCAAACCATCGGCAAGACTTTTCACTTTCAGGAAGACCTCATAGCGAGCCCATTAGTCATACCGATATCCCCTCTTTCGTGGGCAAGTTGATCACTATCGGCAAGACCAACATCAGTCAGAGAGACGTCACAGCAAGCCACCCTAAGTTCATTTTGTATCGACAAGACCCTATCGGGTCGGCAGGATGTCATGGTGAGGCACAGAATCCTTTGGTGAGCTCACTCTTTATGTCGGGAAGACCTTGTGGTGATATCACTCTATTCTCCCCAGGCTTATTTCCTTTCGGTGAGACCTCTTCGTTTCGGGGAGACCTTACCCCGAACTCACCCCCTATCGCCAAGACATTGCTGGGTCGGCGAGACCTTTCATCGAAGACTCCTTTCGCCGGGACATTTCGGAGTCACCCAGACATTTTGCCGAGAGCTCATTTTACTTCGGTAAGACCCTATCGGGTCGGTGAGACATCTTGTCGAAGTCATCTTGTTTCAGCGAGAGCTTACCCTCTTGCACACAACGATCGACGAGACAAACAAGTCAGGGAGACAAACGGGTAGGGGAGAATTCTCCCTGAACTCTAAAAATTATACCGAGGGCATCCTTTGTCGGCAAGACATCCACATGTCGGCCAGACTTTATGCCCAAGGCAATAATCTCTCGGCCAGACTACCCTCGTTTGTCGAGACATCATGTCGAGCTATTTATGTCACACCGAAGGCATAAAACATGTCGGTGTGACCTATTGCCATCGGTGCCATCGGTGAGACCTCATATCGATGTCGCTTCCCCTCGATGAGCTCACCCTTCCTG
This sequence comes from Sequoia sempervirens, assembly GCA_007258455.2. Taxonomy (NCBI): domain Eukaryota; kingdom Viridiplantae; phylum Streptophyta; class Pinopsida; order Cupressales; family Cupressaceae; genus Sequoia; species Sequoia sempervirens. Next base: position 541,834,558 of record VDFB02000015.1, read on the forward strand.
TCAGAGAGACATCGCTATCTCGGAAAGACCTTTTGACGAAGGCACCATCCGTCGAGACCATATAACGATGTCATCCACATCAGCAAGACCTTTTGTTGTCGGTGAGACTTCTTGCCGAAGGCAAAACACATATCGAGACTCTTCATTCTTCGGTCAGAGTTCATGCCTTCACCGAGACATCATGGCGAATCTATTTTCCTTCGTCGAGACCATAAGTCAGCAAGACACCATACTCTCGGTAGGACCTCCTGGCGAAGCTCTCATCCTACACCGACGACATTCATTACATTGAGCCCCTTTATTTCGGTGAGACCACAAGCAATCGGTGAGACCTCTTGCTGAAGGCACCTTGCTTTGGTGAAGGATCATTTTAGTCAGGAAGACTCTTCCTTATCACCGAGACATCGCAGTGAACACAACTCCTGTGCTAAGATCCTTTAGAGTCGGGGAGACCACCTTCATTCGCCAAGATATCACACTGAGGGCACCTCGTTTCGGCGAGACCTTGCCCTATCGACAAGACACTACGCTGAGCTCAAATCTTTCGCCAAGAGCCCCATTCGCTTTGGTGAGACTTTCCCTCATCAGCAGGACTCATGTCGAAGTCACTTAGTTACACCGAAGGCATCACCCGACGACATCCTTCTTCGATGTGACCTCCTTTACTCGGCGAGACCTCCCAGCGAGGTCTCGATCTTTCAATGAGCTTAGACCATTTTGGGGAGACTTGATTGGTTGCCGATACATCTTGTCGATGGCATCTCCTTTCTGCGAGACCTCCACCTCCTCAGCCAGACCTTTCGCCGAAGTCGTAACCCTATAGCAAAAGCTTTGTGGTGAACAACTGTCGATATGACCCCTTTTCGAGCAGAGAGATACATGAAGACTCATGGCGACCCGAAAGTCTCAGCGACCTGAGGATTTTTGAATGAATATAGCACAACAACCAGTCGGTAAGACATCCATGTGGTCTCAGCGACTTTCTTCCTCAGGAGCTTTGTGCCAAATCTGACTGTGGAAGGCTTCCCAAAAGACTTCCTTGTGAAATAGCATCAGATAAAAAACCTTCCCCCCGATGCAAATGTCCTATTTGGTCTTCAAGAACACCTGAAACATAATTTATCCTGCCTGATTGAGCCCGTAGGTGAAAATCCGGTAACAAGTGAATGCTTCACAAAGTGGATAGAAGTAATTACATTAACTTACATCACCAATAAACAAATATCCAAGTTCATCTTGAATTATCTGATATGTCGATAAGGAATTCCCCAAACCATCATAATGGACAATGGAACCCTATTCAAAAACCAAGATTTCCAAGAGATTTGTTCACAGTTTTCTATCCAGCACATATTCTCCACGCCCTATTATCCCCAAGTAAACGATTAGGCTAAAGAATCTAACAAAACCATTTTGAAGATACTAAAATAGACTGTTAATGATGATGGCCATGATTGGCACTTGCAACTAAACCCATCCCTATGGGATTACCGAAGTAGTATTCATACACCTACATGTGCCACACCTTTCTCCTTAGTCTACGGATTTGAAGTTGTCTTATCTATTGAAGTTGAAATCCCCTCACTACGAATATCACTCAAAGGCATGGTCGACAATGAAGAATATCAAGTGTCCAAATTAAATGAGTTGTAAATCCTAGATAAAAGGCATTTGAGTGTGTTAAACCATCTTTGGGTTTATCAAAATCGGCTCAAATGAAGCTACAATAAAAACATAAAAAACAAAAACTTTCAGCTTTATCAGAATCGGCTCAAATGAAGCTACAATAAAAAGATCAAAAATAGAAACTTTTAGGTTGGTGACTTAGTAATCAAATAGAATCAAAAGGTACACCTGAATCAAGATGGAAAAGGTAAGTTTTAACCCAATTGGCTAGGTCCATTCATCATAACAGCAAGCTATGGCTCTGGAGCTTATCAATTGGCTACTCCTAAATGAGAACGTTTAGTTGAACCAGTAAACAACAACCATCTTAAAAAGTTATATACTTGAACACATCAGAGTACCCCAAGCAAAAGGCTAAAAATCCAAAATTTTAAATTTTAAAAAGAAAAATCAAAAAGCAAGAAAAATAGTAAAGAGAAATAGAACTTTCTTTAAGTGAAAACCACTTTGTGGTGCTTCTAGAACAAGTACCATAGTGAAAACTTGGAAAATAGGTGCTACATTTGAATAAGACTTGCATCATTATCTATCAACACTATCTGAAGCATCCACCCATCTGTCCTATAATAAAACATGTGTCCAACCATGGCTCATAACTGATCAAGTGTCGAACCTTGTTGCACCATCAACATCTGTCTCCCCTAATAAAGGTAATCTTGCCTCAAACTAGGGGAAACTTCCTGAAAATTGTAGCAGATTGGATCCTTGTATGTCCCATCATGGTCAAAAACTATCAAAATAAAAAACATCTAGAAAACAAACAAAATAAAAAAACAAAGTCTAAAACATCAAAATCCCAAAAACATGTTATGCTTTTGAGTCAACACCAGTCAAACTACATGGTCTCTGTGTGTATAATGTAGGCAAGGCTTATCAACCACTGAGGTCGTAGGTCAGTCCCCTTAGGTTTCTATCATGCTTTCTTTTAACTTAGTCAAAAAAATTCAAAATTTAAAAACATTCAAAAAATAGAAAAACATCAAAAACATGTTCTTATCAAACCAAGCAAACTATAAGCCTTTGCATGTACAACGTAGGTAAGGCTTATCTTTGATGAGCCCTTGAGGCCCTAGGTTAGTCCCCTAAAAACAACAAAAACATCATATAAACTCATAAAACCGAAAAGATCTTACCTCTGTCATCACCAAACACAATAAAATTTTCATCCATAATCAACAAATCGTCACACTCACCCTTTTGACAAATGCAAACAAAAAACAAAACAAACATCAAAATCAAAAATTCCAAAGTGAAGATTAAAACAATTAGACAACTATCAAGTGACAACAATCCCAAAGCATTAACTACCTAACTATTAATAATTCACCAACATCCTGAGATATGTCTTAACGAATAAAACATTCCTACAATAGACATCATCAACACTGGATAACAACTTGAAACTTCAAAACAGATATGGAAAGTGATACTACAACATTGTTTATCTTTTTATAGTCTTATATTTTTTTATTTATCGTAATACCACATTCCTAGGATCTCTCGAGGATGTCCATAAGGATTTATAGAAGAAGGAATGGTGGTATTAACTGTCGATTTTATGTTAGTTTTGTTTGAAAAATGTTTTTGTGATACTACCATACTTGCTTTGTTTGGTGTGTGGAAGTTGTTTTAACATAATTCATGTAGCGGTTGCATGTTAGTTATTTCATTCCTCTCTGCTTAACTGGTCTGAAAAGCTTTAACACAAATCAACCATATATCCTAACAAGGTTTTTGTATGTCTAGTATGAGCAAGAAAATTCTTCGTATGCCAAGTCAAAGTCCACGCAATGGATACAAAGCCACCTTGGTTATTAATACCTCGGTGCATCGTGTTTGTTTTCTACATCAAAAAGGATTGTTAAAGATACAAAGCCTCTATGCAAAGAAAAAGCAACTCATCAGACTCTAACAACATCAAATTTCTATCTATCATCCAACATTTATTTTAACAGCTCCATCCTCCATCAAAATATCATTAGTACCACATCCATCCTGCATTCACAATTTTGTCAATACATATCATGATGATAATAAAGTAATAAAAACATCATGCATCATGTATGATCATACATCACATATATCATACATCACATATATAAGATAACATCCATCCATCCACATCATATGCATACAAATAGAAAAGTACAAAAAATATAAGCATATATATATATATATCATTATCCATAATCATCACATAAAACATAATGAAGCCAAATCAAAACATGGTATATCTCATATATCATCAAAACTGAGAATGCCATATACATCATAATGTAACATGTGTGATATCATATAAAAAAATACATATATACGAGGCCTTGACTTGGTCAATGAATGTATATACAAAATCATGTCTACAACAATGTCTCTGAAATAATATACAACATAATGATCAAGTACAAATAACTCCTACTACCCGGCCGGAGGTGGAGATCTCTAATGGTCATGACTTTGTTGCAGAGAAGGCTATGACATAACTAGCGGTTGATCTAGCTACCTCAATGATTGATCACCCAAATCGGCTACACCATTAGTTGTACTAGGCTCGCCAAAGCGAGGACATCTATGTGCTCTGGGAACCGATACCTCATACAAAGTTTGATAATAAGTGGCCTCTCTCATATACTGATCCCACTCTGCTCTGAGAGCATTGTGCTTTGCTCTGAGGGTATCCCTCTTAGCTATAATCACTTGTACCTGTGCCTCAATGGCATGACGTCAGCCATCCTCAGTGTCCTTCTTTGCATTGAAGTCGTCCCTCTCTTGCCTAGTCATATCTCGCTCATTAGTCAATACTGCCACGTGTGCCTCAATGGCCTATCGTTGCACAACCTCTGCATCTTAGGAAACTATCAACTATACTATCTGAGCCACCACTATTGCATCACTAGGTGGAGGAGGAGGACCCTGTGCCTAATACTGCTACATGGGATCATCATGTCCATCCTACTGCTCATCTTTTCTGGCTCTGTCAAGCTTTGCCACAGCGATCCTAACTGTTGTACATCTCCCCATGATGGTTGGTAATCCCTGCTCTCCCAACAACTAGCATGACGTGAGCAGGATCTATGAACCGAAGAGGAACCTGTCGAGCCCACCATTGATCATAATTTGGATTAGTACCTACATCTGTAGGTCCAGTAGGCCACCCCCATCCAAATGGGGCAAGTACTCTAAACTCGACAACAATTGCATCATGATCTGCCTGCAATCCCCACACTCAAACCTCTTAGGTGGTCCTGCCAAAATGAGCCTGGTAATCATCTCCAAAATGGCTCTATCTCTTGCTAAACTAGCGGAGCACTCAATCAGGTAAATATCGCTCAAGCAAAGAATGCACTCAGTTGATCAACCAATGAGTCTATCTACAAAATGGAAGTTGCTCTTGATCGTTGTGCCATGCATCGTAATCCAACCACGACCTCCAAATAAAACCTAGCATATCATCTATCATGTGATGCCAGTAATGAAGCTGACCAAGCCAAGTGTAATGAAGAAAATCACTGTATTTGTAAGAGTAGGGATCCTCTAGATCCTAATCCAAGATATACCATATTCAAGCCTAGTGATTGGGATATGCTCCCAAACCCACACATGCAATAAGGTGACACTAACAGAAATCGAACTACCTCCACAATAGGTGACCTTGTGTATATCTTTGTAATGATGTGCAAGGAGACACAAGCCCCATGCATACCTAGTGCCATGCTCAAAAATATTCTCAATGTATATGCCCCAACCAATGGGAAACTATCGACCCCATCGATCGAGAATGATGAGCCTTGAAACCAAAGCACATAGAACCAATGAAACAAGATCTGCACTACCCATGAATGGAGACAATTCTATCTCTGACTCCCAAACTCGAAGATGCCTAACACCAAGGACTCACTGCATAGCACGTGTCCCCTGTCTTATGGAATAGGTCACAAGCTCTCCATGGATCAAAATGTGGAGGATCCTCCATGAATCCTCTAAGGTGACGGTGGCCTCATCAGTCGACAAATGAAAGGACAACAACTCAGAGTTTCACCTCTCAATGAGAATGGTCATCATCACCCTATGACATCTAATAACTGGCATGTAACAAATATGTCTCAAATCCACAACGTTTAGCACATCTCGAGCTCAAGCTCGTGAAAACTGGTGATCAAATCAAACAATGCATGCAACTATCGCTCTCTCGAGTAAAGTCGTTTGAGATCTGCCTATAAACATTCAACCCACAATATTAATAAATTGCTACAAAAACATGACATGAACCTAAAAAAATGAACAAGCTGGCTCAAACTTCCAAAAATAGAAATAGTGGTCATCTTTTTAGCAAAAGTGATTATCTTTTTGGAAAAAGTAGTCAAAATAGTCAAAAGCGGTTTGATTTTTGTCAAAAGCAATAAAGAAACTCAAAAGCGCTAAAAATGGTAAAAGTGAACATATTTCTCAAAAGCAAACAATTATCACAAAGGCGGCTATTTTACATGAGGAAAGTCAAAAGTGAACATTTGTAACGAAGGCGAAAACAAAGGTGAACATTTGAGCCAAAAGCAAACAAGTAAATCAATTGCGAACAGAAAACTCAAAAGTGACACAGTTATAAACTACAAAGGTAGTCATTTTGATGCAAAAGCATTAAAAACATAGAATTACCGAGCTATCGCCTAAAATGATTTCATGCATTAATTACTCAAAAACAAAAATAGGAAAATAGGAAAGGAAAGGGTACATACCAGTGCATCAACGCCAGTAGGACGCATGAACTCACGAACCACATCTGCGTGATGTGGGGCTCCTCAAATCCTCTCCATAGCACCTCGACAATCATAAAATCATGAAATCTAGAGGCAAGAAATTACTATAAGGCTCAAAATGAAAATGAGGTAAATTAAACCCTAATTACCTATTTTAATCCCCCAAACCCTAATTTTTTACCTAGGAAACCCTCCTAGGTTGAAATTATGAGCTCCCAGGAACATCTGAACTATCAATGAGGGTCCTATAAGGTTAATTTTTTGTCCTCTACACATCTAAACTAAAATAAAATATTGTCACGAACCCTACCCAAAAACTGATTTTTTGGCCAGCCTCTCGAGGGGGCAGCCCAGCGTCTTACCATCTTTCTGCTAACCGCTAGGGCACAGTGGGGCATATAATTTTTTTCAAATCTTGATCTTAACATTGAATTCTTTGAAACAAAGCAACCAGTACTTTGTCTCAAAGAGGGGAAAAATGTAGACATGTAAAAATGACCCAACACTTATCGCACATCCTAAATGACATTTTCTCATCATCGACATCATTATCACCTAATATCACTACATTTCACATCATTTACATCAAAAACCCTAATTTCCTCTATTAATTGAATTTAATATTACATTATTTAATTAATTCACTTTTTCATCATTTTTTACTAATTAAATAAATTTCATTTATTTAATAAAGTCCTAATCTAGCATTATTCCTCTTGATTAATTAAATAACATTAATTATTTAATTTTGTCACTAATTAGTTAATTAATTAATTAATTACCCTCACCCACTTTCATGATTGAGAAAATTATGGTCACCGATTGCTCACTCTGATTGGCTGACTGATTCATCTATTTCCTAACGAATTCATCTATTATTCAATCTTACTGAAGGCTCACCTTAATTTCTTCAATCCCACTGAAGGCTCAACTTGATTTCTTCAATCCCACTGAAGGCTCAACATGATTTCTTCAATTCCACTGAACACTCAAATTGATTTTATCAATCACACCGATTACGTAATCAAAATCCATTGATTCTTCCCATCTAATTCCTCTCAATGCTTTTGAACCATTGATTAGGATATTCTACTACGCGATCTCGATCGTTCATCTCGAAACCCAAAATCTATATAACAATCATCTTCTTCCTCAAAAACAATTAAAGAATTGACATCTTTTGCACAATGAAGTAATGCCGAATTGACAATCAATTTCACACAAGCTTTTACACACATCTTTGATCAGCATCACAAAACTTTGAAGCATTTTCAATGCACAAATGGAGGCTTCGCATTGATACAACAATGATCCAACATAATTGCGAATACACTTCAACACGAGATGGGTAAAAACATTAGTTAATTGAATTCTTTGCATGTTCTTTGATTGCATTGCTTTTAGTTCATTGAATTTAGTAATCTCATATTGTTCATTTCGTGAGTAAAGGTAATGAATCTTGATCTTTCATTTGAATTAGATTATTTTAATTCATTTATGTTTGATTATCTTACGCTTATCGATTTCCCCCTTACACACTAACATTCTTATATTTTTTGATTAATGAATAACCAAGTCCTTGATATCTAGGATTATCAGAAAATTGTACTAGTTCCAAAATACCCTATTCATGTAGGCCTAATCCCTTTCCTTTATACTACATCCTTTGACAGATCTTGTTTGCAATAGGAGATTTGTTGTTCTGATAACAAGATGCTAACTCTTATTTCTGTTGTTGGAAATCATCAATGGTTGTAATCTTCTCATTATTAAGAAGTATTTCTTTAACAAAAGTGAGTGATCCAAGTTGATAGGATACTGGTGCTTCATCAATGGTTGTCATTTAGCTTCCTGATTGGTATCTTCAACCTAATTTTGCAAAATATTGGATTTTGATGGTTCTTCAAGAGATATCAGTGCTTCAAAGTCAATGTAAAAACCTTCTTCATGGTCATCTTTTGAAATGTCACAATAAAGTCTGGTGAATTTGACTATAGCTTGAACATTTACAAATATGTCTAGAGTAGGAGACTCTTGTTCTAGAGGAATATCATCTATGTGTCTAGTGGAAGCAAGTGTCTCATCTACAGAAGTGGAGGTGATTGGAATAAGGATGAGATCAACATTAGTTTTTGAATCATGGATGACATGGAAAGGAATAATAAGATCTTGGTCAAGGATATGATGTGATGGTAGGATTTGAATAACTTGATCTTGATTAGTTTTAGGGACTTCTACTTGATGCTTTGGACAGTTTTCTTGACATAGATTAGGTTCATATAATGTGGTAGGAATAAAGGACTCTTGGGTAGTCTCAATATGTGGGCATGGTGGTAATGGATTTTGAATAAGAATTTTTGGAGTAGGCATGATGGGTGATAGGATGCATGATGGTATTTGGTCTAAAATTTCATGATTATGGATTGGTTTTGTATCAAATAGTGGTTCATCTATTGTGGATAACCCTTGGGGGAAATCCTAGAAGGTTTTATTATTGGATGATTCAATTAATGGGGATGATATGGGTTGATGTTGTAAAGGTTCCAATGATGAAGGAATGGAAGGAGAGACGAGGGCTTCTTGTGGGCATGCTTCTTCAAGACATCCTATTATGAATTCAAACATGAGGTGGACATGTTATGGCCATTGCTAGAGATAAGTAATTGGTTTTGATCTTGCTTGGGAAAATTATATTGATACATGTCTAATTTCGCATCATGTGAGCTACAAATACTTTTGATGTGATTATTATTCGATGGGTTGGTATTTTGGAGAGGAAGATCTTGAGTTACCTTGATAGGTGATGGAGGAAATGATGGTGGAAGAGGTTTGGATGATGTAGGATTAGCCATATGACAGGATTTCCTAACTTTGTTTTCATGTTGTAGTTGAACATTCTTTTTTATGCTTCTTAGGATATCATTGACTAGTGTGCTTTTCTTGAATGGATTTGTGCATTGGGATGTTTGTTGGAAAAGTGTCAACTAATTTGACAAGTGAACTTAGGGAAATATGATGTATATTTTGATCTTGATGATGATTTTGAAACCCTTGACGTTGTTGTAATGCTACTTGATGTTGTTGTGACCCTTGATAAGAGTGATTTTAATATGGATGTTGAGGGTTTTGATTTTGATGTGGTATTTGACTTTGTTGAGGCATGAACGAATTCATCCATAATTCACTATGTGAGGATTTGACATGTTTTTGTTTGGGATGTATTGATTTGGCAATATGATGTTGGATTGAGGAAGATTCATGCTTTGATAATAGACTTGTATGTTTTGACATACATTGAAATCTTCCATGTTACAAGATGCTCCAAAACATTGATTAGGGGAATCCATAGTTGATATTTCATTGAAATTTGTAGGATATGATGACCCCATGTAGTGGTTGTATGGAAGTGAGCTTGGATAATGAAGTAGTATCAACATGATTTTATAATTTCAAGATTGATTTTGCATAGACCTTTAGATGGCCTTTGATCAATGTTTGAATGATGAAAGAATGTGTCACCTTAGGAGATGTTTTGTAATGAATGACCTAGTGAAAAGATTTGATTACCTCAAATTTTGATAATGATAACACTTTGATTGATTTTGGACCAATGATGAATGATTGATATGGATGAGTGAAGGATGTGAAACTTTTGATTTTGACAATGTTTTGACACTTGATTTTTTTTGGATGTTGATCATGTTGATGATGACAAACTTGCAAACCTTGAGATTAGACTTATGACTCCAAGGTAAGTTTGTCAAAAAGGATGATCACTAATCCAACCAAACTTGAAAATAGATTGTTTCAAGTATGAAATTAAACTAGTTGAGAGGATTAAAGATTCAAGTCTTAATGATTATTGTCAAAATGGTCAAGTTGTTTGTTTGGAGATGAAATGTTTTTTATGATGGTTTGATGGATAAGTTGGTGGATAGTGGATTGATTTTTTATTTTTCAAATGTTTTTGGAATTTTTTTGAAATTTTTGGATGAATGCAAGACTAGCATGAATTTTAATCTATGTTTTTGGGTGTTCTAATGAAATTTGGGATGAATGCAAAGATCTTTTGGAATTTTGACTTTGGATCCTAGAATGTGACCACCTAGACAATTTTTTTAGTTTTAGACTAATGCAACCAAGTGAAAGATCCTAAAATATCAAGATGATGATGATGGTTTGATAGAAAAATTGATTCCACATCTAGACGTATGAGTTGGGTTTCAGATTTTTCCGGTGAGGGTAGATTTGTAAAAGGATGAGGCTTTTGACGATTTTTCTAAATGGTAACTCTACACCTTGACCTTTCGAATTTATTTTTGGTTTCCAAACTTTCTGATTTTCGAGAAAAAAAATTCTTAAGGAGTTATGAAAATGATACTAGAATGATGCTAAAGTGATACTAAGTTTTACCTAAGAAATCTAAAGATGCTAAAAAATGTAGTAAATAGTGAATGCTTTTATTTTGATTTTTTTGATTTCTAAAATCTATGATTTTTGGCCCCATTTTTTCTTACCAAGTAAATGAGATGTTTTAAACCAAAAATGTGGTGTTTTCAAGTTTTGTGATTGTGCTTCTATAGACTGCGACTGCGGTGCAGTCAAGCATAGATGCATTGTAAGATTCCTCACTTGTGTCACATATAGTTGTGGTTTCAAATTTTTTTCTAAGGAAAAAAAAGTTTACTAACAAAGTTGTAGTATATTACCAAATGATTGTGTTGCACAAGCCAACAGATACGTCGCATTGTTCTGCAACATAGATACTCAGTTGCAGAGTATAGGCTAACAATTGTGGTGCAATAGTTTAAGTAAACAAAACAAACTCTAGGAATCCTTATTTTTTTGTTTTTTTTTTAAAGTGTGGAGAAATGACACAAACACAAAAAATAGTCATCTTGAGAAGTAATTAATAAATTTTATCAACTTGTTTTTTGATACCCAATGATAGAACATTTAAACTTTGGTCAACACAACAATTAAAAACATGCACAACCTATAGTAGTGGTAGATCTGGTTGCTAGTTCCAGTTTGATGATAGTTTTGACAAGTTTGCAAGTTGAAAGTTTAGGTCCAATGTTTAAGGTGATTTGTTTGAAAGATCAAGTGATACACACAACAGACAAAGTATGCAATAACTGACTTAATAGGTAAGGGGGGTATTTCACAATTTTTCTTCCATAAAGCTTACTAAGAAATATTTGATAAATACATTCCTATTTAGTCAAGTGGTTACATCTCTTGAGTCAGGTCTGCATGATAAAATACCTAGCTTGAATGGATGACTAGAGTATGCACGCATACATGATACACCTCTAACCTTGAAAGGGAAAAAGCTCCTCACAAGGTGTTTTTCTCCTCAACAAGTAATCAATACACAACGAATATCTTCATGGAATGAACAGCTATCCCATTCCACCTTCTCAAGAAATGTTTTGAAAAAACTTGGCCTTGGCTTCTAAGTAGAACGGTTTGTAATGACTTAGTGAACACCAAAGGTATACTTCAGATGCGAGACACTAAAGTCTCTAGCCGACCTACATGTGGTCTATACACCCACATAAAAATTGACACACAAGGTATAACATCCCTAGATACATGCTACTCACTTTCATTTTTGCACTTTTATATAGCCCACCCAAACACATGCTTCGAGGTCACCTTGAGTTCTCTGTTGCGGGATGTGTCTCAAGGCAGGCCCCTCTACTAAAAAAAAGTTGTGAAGTTTAGTGTGTGATTTCTCGTCACCCAGGATCACACAAGTGCCTAAGGGGAGAGGATACTATGTGTGAAACCTCTTCATGCAAGCACACCAAACATGGAAATTAAGTAGTTATTTTTAAAGCCCAAACGAGATGCAATTTGTTTGTTCTTTTTAACACCCAAAGAAAAGTGGCATTTTCAAGAACACTATTAATTTTAACCCACAAAAAATTTTGATAGTTTTTTTTTGTTCATTTTAAGTGCACCAAAATAAACGTGAGACATCTATGTCAATTTTTTAAACACCAAAAACTAAATGTGTGTGTTCGTTTTAGAGCCCAAATTCAAAGTGTGAGACATTCACATCAATTTTTAAACACCATTTAAACTAAATGTGTGTTCTTTTTAAAACTCAAAAATTTAAGTGTGAAAGCTACTCCTCTAATTCACCACAAGCTACAAGCAATGAGATTAGTAAAACGAAAACATTATTCTACTATTGAAAAGAAAAGACATGAAAAGAAGATAGTCATCATACTACCTTTATGTTTTCTTCAACAGTCAATTGTGGTGTTGAGAAATGCAATTGTGTCACACTGAATGCGGTTTAGTAAGTGTCGACTGTAGTGTATTGCCAGTCAACTATGGTAGATTGTTAGGTGATTGCGTTATACTATCAAGCAAATGCGGCTTATGGAAACTTGGATGTGCCACTCTGTCAAAACCTCTAATTGACACAAAAAAATGTAGTAACAAATGTGACATGACAATCTTCACATGATGTGCTATTTTTAATGATTGCATCACACAGAATTGCGATTGTGGTTTACGATCATGCATTACATCATAAAAATTCATGAATACGTCTTATTTTAGGTGTAACTGCACAAATTTCTAAAATTCATACAAGTTTGTTAAAAATCCCATTTCTTTGTGTGTCAGGTTCACCAAATGTAAGATCAAAAATTAAAGGTTTTAATAAACATTAAGCATGAATCTATTCAAAGCAATCACTAAACCATGAATTCAATGCTAAGCTCAAATCAAATCTTTCAATAAAGAACAAATGCAACATAGAAATGTAACCAAATGATACAATTTTACCTTCCTTTCTATGCTACCTTTGAATCACCTTCATTGTTTCTCTTGGGTGTGTGCAAGAAGTTGAGTTCACTTATTGGCCCAAAACTGGAAGCGTTTTCCCTAATTTTCAAAATTTATTACATTTGACCTTAAAATTTGAAGCATTTAGAGATGGAATCTTTAAAAAAGTCATTAATCATAAAATGTAGTAATCAAAGTCTAGTTTCCAAATATGTAATTTATTTTAATACCCAGACGATACAAATTGATTTTCAATAGGTGTTTCTAAAAACCACTGTTTAAAGTCACTTCTTTTTTACCATACCATGCACATGTACGTCATCCATATTTTAACCTAAATAATCGTATTTTTCTAAATCCTTTTGGGAAAGGATTTGTAACTCATTGAAGCACATTTTTGATATTTTTTTGTAAATTTTTATTGAATTTTTTTGTTAATTTTTTATTGGCCATATTCGTTGTTTTAAAAAATTGCCATGTACCTCACACATAAGATGGCCTAAACTTGGGTTGACCCGGCAGTGCAACGGTTAAGTTGCAAGGGCACCAGCTGGGTTGTCTAAGGTTCAAATCCCACGCCTTACTTTGGTGGAGCAAAAACTTAAAGTTGGTTTCAACACCATCGGGCCCGATGGAGCGAAAGCTTAAAGTTGGTTTTGACACCATCAAGTCACAAGGTTGTGGTTGTTTTCAGGGTGCTACCCCTTAGCAACGATTTACCAAACAAAAAAAAAAAGATGGCCTAAACTTATCATTTTTGAATTTTTTTTCAAATTGAAAAGAATTATCTTAAGTATATTTTTGTATAATTCATTTTTTTTAAATTATGTAATAAAAAATTATTAAAATACTAAAAAACACTGATATTTCAAGTTTATGGACCAATTTCATCATAAATTAATTGAAAAATAGAAAAAATAATTCAATTGTAAAAAAAACTATATATTTGGAATCTACACTATCTCATCTATAATGGGTTTTAATTTCGTCAAAAAATTATTTTAAAAAGGTCTTTAGACATATACATGTCCAAAGTCACTATTTTCTTGTGACATTGACATGACCTTCAAGTTGCAGGTCAAACTAGGTCCAAAGCTTAGGTTCAGGTCCCCAAGCCTTTTCTTGAACCGAAAAACAAGGCAAAAACCTGACCAAAAATTCAAATTTTAAAGGGATCTCGTTCCCTTTTCATAAAAAAAATATTTTTTTTATGAAACGGGATCCCATTTTTTGGTCAAGGCCTTGAAGCGAAATGGGATCCCATTTTGTTTTGCTCAATTTTTGGTTTTTTTCTAAGTCTGTAACTTCCACCTTAAGTGGACTCAACTTCGTGCTTTCACCCTCTCCATTTGTATCCTTAAATAATGCTCTCAGATTTTGTATGCTAAATGTTGCTTCAAGCTTAAAATGCTATAATACGATAAAGGATGCCAAATATCGAGAATTTGTGGTTAGCCAAAAATGAGAGAAGGATTCTTTTATAAAAATGCTTATTTCAAATGAATGATTTGGATGAAAAGATCAAAGATCAAGATCAACGGTCAATGTCTATTGAGAGGAAACATATTGAGTAGTTAATTGACTTGATTAATCCAATTAAGGGAATTGATTGGATAATTAGTAGAAATTTGATATATTAATTAGTGAGATTGGAATAATTGGTGGAAATGGATATATTGATTAGTGGGATTGGAATAGTTGGTGAAAATGATTGATTAGTCAGCAAATTAGATTGAATAATCAATGGATCTGTGATTTGATTTATCAAAATGTGTGAGAATAAATAATTAATTAATTTTGAGAGTGTTAGCGAATGGAATGGCTCGGACAAATATGCTTAGAAAAATGACTCTTGACCCAGATGTAGCACTAGCAAAAATCCGCTAACAGCTCCAAAAAGACCACAATTGCATTTGTGGCTTTCCTCTGAATTTTTTTGAGGTACAACTCCCTCACCAGATTTTCAATGAATTTATCTAATCTAATGAATAAGGGTATGCTTTTAACCAGAAAGCAGGAAAGGTGACTAATGATAGTTCATAAATATGTTCAGCTAACGTGGAAAGCATAAATCAAAGCCATCAATGATCAACACAAAGATTGAAAACCTATGACCATCCAATCAAAGAGATAAAATCAAACTGTGATAAATGAATGTTATATAGCTTATCTTTCAAAGAAGACACAATTATATCATATGCATAATACCAAGATCAGCATACTAAGTATCATTAAATTCATAACACACAGATTATAAATCATTACAGTCTGAAATAAATGCTAACCCCTCTTAATAACACCACCAGGTGTATATTCAAAAATTCCCCATCTTCTTTTACATTTTCAAATTTATAGCAAAGGAAAATCCACTGGATGGTCACCAAAGTCGTTACTAAATTGGTGGCCTTCTTGTTTTTCCAATGTTTCTTGAGAATTGCTAAATCAATTGGAAGAATCAATCTTAGCAGAGGAATAGACATCGGTAAGGAAAAACCGATCTTGATCTTACCAATAACCGTCGAATGACCTTTCACACAACCAAACAATTAATGCAACATCTAGGAATATCAAGCAGTAGCACGTGTATGTTGCTTGATGGGAAATTGTAATTTAAACCAACTCAAATCAGCCATAAATTAGGACTAAATTGTCATCTCATCAAACTTAGGAGAACACACCAATGTCTAACCAATCTTCTATAAATTCAACCAATGTCACCTTTCTTTGTCAATCAATAGCATCAAACATGGCAAGTTCTCATAGTGACGGTAACTCTACCAATGACTACATTGTCTTGGAAGAGATCGAATGCAGTCTATTGTTTAGGCATATATCGGACCAGCTGAAAGAGGTTTCCATGGTGCAGAGTGAGATAGAAGAAGTGCTCCGCAACATTCTGGGAAAGGCATTCTTGAGCCAAGCCCATGTACACAACACAACCATGTTGGAGCATTTCATATATACAATCATCAGGACTTCTAGTTGTCACGACTAGGGTGTGAGAGCACTGGAGCACCTGGTAAAGCCCGAGTTTCATCATCGAGTCAATGTGGCGATCAACAGGTTTAACCACTACCCTCGGAATGGATTGATAGCTAACGCCATCTGCATTGCGTTGGCCCTTCAAGATGAGACTTAAGAGGAAGTTGTGGCTCTTCTGTGCACAGGAGTTGTAAGAAATGATATGGGACTTTTTGCACAATTCCTCCAGTCACACGAGAATCTACTATCACCAACTCAAGTTGAATGCCTACAGACTGTTACTGAGGGCATTTGTGTCTTGATATTTTCTCTGTGTACCTGAGAGGAAATGCCTCTTTTTTTCTTTTGTCCATGACATGAACTTTTGTAGTCTTGAATCAGACAATTTTGTAGTGCCAATGCAATGTAAAAACGTTTATATATATATATATAATATTTCTTTTGATATCACCATGTCTTTGTATGCATGGCTTCATTGATTTCATGTTCATATTGTACTTGACAATGTTGGTTTCTTTTCTGTATGATGCGCTGGTTAGGTGAATTAGGCTTACTGTATCACTGAAAACCTTCTAGGTGGCGAAATGGGTAGTTCACATAACTTAATAAAACTTCGCCTAGGTTTCGAACAGTCTAAAGAATGCCGCCTAAAGGTATGACTTGTGGGTGAAGTTTCTAGATTCTGACACATGACAACTCATCAATCGGATTATTAACATACATACACCCACTCTTGAAGGAAAAGGTAAGTTCAAAAATGGTAAGAAAACACTTCCTAGTGAGAAACAAACAATGCAAGCGAAAAAATGACAGGTTCGAAGAATAAACAAAAACCCCACTTAAGTTTAAGACAACAAAAAGCCGCCTAAACACAAGTTTAAGTAACAAACTTGGGCGAAAAGAAAAGATAGTTAGAAAAAAAGAAGGGGGTCCTATTTACGGGTAATAGAGAGGAATGTGCAAATAGAGATTGAATCAATAAACAAAATTTTATTTATTAATAGATCATGTTGAGTGAATATTGGAGAATTAAATAATAAAGTTAATTATTTAATTTGGAAGAGGGAAAGTAGACTAATTAAATAATTAATGATAACTATTTAATTAAATTAGAAGAATAAATAATATTAGAGACATAATTAAATAATTAATGTTTATTTAATTAATCGGGAGGAATAAGGTTAAATCGAGACTTTATTAAATAAATATGATTTATTTAACTAGTCAGAAATAGGATGAATTAATTAAATAATTTTAAATTACTTAATTAATAGTGGAATATGAGAAATGATAATAATTAAATAATATTGTATTATTTAATCATTTAGGGGAAGATGGGTGAGAGTTAGTCAAAAAGTGGTGTTCGTAGGTAAGGACAATTTAGGGTATCTACAACAAGCAGTGTGTAGTGTCAATTGTATAATGTGAAGGTTACCGTGTGTCATAAAGTGCAACTTAAAAAAGTCAACATGTTTTCAAACCTCCTATTTATGATAAGACATAACTATACAAATCTATGTTTGCATTTCATGGCATTCTTTGTGTATAAGAAATTACAGGTTTTAAAACATTGTGTGTTTTGCAACCTACATTTCATTTGTCCAAATTTATTTTAAAACCTAGACAAATAAGAAACCAAAAAAAATATTAGAATTGGTTCACATTTTTACTCACCCAAAAAACTATGAATGACAATAAATTAAAGTAGTTTCACCATAACTGTAAACAAAGACCATGATATTATAAACTAGAAAGGAAGCTGAATTATTCACATTCTACCATAGAAAACAAAACTTCGATGTAGGATAATTTCTCTTTACTAAATGGCGGAGATAGGCGCGCAGCGAGAGTTTCAGGGGAAAGATCTGCAGGGGAAAGTCTGCAGGGCAACAGGGGCGATGTCCAGTGGGACAGACAGGAGGAATGTAGAAACCGAAATAGGAAGGGGTGGGGAGATGAAATGGAGTGGGAGGAACCAATGGACGTGTTTAGGGCCAGGGTTAAAAATGGCGGAATTGCGTACGAAAACAATGGTTCATGGAATCAGTTTGGGTGTTACAGGCCACAGTGGGTGTGGGAGAAAGGTAGATGGGTTGATAAGTGTTTTTCGTGAAATGTTGGACAAAATAGGGAGGGCGGGTATAGGAATAACCATTGGACGCAGGAAGCTCCCAGATTTGGGAAGATGGTATATGACAAGACTCCAGCGTTTAAAAGCGGGAGACAGGAGCCCCCATGGATATGGCCTTATCGTTATGGGTTTCTTAGAAAGCATGGAGGGAGAATGAGGGGAGTTGGACAGCCAGTAAATAGTGATAAATTTTGAGGTAAGATGACTGGTTGGGGTAGAGAAGAGATAAGCTTGAGCAGGGTGGAGGCAAGGCAATGGCGGAGAAAGGATATGGGCGCAGGTAGGAAGGAAAAGGCTTCGCATATGAGCAGTGATAAAGGTGAGTCATCGATTGATCCTAAACCCACATTATGTCTGGAAATAGATATAGTTAAGGAAACTAGGAATCTACTGAAAGATATAGGTTTGTTTATGAAATGGGGTGGGGGGTTTCCAAAGAAGCGGAAAGAAATCAAAAATTGGTGTATGGAGAAATGGGGTAGTAAGATAGTGGTTAGGGCAATGCAAAACAATTTTTATCTGGTTACTTTCCCCACTCAAACAGAAAAAAAAACAAAGTAAGAAACTCAGGACCATTCTTTATGGAAGGAACACAAATGCATTTCTTTGACTGGAACCCAAATTTTGACACGGGAAAGCAAGAAATTGAGGAAAGCTCCACTTGGATTCGGCTATACAACCTACCATCAGAATTATGGGCAGAAAATACATTGAAGGTAATTAGAAGGCACTTAGGGAAGTTTAAGTTTTTGGATAAAGTACAGGAGGACAGTATGAGAGGAACCTATTTTAGAATATGTATAGCGATCCAGCAGGGGACGAAGCTCCCAACAGAAATAGACCTCAAGACAGACGGTGGAATTTGGAGGCAGGAAATAGTGAAGGAGGACAAGCTTGGTCTCTACCCGAGGTGCAAATCGGTGGAGCATGATGAGGAAAACTGTTCAGGGTGGGTAACAGCCAATGGACTCAATATGTATGAGGGTGTGAGGGATATGTGTAAAGCAAAAGATGATGGTATTCCAATGGGTCTTCCACTCATGGATATGGAAAAAGAGCTGGTGGATGATATATGGCCTCCAAGTATAGGAAGCGGGGTAGTGGGACAGGAAGTTGGCAGAGGTGGAAACAACCCGGATGAGGAGCTTATGGAAGGAACTCAAATTGTGCAAGGTGGCCCAGCAGAAGAGGTAGTGATGGCATGGAATGAAGGGCAAAACATAGTGGACTGCTCACTTTTAGCAGGTGCGCAGGGTTTGAGTTTGACATAAGGTGGGGTAGTAGAGAGAAAAAAGGATTCAGAAGTTGAGGAGCTTGGAGGGGACCCAAATTTAGAAGGGGTGTTTGAAGAAGAAAATAAGGAAAATCAGGAGTTGGTGAGTCAAGACTCAGATTCAGACATGGATGAAATCTTCGAGGAATCCCAAGAAGGCATACTGGAAGAAAGAGGTCTGGAGCAAATACAGGCGGCCTATAAAACCCCTAGAATGAGGTATTCCAAACAAAAAGGACGTAAATCCAATAAGGAAAAACTAGCCATGGCTGGGCAAGCGAAAGGACAATCAAAACTAAGTCAAACAATCTTAAGAAACGGGAAGGAGCTGCCCCTTCCCGAGGAGTCATGAGGATCGTTAGCTGGAATGCTAGGGGCTTAAATGCCCCTAGCAAATGGCGCCTTTTTAGAAGTCAAATAGATTTGAATAAACCAAATATAGTCTTTGTGCAGGAAACAAAATGGAATAGGGAGCATCAAGAAAATAGGATGAGGTTTTGGAGAGGTTGGGAAGGTGTTTTTGTGGAAGCGGATGGAGCTTCGGGAGGTATAGGAGTAATATGGAACCCCGATAAGGTAAGTTGCACACTTATGATGGGTAACCAGTGTTGGATGTTAGTTTCGGTGAGGCAGTTTCATTGCAATTTTGAGGTGAAGTTGATAAATGTTTATGGGCCAGTTGCCACAGCTGCAAAAAGAGATATCTGGGGGCTTTTAACGGACACCTTAAGTCAAATGAAGGATGAGCGGGTCGTGTTAGGTGGGGATTTCAATGCCACATTGAATAACACAGAAAAACATGGTGGTTTAAGTAATACAACCAGGGTACAAAAGGATTTTCAGGATTTTGTGGACAGTAATGAGTTAAGGGAAGTACAAACAAAAAACGGTATTTTCACCTGGACCAATAGAAAACAAGGCCACCATGGAATTGCCGAGAAGTTAGATAGATTTATGTTATTTGGGGATTGGAATCAGGCTGCAAACTTGTTAGAAGCCTCCATATTAACATTCAGTGGGTCTGATCATTTTCCGATTCAACTAACAATTTCAAAGGATGATTTCAAAGGAGGCTCACCCTTTCGTTTTGAAAAAATGTGGATTTGGGATCCGGGATTAAATGAGTTGATTTCTCAGTGGTGGGAAGAATTTCGGGCTGGAAAGCAATCTTACTTGTTCACTTTCCATAAAAAACTATCCAATATCAAAACCAAACTTCGAGTATGGAATAAGGAGCATTTCAAAGATATCTTTGAAGAAAGCGATAGGATAGAGGCGGAGCTTAGAAAGCTAAATGAAAGAATTATTAAGAAAGGGATGGGAGTAGAAGAATTCTCGAAAGAAAAAGAACTAAAGGCTGAACAAACAGAAATTTTGGCTAGGCTGGAATGTCAGTGGAGGCAGAAATCAAGGGAACTGTGGCTTCGTGAAGGAGATAAAAACACAAAATACTTCCATAATACGACCTTAGTAAACAGAAGTAGAAATAGAATTGGAGAATTAGAGCGTGAAGATGGTTCAGTTATCCGAAATGGGGAAGAGATAAGTCAAGAAGCAGTCAGTTTTTTTGAAAACCTATTTACAAAAGATGTGCAGCAAAAGGGGGCAGAGTGGAATGCTATTATGGGAAGAATCCCAAGTTTAATATCAGAAAATGATAACAAGGAACTGCTTAAACCAATTAGCATGGAAGAGGTAAAGAAAGTTGTGTTTCAGCTGGGGGCAGAAAAAGCTCCAGGACCTGATGGTTTTCCTGCCCTTTTTTATCAAAAATTCTGGGAGATAATCAAGGATGACTTGACTAAGGCCGTGGAAGAGTCAAGAAGAAAGACTACAGTTTTGGGGGCAATTAATCATACCTTTATTGCACTTGTTCCCAAGAAAAAGGAAGCTAAAAACATGGGGGATTACAGACCTATTTCTCTATGTAACACCCTCTACAAAATTATTGCGAAAACAATAGCAAATAGGCTGAAATTGGTAATTGACAAGTTAATTTCTGAGGAGCAAAGCGGTTTCATTCAAGGAAGGTCTATTGTAGAAGGTATTATAGTCACTCATGAGACCATACACATGGCTAGGAAAATTAGAACCCCAAGCATGATATTAAAACTGGATATCTTAAAGGCATTTGATCGTGTGGATAGAGAATTTCTGGCTGAATTGCTGATCAGGTTTGGTGTTGACAGTAAATTGGTGGATTGGATCAGAAGTTGCATAGGTTCTCCAAAATTTTTGGTTCTAGTAAATGGTGTAGCCCAGGGGTTCTTTAATTCTTCACGAGGTATCAGACAGGGGGATCCTTTATCCCCCTTCTTGTTCATCATCTTGGCAGAGGCATTGGGAAGGAGTATTAATCAGGCAAGGGTAGAAGGTTCATGGAAAGGTAGTGAAGTCACTCCTGGGGTTGAGCCAAGCACACATCAACAATTTGTAGACGACACTATTCTGTTTGGGCAAGCACCAAGAACAGAGGCAAGGGTAATTAGGAGCTTGTTGGATGATTATAGTAAAGCTTCGGGGCAGTCTATAAATTGGAGAAAGTCAGAAGTGTTCTTTCTCAATGTACAACCAAGTCTACAAAGGGACCTTACTAGAATCTTAGGGGTAAGAGTGGCAGGCCTTCCGGGGAGGTTTTTGGGGATGCCATTGTTTGGTGGAGTTAATAAGAAAGGATTTTGGGATAAACTTGTTGACAGCTGCAAGAAGAAGATAGAATTATGGAAAGGGAGGTGGCTTACCTCGGCAGGAAGATTGTTAATGATCAAGGCAGTACCGGTAGCAATCCCAATTTACTCAATGGCATGTTTAAAGATTCCGGCAAGCATAGATGATCAACTCAATCAAATTATGCGGAAGTTCTTTTGGAATGGGCCAAATGAAAATAATAAGGTTCCTCTTTTAGCTTGGGATAAGATTTGCAGGCCTCAAAAAGCGGGTGGGGCTGGTATAAGACAAATGAAAATTATGAACCTAGCAATGGGGGCGAAATTGGTTTGGATGATGTGCAAAGGAAATCAGCGGTGGGTCAGAATATTGAGGAAGAAATACCTGGCTTCAGATGATCCTGTCAGCATAATAAAAATCAGGAATCCACCAAGAGGATCAGCCATTTGGAATTTTATCTGTGAGTGCAAAAATCTTGTATCTAAACATATCACTTGGGAAGTTCATAATGGGCAGAAGGCTTCGTTCTGGCATGACTCATGGAACTAACATGAGAAACTGTGCAACAAACCGCAAATGGATGAGATAAGGGAAGAAACTATCAGAAAATGGGGGTCCAAGGTAAGCAACTATGGTAATAGAGTCTTAATAAATGGGTTGAGTAAGTGGATTTGGAAAGATCTAAGTGAAATCAACGCCCCGGTCGAGCAAAAGAATGCCTTAAATGCAATGTTAAGGGAGAGAATAATTTTGGATATGGACAGTGAGCATGTTATAAGGTGGTGTGCTTCTTTAGATGGGGAATACAAAGTTAAGATAGGCTATAAGATAAAGGAAAATGCAGATCCAGTCCATAGTTGGCCAATTCCCTTTTTCTGGGGGAAGGATGTTCTTCCAAAAGCGGGGGTGTTTTTGTGGCTGGCATTTCAAAATAAAGTCCTCACACAGGATAGATTGGAGTTGTTGGGTATCAAAGGCCCTAATAGGTGCATTCTGTGCAAACAGAGTCTGGAAAGTGTGGATCACCTTCTTCTTTCATGCACGTATGCTAAGTACTGCTGAAAAGACATCATGGGCAAACTTGGATATCAATCACCAGTCCCCCAAGGACTTGGTGCTTGGCTGTGTGCTTGGCCGAGAAAGCTGGATTTGGGAGTATTCAGTAGTATATGGCAAATTATTCCGTCCATAGTAAGCTGGGAAATATGGAAGGAAAGAAACCGAAGAATTTTTAGGGATCAAGCTATGGCCAGGGAAATGCTATCGAAGAAAATCGAAGGATCAATAATAAAGCTAGTTAATGTGGCTGCAAGAAGAAGACCTATTTCAAAAAATATCTTCACAACCAGGGATGTCGAGTTAACGAATAAGTTTAAAGGGTTGAGTATTCCAACAATGGCTGGTACACAAAGATTAGAACAAAAGGCTGAATTAAGGAGGAAGATAGTTTAGCAAAAATCAGAGGAAGGTTGGACCAAAATAAACTTTGATGGGGCTTCTTGCGGCAATCTGGGTTGGGCAGGAATTGGGTGTGTAGCTAGAAATTCAGAAGGTGAGGTGATCAGGTAGAAAGAAAAATTCATAGGTCAGGCATCAAGTAATGAGGCTGAGTTCAGGGCTGCGCTGTGTGGCTTGGAGTTGGGAAAGGAAATGGGTGTGTCTAAGATTCATTTGGAGGGTGATTCACTCATCATAGTAAACGTGATTAGATCCAATTCAATCCCTAATTGGCTTATGCGGAGATGGCTAAGTCCCATTTCAAGATTGATTTCATCTTTCTTAGAGTTCCGGATTAGTCATATTTATCGGGAGGGGAATTCCTTGGCAGATAAATTAGCTAAGGAGGCGGCAACAAGAAAGGAGGTTGGGTTAGGTTTACACTCAGCAGAAATATAATGTGTTTTTCGGGGTGGTTTAAGAAGTCAAGGCAAGTCTGGTGCCTTCACTTCTTCAAAGTAAGTTCTAAATACTAAAAATTCTGTTGAATGGTGTCACTTTTGAAGGAGTATTCCCAATCTGCTAAGATGTCCAACTACTTTTTGGAGGTTGGTTGTCTAGTTTAGGAAACAGAAATAGGGTAATCACTGTAATTAGCATGTGGTGATTGCCAAGGAAAAAAAAAAAAAGAGAACACGCATTTGAGTTTGAACCAGCGCAGTGCTTTGCATTTTATACCTTTTTGTTACAATAAAATATTCTTAGCATAATTTCGTTGGTTGTAATGCCTAGAGTTTGAGTACGCTGAGGCGGGGATGGGGTGTGGCGGGGTAAGAAGTTGGACGTGCATGTCCACCTCAAGAAAGTAATTCCTAGGCTTGGTGGCGTGCTGGAAGAAGGAGTTTCAACTTGTAAGGTAGCCCACATTCTTTTTGTTGGATGGAGATTGAATCAGGAAATAGGAACTGGGGAATTTCATTAAATAGTTGGTAGAGTCTACCAACAAATCTACATTTGGTTTGATTCAGATTAATGTTTTGCAGTTATGGGGGATGTTGGGATGGTGAAGCAACTTTGTAATCATTTACTATTGCAATAAAATGGCGCTGGCCTTACCCAGCAATTAAACGATTAAAAAAAAAAACTTCAATGTAGGATTGCATTTATTTGTCTAAACTTTCATATCGCTTACAAAAGGATGGGGTCAACATAAACATGGAAATTTTCAAAACCTTGAAAACAAACACAAAGATAAATAACATGAAGGGCATGGAGGAGGTAGGTAATCATAACAACATGGAGTTGGGAAAAGTATGAGTAACAATAAACTAAAGTAGTTTCACCAATGTCATAAACAAAGAAAATGATACTATAAACTAGAAAGGATGCTAAACATTCACATTCTATCACAGAAAACAAAACTCTAATATAACAGTTTCATTAATTTGTGCTAAATTTTCATATCACCTACAAAAAGATGGGTTCAACATAAAAATGGAAAATTTAAAAAACTTTGAACAAAAACACACAAGAAAATAGCATGAAGGGTTGTGTACCTAGCTTTGAATATCATTTACATTTGCCACAAGTTTGTACAATTTCAGAGAATGCATGCCTAATTAGATCATTGGTTGTAGAGTAGTAGAGATTCATTTTTCACATAAATAATTGTATTAAAATGCTTCAATATTCAATATTGTTGAATTTTAAAAAATCATACAAAACTGTATGTGCACCAAGCTTTTTGAGAAGTCGTGGAAAACCCATCGAAAACAAAACGACATGCTAATATATAAACCACCATATAAATTGGGGTTTTAAACAATAGTGGAAAACCTATTGAAAATAAAAACCTCTTTTTCACGACCCCTCTATTTACCCTCTCCATAATTCCAAAACAAAATGACAAATTGACAAATATTTTTGGAAGATATACATACCTGCTAAATGTGGGATTGACTATCAACAAAAACACCAAAATGCATCTTTGTAAAAAACAAAAACAACCAATCAACTTGTTTAGGGTTTCAAAATAAATGTTTTGAGAGGAAACTTCATTTTCAAGCTTTCTTCTCTACATCACCCTAGGAGTAAACAAAGACAATGATATTATAAACTAGAAAAGACATTGAACCATTCACATTCTACCACATAAAACAAAACCCCAATGTAATGATTTCATTAATTTATGCTAAATTTCATATTATCTAAAAAAGATGTGGTCAACATAAAAATGACAAATTTTAAAAAAAAAATCTGAAGAAAAACAACACGTTGCATACCTATCTTTTGTCTGTCTCTTCCGAATGTCAGCAACATGGCATGCGAGCTGCCCCTTTCCTTACCAAAGGAAGCTGTCTTAATATGCAAAACGTCGAAAATCAAAACATGGCGATTTTGATAAAGTTTTATCCTCCATCTTTTTTTAAAACTCTTGACGTATGAAGACATTTTTTATAACTCTCGACACTCTTCAACAATCTAGACATATGGAGAAATGTGGGCGTAGTCAAAAATCGCACAGCCAAATCATCTGTCCATCTACTCATCCATCTAATCTACAAGGATGGGACATTAGGGAGAATAGCTATTTTGCCTCTAACCTGGTTTGTTTGCTTTCTCTGGTCTCATTGCTAACTGTCTGGAGTCTACTAAATTTCGTAACATAACTGATTTATTCAATGCTTTTTAAACCCAACAAAATATAGTTGTTTTATTGTGAAATCCTCTTCTTAAGATGGAAATGGGAATGTTTCACACTTTGGGGCTGAGCTTTTAGGGACTTGTAGCTTATATAATTTGATTATTTGCAATGGAATGAAAGGCTGGCCAAGTTCTGGTAATATCACTTGCAAAACTTATAACGGTCAAAGTGTGGTGGACTACCTAATTTGCTCTCAAAGATGTATTCCTAGAGTTGTGGAGTTTGAGATCGGAGAATGTCCTTTTGAGTTGAAATCTGATCATGACCCTTTGTTCGTTAAGTTTGACATGATCTCAAACAACCAACATGACATGCTAACCCACAACAACCAAAATGAATTTACCGCAAAAGCGAAAATACTCTTAAATCATGAAAATCAAAACCTATTTAAAGCTACTCTAGAGTAGCATTTTCTTCAAATGGAAAATGACAAAGGGGACAAGGCTACCAGTGGGTCTAGTGGTCATATCAGTAGCAATCTTCTTATTCCTATGATGCATAAGGCTTTAGAAGCTTGTAAAAGGTCTTGTCCAAAGAAAGGGGCTACAAACACTTTTCCTGCTAACCCTTGGTATGATGAAGATTGTAAGGCTGCCAAGAGATCTTTGAAAGAGAATGGGTTGAACAAGGAAAACAAGAAGAGGTATGAGAAGTTGGTGAGAACAAAAAAAGAAGAGTATGTTGACACAAGAAGGAAAGAGTTAATTTCCTTGGGAAAACACAATCCCAAGGGTTTCTGGAGGGAGTTATAGCAAAAGAGAAAACAGATTGAAAATGACATAACAGATGTTCAATGGTTAGAGTATGCAAGATGTATTTACGAGAGGGTCAAGGAGAAAGTTTCACCTCCTATAATCAGCACTTCAAAGGAGCTCTTTTCAAATGAAGATATCAAACAAGGTATAAAGGATTTGGCAAATGGTAAAGCGTTGGACATTGATGGGCTGCAAGCTGAATTTTTAAAGTGAGGAGTTGAAACTCTTGCTCCTCATATCAAAAGAATGTTCAATGATGTCACTCGTGTCGGCTTTCCGATTGAGTGGACAACTAGTGTTGTCATCCCTCTTTACAAAAGTGGTGAAATCAATAATCCTTCTAACTACCACACAATTATGATCAACCCTATCTTGGGCAAGCTTTTTGGGAGCATGTTAGAGCGTAGAATTAGCAGTTGGGCAAAAAAGAGGGAAAAGGAGTGAAAGGGCAGGCTGGCTTTAGGCCTAAATACTCAACTATTGACCACTGCATCACTCTCAAACACTTGATTGAAAAAATATGGGACACACAAGGCGAGGAAGCTTTTTGCTACTTTGTTGATTTTAAAAAAGATTTTGATACGGTGCCTAGAGACAAATTATGGAATAGAATGGATGAATTAAGCATTCCAGATGAGTAGAGGGTTGCGGTGCATAGGCTTTATGAGCAAGTCAGGGCTAAAATCAAAACAACTGATGGAATGTCTAAATGTTTTGGCAGCAACATAGGGGTCAAACAGGACCGCCCCTTATCCCCCACTCTTTTTGGGTTATACATTGACAAACTGGAAAATTGGTTAAGTATAACCAATGGGGGGGGTATCCAATTGGTTGGTTTTGTGGTGAAGTTGTTGCTGTATGCCGACGATCTTATCCTAATCTCAAAAACTGTCCATGGTTTGAAAGAGCTTTTGAAGGCCTTAGATCTCTTTTGCCAGAATGTTGGGATGCAAGTGAACACCTCCAAGACCAAAGTGATGATTTTTTCCCTAAGGAAGAAAAGTAAACAAGATAACTTTCTTTTCGAAGGTAACCCTTTGGAAATAGTGAAAGAATACAAATACCTTGGGATTGACTTTCATTATAAGCTCGGTTGGGAGACTGCTAGAACTAAAAGGATACAGGGGGTTGGAAGGCTTCTTTCTTACTCCAAAACAGGTGTAGGAAGGCTGAACTTTGGGATTGGAAAACCAAGAAGACTCTCTTTGGTTTGTTAGTCACACCGGTGGTTCTTTATGGCTGTGAGGTGTGGGGAAGTTGCATGTCAAATCATAGTTGGAGACAGCTTGAAAGAATTCAAAAACATCTAATCACTTGCAACCTCAAAGTCAAAACTACTATCCCATATGATATTCTCTTGGCTGAATTAGGAACTTTACCTTTGGAGGCTTCAGCTATAAGCCGGTTGCTAAGTTATCTAAAAAAGGTGGACAACATGGATAATCAATGCTAGCCCAAAATTGTCGTGGAAGAGGTTTTAGACCGTAGGAAGAAAACATGGATGAAGCAAAATAACAAGTGGCTAAACAAATGGAACATTAGCTTGCACGAGTGCCCTAACACCAATGAAGAAATAAAAAAGTATGTTGCAAATAAATTCAAGACTGCCATGTGGACAAATCCGATTGGGCGAAAGAAAACTCATTATGTCAAAGAGTTCGACCCTACTTGGGAGCATAATGAAAAAGCCTACCTAGGAGCAGCTATTAAAGGTAAAGCAAGGATGATGATTGCTCAACTAAGGACCGGTTCGCACCATCTCATATGTGAAACAGGTAGGTGGACAATTCCTAAAGAAGTGTGGGAGGATAGTATCTGCACTTTTTGTAATGAGGGGGTGGTGGAGACGGAATAACACTTTATCATGGAATGCACGGCTTATAGGGACATCCGCACCCAGTATGAGAGTAACCTAAACACTGACAATCTACACGAGTTATTTGAGGAGGAAAAAATCAACAAGACAACGAATTTTTTGGTCAAAATTAATAAAAGAAGGTCCATCATGAAAAAGAGTTTGGTGATCCCTTAGCTTTTTGGTTCTCGGTCCCTTAGGCCGCTTGGTCTCGTGAACGTCATTAAAATCTCTCATTCATTCATTTCAACTCACTCTTAAATTAGAGAAGCAGGAAAAGATATTAACCGTTGAAATCTGCTTTGACTTGAATCTATTGCGATGACTAGAGTGGTTCACCAAATATAGGCCAAACCACATCTAAACTTTAGAGCCCACACATCACGTCAAAAATTGGGTACAGTTTATTCAGTCGAGGTGCCAATGCCAATAGCAAAGACTAGACAGGCAAGTACCTTTTATAAAATAATTTACAATGTCAGAAGAATGGCTGTCACGCGTATGATAGCAGAATATGAGGGCAATGCATTGTCGATCAGCGCTCAGGATGCACATTTCACCGTCAATTAATTAATAAATACGGTCAAATGTCCATCCAAAATACTGGACGCTTCCGCTTTTCTTCCATGCGGTTTCGCCCACCGATTTCAATCTTCGCATAGTTCCCCTTTCTTCTTCTTATCAAGCAGCAGTGTCTTCCCAACAACACCCACTGCTTTAATTGCTTTTATCTCTCTGTTCAGGCCAGTCAGATTCCATGGCATCTACTTCTATCACTAGTCGTCCATCAGAGATTGAGATTAGACATGCTTTCGAAGGAATTGCACCACGATCTGCATCTGTATGTGCTACAGCCTCAACACCAACACATAAGCTGCTGTGGGATGTATTCATTAATCATCGGGGACCCGATGTCAAACACACGCTGGCTAGAGCTATGTACCATGCCCTTGACGCCACGGGTCTAAGGGTTTTTCTTGATTCTGAGGAGCTTCAGTTGGGGGACTTCTTGCCTGCAGCATTAGAACAGGCAATGCATAGTGCTTACTTTCATGTAGCAATTTTCTCTCCCACCTATGCAGAATCGGCATGGTGTCTTGCCGAGCTATCCTTTATGCTCAAATCTGGCGCAACCATTATTCCTGTTTTCTACCATGTTCAACCTACCGATCTGCGATGGGTGGCTCAAGAAAAAGGAATGTATGCCAAGGCCTTCTTAGAGCATCAAGAAAAAGATAGATACAGCTTGGAAAAGCTTGAGGAGTGGAAGATGGCACTCCACCAAGTCTCATTTTATAAGGGCGAAATCATCAATAATATCGAGTAAGCAATGTATAATCTGTTTCCTGCACAACTTTTTCATATCTTTCCTTTCGTACAAAGTTTTATCTTTCCCATATATATTTAACTTCGTTATAATCATCAATGCTTAGTGAGGTTTCTTCTATTTTTAAAAATCATGTTTCGCGTATGTCCAGAGAAGAGCAAACGAAGTTGAAGACTATTGTAAACCATGTATTGAAAGTAATGCAAGTAGTACCATTAGAGGTAGCAAAGCATCCCGTGGGTCTTGAAGAAGCTGTAGCAGACTTCGAAAAGATTGTATCTGAATGTGCAGAAATCCAACAAAAAATTCAAATTGTGGGAATATATGGTATGGTTGGCTCTGGAAAAACTACTTTAGCAAAAGAATTATATAATAAAATACAACCATCTGTAGAAAAATCCAGTTCTATTTTTGATATTAGAGATGCTGCAGAAAGAAATGAATTACTAAAGAAACAGATAGAGCTTCTCCAAGACCTTGGTTTCAAAGGTGAAGCATTTAATACTATAGAAAGAGGTAAGGTGATTCTCTCAAACCGTTTGAAAAGTGATCGTATGCTCATCATTTTAGATGATGTGGATCATACAGATCAACTGGACACTCTGTTGCCCACAAAGGATAGCCTAGGGTTGGGGAGTTTAATCATTGTCACAACACGTGAAAAGGAAGTCCTTCGATGTTGGGGTGTACCCTCCATTTATGAAATGAAAGCAATGAATCCGTCTCATGCCGAGCAGCTGTTTTGCTGGCATGCATTCTTGCAACCCTATCCACTGTTGGGATTCGAGGAACTTGTTCAAAAGTTCTTGAGCGTTTGCAATGGACTACCTTTGTCTTTAAAGGTTCTTGGAGGCCAGCTTTATGGTGAATCTCGCAAAGATCGCTGGAACACTCTATTTGATGAGATATCTAAAACACTACCCCATGATATCAGAAAAAAGCTAAGACCCAGCTATGATGTTTTAGAAGAGGAAGAAAAACAGATATTCCTGGACGTAGCGTGTTTCTTCATTGGCAAAGAAATCAGGACCGCGATTGCAGTATGGGAGGGATCAGGCTGGAAAGGCATGTACCGTTGGGAGAGGCTTGTCAATAAGTGTCTTGTAGATCTCAATGGTCACAATTGCATAAGAATGCATGACCATCTAAGGGATTTAGGAAGGGAAATAGCAAATACTCAGTCACCCTACCGTCTGTGGTTTCCAGATCAGATTACGAGCATTCAAAAGCGAATGGAGGTGGGGTTAATCCATTTTTTTCTCTGCTGTTACTAATCATGGATTGGATATTTCTTTTTCTTTTCTATTTGCACCCCTCTATTAAATGTTTCCTGCATTTGTTTTTCTGTAACCAGGAAAGAGTCCAGATTCGAGGAATGATATTGGATACAGAAACTGATTATGGTCACAAGTTTCTTAGATTTCTGGTAAATACAAACAGAGGGTCTCCACGGTTTATGCGGTGGTCCAGAAGACAACCTTTCCCTCTTGGATTAAAGATTTTAGTCATAAGAGGAAATTATTTAAACAAGCACTTAAGTAAATTATCACAAGAATTGACTTGGCTTAGCTGTAAGCACAATGATCATAGACATTTTCCATCATGGCTACCACTAAAAAATCTAAGAGTTTTAGAGCTTGATGACTCTGATGAATTAGAAGAATTGTGGAAGGATGGTGCGAACGTAAGTATCTTTGCTTTAGGATTCTTTTAAATTCCCAATTGAAATTTATTATGACTGTGCTGTGTTTTCCCATATTACAAAGACGAAAATTGATGCAGGTTCCGATGGAGTTGCGAGAGTTGGTTATTCATAGCTGCGAAAGATTCCAAAGATTTCCAAAGTCAATAGGACTTCTGCGGCATTTGAAAAAGATAGTCGTGTATGATAGCGGGAAAGTGAGGACCCTGCCAGAAGAAATTTGCCTCCTTCAATCACTGGAGCACTTGCAGTTAAATCAGTGTGAGATGCTCTCATCACTACCTAGCAATTTCGGCAATTTGACAAACCTGCAGCATCTAGAATTGTCCTGTTGTAGAGAGTTGAGGAAGATGCCAATTTCTTTTAAGCAGTTGAGGCTGCTGCAGCACCTCAATATAGAGTGGTGTTATGAGCTTACCTTAGAGTCAGACATCCTGGAATACATGACAAAGCTCGAGCATTTGAGTCTGTCAGTGCTTCCGCAACTGAAAGAGTTGCCTCGCCACATCACAAATCTGGCCTCCTTGAGATTTCTCTGTTTAAATGATACTGGGATAAGGAAGCTGCCAGTTAACATCGGTCAACTCAGCAAGTTGAGAGTAATGGTGATACGGTCATGTAAGATTAAATCTTTACCAGAATCTATGGGGTGTATGAATCTTTTGGAGCGTTTGGTATTAACGAATCTGGCAGTGGATTGTTTACCACAATCATTTACACAACTGATAAATCTGCAAATTTTTATGGTAGCTGAATGCCCGATCAGTGAATTCTGTTTTGGGCGGGAGTCTTTTCCTCCTTCATTGTGCAAGCTCAAAGAAATATCTTTAAGGGGGACAAGAGTGTCCAAGCTTCTAATTTCTGAAGAGTGTTGTCCTGGCCTTCTAACACTCACACTTCGTGATAACGCCCATTTAAGTGAGGTCCATGCGCTACCAACAGCACTGAAGTTCATAGAGGTGGATTGCTGTCAAGCATTAAGAAACATGAGGGGTATTAGTGGTTTGTCAAACCTTCAAACGCTCAAGATAAAAGTCTGTCCAGAGGTAAATACGCTTCCAAATTTTGCAGAATTAACGTCTCTACAAACCATTGAAATGGAAAGATGCGGCAGAGTTGAGAAGATAGAAGGTTTAAATTACTGCAGATCATTGAACACGCTGGTGATAGTTTACTGTTCAGGGTTAAGTGCTTTTCCAAGTTTGACAGAATTAACTTCTCTAAGAAAAATTGAATTAAAAGGTTGTCACAAAATTTCAAATATAGGAAGTTTACAACACTGCAGATCATTGAACGCGATGGGGATATTTTACTGTTCAGGGTTAAATGCTTTTCCAAGTTTGCCAGAATTTACTTCTCTAAGAAAAATTGAATTAAAAGGTTGCCAAAAAGTTTCAAAGATAGGAAGTTCACAATACTGCAGATCATTGGAGACGCTCTTGATAAGTAGCTGTCCAGAGTTGTATTCCCTTCCAAGTTTTGCAGGCTTAGTTTCTCTCAAAATATTTGAATTGAAAGGTCGCAACAAAGTAGAGAAGATAGAAGGTCTACAACACTGCAAATCATTGGAAAGGCTGGTGGTAGAACATACATGCTGGGAGGTGCCGGCCATAGAAAGTAGTTTGGAGCACTTGCAAGGATTGAGGATGCTGCAGCTCGTTGCAAAAACGAGATCGGCTATTGAGCCTTGCATTAAAACGATTCAGGTAATAATTGTTTCTAGAAATATAAAATTCTACTTAATTTGATCTTGTCATTGTATTTAAAATTGTTTTCATTGTTGGGCAGAAATGGCCGGCAGAAATAATAGTATGTACAGAGGCAGCACCTGGCTTGGGGTCACTTTTAAACCCTTTAGTCTTTTCAAATCTCTCTGTCGTCCATTCCTTTGCTAGGGGGACAATTTTCCTCTTGGAGGCAGCGCTACGGAAGCCTTCCTCCAATGCAAATGCCCTTCTGCTATTTCTCGTTATAAATTGTAGCTCTCCACGAACGATGTTAACCATATCTTCAATAGATGAGGCGGTGTATCCTATATCTTCAATACAGGTGGCAGTGGATGAGGGCAAAGTTATGGTGATAGGTGTATTCACACAACATTCAACATTCATCAAAACACTTACTTTCAATATAATGAAGGTAATGTTAGATATTGGAGATAATGATGGTAATGGAGTTACGGAAGTGGAGAAAGGGTTTCTTGTGACCGGGGAAGAAAATAGCATTGTGGAAGCTTTCCATCGCTTATTTGATCTTTCAGCAAATTGATAGTGTTATAACTACAGGAGGAGGTGTAATGGTTACATCTGTAAGGTAATATATTATGTATAGAAGATACATTATTGTTATAATCTATATATTTATGTTTTTTATATAGAATATTATTTTATTTGTATTTTACATATTATATTAATAATGATGAGAAACATATATCTGAAAGTGTTATTTGATTTATAATTTAGAAATACAATTTTTAAATGCAAATAATATCCTTTAGAACATTTGAAATATTCTTGTATACATATTTGTTTATAATCAATTGAGGGAATGTTTTGTAACTACTTTAATTTTGTTTGGAATGAAAGTTAACAATATATACACAATAGATGAAGAGGGTTGCCTGTCCAACCATCTTAGATAAAAGGATTCCTATTTTGGGCAAGATCAAGTGGCAAACGTTTGATAAGAACCACTACCTTTCAAATAGCTCTCTCAAAATAATATAAACTTTTCTTCCATTTCTAAGCACAATTTGATTATAATAAAGGAACATCAACAAATTGATTTAAAGACGCATTGTAGGTCTGTTGTCTTTCAAAGCACTAATATCATAACGCTCTTTGAAGGACTGTCAAACGACTTGAGTAGATGGAAAATTTTGAGCTGCATTTGACGTGATCAATCAATATTAAAGCTCATAAGTGCGGAATTTTGAAGTCTTGATATTTTATGCAAGGAACTATAACGAAATACCAAACAATTAAGTCAGTATTAAATGAATTTTCTGACCACCTGAAAGTTGATCCAACTTGAGGAACCTAAAATGTTTACCAAGCCATCATAAATGCCCTTATTTACCCCTTTTGTTATACACTTCTGAAATTCTCTTTGTTATTTGATAAATTTTTGATATTGGAAGGAATTGTAATGCATAAAAAGTTTTTATCAAGCCTTATTACCTCTAATGATTTTGAAACTTTAGTACTAGTATACAATGATTCCAAATTGATAATTTTTTGCCCTATGAAACAAAGACAGTCAATGACTTAAACATAAAATAGTTCCACTTTATTTACAACCTCCGCAACTTCTTTTCTATACCATTCTTACTAATTAGAGTCATTAAATTCTAATTTTGAAAATGATAAATACATCAAAAGAACATTGATGGTGTAAGGCCTAGCCTTGCTCATGACTCTTGTGGCACCTTTCTTTATATTGACCCTAATGTTGCAGGCTAGTTGAATCTTTTGGTGAACATTGTTACTCTTATCCTAATATACGTTCAACAACCCCCTGAATGGACCTGTAGATAATTCTTCAGGTTTGAAACTTAATATTATGAAATTTTATTGTTATTAAGGTTTTGCATAATTGTTTACTTGATTATCCTTTTAGTGTGGCATACATTTTTTCTTGTTTACAGGACAAGGGAGGCATTGAATAAGTACAGAAATTTTATATTGAGTGATACTACCACAGGGTATCCTACTACTCTTTCCTCTGTATATTGGTAATTAAAGTTAGCAAAGGGGGGCATTGAATAAGTACAGAAATTCTATATTGAGTGATACTACCACAGGGTATCCTACTACTCTTTCCTCTGTTAATTAGAGTTAGAAAGATTACCATCACAATAAACTTAATGTAAAGGACGAAATGCTCAATCTTCCCAGATCTGAGTGCCGGCCATCACTGTATACTTAACAAATAAAGAGGCATGCACATACTCACACCCTTGCCCTATTGTACTGTTACTTCTATACCGTATATCATCTTAAACATTCTATTTTCACTCCTTACTAATAAATTTAATGACATATTATAACAGAATCCATGGTACAGAGTGTATATGAAATTCTGAATTTCAAAAGCATTCCTTTGGAAAGAAATGGATGGCAGGGTTCCATGGGGTCATGTTCCCCTGGCATCTGGGACAACAGGGGTCCGGGAGGAAATCCCCTCATTAGAAAAACTAGGGACGTATACCTGAGACATTCAGCCATCCCCAGGACAGATAGGAATGTCTGAGACATTGTTAAACTGTCTTGGGGACGGGTAGATGTCCCCAGCAGTCTGAATTTTATTTTCTTAATTAAAAGTTACTGTACAAAGAGAAAATGTATGATCGCATACAACTGTTCAAAGAATTACAGAATAAAAGTGTTAATGTGTTAATCATTAGGGGTTCACACATTTGTAATATGTTTTTAAATTTAGATGGTTACGACAGTTAAACTGTTCTTTTGATGTAAACATTTTTCACAATGTACGATTCATAAACACTTTTCGGCCTAACAGTGGTGTCAGAGCGTGGGAAAGGAAATGGGAGGAAATTGATGATTGTTGTAGAAGAGGAAGTTTGATAATTGTTGCAGATCTGTGATGGGGAGAAATGCACGTCAAACTTCCTGTAATGAATCTCTACTGAGCCTGGACAAAGGACGTAATGCCCGCATGTTGATGAATACATTCAAAGTTCTTTGGATTAAATCTGCATCTTATTCATTTGGAAATTTCAGCCACTTTAGTGAATGCCTTTGCATAATGCAGCAAAGAGGGACATTGAACAAGTTCACAGCTATAAATAAAATTTGTAGCATCGTATAGAGTTGGTTAGAGTCGGCTAAACAGAAGTTGGAGACACCATCGCATAAGTCAAGATTGTTGCTGACATTTCAAAATTGTTAAAGGTAGCAAACTGCTATCTGATAAGTTCAGATTATTCAGAGCTTCATGGTGTAATTGTTATTTCTTTCAAAAGACACTATTTATTGTTTATATCATATACCGTTGTTTGAAGATTGTTCGAGGATTCTAGTAGAGTCGTTATTTTTGGCATAAACTGTAAATTCGCTGTATATTGTTGTCTGGTAAGCAAAGTCTTTTACAGGATTGTAGTATAATTGCGAAGAGACGAGCTATGACGGGGAGCATGTTGAATTTGAATATTTGTCATGGAAAAGTCTTGCAATATTTGTTGGTTGTGAAAGGGTAATGGTGCGAGTAAAGGAATAACAGATTTCTCCAGCATGTGAACAAATATCATCATTTTGTTGATGAATTTGAAACAGATTCTACAAGATTGGATTGCAGATTGTTTCATATGAGTTTGATGACAGAAGCGTGTGTGGGGGTTGTGTGTGATATGCAGATGATGATGACTGTACTTGGACCAAGGAATCTGAGTGTACGGTAACTCACAGTTTCCTTTTGTCATGAAAATGGATGTTTGGGCTAATGCATGATAGACTAGAATAGGTGTCATTTATTTGCAAAATTTGCATATAAAGGAGGACTTTGTTTTTAACATTTTTATGTAAAATCGGTAAATTATGCAGTAATAAGATCGTCTTTGGGAGTATATGGAGTAATAATGGTGCAATTGATGTTATAAGGTGTTTGTCAAATTGTGTCAAGGTCTATAACATCATTTTTTTTATTTTCAAATATTTTTTTTGTGGAACTCAATTTGGATGTGTATATGTGTATGCAAGATTTTTATGTTTTGTTTTTCTACCCACAATCATGTCCATATTATACACTGATGGTATATTATCCCTACAAAATCATATAAACACAACAAATGAGGCAGAATTAATGTCTGAATGTTGGAGACAATATAAAGTTCTATTCATGCAATTTTGCAACCAATACATATTATTAAGAACAGAACTTAATAGGTTAGAAGATCGGTTAGAAAACACATAGCATAAATATGTTAAATAGGATGCACCTTCTTCTAGCATTTCAACAAAGAAAGCATGTGAAGCCAAAATGTCCTTGAAGAAATGTGTTGTCACAAAGTGAAAATGTTGTGTATAAACCTGTGGCCCAAAAAATATCACCAACCAAAATCACAAAAGTAGAAATCTATTGAGTCAAAGTTTGTTGCTTCATCTAAACCCATTATGAGAGTTTGGGAATGTCAAAAAAATAAATAGAGAAAAATGTGGTCTTGATCATAAATATTTTTAAACCCATAAAATTCGTATCAAGGGGACATATGAATAAATGCCATGTTGAATCTTCATCTATTGGTGATTCTTATGTAATTTAAGAATCTAACCAACCAAAGGCAATATGTACTAAGTCCAATAATGTCCATATTTGTTCCCATTGTGGATGTCAAGATAATCTTTCTAGCAATTGTTTTGATCTGCACACCTTTGTACATTATGTGGTTTGCATATTCATTTTGTCAAACATTGTTATCTACTAGACCCACCTTTAAAGTCTATGAGATTATGAATTTTCAATTTTGGTTGGATAGATCATTTCAAATGGAGACCCAAGGTTGATTTGTTAACCAAATCTTATAAGAGAGTTTCATCTAATATTGATGGTGAAAATGTGGCTAGTCATAGTGGTGATGTTATTCCTCATAATTCTTCTAATGATAATCTAGATCTTATTGACCCTACATTTACTAGTGTTAATGTTGATATTTCTGAGATGCTAGTTGGTATATTCAGTAAGCCAACAATTGTTGAAATGATTGAAGAATTGAATCTTCTTCCCATATAAAATGATTTTGCTAAGTTGTGGGATTGCGTTGAGTATATTGGATATGTGTTTTATGAAGATGTTGGTCCCTTCTAATGTATTCCAATTAT
Source organism: Sequoia sempervirens (assembly GCA_007258455.2). Lineage (NCBI taxonomy): Eukaryota > Viridiplantae > Streptophyta > Pinopsida > Cupressales > Cupressaceae > Sequoia > Sequoia sempervirens. The sequence continues at coordinate 541,873,471 of VDFB02000015.1, forward strand.
TAGAGGCTATGTAGATTAAGATGTTGGATTTTTTTGATTCAGTATGCTATATGCTCTCTACAATTACTCTTACCAGAGAGGGAATCTTGTGTGTATGATAGATTCAAGTCTAGATTTTAGAGATTGTTGGCACCTTGTAATTGCTGTGATAACTACACTTAGATATTGTGGTGCAAATTATACTGGTGGACAGTTGTTGTGTATCTGTTCCTCTACAACTCTACATTATCACTAACATGAATATTTGAAATGACACTCGTTAAGTGCAATCAATACATACAGCAGCAGTTTTCATCAACGAGCAATTCTATAACTGCATAGAGCTGTAAGACAGACAATTATAAAATGAGAGTATACAGGTGTAGTGTAGTAAGAGTAAAAACATGATTGCCAACACCCGTAAAGTGGAACCATTCATGTATCAAATGAGATCATACCTGGTTGTAAGAAATGTAATCATTACACTTTCATTTATGATTTTGCATCCTTCAGCCTTTTGATGCAATTAAAACACTGAACAATGAAATCAGAAATTTGTAATTTTTTTAAGCTGCTATACTTAATCATTTAACATGTTCTTATCAATGTCTAAACTTAATTTTGATGTTATGTATATCTAAACTTTTAAAAAATTGATTCCATACATATATTATATATTTATGCATCCCTTACCATCCCCAAAAATATCCCGTGGAACATTGAAGGATGAAGGTTGGCTATTTACAGTATGCCATCCAACATGCCACTGTTTATATTTAGCCTTTTACAAGAACAATCAGTTACAGCACATTCTATAACTCAATTCATAAGAAAAAATAAAATACAAAATCAGGTCATTGATTTTCATTTCATCACACATTCTGGCTCCAAATATACAAGTTTTTTAATAGTAAAATTTATTGAAAGAAATAGTATTGACACATATACTTTACTAGTATGTATAGCTCGAAGAGTTCGGCAAAGGATGCCTCAAATCATCTTCGACCGATAAAAGCCACCAAATGATATATTCCTCTAGATCTATTCCAACGGAGAAGAGATGCTCCCTCACTGAAGCAATATATTTTTTGATCTTTTCGTATATACGTATAAATATATCGACTGAAAGGTGATTATGGGAATTCAACCAAAAGGCCAGGTAAAAATGAAAAGTAGACTTCATACCTCACTCGACAAACTTGGACACGCCTTCATAGTGTGGCATCACCTTAAGGAGTGAGGCAGAGTAAACTGCTAGTATATTTGATCTCTACTAAGTTATACCCATGATGATGGGGTCTTAACAACTGTTTTACATAAGCTCAGCCCTGACTCAGGCTTTGCGGAAAATCAGATCCATACAATTCTTCGCCTAGGATGGACTGTCCATAGACACCATATGCAAATTTTCCATGTAGATCGCTGTCTCTTCGGAGAAGTAGTCTCAGAAATGTGTAGCATTTCTAACATTACTCGCACAACCTGATATCCACATGACTTCTCAGAATTTTGGAACATTTCCAACACTATTCGCACATCCTGATATCTACATGACTGCACATCATTGTATAGCTTCAAGAGCCCACGTCCTGTTCATCCAATATTTAATTCCCATCAATAATTGCATAACATCAAAGCAAAATATTAAAAGAGCTAGTTGCGAAAAAAGGACTGATTTCGAGCAACATTTTTCAGGTGTACACTTAAAAATTATTTATCCCCTCTAGTCTTAAATAAATAAGACATATTAAAGCCAATTATTATCAAAGCATATCTTGCGTTGATTGCAATGGTATACACCCAAAACAATAGGTTCTCCTTTGCACGGATTAGTTTGTTTTTCTCTCATAAAAGCTTTGAATAATGTTGCTATTTCTCAAAAGCAGCTGTATCTCCAGTCCATTTTCAAGTCAAAAGCTTATTAAGAATACTCTGTATCTCCTGTCCATTTCTTTTTAAACTCTTCAAAAACACACTTTGTTGAATAAATGTCTTAATTTTATTTTGTATTTAATTATTAATTAGCAATTTGTAATTATCTTTTAGTTGTCATGAAAGTTATTAAATGCAATTATAACAATTTCCTAAGTGTTTTTTAGTTGTCAAATTAGAAAAAGCATGAAAAAGGGAAAGTTAAATGTGAACTTGGAGAAGATAAAAAATATTTTTTAGTTTGTATAAACACATTACTAAAAAGTGGATAAAATCAAGTGTTGGAAGAGGAAGTATCTTATTTTTGTGATCTATGTCTAAATGGTTTTAGAAACAATTCTTGATTTGTGGTTTCTCTCATGTCTATATATTTAATGCTTAAGTTGAGGAAAAACAAGTTAATTTACAGATTTTTGAAAAGAAGTCGTATTGATTAACTCACTTGAAGGATTAATACAATTCTTGGATCTCGGCGGCTGCTGGGTAGTGGGGACACCCTGTAGTATTAAAAAAAAAACGTCTTGGATCTTTTTGGATGTGAAGTTTTTTCACGCGAGAGTTTCTCCATGTAATTCTTGAGTTATGGTTTGCATTTATATTATAATCTATTTTCATCTATGATTTATTGTTATCTGTTTGATGCATGAAATTATCTACATATTTTCACTACAAAGTTTTTATCTTGATATTCAAGACACTTGTGGTAGGGCTAGGGAATTGCAATGGCGTATAGAATATTGTATATCTTAATAATATGAATTATGAAAGCAGTTCGTCTGTAAACATTATGGCTCAAATTGTATGGCATCTTGTCTCATTTTCTGATTTCTGCAATCTGCATTTTGTTTCAGGGATACCACGAGATTGAGAAAATCCATAGAGAACCCCGGGAACCCTAACAAAAATGGGATCTGAAAAAAGAGAAAGCAGAACCCAGAAGCCCAAATGTGTATGACTGTTTAGTCCTATAAATCAATATATTAGTACTGGTTAATCGTGTATATACCACTCGTTACAGGCTACAATGCTAATGCTCTTGCACTGCCAAATGCAGGGTAGTGATTAGTGCGTTGGACAGAAGAACTGATTAAAGTTTTGACACCGTGGTGCCCATTCTCGAGTTGCCTTGCCTAGCCCTGTTAACTGCTGCTGCCTGCTGTCTTCTTTTCCATCCTTTGTGGATAGGTTGTATTTTACATAGATTATTAACAAAGTAATCTATGTACAAAGTTTGCAGTTTGTGGGTTTTCAAATGGGTTAGATATTTTGATGTAAGCTTATTCTCTGCTGAGGATGAGGCTCAAAAAAGGTAAATAAATTGGGTGTGAACATGGGAGAGAATGATAACTAGGTAAGATGCCACGATTAAATTAAAGGGATTGGTTTACAGTTTTGGTATCCCAAAAGTATGTAAAATATGGCATGAGGATGGTGTCTCTCGCTGTGTACATGTGCACTTTCAGCTTGTATATAACGCCTTCCACCAAGGATTGGATTCCAATCTAGTGAATTTGCCTATGCAGTTCTCAAAGGTTTTAAGGTCTGTCTCATCTCCAATACTTTACGCTATGTTAGTAGCAAGGTTTATGTCAATGGTGACTCTAATCACTTATCAGATTGAGATATCAATTTCTTTCAGGGTGAATGATGTATTTTATTCTTTGTTGGGTTTCTGGGGCCAATTGTATCGGAGAAGATGGAAAGCCAGCAACAGCGGATTTTGTCTACAAACAACAATTGCATAATATGACCACCCAAGTTCAAAACTCCTATGTCCATAAGGTGAGACGTATCTCCAGCCATGACCTTTTGATATCACAATTATGTGATGCGTTTCACGATGGCCTATTTTTATATATCTTAGGAATGTGATTCAAGCTTATGCTCTGCAAGCCTGTCGATGGGCTTGTCAGAGGAAAGATGGGTTCTGATGCATCACCTCCATACTGGAATACTAGCGCCAAAACCCATGAAGAGATTATTCTTTATTTTGTTTAGTGTAAATTTATTTTGCGATTTGTTTGTTTTACTAGGAAAAAGTTTTCCTCTACATTTCAACCTTATTTGCCGCAGATAAAAGTGTGGCTAAAAAGTATGCTATAATGTGAGAAAACAAAATATAAAGTATGAATTATGATTCAATGCAAACCCCGTGTTGTTCAGATAGTTTAGATTGTAACTTCCCCAATATCATATTTTCTAATCTGGTTTACAAACAAACTAACCAAAGTTTGTCAGTTGAGACTGTCTACAAGGAGATGTACTCTTGGATACACCAACTTTGAGGAGATGACCGCTTGAGACCTATATATGATTCTCTCTTGAACTTTGTCACCACAGTGAAAACTGCATAGTGTACCGAGTCCACAACAAAGAAATATATTTATATCAAGATCAAACATATGGGATTTTCCATATGCAAATTTCCGTAAGGCATACTTTATTCAATCGTCCAATACATTCTAGCTAGGCCGATACTCCAGGAAAATACGAGCATCGCATATGATTGGCTTCTATTTATAGATTAGTACAATCGCTAATCCTTTTTAGCTTTAGGGTAGTCAAATCTCCTCGATCTTTTATCCGCGACAGCTCAAAATTCTCTTATAAGAAGTTGGTCGTATTTATGATACTTTCCCTACTACCCCTTTTTTCGGCGGGCTCTTATATCGTATTAGTTTATTAGTTGTAAAAGTCCTTGCTGCCATAAAAAGGGAATATACGGCCTCAGTGACCACTCCATCCTGCAGAAAGTCATTTACTGTTATTTTATGGTCGAACAAAAAATTGTCTCATTTGAATTTTTATTATTACTCTCCCTCTATCTATCCACCGAGCAAAACCCAAAAAGATCGAATCATTGCTTTGACTGAATTTCTGGACAATGACAACCACCATGCATCATAAATCGGAGTAAATATGAAATATAGGTAATCTATTGAAGTTTCTTCCAGATCAACCTTCATGCCAATAGTACATAATGGAGAAAAAATGATGAAAAAATCCTGGAGTGTTAAGGATTGGTACCAAATATAGCATAGGGCAGTGCCCGTTCAAACTGTATAATAGCTTAAGCTTCCAGTCTAGATAAGCACAAACTGAAAATTTCTCATGTTAAAAAATTTAGGCATGAAGACTACTGAAAAACTGCCTAGTCGTTTGAAGTGCTACTAGAGATAGGATATAAGCAGTTCAAGGGTATTGTCGTCCTATGGGATCTTGCTGCTTTATAGAGACGTGTAATTTTAGAATTTTGGCATTCATGAATATCTATATATAATTGATTGTATGGAATATTTATTAGCTAAGGGCAACTTTAATTATAATAATAGCGTAGCCATGACATGTGCATGGTATAGGTTTATCATAATAATATGAATCACAGAAAGTATGACTAGAAGACAAAGCCATAACATATAAAATAACCCTTTAAACATTATTGCGTGATGATTGGCTGAATGCTGTCCGAATAACCTGGATGTTTACTCAGTCAATACTGCTGGAGCTTAAACCAACTGCCAAGAATTCAACTATCTTAACTGATAGCACATAAGAGTACAGAGCCCTCTTCTCTTTCCTGGGTATGTCTAGCGACTTTTGTTGAGAATACAGTCAATTTCATGATCAGATAAGTAGAACACAGCTAATCAACAAGAAACAAACTTATAATAAATATTAAATTAGAAACGAGATACTACATGGTTTTTATAACAAGGAGATAGAGCATTGTTTAGGCTGATTTTTTTTTTTTTGCTGGAGATACCCTCAAGGGGGTCCCCTTTAGCTTAGCAGAGGGGTATCCATTCCACCAAAATCCGTTCGGGACACTATCCCGGCCTTATCCCTTTTAGGCGTCAGGGTTTTGCACTCAGCAAGACTTGATCCCTAGTGGGCTCATTCTGAACCTTTCAACTTCACCAATAGACCAAGGGCCCATTGACATTTAGGCTAATTTGATTAGTTAGGTTTAGGATAGTTTGATCTCTATTATTAAGTCGAAGAAAAGTGTGTGCACACCCGTTGTATCACTATTTGTTTTAGGCCCTTTAACTTTTTTTTTTATACTTCTATTTATTTTGGGTTTTCTGCTACATATTATGCTTAAGATTCATTAGGCGCTCCTTTTACGTGCGTTCAGTTATGTTTTCTTTTGAGTACATTCATCATTCTTAACCATTGGAATACTACATGCCAAGAACATGAACAAGTGTTCTTGTTCTTTATTTGGGTTCTTTGACAAGTGTCCATGATAGTTATGCAAGTGGTTTATTTTCCTTTTCTTTGTACACTCAAATGTGCAATTCTCTGTTGTTCTTTTATATGATCTTTCTATCGATATTGCTAGCACAGGTTCCTCTTGAAACAAAGCACAAGATCAAATAAACATAATCCTAGGGCGAGGGATGGGAAGAAGGATGATCATTTTTTTGTTCCTCATTTGGGTTCTTTGAGAAGTGCCCATGATAATTATGCAAGTGTTGTTCTTTTGTATGATCTTTTTATCTTTATTGCAAATGTAGGTTCCTCTTGAAAGAGGGAACAAGGTCAAATAAACATATATGCTTTGACATAGGCCTCTGGTGTAGTCCTTCAGTATGCTTTTAGGTCTTTCATTCAAGATATACATATTCAAATGCAAAAAATGGTTAAGAATTCCAATTTGATGTTATGAATTTTGAAAGCAATTTTAGCCCTTAGAGCTCCTTTGCATTTGGGCTTTTGTTTTCAAGTCCTTGTTTGCTAGGACCTAAACTTCCACCATGAGAGTCTACAAATAACTATGAGCATGCACGCCCCTTTGATGTCATTAAGCACCTGTTCGCATCTCAATGTCCTTGAATTCACACAAATCTCCTCTAGAAAGATTCAGTGCACCGTAACCAATTGTAACAACCACCCCTCGGTGGCTACTAATTTATTTTTTTCTTAAATCAATTTTGAACAAGTACCAACTCAATCAACTAAACATCTTCCATGCAGTTTAGAGGTGCTAACTTCAAAACTTTGCCATTCATCATGGTGGCCTCAACTTGACTTTTCCACTTATATGGTTACACTAGGAGTAGTGAGCTCCCAAGGTTAAGGTCATTCCTAAACCTAGACCTAAGCTTCAAGGGTTCATTCCCGATGACCCTGCCTATGTATCCCTTCATAGGAAATCAAAGGCTTCGTAGTTTGCCCACTAAGGTCAAAGAGAGTTCATTCTCTCATCTTGTATGAGATCTTTGATCTCACCTTTAAACCATGACCATTCATTAAGCGTAGGCTATCAACTTAGCCCATTGTAATATAATGATATCAACTCCCCATCAAGTGTTGGTTCTATACCAAACATTACTAATCAGTAGTGTGCAAACATAAACAAATAAACAAGGGTCATATCATTCCATAATCCCCAATTCCCATGGGGAAGCATCACCACATATACACAAGGTGACTAGCTCATACATATCACATATACAGGGTGACTAGCTCCAACATATGTCACATATACACGTTGACTAGTTCCAACATATGTCACATATACACAAGGTGATTAGCTCTATCATACAACATAAATACCCTAGACTAGTTTCAACATATATCACATATACACAGTGACTGTCTTGAGCATACATCACATATATATACAAGGTGACTAGCTCATACACATCACAAGTACAATAGTGATAGGCTCATATGTACATCACAATACAACAATGACTAGCTCATACATACATCACAAGTACATAGTGACAGGCTCATATGTACACCACATCACAACAATGACTAGCTCATAAGTACATCACAAGTACATTAGTGATAGGCTCATATGTACATCGCATCACAACAACACAACTAGCTTGAGCATACATCACATATATCCAATGTGACAATCCACACAATACATTGCATGTTTACATAAGGAACAATAGGTAAAGCGGAAATGGATCCAACTTATTGCATCCATCAACCCACTACCTAATTCATAATAACATAAGCCTTCTATGACAACAATCAAGCATCCCATATTACTCCATATTATCACTAGCAAGGGCACCAATATATCAATGCACACAACCCTAGGCCATTTACACAAGTACTTAGGGAGGCATTAGTGTATAAACACACTCAATTACACATAGGTTCATATCACTTCATGATCCCAAGGGGTTACCTACCCATGGTAATCTAAGATACAATTTTCCACCTCTAGATAGGCCAAAACTATAATTTATGAGTTTGGTCCAACTGCTACCTACCTATTCTTTGTTAGAAACTCTCTTCCCTATAGTCCATTAGACGACTATGCAACCAAGGACATCCATCACTGACATAATATGCGCCTTGACTATTGTTAATCTCAAGCCTCGTAGTACTGCTCCTTGACTACTATCAATCTCGAGCATCATAGTATTGCTCCTTGACTCATGCTTAACACGATAATTGGAAGATAGGTTCTTAATTTAGAATAATTAGATCACAATCAACTGATTTAGGAGCCTATACATAATCATATAATTCTGAGGTTCACAACACAAAAAAAATCACTTAGAACCAACATGAGACAAGCTCAACTCAAAATGTAACTGCTACCAAGTAGTCAAATTCATTCCTTCATTCAACTTACTATTCATAAAACACATTATGTATTAAATACAAGTTATCAAGTTTTATTAACTCTTTCATAACCATCCAATACCCATCCTGGCTTCATCTGAAGCCTACTGAAGAGAGAAGGTCAAACCAATTGGAAATAACCCAAAAATCTGAGAGTTATCCCTCCCCTAGACCCTCCCCCTATGGACTTGAGGTCATAGAGGCATCCTTCACCCAAGGACCGCCTATGTACCCGCTTCCAAATGGATCAAATTCAAATAGAATTCTCCTCACAAGGTTTCTTAAAGGACACCTACACACAAGTTCCTATAACCAAGGATTTTATAAATTATTGTCTTACTCCAACAGGGTTCCTTTAATGATTCCCAGTAGTTAGTAGTGCTTAACAAAAAGTGGGGAATTTGACACCAATCCCAATTTAGCTAGCTTAAACTATAATACTTCCATCTAAGGACATCAGGATCTCTAACTAGACCTCCCACTAATATCAATCCTAAATCAAAGTGAGGATCCCATAACCCTTACAATTACATATCAACCTGGCCATTGTGCCACATCTAGTACCTTGATGATATTACTGATGAGGTATAAATAACCTCATGTATATAAACAGCCAAATACCCTTCCTTATTTCTCCCAATTGCTTTTTCCCTGCCAATTGTTTATTTTTAGGATTAATAATTGTTTACATTTTGTAAAAAGATGTATAATCTTTATTTCCTAAAATCAATTGAAATAAGTTGACTTGCGTTAACATAATGGTATAGTTTTTAGTATTGTACAGGTCATTACGCGCAACCGGTCATTATGCACAAGCCAAGTAGACTTGAAGTAGACTTCAAAGTAGTTGAAGACAAGCGCCAGAAATCTGGGCACCGAAATTTTAGGAAGTGCATAGTGGATCAAGTCTTTTAATTTTTTTGTTTACTTTATGTTTAAAAACTTTATGGCTCACTCTGAGCCTTTTAAATGATTTATGTTATGGACCTAAGTCCGTTGGTTAGTTGAATTTTTTTGAAGACTTTTTCAATGGTGATTTTCACCATGTGAAATCTAGGATTTTGTTAGCAATTTTGTATAAATATGTAATCACCAGAAACAATGCATACTAGATATCGTTATGTTGTCATAATGTGCTTTTGAACTATGTCTTTAACACTTTTCTTGATATGAATAAAACAAGATTTGTCAGTCTTATTCTGAGTTATTAGTATTGTGCGATGGAATTATCTTGGATGAATTAATTTTGAAGATACAAAAGTTCATGTGATCTTAGTTAAGCGTAGTAGTACCTGAGAGCTGGCCACTAAGGGGAATTGTAGAGTAGATAGATAAGTATTTTCATTTTCACTTTTGTTATTTTTATTTTGTACATGATAAGTGTAAATGAATGTTATTTGTATGTGTCGAGCTCTGTTAAGTTATTCTTGCAGGTTGTAGTTTGAGTTTATAATTTTTAGTCATGTTTATTTGAAATTTCGAAGCACCCACTCTGGTTATCAGTTGTATGTTAAGTTTATTTTTTGTTAACAGTTAGATGTTAGTTTCAATGATTATTGTCATTTAAACTTTATAGTTTTATTGCAAGCATTTATTTTCAAGTAATTTTCATGCTTTATAGTTTAATCATTTTATGCTTTCTAGCTTAATAACTTTATGCTTTCTAGTTTAGACAACTTTACGCTTTCTAGTTTAATGGCCTTTTAGTTTAAGTTTTGTTTTCAACTGTTCCAAACATTCAAAAAAATGAGAGAGTTAGTCAAGATGTTTCCTATTGCATATAGCCTTCGAACACTACCCGGTTGATACATTTGATGCACTTTTCAATTAAAGTGATAGGACCTAAGAACAGCCTATCACTTTTTGGCGCCATTGTTAGGGACCTTCCTTTTCTAGTATTAGTAGGAGACCGTTTGAATATCTCTTTGAGGAACAAAAATACTCATCAGGTTTCTTTTTTTGCATGGTCAGGAAATGAGGCCCTCATAGAAGATTCATACCAAAAACCCCCCCAATCGACATACCAACCACAAGCAAGGAGGAAGAAGCCTCAACCGAAGAACTTATTGAAGAATTGATCGAGCAGGATCAACCTAAGACCTTCCCATATACCCCAGAAAGTCACCCATTAAGACAAACATTTATAGAAGAGACTATCCCTTTGCATACCCCAGAGCCGAGCAGCCATTAGAGAAAACTTTTGAAGAGGAATGCATTCCTTTCAACATCATGGGTGACCATAGAAATGGTGCTAACCCAGCACCAAGAGCACAAAAATTTACTTATCCTATTGCTATTGATGCAGATGACGAGACATCTATGAAAAATATTTAACTAGTCTTCTTGCCAACCTTCAGAGGTCTATCTTCTGAAGACCCTAACTAGTTTCCATTTGAGTTTAATTTTTTGTGTCAAACATATGACTATAAGAATGATAACCAGAAACTGAAGCTCTTTCCCACCATCCTAAAAGATGCAGCAATGCGTTGGTTTATGGGATTAGCTTCTGGGTCGATAACCTCTTAGGATAATATGGAGTCTACCTTTCAGGATAAATACCAGAGTTACTGTAGAGTTGGCGATAGGAAAGAAGAATTGTTCAAGCTAAGGAAAAACGAAGATGAAAGCCTAGAAGATTACCTAGATAGGTTCATCTTCTTATCTAAACGATGTGGTGGAGAAGCCATAATTTTAGAGATTCTGAAAACCATATTTCTCAAAGGACTTGATGAAGATGCTAGGAGAAGCCTAGATTTAATGGGAAAAGGAGATGTGTCCCAACTTACACTCGAGGCTATTTGTAAGTTATGTCAAAATTTCTCACTCGAGGAGGTATTTGTAAGTCTACTCTTTCTAGAGGTTTTAATGAAATAAGAAAACTACATGAGAAGATAGCAAATCTCAAAATTGACATTCTCATTCAACTAAACACCACACTAGATGGACTACAAGCCAAAACACGTAACCGTAAGACCTTGTCCATTGATTGCCCTAGGTGTAGAAATAAACATCTATTAAGAGAATGTCCCTTGGATAAAGTTGACGTTTGTCAAGTTTGTGAGAAGAGTCGTGCTACTAATCAATGTGAGATATAAAATGCAATTAAAAATTCCAAGAAAAGGATGGCTTGGATTGAAGAGGAGATCAATCTTGTGAATCAAAGACCTGGAGGAAATTTCTCTTATGGTCAAAACACAAATCCTGCCTAGCAACCCCCAAACAATTGGAATAATAATCAATGGGCGACACCTTGGCCTCCAACACCACCTAACTAGGGAACCTACCCTTGGGGACCACCTGAATGGGTAAATCAATCTTGGGGAAACCCTCAATGGCCAAACCAGACTCAACAACACTGGTATCCTTAAAATCCTACTCCTCAATGGAATCAACCCCAAAATTAGTTTTATACTGGGCCAATAAGGATGCCTAATCAGTAGTAGAATCTTTTACCAACTCCTCAAAATTCTCAACAAAATGAGCAGGTCAACAAACCACAACTTCCAGCATAACTTGTTCCTAATCCAAAGAATAATTGTCAAAATACCCCAATATATTATACATAACAAGAAAATGTGACTAGACTCAATGCCATTTGTTGTGGAAATTTGCAGTTAAGGTCAGGAAAAACACTCCAATGGCCTACCATAGTTAAGATCCTAGACGAGCCTATTAAAGAATCTGCTAAGATAGCTAAGACATCTTCCACAACTTTAGAGCAAAACCCAGTGAGTACAAAAGATAAGACCCTTCTTCCATCTCCAACTGGAACTTCTGAGTTACCTCAGGAGGATGGTGGTCAGTCTCCAACTGATCCTTTAAATAAGGATTCCTCCCCTAAAGAGAAAGCTCAAGCGCCTTTTCCGAAGCATCTGAAACAAACCACCTTGAAAAACCCTTTGGAAATGTCCGTGTCCACTGAAACTGTGTTGATACAAGAGATTAAACAACTGCAAATTGAGGTTCCTTTGTTACAAGCAATTAAATAGGTTCTTGAACTAAACCAACTGATTAAACAGTTGTGCATCAAAACACTAGGAAGGAAACCAAAATGGATCAATACTGTTCACATAAATGGTTATCTAGCTAACTTTTTGGCTGGAAAAACCACAGCTCTGAAATATGATGACCCAAGCAGTCCACTTATAATAGTGACAATCAATGAGGTAGCAATACCTAATGCACTTGTGTACTTAGGAGTAGCCATTAATGTAATGACTTTCAATGTGATGGAAAAATTGGGACTCACTGATTTACATCCCACAACTACAATGTTACAAATGGAAAATCAATCCATAGCTATTCCCAAGGTTGTCATAGAGGATGTTCTTGTTAAAGTTGATGTTTGGGAATGTCCAATGGACTTTCAAATAATTATGTCCCTCACACCAAAGGACACTTATCTGATATTCCTAGGAAGACCATGGCTAGCTACTGTTGCAGCCAAGATTGACTGCAGAGAGGGAGGAACGACCATTCACATTGTCCTAATAGAAAACACTTATTCTTGTATCCTCCCACCAAACTAGCTAAACATAATAAAGTATGGTTTGATGAGCCAGATGATCCCAACGAACAAGAAAATATGGCCTCACCTGCTATGGTGGTCATTAAACAACATGGTGAAGAGTTGGAGGATGAATTGGAAAACAATATGGAAAATCATACCATGGACTCAAGTGATGAAGAGATGTTGGACGTAGAAGAGATTCTAGGACAACCAATCAACCTAGATCACATTGAGTTCGATAACACCAACTTTATGGGATTACCTTGTCCTCTGGCTAATCTCATTCCAAAAATAGATCATTTGTTGGAAGATATTGCCAAACTCCATAAAACCATACCACATAGTTTTCCTCTCAACACTTTGACAAGAGAAGTTTATATTGTCACCTCCAACCATCTAGGTGTCAAAACCATCATGTCGCTGCCAGGGAAAACTTTGAATATCAATAGCTGGTTGATAGAGCTAGAAGAGCATAAATTGTTTGATATCTTGGTGAATAGATAGAAAGATTTTTCTTGGGATTATATAGACATGAGAGGAATACACCCAAGTGTTTGTACCCATGACATCTATACCAAGGATGTTTGACCTGTTCGTCAACCACAACGAAGACTCAATCCTGCCTTGAAAGACATTGTTAAAACTAAAATTGAGAAACTCCCACAAATGGGATTTATCTATCCCATTTCTGACAGTAAATGGGTTTCACCTCTAGTTGTGGTTCCAAATAAAAATGGGAAGTAGAGAGTGTGTGTTGACTATAGGGAACTTAACAAAGTGACCCATAGAGATTACTTCCCGCTACCATTTGTAGATTAGGTCTTGGATAATTTGGTTGGGAGAAAGTATTTCTCATTTCTAGATGGATTCAGTGGATATAACCAAATACAAGTAGTAGTAGAAGACCAGGAAAAAATAACTTTTACTTGCCCTTGGGGAACATTTGCATATTGTGTTCTTCCTTTTGGGCTATGCAACGCTCCTGCAACATTTCAGAGAGCTATCCTAGCCATATTTTCCGAGTTGGTCAATGACTGTGTGGAAGTTTACATGGACGAATTCACTGTATATGTGTCAACTTTTGATGAAGGACTTCAAAATTTGGACAAAGTGTTGAAGCGATGTGACGACCATCGGCTATCCTTGAGTCATGAAAAATGCTTAATAATGGTAGAACAAGGAATAGTGTTGGGACACCACATTTCAGCAGAAGGGATAAAAGTCAATCTTAAGAAAATTGAGGTGATACAACAACTTGTGACCCCAAAAACCCAAACTGATGTTAGAAGCTTCTTAGGGCATGCCAGATACTACAGGAGTTTCATAGAAAACTTTAGCAATATTGTAGCTCCTATGTTTTCTCTCCTTCAAAAGGATGTAGAGTTTATCTCGACACCTGAATGTCAATCATCATTTAAAATCATTAACGAGAAACTCATCTCTTCTCTTGTCCTACGTGGACCTAACTGGAACCTTCCATTCCATATTTATGTTGATGATACTGGAGCAGTTTTAGGACAAGAGGATGAGAATGGGGGAAAATATGCCATCTATTTCATAAGCAAAAACTTGACTCCCATTGAATGAAATTACACCACCACGGAGAAGGAATTTCTAGTTGTAATACATGCAATCAAGAAATTTTGACATTACATCACAGGGTACAAAGTAACTATGTACACAGATCATTCAACTATCAAATACCTAATGAACAAACTTGTAGTGAATGGAAGGATAATCAAGTGGTTATTGCTTCTCCAAGAATTCAACGTGACCATTATTGACAAACCCAGAAAGTTCAACATAGTTGTTAATTTCCTATCTCAAATCAAACAAGATGATGGTGATTGCGCTCTTGTGTAGGATGAATTCCCAGATGAAAATCTATTTGCCATCTCCATTAAAACCCCTTGGTTTGTTGATATCGCTAACTACTTGGCCACCTCAGAATTTCCACCTAATTTCACATCAAAACAAAAGAAATGCCTCATTCAAGAAAGCGCTCCATTCAAATGGATTAATGGGATATTATTTTGATGTGGTCCTGATATGGTTTTATGACATTGTGTTAGGGAAGATGAGACCTATAGCATCCTTAGAGCTTGTCATGATAACCCTTCTGGAGGCTATTATTTTGCCAAGAGGATGTCCCATAAGATTTTGGGTGCAGGATATTACTGGCCCTCTATGCATAAAGATTTCAAGAAATATGTTCACCGCTGTGATGGATGCCAAAGGGTAGGGAGACCTATTGCATCCAATGAAATCCCTCTACAACCCCAAGCAGTCCTTGAACCATTTGAAAAATGAGGATTGGATTTTATCGGTACTATAGACCCTCCTTCACAAGGAAAAGATTACATTTTGGTCTATACCGACTATCTAACCAAATGGGCAAAAGTTCAAGCTTTACGAGTTGCGAGGGAAGAATAAGTAGCTGACTTCCTGTACAATAAAAAATTTCTCAAATTTGGAGCCCCTAGGACAATTGTCACAGATTAGGGACCCCAATTTATGTCTAAGGTTTTGTTAGCCTTCACTGATCATTTCCAGGTAAGCCATAAGAAGTCATCACCCTATCATCCTCAAGCAAATGGTCATGTAGAAGTCACTAACAGGGAGCTAGAGAACATTTTAACAAAAACAATTTCATCAAGAAGGAAAGACTGGGCTAGAAAACTACCTTAAGTCATTTGGGCTTATAACACAACTTGGAAATCAACCACTAGTTTCATCCCATACGAGTTAGTTTTTGGGAAGAAACCTCTTCTACCCATTGAATTTGAACTCCAAACTCTGTGAACAACAATGGAGTTAGGTTTAGATCTCAAATGAGCCCAAGTTGAAAGAGTCTTACAGTTTAGTGAGTTGGATGAACTCTGTTTGGATGTTGTTCACCAAACTGAGTTAGTACAACAACAACAAAATACTTGGCATGATAAACATATAAAGGAAAGAGAGTTCTAGAATGGGGATTGGGCGTTGTTATTCGATTCCCAATATAAAGATCACCAGGGGAAACTCGGGACTCATTGGCTGGGTCCATATGAAATTTTGGAAGCATTTTCAAATGGAACAGTGCAACTCAAACCCATTGATGGTGACACTCGAACACTTTTGGTCAATGCTCATCAATTATGCATCTACCATAAACCTGCCAATAAAGAAAAATTTACAAAAATGGTAGAAATGCAAGGAGAAATCCAATGCATTGACTCTACAACGGTAGAGCCAATATAATTTTTATTTTATTGTCACAAGTCTTAAAAAAAATGCATGTGTATTTATTTACTTTTCTTCAGAGCATTTCTTTTGAATTTTTCATCTTTTAGACTTGGCTAAATTTTGTTCCATCTTGCAGGACTTCATTCTAATCAAACAAAAATTCTGGTGCATCTTGTTGCAATGCTCTAGAACTTGTTGGCTCAGTTGCTATGATGCTTCGGAACTTGCATGTTTAACTGATGCTATTTCTTGCTTTGTTCCTACAGTTTGGCGTATCTTTCAAACGATGCTCTAAAATTCTAAGTCCAAGGTCCTTCATTTTGCTTCTCTCTTCTGACAACATCTTTCAACAATGCTCCAAAAAATTTCTTGTTGCATTCTGGCTACATCTTTCAGTGATGCTCTGGAATTTTTTTGTTTCTTCCTTCTAGTGGCATCTTTTGATGATGCTCCAAAAATTCCATTTTTTTCATCCGGCTACATCTTTCAGCGATGCTCTGGAAATCTTTGGTCGCTGCTCCGGCTGCATCTTTTGACCATGCTCCAGAAATTTCATTGTTGCATTCCAATGGTATCTCTCAACGATGCTTCGAAATTTTTCCACTTCACTTTTTCATTTTGGATGCATTTCTTAGCATGCTATGGAACTTTTTATTCTTCACCCTGGTTGCATCTCCTAGCAATGCTCTGAATTTTTGTACATTCTTTTTCTGTTTGAATGTTTTGATTTTTCCAACATCATACACATGTCCATTATTAAAAAAATTCATCACCTTGGAATCCATGCCCTACATTACCATCTCCTATCATAATAAATTAAAATTATTATGACTTTTTTTCATCATAATAATTCCATCATTAATTAGTTTTCTCATCTGCATTCATAATAAATTCTTCACCACCCTCGCCAACTCATCTAATTATACTGTTATGTCAAAAAAAGTAAGTGATTTTCAAATGGATGATAGGATGTAAGGTACTTACATTTTTTCTTTAAGTAGGTAATTATTTTGAATAAAGATAAATAAATTGGCACAAACCATTCCCTTTCCAAATTTAGTAAACTATGTGATTTTATGTTTGCTTGAAGTACGACAATCTTTGAGATTTTTCCCATGCAAGTAATGATGAAAGTACAACGAAGCCCAAATCAGACAATTAATTCATATTCCATCGATTGTACAAGTACAGGTGATTAAAAAGTTACATTTTCTTCACTCTACAATTTAGTTTTGTTTAAAAAGTTTTCTTTGAGTGCCATAGCATTTCAACAAAAACTGAGTAGAGCCATAAGGGAAACACAGTATGGGAGGAGCAAACCAAAAATTTGAACCAGCTTTGGTAAACAAATTATTGGCATTAAGCATTATTTTAGAATTGTTTTAGAGAGTGGGGTGGTTGGAGTTCATAAAGAAATTTGAGGGGCACAATGAACAAGTGGAGAATTTCACAGATGGTCAATCTGTAGTGTGTGGCCGAAAGCAATTCTGGGTAAGTCCTAAGATCATTTCTCGTCTATCTGGTCTTGAAAATAAAGGTATTAATTTGTCATAAACTACCAATATCTCTTATCAGAAAATGGTAGAGATTTTTCATAGAGAAGGAGAACCTCAGTCTTTGTTAACTGTAAGTACTAGGGGACAAAAAAATGGATTTCAAAGAATTTCCATCCTAGAGCCTTGGAGAATAACAATGGCTTGGATTATTAAGTATTTCACTTGTGAAGGACAATGTGCAATAGTTGTAGGTCCACCTTTTTGCCTACTTACCCATTTGCGCCATGGCGCTGAAAACCCTACACTTAGGGTTAATTTGTCTGCATTTATTTGTGATTCTGTTACTAGCATGATATAAAAAATCAAAATTGGTTCAGGACCACTTAAACACCATCCCCTCATCAACTTAATATGTAAATATCATTTCTGGAAGAAGACAGAAAAGAAGTGGTAAAAATTTGAAAATTTGGAGCCTATAAGACACCTTGAAGAAGGTGAATCATCTGGGTGGGTGACTCAGTATTTGGAAGAGCATTCCCCTAAGCCTCTAGAAACTTTTGAATCCCAGCATACCACAATAGCTCCTAATGGTGAAGAGCCAAAAAATTTACCTAATATTTCAGAAACCCCAGGCCATCAAGAAAATATGGAAATCATAAATTCAGGAGATGAGGAAGAACCTCCTCGCAAGAGGAAAAAGAGATCTAGAGTAACATTGTAAACAACTCCTCCTTTAAGGAGAAGTAAGAGGTTATTTGTTGAAATTAGTGGTGTCGTAGCTAGTGACCAATTGAATACCTCTAAAAAGAAAAGGCATGGCCGACAGTCACATGATATTTAAGCTCAATCGCTAGAAACTAAGGTTCAACCTTCTGAGGAGGTAGCGAAAGAAATTGAAAAACAACCTACTAAATCCCCTAAGGCTGAGAGGGTGAATATGCCATTACAGATAGGACAAAAATAAGTAGAGGAACAATCGCCACATAATTTGGGTGTTGAAGATAAAACTGCGACGGAACATTTGTCTCCCCTAGCTACCAATGATATTGAACAAGGTTCATTTGAGGTGCCTAATGAAGAAAACATGACCAATGATGATGCAGAAATTCCTAGTTTTCCTTTTGCTATCAATACAAAGGTTGATCAGAAAGAAACAGAGTTGGAGCAGTTAAAAGCAAAAATTGCTCAATTGAAATGTCAATTGCAAAAAATTGAAGATCAAGTCAATCAACAACAGGAAGAGATAGATGTACACACAACAATTTTGAAGAAGAGAGATTAGGAAATTACAAATTTTAAAATTCAAATAGAGCAAAAAGATAAAACTATTGAACAATTGCAATTTCAAGTGCAATAGTGGAATGAGGAAAGTAAAAGGTATGTGACAAGTTTGTCTAAAAAAGATAGACAAATCAAAAGTTTAAATGATAATTTTATGCAATTGTTTACAGCTTAAGCAAAATTGTTGAATTGGAGCAAAATTTGTAGGAGATTAGTGTTAAACCAACCATAGAGTCAAAAGAGATACAAACTGAACCAACTGCAATGGAATGGTTCCAGGTTCATATACCTCCATTATTGGTTACATGGATGGAGAGGTGCTAATTTCTGAGATTGGCAGGTATAGAAAATGCTAGATTGAAAAAGGAAATAGTTCTATTGAAAGAGTGATATGATAGGTTGTATCAAGCTAAAATAGATGCTTGTCAAATTGGTGAACTATTGTTAGCCTGTAGAAGGCCATCTAGATTGTATTCCATGTTTTTGAATGAGAAATTCTTAATATGGAAATTATTAAGAATTTCCTGTAATCTTAATCCACATTATCCGAATAATAAAGAGTTTGTAAAAATATTTATAGAATCACCACCTTCTCAACAAAAATTATTGTGTGAATTCTTTATCCACAATTTGTTTTTAGAAAGATATACATATTTCTATGTTAATTTCTTTTTTGGTGAAGTTCAGCTCAGGGCATTTTTGTCCACCCTGCAAAACCAGATTCAATGGCAAGAGAGGACAAGAGAATATTTACAGGAAAAAAAGACTATTGGACTTCGAATGCATTACCCTAATAGGAAACCTTCTACTTTTAAAGCTCAATTTTGAAGCATCAAGATCAATGAAACTGTGAGAAATAAGTATAATAATAATCTTCGGATATGCTTTGAGCATTTTACAGTTAAGGGGCCAGAATTGATAGGAAAAGCATTGAATTCCTGTGAAGAGAGGTACACTCATCTTCCAATGCACCTTAAAAGAAGAGAGATGATTTCACCTACAAATATTAGGTGGTCTTACAAAAGAGAAGAGGCGTTGGAAGATATTATGCAATAGCTTAAGGCTAAATGGATGAAATGAGGTATAGGCTTCCATTACTTCTTTCACTACCCCCTACAATGAATATTACTACGGATCATAATCCTGATAATTTACAGTCATGGAAAGCAAGGGTCAAATTCAATGAGGGTTTTCTTAGAGTCTCAAATGATTGGGATAGAGAGGTAGAAGATTTGTATGACCTCAGTGCAAAGTATGAGGAGTTGAACAGGAATAGGGGAAATTGAAGAGCAGGAGGACCTACTCAAGCCTAGGAGGGGGAGAAGTGATGAGGAATAAATAACCTCATGTATATAAATAGCCAAATACCCCTCCTTATTTCTCCCAATTATTTTTTCCTTGCCAATTGTTTATCTTTAGGATTAATAAATGTTTACTTTTTGTAAAAAGATGTATAATCTTTATTTCCTAAAATCAATTGAAATAAGTTGACTTGTGCTAACATAATGGTATAGTTTTTAGTATTTTATAGGTCATTATACATAGCCAGTCATTATGCACAAGTTGAGTGGATTTAAAATAGACTTCAAAGTAGTTGAAGACAAGCATCGGAAGTCTAGGTACTAGAATTTTAGGAAGTGCACAGTGGATCGATTCTTTTAATGCTTTATGTTTACTTTTTGTTTAAAGACTTTATGGCTCACTCTGAGCCTTTTAAACGCTTTATGTTATGGACCTTTAAGTCCATTGGTTAGTTGAATTCTATTGAAGACTTTTTTAATGGTGATCTTCACCATCTGAAATCTAAGATTTTGTTAGCAGTTTTGTATAAATATGTAACCGCCAGAAACAATGAATACTAGATATCGTTATGTTGTCGTAATGTGCTTTTGAACTATGTCTTTGTGTTACACTTTTCCTGATATGAATAAAACAAGATTTTCTAATCTTATTCTAAGTTATTAGTATTGTCTGATGGAATTATCTTGGATGAATTAATTTTGAAGATACAGAAGCTCATGTGATCTAAGTTAAGTGTAGTAGTACCCGAGAGCTGGCCACTCAAGGGAATCGTAGAGTAGATAGATAAGTATTTTCATTTTCACTTCTGTTATTTTTATTATGTACATGATAAGTGTGAATGAATTTTATTTGTATGTGTTGAGCTCTGTTATGTTATTCCTACAAGTTGTAGTTTGATTTTATAATCTTTAGTCATGTTTATCTGAAATTCTGGAGCACCCACTCTGGTTATCAATTGTATGTTGTTAAGTTTGTTTTTTGTTAACAGTTAGATGTTAGTTGATGGTTGTTGTCATTTAAACTTTACAGTTTTATTGCAAGCATTTCTTTTCAAGTAATTTTCATGCTTTATAGTTTAATCATTTTATGCTTTCTAGCTTAATAACTTTGTGCTTTCTAGTTTAGACAACTTTACACTTTCTAGTTTAATGGCCTTTTAGTTTAAGTTTTGTTTTCAGCTGTTCTAAACATTCACAAAATCTAAGAGAGCTATTCAGGATGTTCCTATTTCATGTAGCCTCCGAACACTACCCGATTGATACATTTTATGCATTTTTCAATTAAAGCGATAGGACCTAACGACAGCCTATCAATTACCACATAGTTTATAAAATAGAGTCTTATTTATTTAGGTTTAGAACATGATAATATGAATACAACATGGTTTGGTAATCTTAGATATCAAAATCGTATTAGTTCTTGATATATTGAACCACTATATTAAACCAACAAGAAACCCATTAAACATTCATCTATGAGAATAAACCAAAACAATAAATATCACCATTAGAATAAACTTCCTAGTAATAAGGGGAGAAATACTCAAGATCTATTCACAATATTATATTATGCTAATATGGTCAAGGATCATGATCATATTAATTAATCTCAATTAGAACATCATGCCTCTATAAGGCTATACAACATTATTAAAACCTTGAAAGACATAACACGATAGTTATAAACTTGCTCCAAGCAAAGTTACATGTAATTCAATTCTAGATAGTTGACAAAACTATATCCATTGGATCAACATCCCAATATATATACATCCAATAATAATATATTATTAATCTATTAATGTCCTTTATTATTTGGTGAAATCCATTACTTTTAAAATAGCCTTAGTTCATGAAATATGAAGAGTTCACCCTGACCACTCATAACTGAATATGAAATTATTGAAAAGAAATAAGGTATCAAAAGATGTTATATAGTATGATTACAAATAGTTTATTTCCTTAACTCAATCTCAATGACACCATCACATCAAAAAAAAATGATCATATTTTTGGTATGCAAGTATATTATGGTTTATGACAACTATAATATCCTTTCTTCATTCACATGATAATTCAAGTATTAAGGTTCACATATTTAAAAAGGTCGATAGACATCATGCAGTCATATAAAGCATTTACCCCAATACCTAAATACCATTTGAGAATCATATAGCATGTCTTGTTATTGCATTAAGAGAGGAGGATAAAACAACTTAAAGGAACTTATTACACCCATTTCCAATACAAGATAAATGTCCAGATGGTTACATCATTATGTGCATCTTGATATCTTCTAAATATAACTCTGCATCTAATATTTTCAATATTATAAGTATATAAAACTTTATAGTTTCACTAAATTAAAAGCCACATCGATATTAAGCCTAGGAAAGATGAGTATTAGCTATTTCGTATTGATATTATTTCTAAAATAATGGCATTAGAACTCCTAATTTTTAATTCTTTTAATGCCAAGCCTACTAGGAACTCTTCACAATATGACACACTCTAATTTCAAGATAGATATTAAGGTCGAAAACACTTGTCTAAGCCATGCACTAGTAACATAATGATTACATAAACTTCTTACATGCTACTACTAGTTGTAATCGCTTAAGTTGATTATGACCCAATATACTGCATACCACATATGAAGAAAGTTGGTCATCAACAAAGAGTTTATAAAAGTAATGCCAAGCATGAGTATGGCCATAGAGGCGTATTCAACAGGGCTAGAATCATTATTGAGTTATTTTTTACACTCTATAAGTATTTAGATTTCAGATAGAATAGATAAGAGACCACTCTCATAAGAATTAATAATTGACCTCTTGTTTTATTTTCAACATAGACTGAATCATATAATATAATTTATACTTATTAGTTCATAAGTTGAGTGCTTCTAGATGTTGGTGAATATATTTCATAATTGATTACGTGAGTGACAATCTTGGGTACCCATCATCGAACAATTAATAAATCCAATAGCATTTTTTGCAGGTGAGCTGGTCATTACAAGAATGAGAAGCATTAATAAATGATACTTATAAAGAAGATAATCACAAGCACCTCAAAATTCTTCATAATTTATAGCTAGGAGGAGGGCAAGGAACATTTTACTATTCATCATTCCACATCTCATATGAGAACTCAAATATAACTTCAGATGTCAATATTCTTACTACTCTTCCCTATAAATTTAGAAGATCTTTGCAGCAACACTGTGCAAGAGTGGATATTTAGAACCCAACATTATGAGAGAGAGGATTATACTTAGCTTAAGAATGGTGTTGAAAATATTGTTGGATTAAAAATTATTAAATATAAATATGAAATTATTAGAATTAATAATTAATATATTTTTATATAGATCAAATTAAATAATATATAAAAAATATGATAGTTTAATTGATCTTTAGAGAGATTAGGAAAAAGAAAGAGGTGGAGGGGGAGACAATTCTATATAGAGAGAGGTATATATACTAACACTTGCACCTAAAGGAGGTTCAAGGATTATACCGATAGAAAACTATATATGTATGTTAATATGTTAAAGAGTATGTGTTTGTGCATTGATGCACTGCATGTGGCTAGATTAAACAATTAATAATAAGTGCTAAATAAGGAATGAAATAAATTTAGACAAATCTATATTTTTTCTTTAAAGAAATTAAGTTATATCTAATTATGAAATATTTGCATACATATTTAAAACATAAACCAATGCAAATGAAAAAAAGAAAATTGTCAAATGGAAATAGAATGTTCCCATCTAGTTGTCAAATCAATATTTATCTAGATTTTATGTGATAAGTGAGATTTTGGAGGCTTCTACCTAATATTTTAGAGCATTTTACCATTAAAATGCAGTTGGTTTACCATTAAATGGTAGTTGAAACTTGTTTTCCAATGACTCAATAGTGGTTTGCAGGTGTGAGACTTGCTTCATACTCAAATCTCACACTATACGTAACCTATCAACTAATAAAGAGGGAGAAACTCAAAAGATAGAGAATGAGAGAAAGAGACAAATTTAGATAGATAGATATTGAGATAGAGAGAGAGAGAGAGAGAGAGAGATGGAGATAGAGATTGAAAGAGAGAGGAATAGACAAAGAGAGAGCATGAGAGAGAAATATAAGATACAAAGGAAAAGAGAGAAAAGAGAACTTTTGGATTGGTTGTTTCATGTCAACAATCCAAGGATGCCATGTGTCCATGGAGAATTATACTCAAGGTAGCATATCATTTGATTAAGGATATGATAATTCACCTTTAAGACCTCTTCAATGTACCCATTGCACACTTAAGGAGAGAAAGAGAGAAAGAGAAAGGGAGAGAAAAGAGAGAGGGAGAGAGATATGTTTATATAATATTATATATTGTACAGGTAAGGCTCACATCTAATATAATATGATCTGTTATATAATTGTTCTCTCCTAATAGTGCACCCTTGCTAAGTTGTAGAACTTAGCATATTGGAGAAACATGGGAACTTTTCAGGGAAAACTTTAGTGGCGAATCTTCGCCAATTGGCGAATAATTGAAATAGGGAATTCCAGAAATGGCTAATAGTACAAGCTAAAAAGATGTTGAATCGCCAGGTTTTTACAAAAAAATAATTTCGTCTCAATTAATTCGCCTCTGTAAACAATGTGTCATTGGAACTGATTCGCCAGTAGTTTATACTGTAATTACAAATATTAATTAAATTTTCCAGTAATATTATATTACTACCATTAATTTTGGGGAAATATCGCCACAATAATAAATTAGCATTTAATTTTGGGGATACTTTAGCCTTGAATAGGGCTTTTATTTATTGTCATCGAATCATCGATTATATTTTTAATCAGATGATTATAGGTTGATTTTGTGCCCTAATACACACATTCCTTTTAAAAGGCTTGTTGAGGCCCGGAATTTATTTTGGTCCACATGATTAAACCTAATCATGTGGCCCATAACAAAATTTGGGCCTCAACAAGCCTTTAAAAGGCACATGTGTATTAGGTCGCAAAATCAACCTGCAACCATTTGATTAAAAAAGCTAATCAAAGATCTTCATTGTTGACCTATCACCCAAAACTTGAACCTTGTAACTATGTCGCGGGGTTCTAGAAGTTTGAAACTGGGCGATAGTGTGTTGGTCGAGGGATCGCTGACTTCTCTAACCTTGGAACCTTGTCATGGTGTTCAGAAGTTTCTTAACTTCCTCACTGGTCGATCTTCTTTGTTGTCGTGGCGTCTTGGAGTTTCCTAACCTTCAACTGGAGGTTGTGAAGTTTGTGGTTTCTCTGACTGGGTGACAAGTCGATGGATGGTAGGACTGGTTTGTGTGGATGGTGATGACCGTGTACAATAGTGACTTGGATGCCGATGGATGTGGGGACCACTTGGAGGTTGGGAGTTAAATATTTAAGTATTTTTCGGGAGACTTGTTGCGAATATTGTAGATTCCCATCTTGATTCTCTGGAATTGCACAAGTGGTGTACGTGTGTATTGGTGGAGACCACAAGGAATGACCGATAGTTTGGTGTGATAGTCAAAGGAGATGGATGAGTATGCGTCAACACGTGGCACAATTTCATTTGTTGATTTTACATTGCTATTGTAAATCAATAATCAATAGAAAATTTTAAAAGGAGAGATTCGCCATTGTAATTAATCTTTTTAGTGATTATTCGCTAGGATTCGCCATTGTGATTATTATTTTTACCAATTATTCATTAAGATTTGCTAGGAAATTTTTTTTTTTTTCAAATAAAAGGAAAGATTCGCCAGGATTTTACACCTTCGCCGAGGGGGGGTTTTCTTAAAGTTATCCCTAGAACTTTTCTAAGGTTGTGGGTCACCTAAAGCAAAAAATAACCTCCAGAGAAAGTTGGCTCTTATGGTACTCACCTAAACTACTTCTTGTTGGGAAAAGGGTAAGAAAGATTGCATAAATTGAAAAAAAAACTAAATTCTAAGGGTGATGCACCAAAAAATTAACTAAACTTGTAAAGCATCTTGTACACATAGTTTCAATCAACAACAAAAGCCTAACATGAACAATTTAATGCTGATATGTTTTTGCATCAATATTTCATGAGGAGGATATAATGCGCACAATCCTAGAAAGAAAGATACTTTTCACAACTTGAATTATTCGCACTCCAACACAACTCACAACCTACAAAATACATATACTTCCTGCACAAAGGTGCTACTAATGAGACACAACAATAAGGAATGAGACAAATTTGCATGTAATTGCATCAATCATACAAATGCACACAATAGAATAGAAATTAAGAAGGAAAAATTGCTTATCTTCATTAATCTCCAAGGTGTAAATTGATATACATGTCTATAAATGAGTTACAAAAAAAACTATCTTTTTCTGCAAAGGACCTCCAAAAGTCACCAAGTAGACAAAAGATAATAATTACAACTAACTTCAACAATGAAGTTTGAAGTTACTTATGTTTTTCCAAATGGTTGCACAAAAATAGGAATTACAAACTCCTTTGGTCATACATAACAAAAAATCCTAAAGTCTAGCCCCTAAATCCACTCCAAAAAGGCTCATGGATGGAGAAAAGGTCAAGCCTTGACCTCACCTATCATAAAGGCATCAAAAAGTGCTCCTAGATGCTCTCAACTTGCTCCAACACCAAGTCAAAACGACCCCTACATCCTTGGCACTTGTTTGTCAACTTCTTCCAACCTCCCCTATATGCTTGGCACAACCATAAACAACCTTCAACTATCTCCTTTGACCATAACTAAAAGCATACGCATCTCTATCTTGCATTTACATAACATTAACTAAGTGATTTATAACATCACTTAAATAAATGTTTTACATTTTATAACCTATGCAAAATAAAGGACATGATTCGACCTATGTCTTGAAGAAAAATATATGTCTTGAGGGGACACGTCCTAATTACAAGACATGTGAACATAAGGCGAAGGTATTAATCTTTTTATTGCAAATGTTAAAAGAAAGACAAAAAATGCCTTTGAGTATCAGCCAAAGTTAGCATTCAAACCCTAAAGACAAAAACCATGGCCACCATTCACTTCATTTCATTTCACTTGCATTTTTTCATTCTATTGGGCGCCACCATGGTCTTCAATTGAGCCTTCATAGAGGTTTTAGATGGAAATTTTTTGAGACTAAACCTGGGTAAGACATTTTCTATAGAAATATTGGCCATTTTTATTTTTTGTGAGTGAAAATATTATTTTGAGATCCCTTTGTACAGAAAATAGTGAAAATGTTTATTTTTTACATTTTCTTTTCAATATCAGTGCTTGGAAAACTTGTTTTGAGTTCTATGAGTAGAAGTGATGAAGATATCTTGGTTTTTTGTACATTTCCTTTATGCTCTGTGCAATAAGTGATGAAGGTTTTGCTTCTTTGCTTTTTTTGAAAAACCTTCATTTTGGGCTCATTCAAAGACTTCCTAGCCACGGCTATCAATGTTTTGATGAAACAAGTTTTCAAAACCCTCTGTTGGGTTTGCTCCTCTGACTTGAAATTTCGGCCTTCTGAGGAAAATAATAGAGAAGAACCTTTCCTCCGTAGAAAATGAAATTGCTTCCTCTATTCTATGTACTTTCTTTCTGTAAAAGCATTTTGGTTCGTATTTTTGCTTATATAGAAGCTTCTTTGTATTTCTATGCTTATGTATTTGGCCTTTAAAAAACTCCAGGCCATGGCTTTATTATTTCTTGTAGGTATTAACAGCTTTTTTCTCACTTTGTGGCCAAAAATTTTCTATTTCATTTATGGAAAAATGGCAAAAAACCCTCCTTAGTTGACCTCATTTTTCTCTATAACTCGTAACTCAAAAGCCTAGTTTCTTTTGATATCTTCTGTATTTTCATTTTGCAAGCATATATCTAGGCCTTGAAACCCTAACATATCATGAGGGTTTTCCTTAACTTTGTTCTCTCTTGCAATCTATCTTTTGAAAGCCTCTACATTTTGCTCGAGGGTTTGAAACCTTAAGCCTCTGCTCTTGCATTTTTATTGACCTTCATTCAATTTTTCTTCTGTCAAGTTCCATTCCAATGTCAAACATTTTGTATCTGCTCCTTCATAATGGTGTCACAGTCCATTCCTATCAAAGTGACTATCTCCTTGTGAGGTCTATAACATGGATCTGTGTTACCTTTTAGGTCTGCAAGTCTGCTGATAATATTGAGACTGTTCATTTGTCATCAGACTTTGTACTGTGTTTTTCAACTAGAGTGTGACAAGAATATAAAAGGTGCCTAGCATGTGACTAAATTACCTTGTAACTTGTGTAATCAAAGCACTACCCATTGTGATAATTGGGTCATTCTCTATGAATATGTCAATTGTGAACCCTCCAGGTAGTGATGTCTTTTCCAAATTAGCAATAGAAGGAAACAAATATCCCTGCTTTCTGACCTTCTCTTATCAACATAGCAATATTTCTTTTCATCTATTTGCAACATATACATAACTACCTTCAATTTTTGAAACTATGCATTGTTCTTACCTTCAACACTCCCTGTGGATTTATTTGTCAAGGTACACAATCATGTATAACCCTGCCTTCATCTTATGATTGATATGTGTAGAGGATTAAGAAAAATAAATAATCCTTTGTGTTGTTGTTGCCATCACTGCAACACTAAGACCTCTTACATTTTGTTGCTTATGATACTATCAACAATATGAACTATTTGTTTTCTTTTTCTTTTCTTGCTTATCAGAATAAAAGTGATATAAGGATAGTCAACACCTTATAACAACAGCTTGCATTGTTGCATTTGAAAGAGGAAAACCTTCTAGCTTTGCTATTCCAAAAGATAGATTGAAAATTTTTGCTCTTCCTCATCAGTTTCTACTTTGGAATTCACAACATGGTTTCCCTTTGAATGATTGCTATGCAAGGTGCATTCTATGTCATTATGTGACTATCTCCATGATTGAAATCACTACTTTCTTACTCATGGTGAATCAATTAAGTAGATATTTGTCATTTAGAACAATGATCTACCAACTCACTCTCATGAGTGATGAATACCTGCTCAATGCAGACAAGTGAGATGAATAACATTCTTATCCCTCTTAAAACACAAGAGGGCGGCATGTTGAGCTCGACCCTTGTGGGAGCCCATTTTACTCCACATGCTATGATTTCAAATGAAAATAATCCAACAATGAAAATTTCACCTATACCTACATAGTGAACAAACATGTTAGATAAAACAATGAAGCTCAGAAATGATGGATATTGATAATGATCTTTTCCTTCTTCTTTGATATCTAAAATGCTGCAAAAATTGTTTCAATGCTTTATGAGGACAAATTATATATTTGTTGATATAGGATATGCATAGAATATGGGTCCCAAGCTCTAACACAACTTTTTTTCATCTCTCACAGGCATTTCAAGCAGCAGCAAAGCAACCTCTAGAGCAACCAAGCAGGAGGGACTAAACAAGGATGCAACAGTTCAACTTGGGGTTCTTCATTCAAGCAATGATGGATCCCTACTCTTTCCATATGATCTTTTCTTTTATATCTTTGTTGACGGGTCTTAATGACACAACAACGTGCAAACAGAATATTGCTATTTTGTTTCTCTTGAAAGAGAAAGACAACACATGGATATCTTAGCTCCCAAGGTATTTGTAGTTGGTTCTCAACTGTGCTGATGTTGCTCAATGGTCAATGTAACAGTAATGTTCAAGGGGCTTGCTGGTGTTGAGCTTCTGGATTGTTCTAATATCAACAGAAACTTAAACCTACTCTAACCAAGATTTTTAAAGAAATAGAAAAAGATAGATCAATGCTTTGGAACCGAAGAGAATGATAATTCATCCAACTTAACTAGACTTGTTACCTTTCAAGGAATTCCTAACTAAAACTACAAAACAAAATTAACTTGTGATTAACACAAAGTTTCATTCATTCACAGTGTTGATTTTAACAACAGATTGCAAGTCACCATTTAAACAAAACATAAAATCAAACTTCATTCCTTGAAAGCTTCTCAAATCAAATGATTAATTCAAGATAAATACCATTCTGGAACACAACATGAAGTAGATTTAATCTGGTTACTTCTACTGTTAGTGAAACAAACAAGCAACATTTACAAATCTGGCACAATCACCAGTGTACAGAAAATCCATGACTCCAAATTATTTCCATTTATACTAAGAAACTGGAAAGATACATTCCTGTCTATGTTGAATATAACTCCTAACTAAGAAGACAAGAGAAGCTCCCATTACAAAGAATCAGGATGTAGCTCTGTCTCCTCTATCCTTCAGAAAATTCCTACTCTTGAAAATCTATCTCTAGAACTGCCTACTCTATTATCTTTTTCTAACTGTCTCTATTTCTTCTAACTCTCTAACCCCTTTTTACAAAGAGGCCAAATTCCATATATACCGAATGTACCAAGAAAGAATGCGCTGGCCCCTGTTTTAGGGTTTATAAAATATTCGTCAATTGCAGGAGGGTCGGCCCTCAGATCTTTTAGATAAAGTTGATTCTACAATAAATGTGTATCCCTGTTGTCCATGTTGGTGAAGGATTGCTCCGGGGGTGATCTCAGATCTTTTGCAGCTATAGCATTAACTTCATGCCTTTGTTTCCATCTTTGAACTCCCTTGCATAGCTGCCTTGAATGCTCCAAAGTATCACCATTAATAGCGATCTGCCTTTTTTTGCCAGTAAACTCCAGCTATTCCTAAGACTTGTGGTTGTTTCTTTCCTTTGGCCCCCTTCCTACTCTAGACCTTTCTACACGTTGACCATCTCTGGAAGAATCATCAGGCCTCCCTTTAGATCTACACACCATCACCCGATCTGATCCATCACTTTTTTTATCTCAGAATGAGTCCATGTCGTTTGCATTCTGTTGATCTCCTTCACAGGGGTAGTCAGTCAGTCAAAGGACCAACGGGCCACTCCTTTAGCTTCTTCTGATTGGTGGGACATAGGCCATGTAAGATTCTCGGGCGGTCAAAGGTCATTCAAATGGAATCGCATGTCGGTGAGACACTAATCTTGTCTCCTCGATGCGATTATACTTCATAACAGCCATCGGCGTAGCATAAGACGGTCGGCAAGACCTTTCATCAAGCACATTCCATTACACCGAAGGGAGAAAACATGTCGCCGAGACCATTGCTAGTCGGCATGACCTTGTATCGAACCCTTCCATTCTCCCCAAGCTCATTTTGTATCGGCAAGACCCTGTCGGGTCGGCAGGACCTCATAGCGAAGCCGGCCCATTTCGGCAATGAACTCATTTCAATCAGGAAGACCCTGATTGGTCAATGAGACCTTTCACCGAAACCACAACTCCTTCAACGACACCACGGCAAGTTCGGTGAGACATTCTGTTGAACCCTAAATCTTTCGGCGAACTCATCTCGCCTTGGTGAGATTTCATTCTGTCGGCAAGACTCTCTGTGGTCAGGGATACCTTTCACCCAGGGTAAACCACTTTCCCCGAACATAGATCCTTTCGCCGAAACCAGCAACCATCGGCGAGACCTTTTGCCAAAGACACTTTCCTTCACAGAGATATCTCATAGTTGCCGAGACATCACGCCGAAGGGAAAACCTTCAGTGAGACCTTTACCATTCGGCCAGACTTCATGGCGAATACATCTTTCTCCTCGAAGGCACCACCTGTCGGTAAGACACTTCTTAGTCGCCGAGACCTCACAGCAATAACACATCCCTTCATCGAGACCTCACCCCATCGGTGAGACCTTTCAACGAATGCAAAGCACTCTCCCCAATGTTGTTTCATTTCGGCAAGAGTTCACCCTGTCGGTGAGACATCTTGTCGAAGCCATCTCTCTCTCGGCGAGATCCTTTTGATGACCTCTCCATTTTGATGAGACTCTGATGGATCGGCGAGACCTTACGCCGATATTACCTCATGTCAGCGAGACTCCCTTCTTTCACTGAGACATTACACCGAAGTCTCCTCTTTCGCCAAAAGCTCATGTTACTTCGGGGAGACCTTGCTTGGTCGACGAGACTTCATGCCGATACCACCCCCACCTTTATCGCTGAGACATCACACCGATCGGCAAGAGACATAGAAACTCATAGCGATCGAAATGTCTCGGCGACCCTCCGAATTTCAAATGAACAGAACCAAACTGCCAGTCGGCCAGACAACAAGAGGGTCTCAGCAACTCTTTCCTTGAGGAGTTTTATGCTACATGGGACTGAGGCATGCTTTACAGCCGACTTTCTTGAGAGATATCATCACGCGCAGGATTTAATCCTGCATTCAACAAAGAAAACCACAGTAAAGATCACACAAACAGAAGTTAATTAATCAAAATCATCATAAAATGAAACCTGGGTAAGCAAGGTGCCATTAAATCTTCAAATAAAATGATCATACAAACAGTTCGGGTTTCAGGTCCACCCGCGGAATCCAAGCCAGGGAGGAATTTCAGAGAATTCTGAGCCAGGCGGATTCCAGCGGAATAAACATGAAAACACCCATTAGAAACTTAATCCGATCATTACCAATCAAGAAACAGCATGTGAGATCTCAAAAGAGCATAAATTAATCATAAAATGCATCATCATTTGTTAACCAGTCTTACTACTCCATATTTCTTCACATTATATCAGATTCCGGGAAAATCCGCACGGGACAGATTTTCGTGAAGGAGGAGACATTCACGCAAGCTCGGAAAAAATAGGGAACAACGGATTTTGGGAAAATCCAGAGGAGAAGGAAATCCGCGAAGAAGGTGCATCTCCGGAGGCCTCGAAAAATTAGGAAAATTCGGTCCACGCGAAATTCCGCGAATACCAAAAATCCCCGAACCACAACGCTTAGCCGGAGTTTGAGCGAGATCCGGGAAAATCCGGAGGAGGAAGGAAATCCCGAACTCAGGAGAAAACCCAAATTCCAACTGAGGCAGAACCAAACCAAATAACAAAATATAGACCCAGGAGGAAAACGAAAAGAATTTTTCCAAGACCAAAGCCGAAAAACAAAGGCAACGAAAGCAAAAAGACAAAGGGGGGACCCATTTTGTTCCAGAATAAAATGGGGTGGTTATGCAAGGCATAACAAATGGTGACTCGGCTGAGAAAATGGTTTAACCATTTTCAAGAAACCAAAGGATTCAACTACCCAGAACTCTAGTCCATGAACATCACAACTCCAGTTGGGTCAGTTTTAACAACCAAGGCTGAGCTAAAATCTCAAATGTAAATCAACAATGGCTACCCCTGAATCTATGTGTGTGCTTGATTGTGCATCATTCTTTTATAAAGTTTTCTTCATCTTTCGAACAACAATGTGCAAGATTTGAGCTACATGAGTTGATTCCCTTTAGTTGTCGTGCAATGAGGTCCTGGGCATTGCTCCATTGCCAATCAGGTGTCCATAGCCCCGACGAAGATACCTCTAGTTTTCTCACAACATTGCTCCACTGCCAGCCAGGCGTCTATAGCCCCGATAGAGATACTGGAATCACCCATTCATATTGAGTCATTTTTTCTCTTTAAATAGTTCTCTCTCTTTTTATTTTTCTTTTTCCATAGAGTTTCAGATATTTCATTCAGTTTTTTTCTCAATATGTCAGATGTTTAACATCTGTTCTGGGTTGAGAACTACCATGGACCTCATAACAACACTTGGGAGATCGGATTTTTCACTCAAATCTTACAACACTATCATTCTCAGACAAATATACCATTACAAGAGGAGATGATCTTGACGATTTGTGACAGATTTAGAGGGAGCCAATGAAGGTTATTTACTTTGTACCTTGCTTTGAAGACTTTCCACAACTCTTATTAACAATGGGCATAAAGCAAAAGTTTAGGACAAAATCACCCAATCAGCAAACCTGAAAATACCTAAACCACTTCTGTCCCAATAACTAAAGCATACTTTAGATAATTACCAACTGCTCAAAGATGGAAAGAACAAAGGAAACCCCAAAGAACAAGACAAAGAGCAGACAGCAAAGGAAACGAAAGGACAGAAAGAAAGAACCAACAAACAACAACAGAACTGTTTACAAACGGAAGAAAGCACATTATTTACAAACAGGAAATAAAACAAATTATTTACATAAAGAACAACAAACTATTTACATGCAGAATAGAATTAGCAAGCTTTATGACTCGAAATAATGCTTAAGAAACTTCCCATTGATAGGCAAGGGAACAGGTTCCCCAGTTAAACTACTCAGTCTGAAAGCATTTTCTCCTAGGATCTCAGCAATTTGATAGGGACCCAACCAGAGCCTATCGAATTTCTGGTGACTGCCCTTCTTTTCACTAGCTTTATCACATAACAACACAAGGTCTGATATCATGAAAGCCTTGATTTTGGCTCTTTTGTCAAACCAATGTTTGACAATAGCCTGATGTCTAAAGAATTGTTGCAAGGCGGCATCTCTCTGCTCTTCTAATTTCAACAAGGCAGCTAATCTTACCTCTATCCTATCATCACTAGAGTAGAATTTATGCATGAACTCAAGGATAGGTATTTGTAAATGAATAGGGAACACAGGCTCCTGCCCATACACCAGTTTAAATGGTGGAGTCGTTAAAGCAGCCTTAATCATAGTCCTATCTGCCCACAATGCAAATCTTAGTTGGGTATGCCAATCCGTAGGGTTGTTATCTAACAACTTTTTGATTACCCCTAAGAGATTCTTATTGGTTGATTATGCAACTCCATTTCCTTGTGGGTAATAGTTTGAAGAATATTTCAATACAATTTTGTGATCATAAGCCCACAAAATGAACTCAGCAAAAGAAAAGGAAGAGCCATTGTCACATACCAAAGCGAAGGGTACCCCAAACCTAGTTGTGATGCATTTGGTGAGGAACTTGATCACAACCTTTGTTGTACTATTCTTGCAAGGTATAGCCTTTGTCCATCTTGTGCAATAATCAGTAGCAGTTAAAATAAACTTGTGTCCTGTAGAAGAATTTGGGTTAATGACCCCGATAAAATCCAGTTCCCATTGGGCAAATGGCCTTACCTCGTAGACAGGTTGCAATGGCATGGTTGAATGGCATTCTTTTGATGCAAAAATCTGACATATGTGACATGTTCTTGTATGTTGATGGGCATCTTTGAACACACAAGGCCAGTAATAACCAGATCTGAGGATCTGGTGTGCCAATGAGTCTGTAGAACCATGACCTGTGCCGTGTTTCCCATGAAATTCAATGATCACATGTTTAGCCTCTTGTTGATCAAGGCATCGTAGGTACACCCCCTTGAAATTCTTCCTGTATAGTAATCCTCCTTTGAGCATATAATGAGATATCTTCATTCTTAGCGCTCTCCTTTGAGTGGCGTTCATTCCCTCGGGACATCAATTGTTGAGCATTAAATAGATGATATCAGCATACCAAGAGTCATTTGAAAAGGACCGAGTAGTGTATTGCTGGCAAATAACGTTCTCACCAGCATTTGTCATGGATTTAGACAAGCCTGTGCCTCTGACAAGTTTCATAGGGCGTATCTCTAGATCGAACTCTTGCAAGATGGCCATCTATTTCCCTCTTCTTTCTCCCAGCTCACTCTACATAAGTAAAGACTTCACAACAACATCAGGAACTACAGCAATGATTTGGCTTCAGAGAATGTAGTGCCTAAACTTTTTGATAGCTCTAACCAGCGCAAAAGTTTTTTTTTCAAGAGGCAGGTATTTGATCTCAACATTCTTGAACGGAGATCTCATGAAGGCAATTGGCCTCTCTTCTCCCTCTTCTCTTCGTTGAGTTAAGACAGCTGCACAGGAAGCTCAGAGGAAAAAGAGTAGATATAGAACGGCCTCAAGTAGTCAGGGCTGGTGAGGACTGGAGCTTCCAAAATGGATCGCTTGACTTGTGAAAACGCGGACTTCGCCTCATCACTCCACTCTATCTTGGAGTCTTTCTTCATCATTTCATTTAGTGGTTTTACAATTTCTGCAAAGCCCATGATAAACTTTCTCACAAAGTTGATCTTTCCAAAGAAAGACCTCATTTCTTTCTTGCTTCCTGGCCTGGTGATCTTCAAAATGGACTCAACTCGGTCTGGATCAATTGATATTCCTCTTTCAGAGATTACGTGTCCCAAAAGCTTCCATTCAGAAACCTCGAACACACACTTTTTAGGATTCAAGGAGACTCCATATTGGATACATCTTTGAAGAACTTTGGCTAAGTCTGCAGCGTGGTTCATTCTATCCTTGGAGAACACTGTTAGGTCATCCATGTAAACAATAATGCATTTACCGATTAATTCTTTGAATGCTACGTCCATGGCGCGCTAAAAGGTTGCTCAAGCGTTTATCAGACTGAATGGCATCCTTCTATATGCAAATGTTCCCCACTTTGTAGTGAAGGTTGTCTTCATAGTTAACCATTACCTAATTGTATCCATAGTAACCATCCAGGAATGATATCATCTGAGATCCATTGACAGTTTGCAAGACTTCATCCAGAGAAGGGAGTGGGTAATTGTCCTTTTCTGATGCTCTGTTCAGATTTCTAAAGTCTACACATAGCCTGATCTCTCCATTTTTCTTACGGACTAGGACCAAGTTTGCCACCCATGTTGAATGTCGTACAGGGAAGATTATCCTTGCAGAAAGCAATTTCTGAACTTCTTTAAGGATCAGTGGTTCAATCAGGGCATTGACAGGGTGTTGCTTCTGTCAGAAGGGTTTAGCTCTAGCTTCAGAGGGATAGTATGAGTCATTACAGAAGCATCGAATGTCTTTAGATCTTCATATCCCCAGGCTATCGCCGCAATATCTTTCTTCAGTGCCCTCAATATATCTTTTCTGATTGCTTCAAGGCAAGCTTTCCCTATGTAAACACTTCTTTCAGGGCCAGAATCAGCTAGGTTAACAGTTTCATATTCGCCTCCTTTATCTTCAACTGATATCTTCTCTCAAGCCCTTGGGTCTGAATCAAAAATTATTTTCAAGGCCACCATTCCCTTGGGAATGGTATTGCTTTGTAAATTGAGGAATCCTTCTGTATCACAATCTTCAGGGTTCCAATCCCCTTGATCCCTGTTGGACTCATCAATGATCTGTCCTTCGAAAACATCTGAGCTTGCTAGTAAAGCAAGAATATGTTGATCATCATCAAAGACCTGAAAGTTCCTGACATTATCAGGAACTGCAGGGGTGGAAATTAATTCCACTGACAATCTCTTAAGCTTGGAGCCTTGCATAGGTTCCAGGGTGCTTGCAGCAACAGCTAATGAATCAGCTATCTGATTCTCCTCTCTTGGGATTAAGCTAATCCCAAAAGCATCGAAGTCTTCAATCAAGTTCCATACCCGATTTCTATAAGCTGCCAGCCTTCTATTGTGACATGTGTATTGGCTGCGCACTTGCTTGATAACAATTTCTGAATCTCCTTTGACCATCAAGGCTATGATTTTCTTCTTATGTGCGAACATCAGCCCCCGAGTTAGAGCTTCATATTTTGCTACGTTGTTAGTGCATTCAAACTGCAACTTGTAAGAAGCAAAGAAAATTTTCCCTTTCGGGCTAGTTAATTCAATTCCAACACCACAACCTATTTTGGATTTGGATCCATCAAACTTAAGGGTTCACAGTTGGTCGTGAACTGGGGTTGATCCTTGGGGGGTTATTGTGGGCGCTTGGATAAGATGAGCCATAGGTGGGGTTACTTGATCTTTTGCATCAAATATTGATAAAATGTATTCAATGGGTTCCTCGGGTGTAATTTCCAATTCCTGCCCAGCTATATCATATAATCTGTGGCTATCCTTCTGACAGTCATTTGTGCCTTTGGTTAACCCCTTGGGTTTTGGTATATTTGTGAGTGCAGGGGTGTTGAACAAACCTTGGGGTTGCTCCTTACCAATATGCTGATTAGGAAATGTATCTGGGGTAGGATCATTTTGAGAAGGAACTTCCTTTGAGGGTATCTTATCCCTGGTTAACATTATTGCTTCCTTGGCTTCAAATGAGAAGTGATCCGCAACGGTCTCAGGGTGACTTAAGCTAGCTTCCTTAGCTTGGGAAACATGATTTAAAATGTCAATGGAGGGTTGGCAAGTCAATTCAGAATGATTTTGGTAATGCACCCTACACCAATTAGGGAGTAGAAGACTCTGCAGATCGGTATCTTCCCCTAAGACCAGCTGATCCTATTGTAGCTTCTTGATCAATGCTTGTTGGTTTTCATTAATCACAGGATCAGGGAACTTTGGTATTGGAAATTCTTTAGGACCAAGAACAGAAAAGGTTAAAATTTCCTCTCCTTTATAAACCCCTATCCCGGTTTCAAAGTAAGCTACCTCATTGGGGCAATCATACTCAGTGATGACATGCTTGAGGCGAGGCTCACTTTCAACCCTAATCTACGTAGGCACTCCCCTCCATGGTAGCCACATATGTGAAAAGTCAAGGGAGAGATATCCCCCTATACCTTTCATCAAATCTCTGCTCAGCAACATACCATAAGTCTCGGGAATGTCTGCCACTTGAACATCTATATTGGTTTGAATCCTAGGGTCTGACCCTACTTGCACATGTATGTTTCTCAACTCTCCCACTACATTAACCTTTGTCTTGTCAAGTTGGATGACCTTCTTATTTGTTTAGACATGGTTTAATCCTAATTTCTTGCATATAGAAAATGGCATAACATTTCCAGAAGCCCCTGAATCCAACAAACAATTATGTAGGTTCTTCCCACAAATTCTTAAACTTAAAAGAAATGGTGGAGTACCTACCTTGCTTCTGTATAAGGTTGTGTTCATGTCTGCAGCAGGTGCCACCTTGTTCTTTCCTTTTGATTTATCAGCTTGCTCCAAAGGTTTCAGCACTATCTCCCGTTGGGCAGGGCACCACTTTAGGATGTCGAAGTATGACAAAGAGGTTTTTTGTTTCTGCATCTCAGAAACAATATCAAATTATGTATTATAACTTGCATTACTTTTGACAAATCCAAGTAAATTACCTCTATTATGGAAGTCGGGTGGGCCTTTTGGTGGAGGAGGATTGTTATCAGCACTTTGATTCGGAGGCACCATGTGATTAGGTGGTGCTGATGTGGTAAACGGACCCTTATTCTGATTTCTTAGGAAGTGTCCTCCCTTTGTCTGAAAAGCTTGGGCGTCATACATATCTTCCTCTGGTTCATTCTCATCTTGCCTTGGGAATGAGGGTTCTTCCTCAAAGAGGTCATAAGTCATTATTGTATCTACTGAGTCACCTCCTTTGTTTAAATTCCCTTGGAATGTTTGGGCATCCACCTGTGCCATTTTGACCATCTTTTCCATTTCAGGGCAGTTTACCTTAGAATGGGTTGCAGTATCATGCAGCCTGCACCAATTAGTCATAAAATTGAGGTCAGCCACATTTGTAGTATGTGACCTCTCCTCATTAGCTTGATAATTATGGGAAACTCCACCATTGTTTGGCCCTGTATTCCATTGTTGATTGTTATTTGGCCTCTGGTTATATCCCCTATTTTGATTTTGATAACCTTGGTTAAGGGAGTTTTGGCCCTGATAACCCCTCTGGTTGTGACTGTTTTTATTCTGATAAGTACCCTGATTGTTATTGTTTTGATTAGGGTAGTTACCTTGGTTTTGGGAGAGGTTCAATTGAAGCTGAGCCATGTCATTTGTGACTTGGGATAGCGTTTTCTTTAA
The DNA here is from genome assembly GCA_007258455.2 of Sequoia sempervirens. Taxonomy (NCBI): domain Eukaryota; kingdom Viridiplantae; phylum Streptophyta; class Pinopsida; order Cupressales; family Cupressaceae; genus Sequoia; species Sequoia sempervirens. The sequence goes on from VDFB02000015.1 coordinate 541,913,484, forward strand.
GGTCTCTACCTCATTCATGAGTTGAACTGTCTTTTCACTTTCCACACTCTTAGCAATAGGTGGCTGACCACCATGATTTGGTGTTCCAATTTGGTTATGATGACCATGGGAACTTTGAGGAACCTGTGGTTTTTGGAAGAAGTCGGGAGTTCCATTAGCAAAGAATAGAACAAGCGGTTGAGTTTTCAATTCAGACATAGGCCCATAATGGGAAGAAGACATCCCTGGGATAGTATTGAATAAAGGGGTTGGGCTATGCATCTGATACCCTATTGAAGGAAAACCGCCTCCCAAACTTCCTTGTTGAGAACTAATTTGTTGTTGCAGCTTGATAGCTAGATGATAGACTTTAGACAGGGAATCAATGTCTGCAGGCTGATAAGTCCTTTGTAGGAACAAGCCAAGTAAAGGGTCTATAGCCCTAAAGTATGCTTGAATGGCACTATTTTCAGTAACTAGATAGGGGTCTTGCAGTCTCCTATACATTTGTTGGAACTTGGTATTGAATAAAAGCAAGGATTCACCTGGTTCTTTCCTAATGGTAGCAAATTGGTGGTACAAAAGGGTTGGATCCACATAAACCCTAAACTAATTGATGAAAGTGTTTTCCAAGTGTGTCCAGGTCAGAATGGAACCTTACGGAAGATTAAGATACCAGTTATACACCATGTCTCCTAAGGAATAAGGGAACAACCTACAAACTACATCATGGTGAGCTATCTGAGCTCTGGTACAAGCATCCTTAAAAGCTTGTATGTGCTCTTCAGCACTCCTTGATTCGCCATGAATGTATTTGCGATAGAATTTCTCAGGATTCTTAGGCATATTGTGAAAACCTCCCAGAATAGTCCCTAATGGAGAGGGATTATTCTGAAAAAATTCCATTGGTAGCAGTGGTGGTGGTGGTTGAGCCAGCTGTTGGATGGGTCGAACCAGCTGTGATGACAATTGAGATGGATTTGGTGGTGGATTGATAGGTATCCACTGGGGTATTGGTGAAAAGCGTGGTGGAGTGAGCGGGGCTAACAAGGGTGGTATGATGGTTGAGCCAGTCTTATGACTCTTGTGTCTTATTGGAGTCTTAAGTTCTATCAAAAGTAGTGGATTTTTAGCTGATCGAAGAACTCTATGAGACCTTTTTGGTGAGAAAAACTCAGTATTATCCAGCTTGCCCTTCTAGGCCCTCCTTCTAGCGCCAGTTTTGTTTACGAGTCTTAATGACACAACAACGTGCAAATAGAATATTGCTATTTTGTTTCTCCTGAAAGAGAAAGACAACACATGGATATCTTAGCTCCCAAGGTCTTTGTAGTTGGTTCTCAACTGTGCTGATGTTGCTCAATGGTCAATGTAACAGTAATGTTCAAGGGGCCTTCTGGTGTTGAGCTTCTAGATTGTTCTGAGATCAACATAAACTTAAACCTACTCTAACCAGGGTTTTTAAAGAAATAGAAAAAGATAGATCAATGCTTTGGAACCGAAGAGAATGATAATTCATCCAACTTAACCAGACTTGTTACCTTTCAAAGAATTCCTAACTAAAACTGTAGAACAAAATTAACTTGTGATTAACACAAAGTTTCATTCATTCACATTGTTGATTTCAACAGCAGATTGCAAGTCACCATTTAAACAAAACATAAAATCAAACTTCATTCCTTGAAAGCTTCTCAAATCAAATGATTAATTCAAGATAAATACCATTCTGGAACACAACATGAAGTAGATTTTAATCTGGTTGCTTCTACTGTTAGTGAAACAAATAAGCAACATTTACAAATCTAGCACAATCACCAGTGTACAAAAAATCCATGACTCCAAATTATTTCTATTTATACTAAGAAACTGGAAAGATACATTCCTGTCTATGCTGAATATAACCCCTAACTAAGAAGACAAAAGAAGCTCCCATTACAAAGAATCAGGATGCAGCTCTGTCTCCTCTATCCTTCATAAAATTCCTACTCTTGAAAATCTATCTCTAGAACTGCCTACTCTATTATCTTTTTCTAACTGTCTCTATTTCTTCTAACTCTCTATCCCCTTTTTACAAAGAGGCCAAATGCCATATATACCGAATGTACCAAGAAAGAATGTGTTGGCCCTTGTTTTAGGGTTTATAAAATATTCGTCGATTGCAGGAGGGTCGGCCCTCAGACCTTTTAGATAAAGTTGATTCTGCAATAAATGTGTATCCCTGCTGTCCATGTTGGTGAAGGATTGCTCTGGGGGTGATCTCAGATCTTTTGCAGCTACAGCATTAACTTCATGCCTCCATGTCCATCTTCGAACTCCCTTGCATAGCTACCTTGAATGCTCCAAAGTATCACCATTAATAACGATCTACCTTTTTCTGCCAGTAAACTCCAGCTGTTCTTGAGACTTGTGGTTGTTTCTTTCCTTTGACCCCTTCCTGCTCTAGACCTTTTTGCACGTTGACCATCTCTGGAAGCATCATCGGGCCTCCCTTTAGATCTGCACACCATCACTTGAGCCGATCCATCACTTTTTTGATCTCAGAATGAGTCCATGTCGTTTGCATTCTGTTGATCTCCTTCACAAGGGTAGTCAGTCAGTCAAAGGACCAATGGGCCACTCCTTTAGCTTCTTCTGATTGGTGGGACATAGGCCACGTAAGATTCTCGGGCGGTCAAAGGTCATTCGAATGGAATCGCATGTTGGTGAGACACTAATTGTGTCTCCCTGATGCAATTATACCTCATAGCAGCCATCATTGTAGCATAAGACGGTCGGCAAGACCTTTCATCGAGCACATTCCATTACACCGAAGGGAGAAAACATGTCGGTGAGACCGTTGCTAGTCGGCATGACCTTGTATCGAACCCTTCCATTCTCCCCAAGCTCATTCTATATCGGCAAGACCCTATCGGGTCGGCATGACCTCATAACGAAGCCGGCCCATTTCGGCAATGAACTCATTTCAATTGGGAAGACCCTAATTGGTCAGCGAGACCTTTTGCTGAAACCACAACTCCTTCGGCGACACCACGGCATGTTCGGTGAGACATTCCGTCAAACCCTAAATCTTTCGGCGAACTCATCTCGCCTTGGTGAGATTTCATTATGTCAGAAGACTCTCTGTGGTTGGGGAGACCTTTCACCGAGGGTAAGCCACTTTCCTCAAACATGGATCCTTTCGCCGAAACTAGCAACCATTGGCGAGACTTTTTGCCGAAGACACTTTCCTTCGCAGAGATATCTCGCAGTCACCCAGACATCACGCCGAAGGAAAACCTTCGGCGAGACCTTTACCATTCAGCCAGACTTCATGGCGAATACATCTTTCTCCCCGAAGGCACCACCTTTCAGTAAGACACTTCTTAGTCGCTGAGACCTCACAGCGATAACACCTCCCTTCGCCAAGACCTCACCCCGTCGGTGAGACCTTTCAGCGAATGCAAAGCACTCTCCCCGATGTCGTTTCATTTCAGCAAGAGTTCACCCTGTCGGTGAGACATCTTGCCGAAGCCATCTCTCTCTCGGCAAGATCCTTCCGATGACCTCTCCTTTTCGCTGAGACTCCAATGGCGAGACCTTACGTCGATATTACCTCATGTCGGTGAGACTCCCTTCTTTTTCTGAGACATTACACCAAAGTATCCTCTTTCGCTGAAAGCTCATGTTACTTTGGGGAGACCTTGCTTGGTCGGCCAGACTTCGAGGAGAAAGAAATCCGCAAAGAAGGTGCATCTCCGGAGGCCTCAGGAATTTTGGGAAAATCTGGAGGAGAGGGAAAAATCGAGAAAATCTGGTCCACACGGAATTCCGCGAAGACCAAAAATCCTTGAACCACAACACTTAGCCAGAGTTTGAGCGAGATCCGGGAAAATCCGGAGGAAGAAGGAAATCCCAAACTCGGGAGAAAACCCAAATTCCCACTAAGGCAGAACCAAACCAGATAACAAAATACAGACCCAGGAGGAAAACGAAAAGAATTTTTCCAAGACCAAAGCTGAAAAACAAAGGCAACGAAAGCAAAAAAACAAAGGGGGGAACCATTTTGTTCCAGAATAAAATGGGGTGGTTATGCAAGACATAACAATCTTCAAATGTATAGTTTATATCTTATGTTGTATTGAAATAGTTATTCCCACGGCTTTTGTGGGACACCGTACATTTGTAATTATCAATAAAAGACATTTGTGCAAAATTTGTGCAATCTTTCTCTTGTATACATTTGCATAATGAACTAGCAATTCAGTTGACAATACTTATGTGCATATGAATGGAAATTTTAGCATAAATAAATGTGTACCTTTTATCTTTTAATCATGATGTAATATCTCAACTCTACCTGATTGAGTTGGAAGCTAAATTGGGTAACATTTTTTGTGACATTTGTGATATGTTTGCTTGCTAAACATCTTGACCATTTGCCTAAACTTATCCATTGGGCACATGAGTCAAATAGGAACTTGATAAGACTTAAAAAATATTCTTGCATACTAATGTAACTCATCCAAAACAGTGTATAACACCTTCAAATATTATTCCATCTACCAAAAACTCAAAGTAAATCAACAACTATGCAAAACAACACTTAGAGGAAATGAAATTGCATCTAAACTATGTGCAACAACACTTATTGAATCAAAACTCCTAAACCAATCATGTACAAAGGTAATCATATCTCAAAAAAGAGTTTGAGGTGTATCCCATTGATTGGGATAGGCAGTACTTCACCATCCATTTTTTATAGCTGGAAAGCATTGTGTTGTTTGCACTCTACAATGATGAATGGGCCACTCCACATACTATCAAACTTAGTGTGTTTTCCAGGATTTGTCTTTAGCTCATCCCACTTAAGTACATCTCCTTCTTCAAACACCCTTGGTGTTGCTTTCTTGTCAAAAACTTTCTTTAATTGGAGTTGGTGAAACTCCATGGTTTTCTTAGCTTTATCTCTCATTTCCTCAAGCTCCATGAGTTGTGCATATCTGACTGCCATTGGGTCCTCCTCTTCAAACATTTCAAGCTGGTTTATAGTATCAAGAGTTGGAAACACAATAGACAAGGGCACAACCTTGCATCCTTTCCATATACCAGCATATAAGGGGAGTTTCCAATGGACCTCTTTGGTGTTATTCTATCTACCCACAAGACAAATTTCAACTTGGTATGCCAAGTTCTTTGGTTATCCTCCATTATTCTCTTAATGATCTTTATCAAGTTCTTATTGGTTGACTCTGCCAAACTATTACCCTTGAGGGTAATATTTTGATGAAGTACTCAAATGGATACCATTCTTGATATCCCATTCACTCAACCATATTCCAACAAAAGCTAAGGTGTTATCAGAAATAATAGACTCAGGTACAACAAACCTTGTTATTAAATCATCATAAAAATTTAAAATAGTGCTTTCATTAGCTTCTTTTAGTGTCATAGCCTCAGTCCATCTGGTAAAATAATATGTGGTTGTGAGAACCCACTTATGACCTACACTAGAAGGTGGATTAATAGCTCTTATAAAATCAATTCCCCATCTCATAAAAGGTTGTTCAACCTGTATAGGCTACAAAGGAAGAGTTGGAAGCCTTTCTTTACATGCAAACATTTCACACTTAACACATTTTCTTGCCCATGCATGGGCATTCTTGAAGAGGCTTAGCCAATAGTAGCCAGCCCTCATGATCTTCCAAGTTGTGGTCCTTGGAGCAAAATGTCCACCAGTTGTTCCATCATAGAACTCATGAAGTATTTTATCAATCTGATCAGTATCAATGCACCTTAGTAACACTCCATTATTATCTTTCCTAAATGGTATACAATTGACAAGCACATAAGGAATTGACTGTAACTTGAAGTACCTCATCTTTTCTTTGTCCAAACCAAGTGGACACTCACCAATCTGTAGAAAATGAACCATTTCTTGCATCCAACTTGCACCCAATACTAGTGCAGCAGTTTGAGACTCATCATTGGTGACAAAAATAGCTTCCTCTTGATGAATTTTGTGATCCAACCTACCCTCTTCTCATTCAAATCTCTGCTCAAAATAAATTGCTTGACACTAGGATGAGCAACCATTAGATGAACCTTGTTATTAGAAATCAAATGCTTAAATTTCTTCAAACTTCTAATAACATCAAGCACATGTTTTTCAACAAAAGTATATCTATGCTCATAGTCTTCTAGGCCCTGACTGAAAAATGCTATGGTTTGTTCCAAATTGTCATCATTTTGTTGTACCAACATAGCAGAAGTAGTATCTATGCTACCAAAAGCATAAATAATGAAATCCTTTGCAAAGTTAGGATTTACCAATGTGGGAGCTATTGATAATTCCTCCTTGATTGCTTCAAAACTATGTTTTCCCTCTCTTGTCTAGCTAAAACTTGCATTTTTTTTAACATAGCAATTAGAGGCTTCAATAAATTTGCTACATCTAGTATAAACCTTCTCACAAAGTTAATTCTATCAAGGAAGATTTGCAGCCCCTTCTTATGGCTGGGAAAAGGTAAAGCAAGAATGACACTCACCCTTTCTAAATCAATGGCAATTCCCTGTTTTGATACTACATGTCCAAGGAGCTTTCCTTCATGAACAACAAAAATACATTTTTTGGGGTTAAGGGATATGCCATATTCCCTACACCTTTCAAAAATTTGTCTTAAATGAGAAAGATGTTCATTAGCATTTTTTGAAAAAACTATTATATCATCAAGATAAATGATCACTAGCTTGTAAATCAAACCTTGAAATGCCATGTCCATTGCCCTTTGAAAGGTGTCACTAGCATTGGACAAACCAAAGGGCATTCTCCTATAAGCCATTGTTCCCCATTTCATGGTAAATGTTGTTTTATATTGATCATCTTCCTTCACTAACACTTTTTTATAACCAGAATAACCATCAAGCAAAGAAAATCTCTCAGAACCTACAACAACTTGAAGAATTTTCTCCATAGAGGGCAGTGGGTAGTGGTCTTTCAATGAGGCTCTGTTCAAATCTCTAAAGTCTACACAAGGCCTCATCTCTACCTTTTTCTTCCTAATCGAAACAAGGTTAGAAACCCATGAGGTATGTTTGATTGGGAAAATTATTTTACCCTCAATCAACCTAGTCAACTCTTTTATCACGAGAGGTTCAAGCTTGGGATTTAAAGGCCTTTGTTTCTACCTAACTGGTTTTGCATTTAGCTCTAGTTCTATGGTATGTTGGAAAATTTTGGGATCAAAACCTTTTAAATTAGAATATTCCCATGCAAAGATATCATGAAATTCTTGACAAAGTGCAATAAAAGCCTCTCTATCTTCTTGAGAATAGAGTTTACTAATTTTAAGGAGCTTACCTTTGAAGATTCCAAGCTCTTCATAGTGTTCTTGGGTGCTGCCACAATAGTGGTTTACACTTTCTGGGAGATCCTATTTTTTGTTGAAATCACATATTTTTAGAAAATAGAATGATTTAAGCCTTGAAAAGTTTCATTTAAAGGATTTCAATTGAAGAGGGTTTGATCAAACCACCTTAGACCAAGCCCCTTTTGATAAAACCCTGCTAGATTTAAACCATACCTATAACGGAGTCTCCTTTACATCTATCAAAATGTTGATTAAAAACCACTTTTGATTTACCTTTTGGGGAATCAAATGAATTAATTTTAAAAAAAAAAATTGTAAGTATGCAATCCTTATTATAAGCTTCCAAAAAATTATAATTTTAATTAAATTTAATTTGATTATTATACTTATTTTTTATTTCTTGTGAATGTAGGGTTTTCACCAAAAATCAAGCCCTCTATTTTGCACATGTGGAAAAATAGAAGATTATCAAAAAATAAATAAAAAAAATGAGTGCATTAGATATTGAAGTCCTTGATCCAACAAAAAAAGAAAAATTGAATTTCGATGTATACAAAATAAGTTACACATTATACAATCTGCCTATGTCTAAATTGTAATTGGTTTGAATTCAAAACTTGATTAAGGAAAAAATATTCAATAAAACACTATGAAACAAGTTGAAAGCACTAGATCTCGTAGTTACAAATCTAAGTTCAAAAAAATTAGAATTTTATCCTTTATAGAAAAAAATTTATGCGTTATACAATGAGCGTCACTCCTTTAAAATGTTGTTTACTGAAAAAAACTAGTTTTCGAAGGAGATGGAAAAAGAAGTGCAATCTGATTCCAAAAATTTTGAAAAAAATATATTTAGAATCTATAGAAAAAATTTCACAAATCACTAGTTTGCATCATCTTCAAATTCCTCACAGTTTAGCCTCTATAGGTGCCTGAAAGTGAAGATTTAGTTAGAAAAAAATATTTCAGTGTCCAGTTTGGCCAAAAATTGTAAACCAGTATTGTGGGATCACCCTCTTCTTTAATCTGCATGCTGGTTTTTCCCTTCTTAAGATGATCATCAAAATTGAAAATGGATTCCAAGGTGACCAGACCCTTGGGTAACTTATTTTTCTTTAGCTATATAATTTGGTCACCATATTGTTGCTTAAGTTTCTCTTGATTTCCCACTAAAAAATCATCTTCTTCAAGCAGAAAACTAAGCACCTGCTCATCACTTTCGAAAACTTTCCAATGAATGTTATTATCAGGAATAGATGGCCTTACTACAACTTTAACATACTATTGTACCTTGTCCTTTTTAATATCATTCGGAATATCGAACTGAGCACCTATAGCAGCTAGTCTATCAACATGCTTGTTTTGACTTCTAGGTATGAATAGCAAATTAAAGGCTTCAAACTCCTCTATCATATCCCATACCCTATTCTTATAGGACTTAAGAACATAATTTTTAGTCATATGTAAACCTCTTATGTGATTTACAATTAGTTCACTATCACCAAACACTTGTAGGAAACTTATCTTTCAAGTTTATTTTCCTTTCCCATTCCAAACCCTGTATAAGACCTTCATATTCAGTTGTATTGTTAGAAAAATTAAATTCAAAATGAAAAGTTGAATACTATTGTTCACCTTGTGGGATACCAACATAGCACCCCCACCAGCTCCATTTTTTCTTCTTAAGCCATCAAAAAACGTCTTCCAAACTCCATTTTTTGTTGTTTGTCTTTCTTTTCAAGGTTAGGAATGATAGAATCTGGCTCATGCATCATATAAACATCTAAGCCTAATTCTTCAAGGTTTTTACTTGGATCGTCTTCAACCTTTTCTGCTACCCACTCATCCAAAAGGATATCAGGAATTCTCTCGGTTTGGGTATTTGGCTCTTGGGTGGCAGTGTGTTCATCATGGTCAAAAATAGAACAATTTGCATTGATGACACTTGGTACATAAGGTTCTATGTGATCCTTTGCTATTGATTCCGACTTAATGGTCACTTTAGTTCCATACCTTGTCCTAAACAACATATGAGACCAATCTAAAGATAAATAACCACCTATTTTAGCAGTAAAATCTTTTGAGAGACAAAAGGAAAAATATGGTGGCAAGTCAATAACAAATATGTCATGTGGAATGGAAAAATTGGGGCATGCATGCAAAGTAAGACTCAAATATTTAATGACCCCTACAGTATTGATGGTTGTTCCATCAAGTTGAACAATACCTTTTTCATGAGGTTGGTATTTCAAACCTAACCTATTAGCAATTTTTTTGGGCATAACTGAACTACTAGCCCCTGAATCAATCATACAATTATGGATTAGTTTATCCCCTATTATCAAAGACACATAAAAAGGTGGAGGTTTGACTTCTTTACCTAGTTTCCCACTACTGTTTTGAGGTGTATTAGTAAAAATAGCCTTATCTTGACTGACTGGAACTTCACTTGACACATTCAAGTCTAATAATGCAGATTGCAATAAATCTCTTTGTCCTGGGATAGAAAAAGAATCCCACATAGACATGGTAACATTTTTCTTCTTCATATGCTCAAGAATGTAAAGGGTGCAGAAGTTACCTTTTCTTGGGTCTTTATAATAGCAGAATTTGCTTGCAAGTGGGTAGGTTGGGGCTTATTCCTAGGCTGCTCCTTAGTAGTGCCATGTACATTTCTTTGCAATATATGTGGTGCTTGAGAGGTAGATGGAATAACAACCTCTTTTTCTTCTCTAGGAGCTTGGTTAGGTTCTTTACTTGCTAACTGTCCAATCTCAGAAGCTCTCTTCTTGGCTCTTGTATTAGCTGCTATTGGAGAATCATCCCGATTAACTCCACAAAACTCCTCTCCCTGCCAATTTAGGAGAGTGGTATCACTTGGAGGTAGCTCCTGTTGCTATGGAGATCCATCACTATGTACATTAGGTTGCAAACTTGACACATTTTGTACCATTAAGGCTTGGTTAATCACCCCATTTGAACAAGTGGACTAGTTATGGGGTTGATTACAAGGGAAACACCAATCATATTCTTGTGCAAGATTGTTTTGGAAAAGAACTAACTCCTTAGATGAACTGAGTGGAGTTGGGTTGTATGCTTGAAAAGGCCTTGGGTTGAGGTTTTTCCTTGCACCTTGGTTATTTGTTTGATAAGGCAGCCTATTTTCCTGATAAGGTTGGTTATGTGCTTGATGTTGAGGTTGGTATGGCTTAAAACTTTGAAACTACAGCTTCTTTATGTTCACCAACTCATTTCCAAATGACTGAAGTAACCCCTTTATCTCTTGCAGCTCAAGAGATTGGGCTAGGATAGTTTTTTCTTGACTAGCAGTAGCTGGTAATGAAGAGACAACAAATATAGGATCCAAAGGTTGTATTTTCAAAGGCATGGAAAGCTAAATTTCTAGGAAAATGGGCATAGGCGGTCTAGGTGCTATCTTACCCACTTGGATAAGATTATTTTTAGCCCTCGCTGCAATATCAAATGCAGCTGGTAGAGAAGTACCTCCCATGGATTGTATCATAACAGAAATATCACTGTTAAGAGCCTTCAAATAATAAAGAAAAGAATGCTCTAGAGAAGGTCTTACCGTGTCAAGAATTATGTTCCATGTCTTCTGAAAACGGAAGTTGAAGTCCATCATTTTCTCTTGAGGAGCTCTCTTGATTGTAATCATTTGTTCAACTAGTGCCAAGTGATCAGACTTGTCTTCAAACTGCTTGTTCAATGTATCTCCCAACTCATCCCAATTTGCAATAGAACCAACTACCAATCCTCTAAACCACTGAAGAGCTTTCCCTTTTAATGAAGCAGCTAGCAACCTAACTGCAACATTTTCTTCAGTGATGTGATGGACTCCACATAGTGAGGCCATGTCCCTGATATGCTCAATAGGAGTAGTTTGATCTTCTCGTGTAAAAGAAGGAAAAAATTTCAACGTAGCCATAGGAATATCATCATGTTGTTGCAAGTTAAGTGAACTGCCTCCATTAAAGGGCACAGAAGGTTGATTTCTTGCCATTGGATTGGCCTGAACTAGATTAACAGGTATAGAAACTGAAAGTATAGGTACACTTGTTACTATTGGTCTTAAACTAGGAGGTGTAGATTGAACTCTTTTTGATGAAATAAGAGTTCCTTTTGTTGTTCTTCCACTTCTCCTAGGTGGTGATAGCTGCAAGTATTCAAAAGGAATGGTACTTCCTCTTGTTTGTATCCTTCTCATAAGCTATTCTACACTGGTTTTTGCTAAACTAGAACTTCAGAGTCATCAGGTATGTATTTAAAACACCTCAAAAGGCAGAAAACAACTGGTGTACACACCAAACAACAGTGAATTGATGAATAAAAGAATTAAAAATCAGTCTGTTGTCCCATCGGGCATGCCAAAAACTGTTGTCTCCTAATATTACACCCCTGCTAAGTTGCATAACTTAGCATATTGAAGAAACATTAGAACTTTTCTAAGGTTGTGGGTCACCTAAAGCAGAAAATAACCTCCAGATAAAGTTGGCTCTTACGGTACTCACCTAAACTACTTCTTGTTGGGAAAAGGGAAAGAAAGATTGCATAAATTGAAAAAAAACTAATCTCTAAGGATGATGCACCAAAACATTAACTAAACTTGTAAAGCAACTTGTACACATAGTTTCAATCAACAACAAAAGCCTAACCTGCACAATTATTGATATGTTTTTGCATCAATATTTCATGAGGATATAATGCACACAATCCTAGCAGGAAAGATACTTTTCACAACTCGAATTATTTACACTCTAGCACAACTCACAACCTACAAAATGCATATACTTTTTGCACAAGGTGCTACTAATGAGACACAACAACAAGGAATGAGACAAATTCACATGTAATTGCATCAATCATACAAATGCACACAATAGAATAGAAATTAGGAAGGCAAAATTGCTTATCTTCATTGATCTCCAAGGTGTAAACTGATATACATGTATGTAAATGAGTTACAAAAAAATTGTTTTTTTCTGCAAAGGACCTCCAAAAGTCACAAAGTAGAAAAAAGATAATAATCAAAACTAACTTCAACAATGAATTTTTAAGTTACTTATGCTTTTCCAAATGGTTGCACAAAAATAGGGACTACAAACTCCTTTGGTTGTGCATAACCAAAAATCCTAAAATCTAGCCCCTAAATCCACTCCAAAAAGGCTCATGGATGGAGAAAAGGTCAAGTCTTGACCTCACCTATCATAAAGGAATCAAAAAGTGCTCCTAGATGCTCTCAACTTGCTCTAAAACCAAGTCAAAACAACCCCTACATCCTTGGCACTTGTCTTTCAACTTCTTCCAACCCCCCCTATATGCTTGGTACAACCATAAACAACCTTCAACTATTTGCTTTGACCATAACTAAAAGCATACCCATCTCTATCTTGCATTTACATAACATTAACTAAGTAATTTATAACAGGATCACTTAAATAAATGTCTTACATTTTGTAACCTATCCAAAATAAAGGTCGTGATTCGACCTGTGTCTTGAAGAAAAATATATGTCTTGAGGGGACAAATCCTAATTGCTAGGAATATGAACATAAGGCGAAGGTATTAATCTCTTATTGTAAATGTTAAAGAAAGGCAAAAAATGCCTTTGAGTATCGACCAAAGTTAGGGTTGAAACCCTAAAGACAAAAACTGTGGCCAACATTCACTTCATTTCATTTCACTTGCATTTTTTCACTTTGTTGGGCGCCTCCATGGTCTACAACTAAGCCTTCATATAGGTTTTAGCTAGAAATCTTTTGAGACCGAGCCTGGGTAAGACATTTTTTGTAGAAATATTGGCCATTTTTATTTTCTATGAGTGAAAATCTTATTTCGAGCTCCCTTTGTACAAAAAATAGTGAAAATGTTTATTTTCTACATTTTCTTTTCAATATCAATGCTTGGAAAACTTGTTTCGAGTTCTATGAGTAGAAGTGATGAAGATGTCTTGGTTTTCTGTACATTTCCTTAATGCTTTGTGCAAGAAGTGATGAATGTTCTGCTTCTTTGCTTTTTCTGAAAAATCTTTATTCTAGGATCATTCAAATACTTCCTAGCCATGGCTATTAATGTTTTGGTGAAACAAGTTTTCAAAACCCTCAGTTGGGTTTTCTTCTTTGACTTGAAATTTCAGCCTTCTGAGGAAAATAATAGAGAAGTACCTTTCCTTCGTAGAAAATGAAATTGCTTCCTCTATTCTATGTATTTTCTTTGTGTAAAAGCATTTTGGTTCATATTTTTGCTTATACATAAGCTTCTTTGTATCTCTATGCTTCTGTATTTGGCCTTTAAAAAACTCTAGGCCATGGCTTTATTATTTCTTGCAGGTATTAACAGCTTTGTTCTCACTTTGTGGCCAAAAAATTTCTATTTCATTTATGGAAAAATGGCAAAAAACCCTCCTTAGTTGACCTCATTTTTCTCTGTAACTCGTAATTCAAAAGCTTAGTTTCTTTTGATATCTTCTGTATTTTCATTTTGTAAGCATATATCTAGGCCTTGAAACCCTAACATATCATGAGGGTTTTCCTTAACTTTGTTCTCTCTTGCACTCTATCTTTTGAAAGCCTCTGCATTTTGCTCGAGGATTTGAAACCTTAAGCCTCTGCTCTTGCATTTTTATTGATCTTCATTCAATTTTTCTTCTGTCAAGTCCCATGCCAATGTCAAACATTTTGTCTTTGCTCCTTCATAATGGTGTCACAGTCCATTCCTATCAAAGTGACTATCTCCTTGTGAGGTCTATAACATGGCTCTGTGTTATCTTTTAGGTATGCAAGTCTGCTGATAATATTGAGACTGTGCACTTGTCATCAAACTTTGTACTGTGTTTTTCAACTAGAGTGCGACAAGAATATAAAAGGTGCCTAGCATGTGACTAAATTACCTTGTCACTTGTGTAATCAAAGCACTACCCATTGTGATAATCGGGTCATTCTCTATGAATATGTCAATTGTGAACCCTCCAGGTAGTGATGTCATTTCCAAATTAGCAATAGAAGGAAACAAATATCCTTTCTTTCTGACCTTCTCTTATCAACATAGCAATATTTCTTTTCATTTGTTTGCAACATATACATAACTACCTTCAACACTCCCTGTGGATTTATTTGTCAAGGTACAATTTCATGTATAACCCTGCCTTCATCTTATGATTGATATGTGTAGAGGATTAATAAAAATAAACAAGCCTTTGTATTGTTGTTTCCATCACTGTAGCACTAAGACATCTTACATTTTGTTGCTTCTGAGACTATCAACAATATGAACTATTTGTTTTCTTTGTATTTTCTTGCTTATGAGAATAAAAGTGATATAAGGATAGTCAACACCTTATACCAGCAGCTTGCATTGTTGCATTTGAAAGAGGCAAACCTTCTAGCTTTGCTATTCCAAAACATAGATTGAAACTTTTTTCTCTTCCTCATCAATTTCTACTTTGTAATTCACAACATGGTTTACCTTTGAATGATTGCTATGCAAGGTGCACTTTATGTCATTATGTGACTGTCTCCATGATTGAAATCACTACTTTCTTACTCATGGTGAATCAATTAAGTAGATATTTTTTATTTAGAACAATGATCTACCAACTCACTCTCATGAGTGATGAATACCTACTCAATGCAAACAAGTGAGATGAATAACATTTTTATCCCTCTTAAAACACAAGAGGGCAGGATGTTGAGCTCAACGCTTGTAGGAGCCCATTTTACTCCACATGCAATGATGTCAAATGAAAATAATCCAGCAATGAAAATTTCACCTATACTTGCACAGTGACAAACATGTTAGATAAAACAATAAAACTCATAAATGATGGATATTGATAATGATCTTTTGCTTCTTCTTTGATATCTAAAATGTTGCAAAAATAGTTTCAATGTTTTATGAGGACAAATTATATATTTGTTGATATAGCATATGCAAAGAATATGGGTCCCGAGCTCTAACACAACTTTTCTTCATCTCTCGTAGACATTTCAAGCAACAGCAAAGCAACTTCTAGAACAACCAAGCAGGAGGGTCTAGACAAGGATGTAGCAGTTCAACTCGGGGTTTGTCATTTAGGAAATGACAGATCCCTACTCTTTCCATATGCTCTTTTCTTTTATATCTTCAAATGTATAGTTTATATCTTATGTTGTATTGAAATAGTTATTCCCACAGGTTGTGTGGGACACCATACATTTGTAATTATCAATAAAAGATAACATTTGTGCAAAAAATTTGCATTCTCTTGTATACATTTGCATAATGAACTGCAATTCATTTGACAATACTTATGTGCATATGAATGGAACTTTTAGCATAAATCAATGTGTACCTTTTATCTTTTAATCACCATTTAATATCTCAACTCAACTTGATTGAGCTGGAAGCTAATTTAGGTAACAATAATATTATTAATATTATATATTTTTTGCATATTGAAGTTATATATTGTTAATAAATATATTGTATATATTAATAACTATAATATTAATATTATATATTATAAAATAATATCTCTATAATAATCATAGTTATTTTATTATATATTTATAAAGTCTTAAATATAATAATACTCCTACAAGATGATCATTGTTTATTATATATATTATTATATTATTTATTATATTTATATTTAAATTATATAATTCATAAATTATTTATAATAATATATTATATATAAATTATTTATATCATTCACTATCTACCCTACTCATAGTTTTCAAGCCTCTTGGTGTCTGCATCGATAACCTATTTAGTGAAGGCATCTAATCCAAAGGCATAAACAGTTGAAGGGAAATTTATAGAGAAGTTTATAGCTAGACATAGTCAATTACTTAGGTCTGAGATTAGTGTGGTGAATATAATAGTTAATACATACAATTAAAAAATAAATATAATAATATTATTATATAATAAAAATATAATAGAAAATTAATTATATAATAGTAGTAATAGTAATATATAAACAAAATCATTTTCTAAATGACCTACCAATTGACCTCATGTACTACACAAATGTATGGAAAAAATAAACCACTTTTTTCCCTAATTGACCTTCTACACCTCTTCGGTGTACCCATTTTTTTAAAACCTCAGGGGTATCCACACAACCCATCCTAGTGTCCAGTTAGGGCAAGATGAGATGAGACTAATTCCCTGGGGATGTACATAGTTACCCACCAACCACATACATCGAGTTAACTCAATCCTTGAAGTTGAACTCAGAACCTATGGGGAGCAAGCCCATGGCACAAGCCAACTTTACTACCCATGTGAGTCCTCTTCAGCATATCCATTGCACACCAAAGTGCAATTGCTAGTTTATACTTATTAGTTCATAAATTGAGTGCTTCTAGATGCTAGTGAATATATTTCATAATTGATTATGTGTGATAATTTTGAGTGCCCATCATTGACCAATTAATAGATCCAATAGCATTGTTTTCAGATAGGTTGTTCATTACAAGAATGAGAAGCATTAATAAATGATACTTATAAAAAAGTTAATCACAAGCACCTCAGCATTATTCATAATTTGTAGCTAGGAGGAGGGCAGGGAACATTTTACTGTTCATCATTCCACATCTCATATGAGAACTCAAATATAACTTCAGATATCAATATTCTTACTAGTCTTCCCTAAAAATTTAGATGATCCTTGCGGAAACACTGTGCAAGAGTGGATATTTAGAACCCAACACTATGAGAGAGAGGATTATAGTTAGCTTAAGAAAAGTGTTGAAAATATTGTTGGATTAGATGTTGATGTATGCTATCGATTCTCCTTTTTGCCTTTGGTCGATGCCCATAGACCTTGATACATCTTCACATTCATATATACCACACTCCTCTGAGATATTGGCCCGTTCGAACCAAAAACAATCATCAATCAATGGATACCGAGTGAGCAGGGATGGGAATGTTCTCAGGTCCCAATTGATTGAGTAGTTAGGCAACTAGTTGTAATGAGCAGGTCTGAGAATCAAGTCAACTCCACACTACTAGTTGTTCAGGTTGATTCCACCTTTATCCTCTGCTAAAAGTGGTGCCTTACCTTCAGAGGCCCTTCCCACTTGTCAAATCCTTTGTCAACTTCTCCTGCACATCTCTCTATTATTTTCCTTCCTCCTTGCATGATTTTTCCTCTAATAGTGCGTGAATGAAATCAAGGGGTTGTGTTGGTTTTAAATTTTGTCTTGTGCCTTCCTCTTCATTTTCTTCTCCCTTCTATGTGTCATCTATCACGCAATTCTTCTTCCCCTTTTTACTCCTTACTTTTTCCAAAATGTCTCTACAACTTACTTCCTTCCTAGTCGCTTCTATCTAGACTTTCCTTCTGGCTTTTTCTCTCCAAGAAGGCCTGAAGTTACAGATTTTAATGGCATACACTCTATTCTTTACGCCATACCCCTCTTCTTTCTCCCAAGATTGCATTTCTTGTTCTTTCTTTCTCCCACACGTCTAATAAAATTCTTCTCCTCTCATGCCTTACTTTGCTCCTTACTACCCTGTTTCTCTCCCATTTTTTCTCAAAATAACATGTGTATGTAGTCAAGGGGATCGTGAAGGTTTAAAGACTCCTAGCGCCAATATTTTTTTTCCATGCGACCTGACAGTTTTGGATGGCCAAGGGATTGGGATACCATACCACATTAATGGCTTGATGGAAGTTGTCTCTTCATAGTGCCTAAGTCCTCTCTTTCTACCAACATGCCCATACCTGTGATCAAATGCATTGATGGATGGCCATTACATATTCCCTTCCATTCATTTATTTTCAATGATTCCCATGCTTCTTAATGGCGAATAAGAATAGCCCATCCTTATGTTGTAGGTTTGTCGCCCTCCTTGGGGTCTTCTCCTACGTTTTTTTTCTATCGAGACATTGACAAAAGCCATGACTTGGCTATGTTTTTATTCCTATTTTTATTGTTGTACTTACCACATGACTTCCACGTGATGGTCTTTTATGAGGATGTGACACCAATTCAAAATCCCTCTTAGATTGATGGAAAGTTTTGAAAATGCAAACAATTGTGATTTTCCTAAGAGAAGTTGTGCATACAAAAAGGAGAATACAGAGGAAGGATAAAATAAAGATGTTAGTTTAACTTCGAATCTTGTGAAATCATTTCCCTGTGTAGTATGTGCTTAGTCCCTACCTTTGACATACTTTATTGTTCTCACCTCCAGAACATTTTTCTATGTGCTCGCCTTAGAAATTGTGCAAGTAGAAAAATTAATCTATTTCTCTAATGTGATATTTTTCTTGAAGTTTATTTTCTTGAAAAAAATTGGAAACTAATATATTGATTGGCTTGTTTGCATTTTTTTTGGTTAAAAAATTAATTAAAAATTTGGGGCTCATTGATAATCCAGTTGCAAAAGTGAAAATCTAAACTTTTTTTCCCAATGCAAATTACAAAGTGTTGTCCAATATTGTATGAGATGTAGCTTGCACATAGCATGCTACACTGGGAAAATGAATGGGAATCATTAAAAGCTAAACTAACATGTGTTCTATCATATTAGTATTCTTCTCTTTGTATGCACAACCTGCTATTAGGAAAATCACTTTTCAATATGCCTGCATTTTCAAAACTTTTTGTCAATATGATAGGGATTTTGAATTGGTTGCAATGTAGTCAAGCTATCTGAAGGAAATTTATGTGAATTCAAGGACATTGATGTAAGATAATAAACATTATTTTTAGTTTGTTAGAAGACAGTTTTGAGATTAGTTGTTGTTAGTTTATTAGTTGGATTTAGTTATGAATCCCATTGCATAAATGATGGAGTTTGATCAATGAATTTTATTTATGTCTTCCAATTATCTCTACATTTTTATGTATCAATGATCTAAGATCATCATTGAAGAGTTTGATGTTATTTTGATACCTTCAATTGGTATCAAAACACCAGGAAGGAGGAAATTTGTATGCAAAGGAGACTGTGAGAAGTAGTTGGTCCCAGTATTATTAGAATAACAAAATCGCAGAAAGAAGGAGAATTGTTGTAAGAAAGTTATTGAAAGTAGATTACAATTTTATACAACTGTAGAACAGAGGCTGCAGCCAAAGGAGATCAAAGTCAGAGGAAAGGATTCCAGTTTTTTGAAGGAAGGTAATCGATTTTTTTTTATTTGTTAAAAAATATATGTCCAATCAAAAGAAAAGTTGCTACAAATTTTTGAAAGCCATAAAAGGAAAATAGAAAGTGAAGGAAAAAAGATACTAGAGACTGTCAATTGAATGCCATTTGGAAGCCAGGTTTGCTAAAAAAATTTGGTATTTATCAAATAACAACAACAATTATATAAAAAATAGATTTTACATAATCAGTTTGGTTTGCTAATGGTATTTAGAATTTGAAATTGCTAGGAGATTTTTTTTCATTCTCTGCATTTAGATTTTTAAATGGAAAATCTTGTAGGTACATTAACATTTGATTTCTATTTTTGATGGGACAAATTTTGCTTATTGGAGTACATAAATTTGTGTGAAATTTTTAATAGAGGGTATGGAGAACCTGAAAATATTAATGCACTCAATAATCAACAGAAATGAGAACTTAAGCAAAATGAACAAAAATACAATGAAGTTTTGTTTCTAATTCGGGGTGCATTAAGTCAATCAATTTTTCCTAGGATAAGCAATGTTGTACATTCAAAATAGGCATGGAATATTCTTGTAAATGCATATCAAGGTGCTCATACAACTAAGTTGCAAACATTAAGAAAAAGTTTTGAAAATGTTAAAATGAATCCAAATGAGCCTATTACTGAATTTCTCATGAAAGTTGAAGGGATGAAAAATCAAATGAAAATTTTAGGAGATGATGTAAGTAATCAACATGTGACTAAGAAAATTTTAAGAAGTTTTCCTTCCAAATTTGATAATGTTTTTTTTTTAGGCAAATTGCTATCAAAGAGGATAGCACTCTTACTATTGCTTTCAAACACTAGAATACAAATTTTCAAGACCATACATTACATATTCAGATTTCCTACTTTCTTAGAGGACCTTAATGTCATTGAATGTTTTTTTAAGGTGTTTTCTTGCGCTTCACCTCTATCCATTCTTGTTCCATTTCAAGGTTGCTACTTTCCACATTCAAGTTTACAATATTTTCACTATTTGTTGAAGTAGCCTAAGATATTATGAAAAATCAGTGTGCCTAAGCAGCAGATCTGATTCCTCCAAGGAGGGAGGAGAGGGATTCTTATCAATCAACTCTTGAGGATGATTTTGCTCAATCTTTGGAGTGGGTTGAGGCAACATTGTAACCTTTTCAAAATGCACTAGAAAAGAGGCAACAACTTTTTGTTCAGGGGGAGAGATAACATAATGACGTGATTCCACCCCATACCACCAAGATGGATTGCTAATGGGGGAAACCTTAGCCCCCGTTACCACATTGTGTAGTAACATGATCTATTGTGAAACAATTTTTGCACCTGAGGGCAATTTTTTCGTAATCTATTAGTTGGCACCAATGCCTCTTGCCAACTTTGAGAAAAATCTCTGCCAAAAGACCTTTTGAAACCTCCATTTCAATGCACAAATGAGCAAAATTTGAGTTCTCATAATTTATTGTTTCCTTTGAAATTTTGTGGTATTTTCCCAGCCCATTAACAATCTCCTTCAAACAATCAATTTCTCAAAACTATAAGGGAAGGTAAGGTAAACGAACCCACAAATAAGCAGAAGAAAATGACTCTTTTTGCAGATCAAATGAAGGGAACCAGGGTTTCATGCATAGGAAATCTCCTTGGAAGAACCATGGACCAATATTAAGTATCATTTCTTTATCTTCTTCAGAATCAAATTCTAGTATGAAAAACCCTTTAGCATAGGGATAAATGTTGACTTCATCCTCTAGATATTCTTTCCAGTTCGAGTATATCTAGGCATGGAGATCACTTAATTTTGGCCATACCTTCATAAACCTACAAACAAGGGCGTGGGTGTGTAATTAGTCCTCTCTTTCACCGATAAATTTATCCAAACAAATCTATGGGGCAGACAGTGATTGGCGCATAGAGAAAGGTGGATTAGAGAGTATATTCCTAGGCTGCAAACTAGCATGATTGTGCTAGCCCTCCAAACCTAGGGCATCATGGCTTAAAGCATCCTTAAAATTTATGTGCCCAGCATCCTTAGACCCCACGAATGTATTGCACACAACAATATGGGAAGGATGCACAACAAATGAAGTTGTTAAAAGGTTTGAACCACTGAAACCAGCATTGCAGATAGCAGACGAGAGGGAGGGAGCGCTCGCAAACATTTTTCTTAAATTCCAAATTTGAAAATGTTGTTTCCACAATAAAAATTTCAAAGGATCTTATGTTCGTGGAAATTGATGAATCAAGTGGCATTTTATTAACATAAGAACGAATGAAAATTAGTGAAGAATCTTTAGAACAAGAATTTTCATCTAAGACAAACATAAGAGGAAGAAAGTAAGTTTTAGAAGGGAAATGAATATCATTCCAAAATTAAGCATAGAGGTGAGTCTAGTCACAATTACAAAAACAGGGGCTACATGATTGTGGAAGAGGTTCTAGTTTTTAAGGAAGAAGCAACAATTACAAGGGTAGAAGCTAGGATATTGGTAGACTGGTAGAGACAAAAGGCATGTTTATTTTTTTCATTGTAATAAATTTTTCCATTATAAATTTGAATGTTGGCATAAGCACTATGTTCACAATACTATAGAAGATACTCAAATTTTGTTTCTTTCTTATTTGAATACAAGTTCTAATGAAGAGACTTTATGGTATATTGATTTTGGTTGCTCCTCACATATGACTTCTAATATGAAAAACATAATAGTATTGTTGTGTTGGGGATAATAAATCACATGGGAATAAAGTAAAATGAACCATTGATTCTAGTTGCTCCTCACATATGACTTCTAATATGAAAAACATAATAGTTTTGTTGTGTTGGGGATAATAAATCACATGGGACTAAAGGAAAATGAACCATTGATTCTGGTTGCTCCTCACATATGACTTCTAATGAAAATCTATTTATTAATTTGAATGAAAAACATAATAGTTTTTTTGTGTTGGGGGATAATAAATCACATGGTACTAAAGGAAAATGAACCATTGAAGTAGCAAATCAAAATAGTAAAATTAAACATGTGTTCGATACTTTATTAGTTCTTAATCTAAAAAGGATTTTTTTATTAATTGGCCAGATTCTTAAATAAAATTATCAAGTTGTTTTTAATAGGAAAGCATGTAATTAAAGATAATTCACAAAGATATGCAATGGTTGACGAGCACATATGACATGTGATCGTATGTTTCCTCTTCACTTTTTTTCAAGCAAGAAAGTATTGAGTACTATAGACGTGCATGGTAATCAAATATGGCATCAAAGGCATGGGAATCTAAATTTTGGTGGTTTACTTTTACTTAAGAGGAAATATGTGGTTGAAGGATTTTCATTTCTTAAGAATAAGCAAGAAATATGTGAAGAATTTTGGAAAACAAAATAGAAATACTTTTTTGATTGATTTGTCTAGAAGGGAAAGAAAATATCTTGAAGTTATCTATATTGATTTATGCGATCTTATGACAAATCTCTCACTAAATTCAAGGGCATAAAACATTAATGATCTATTCACTATGCAATAGTCACCTTTATAACAGGGAAAGAGCAGTTGGTGAAAACAATTAAACAGTATGTACACCTTTGCTGTCATTAACCATCATTAACAATGTAATATGCTAAAATTCCCCCTTTATTGCATTGTTCCTACAAATGTACCCCTGAAAACTTGAAAATCACTTTGCCAAGGGACCCCCCTTAAGACTTACATAACAAAATTGGTTGATTACAAAATAGATATACATTCTTGAGAAGATCTTCCTTTAAAGAAAATAATCTTGAATTAAGTGGAACTCCATCAAGCTGCCTCATGACCCTCAAAAGGGTGTAGCTTTGAGCTGAATTTCCAAGTTCTTGGACTACCATTTTCTCAAACTCCCAAACACTTATTCTTGAATTATTCGACAAAAATCCATATCGCGATCTACAAGCATAGGGTTCCATCAAGTTGTCTCTTGACTCTAGTAAGGGTATAATTCTCAATCATTGTCTCGTAGCTTGTTGTACAATAATCCATATTGAGTTCAACACCAAATCCCTTAATTGTCTCCAAAAATAAAACTTCACAATATATATGTATTCTTGAAATCCATCAACATCAAGAAGGAAAATAAAAAGGAAAACAAAAACGCTTCTCATACAAAGCACCATCCCAAAGTGAGAAGCTGACTTGAGATGATGGCAATTCC
The DNA here is from genome assembly GCA_007258455.2 of Sequoia sempervirens. Lineage (NCBI taxonomy): Eukaryota > Viridiplantae > Streptophyta > Pinopsida > Cupressales > Cupressaceae > Sequoia > Sequoia sempervirens. Next base: position 541,937,139 of record VDFB02000015.1, read on the forward strand.
TCCATCCTCTAATGTCACCAACCTCCAACATGATTCTATTACACTTTATCTATTTGTTGTCTTGGATGAGTCTTTAGAGGGATCGTCATGTGTTGCAAAGATAGTTCCAATTATTGCAATTTGAATGGCACTTCTCATGAGCTTATTTTTGGTCTAATGACCCATGATGTAGCCAAATAGAAATAAAGCTATTAATGTAACTATTATAGATACCATTAGTGCATTCTTAGTAGTGGGTACGAACACATAAGGAATTAATGGAACCAAAACAACAATCACATAAGCTATAGCTATAGTGAATACACTTTGTAGTCCCCCCTTTGGATTTGGCTTCTCCAAACCCAGTTCAAATCTCATTATAAATTCACTCCCTCATGCATCTATAGTAAGAAGATAGATTTCCTCCAAGTTACCACTAATAGGTGAAGCATGCAAATGACTACGTAGCCATTTATGAATCTTCATATGTTGTAAACAAATGATTATCTCTCAACAATCACTTCAAATGGCCATGTGAATCTTTGTAGTGCTTGAATCATTAAAAGACCTTTTATAACCGTACCTGGTCATATGCATGACACTAATACAAAATTGAGATAAAGGCAATGCCAATTTCAACCAATGATGGACCCATACACTAACCAACCTTATACAGGGGTCTCCAAATTATTTTCTTTATCACTCCAATGCATACAATATTTAAGATAATAACTCAAAAATAACAAAACCCACACAAAAACAATGGAATGAAGTCCTTCACTTAAGCTTCCACAAATTTTAGCACCAATTATTATAGGTGGTGAAAAATTGTACATTACCTAATCCATTTTATCTCTTTTCATAGTTATCGACCTTTCCTTTTGAGGCAACCTATTCAACATTTGTCAATAAATGATAACATTCGATTGAATCTAGAAATTGATGGACAATTACCGAGTTCTTGTCTATATACTTGCACTACAATAAACATATATCTTGAAACTAGAATAGTAAATATGCATTCAATCCACAACTTGCACAACAATATAGCAGCTTAAATAAATAAAATGCATAGTCTTCCTTCATGATCTTCACAATTCCTTTCCATCAAGTCCCAGTAATAATATTCATGATACAAAAGGTACAATAGGTAGAGAGATATATTAACTATAATAAAATATATTACAACTTTTGAGCATGTTTGAATGAAACAAGAAAAATCACATATCACATCCAAATGTTATATCTCTAAGGTGCACACTTTTGGTTCTTAATTTCTTAAATATAAATCAACTTTGAAAATATTTGATTACATGACCAAGATAATAGAACATTTGGTGTTCAACTAAGCAAAATATTCATTCCAAAACAACTTACTCATTCATGTACCACACCATTTGGTTCAACTCACTCTTCAATAACTTGTAATATTCTATAATGATCATCTCTATCTAGTCTCCACTTATGACATCCACGTGCATGTGGAACTTGATGAAGAGATAGGCTAGTAGCAATTACTAGGTGGCTATATTGATACACCATGTTTTCAAGATGGTAATCAATAAAATGAATCCCATTTTAAACAATTTTGACTTGTCTGAGATATGTCCCCTACACTACAATTGAACTTGTGGGAAATAACATTCCATCACTTGTTCCCATTTTTGTTAACTTAATTCTCTCCTCTGTGCATCGTAATAAATAATAACTAACACCTGCTATGTTTCTAGCCTCTACTGTGACTACAAAAATATCTCCTATAAACATATATACAATGTTCAATTTAAAAAATTAGAACCAATCTTCAATTGTAGAAAAAGTTCAATAAGCAAATGACAATTAAATTTTTTGTCTAAATTAACAAATATTAAATAATTTATAAATCAAGAAAGTTACAAACTTTGCACGTTCAAATTTATATATATGGGTGTACCTTTTTTAATCAATCCTAAAATGTAGTCATAATCAATTAAAATCAAAGAAGTGTCCTCAAATCTTTCATCTTCATCTTTATTGTATGTGTCAATAACAACTAGTGACACCAAATTCCATTTACTGACATATCCATGTTGCTGGTTGTTGCAATTATCATAATCTCCCAAAATGCAATCATAACAAAAACAAGAGTAATCTCTAGTGCACAATGTCCAGGTGTGACTATTTGTACTCATCACACAATACAAAGATCATCTTTTCTTTACCCTTTTGCATTGATGCATTATTATTCTATCCACACCTACAAAAATTATATATATAATTCAAAATAAAATATATATCTAAGCTCTTAAACTTAAATTTTAAAAAACAAGTGAAACATTTTTCAAACAATAAATTTAAACATACCTAATATTTCCCAAAACAATCTATTTGGACATAGGTTCCTCCCTAAAGATGTGTCGGCATCACATGCAAAGTGTTTCTTACACCATTCAATATCATGTGCATCATTTATACAATCTTTCTCATAATTCAATTGATTATTTCTTAGAGTGCATTTGATGCAAGCTCCTACGCCATCATGTTCACCCTTTCCATGCCCACTCTCAAAGAAACTCCAAACATGTGGCATATTATCGTGTCGATGATATCTACATAGTGCATAAAATGGCCTTGACGATTTGAATTGTGACGCACACCCATTATACCATACAAGTTTTTTTTCAATCTTCACACCTTTTCTTGCCAAATATTCAAAAAACTTCTTAAAGCAATGTTGGACAAAAAGTGTCATGCTCTTTATCATCACTAATATAAAAGTGATATTATTTTTTAATGACTCAATTTTCATATGTATTATCAACACCATCCAAATCCAATTGTGCATGTCAATAACTCACATGCACCATAATAGTGACCTACTTTGAATAGTAATATTGTGTTTGAATCTCCTTTGATGGGTAAAAGAATAATTTTCTACAACCACTAATAAAACTATTCCAAGTGGGAAACTATCTCTTGATAACTTATATTGTTTTTCTTTCCACTTAGCATAAAATGCATGATGTATGTACAGTTGTGGGTAAGTGCAAAAAGATGGGGGCCAAAAAGTGGCCACTTCACTTTTCAACGTGAAATAGAAAAAACATGCTTGTGCTATCGGTTGGTAATGATCAAGCCTAGGCTCAATCATTATCAAGCCAAAATGCAAGCACATTATAACGCACTCACATTATGGTTTGAATTTCAAAAAACGTGCATTTTTAAATTCCAAAAAGCATTGCCAAAATGCGATAACACATTCATGTTTTGTTCTACATTGATTTTTTTTCTCTTTCCTCTTGTTATCTTTTAGGGAAACTATATACATGAAATAAACATTTAAGTATAAGTTGACATTTACATATGGATATTTACTTTCTTATACTTTAGGTTATATTCCATGCATATAGTTTAAATATGTTTGAGAGTGGTTTTAGATCTCTAGGAGTTATAATGCAAATTCTAGTTTTTGGAATATCTTAAAAAAAATTAGACTTAGTCAAATTTCAGTAATCAACATTTCAAATTTCAATAATCAGGAGATCAAATTTTATCTGAATCTCTCCCTTGGGCTCAAGAACTAGATCTGATCCGGATTGATGTCTGATCGATTTTGATCTCGATCCGCGGATCGACTGATCCTGATCGACGGATCTCGCCGATTCGATAAACGCCTGCCGTTTTCCGATCTGGTCGATCCGATCCTGATCGTCTGATCCGGATAAACCTGATTGTCGACGATCTCGGATGATTTTTTCGATCTGATTATGACTTTCGAGACCTGACTTCTGAGTTTTCCTTTCGATTTTTCTTTTTTATTTTTTCGATGATCTTTTGATTTTCGGATGATTTCTTTCGATTTTTTTTCGATCCTTTAACTTTAACTGACGGAATCCTGAATCCCGACTTTAACCTTTATCCTGCATTTACATTTCGGACCCTGAGGGGATTTCCGGAATCCCTAATATCTCTTAACCTGATGAACCTAAACCCTACACTCTCAACCCTTAACCCTATACCTTATACCCTAAACCCTACACCCTAAACCCTATACCCAATATCCTAAACCCTAATCCCTATGCCCTATACACTTAACCTAATACCCTCAAACCTCAACCCTCAACCCTATACTTAAACCCTAAATCTACATTCAACCTTGTACCCTAAACCCAATACCCTCAATCCTATACCCTCAATCCTAAGCCCTAATCACTATACCCTATATACTTAACCCTATACCTCTAACCCTAAAAACTATCCATCAACCCTAAAACCTATACCTTAAACTCTAAACCCTACACCCTCAACCCTCATACCTATACCCTATACCCTCAACCTTATACCCTAAACCCTAAACATTATCCCTTACCCCTATATTTAAACCCTAAACCCTACACTCTCAACCCTTAGCCCTATACCCAATTCCAAACCCTATTGATGGGTGTTTTTTCACTTTCTCAACATAGGCAGCACACAAGTGCACTACCTCTCTTGAAAGATAGTTCCTATGAACAAGTTGCAGAAAATATCCCAAGGTCTCACGGGTGTCAGGTCATGACTTGCAAAAACAACTCAGTTGATTGATGTGATTTGTGGGTAATCACAAAGGGCATTTATGGTTCACTAAGCATAGAAGGAATTAGATCTTCAAATGGAGTTTTGCGGAATTCTGAAATGAGGTATAGCTGTTGCAAGTTTGAAACAACAGTCTAAGACTCCATGTTTGTCATCGGATTTGGCTTTACAATGATGCTAGAACTTTACCTTAACTCCAATTTCAAAGAAAATTCAAAAGGGAAAAGGGATAGAAGGGTTCCTAGGCTTGTAACTAATGTTGAATAGTAACAATGGAGGATGCTATAGTGGAAAACCTTCCTAAAACCAAGTTCCACTTAACCAAAATATCCTACAGCCTCATGAAACTAGTGCAATCTTCTAAGGTCTACATATTTTAAGCTATCCATTCACCATAAAGCATGAATAATAGATGAGTTTTAAGTGCAACAATAAAGGAGTGTTTAGACTAACTTTTCACTACGGTTCATCATCAACAAACAACAAAAAGTATGAACAAGGGAGGCATCAACACCATAGCATTCTTCACCATTAAAGTGCAGCATAAACTAACAACTAAAAGTAACTTAAAACTTAGAACAGTAAAGCTAAAATATTATATTTGTTGATCATAAAGGTGAAGAAAGCTTGCAATATGAACTTAAATAAGTGAATGCAAATATGAAATATGTAGATTATCCTTTAGCCTTAGTGTGAAGAAAGAATGAGAGAGAGAGAGATAGAAGAATCATAACACATGCAACAACAACTTTATGTGGAGAAACCCCAAAGGGAAAAAAATCCATCAATGAAAGAGAGGCAAATATATTACTAATAATCTAAAATATTACATGCAGCAATAGACTTCTCTTATCATCCCTATAAAATCCTGCAGCACCATGTTACCTTGCAAACTTGCAAAACTGAATTGATAATAACTCTAGCTCAAGGACCCTATTTAAAGAGTTTTGTGAGGATGAAAACCACCATGGTTTCACCAAACAATAGGCGGCAATACCACCTAGAAAAACTCACGCATCCCTCCATGAAATGATCATGACATCCTAAAAATAGCCTCTTATAGATGCTCTTACAGTTTTCATAAGGCATCACTTATGCATGAGCACTTGGGGTCAAAGATAGCATATTCTTTCATAGGAATCTATCATATTGTCATAGGAATCTGTCATACTATCATATCATCTTATGAAAACTGACATACATGTCATAGATGCTCTTACAACAACCTAACAACCTCATTCTAGAAGATTCCAATTAGGACGCCTAGCTATTTTGTCTTTTTTCCTAAATGACAAATGGTAACGGTAACACTACATTTACATTGTCTCTTTCACCACCGTTGGTCAAACAGTTTCACCTCTTATGGGTAAATGTAGAAAACACTTTAGGAGAATAATTAATTAAAGGATTTACAAGGTTGATGGCACCTAAATCCTAACAATATTGAGGAGAAGAATCATGCACACATGTGAAGAAACATAAGAATCCACCAAAACAATGCAATTCTCATTAAATTTTTGCAGCATGTCTTTACACAAAAACTCAACTCTCCTTTTTAAAATGAGAGGAGACCCCTATTTATAGTTTTCCAAAAGTGAAATGAATGGCTAGGATCAACTTTCATTGTATGGCCAAGATTCATTTTATATTAGGGTTTCACCTACCCCCAAAATATAACAATAAAAAAATACATCTTTGTCCCATTCCTATTTTTTCCTCTAATGACCCTGACACTGTAGTAGTTTTGTCTTCTAGTGACTGCCTCCTTCCCAAATACACTGTCAAATACTCATCATCAATCATTGGCTTTCCTGCATTTTTCTAAAGGGTGGCATACTCCACCAATTTTCCAATCACAGGTTGGAGCTTATCCCATTCCATGATGTCAGATTGGAGGATTTGAAAGGTCATCTTCTTGAATCTTCTAGCGATTTGCTCCTAGTGTTTGGTGCATTTGGGTGTGGCTTTAATAACTTGTTCAGACTGGGTGAATTCCCTTGCAGCAAAGTCCATGAAATTCGGTGATAGTACATTTGCAGCCCCTTGCTCCATCTTCTTGTGGAAGTATGGCTTGATTTTCTTCGGGTCAAGCTCTAGGGCAGGCATGTCACAATCTGTCATCGTTTTGAGGTATTCCTCACTATCAGTTTGGTGCTCTATAACCCATTCAAGGTCGTGCTCTATAACCCATTCAAGGTCAAGCTCAACTTCATGCAAGACCCTTTCCAAAAACTCCTTTCTATGATCTAGGCCCATCTGTCAAGTCTCTACCATCCAATGATCATCCTTTACGATCCCTAACTCCTTTTCACATGTTTTCTCAAGAAGCTTGAGAATACTTTCAAGCTTAGGATAAGTGATCCTATACATCTCGGTGAATTTGTGGCACATTTTCTCTATGGCCTCCAACTACTTTTGCAAATCCCAGAACTTGTTGAACATCTAGGTAGCATGATGGATGCCCATATCACCACTATAGAAAACCCGATTGAACCAATCTGTTATGGCTTTGGTCCAATTCTTCATCTTCTCCATCATGTTGAGCTCTTCCTAGGAGAGAAGAGGGGGCATGGATGATGTGTTTGGGTCCTCTTCTTCTAAGGATGTCCATTGTTGGATGTAGATAGGTGAGATCCTCCACTTGTTCCTTTAGTTCCTCTTTGGAGGACTAATCCTTATTCATTTGTTGCATGATTGTTGCCACTGACCCTTGGAATTCATCAATCTTCTGCTCTTTGGTTGTCAGGCCTAAGTTGATGGTTGAGATGTTATAGTTGGCTTCAACATCCTTGTCCATCATGGGGGTAGAAATCTATATCATTCTTGATCTGAAGGCGTCTACCATGGTGTGTGAATGGACTCTAGGCTTTTTCTCTTTTCTTGTCTTTGTCTGTGCTCTGGCTAGTATTACTTCGAGCTTGGCCTTTGGATCAATAGACACTAGAGTCTTCTTTTGCAATTGTCACTCTAGCCAATCGAGCACGTTGGTTTCCCCTTTGGGTGATTCATGATCACATTCCTCTCTTTGTTCATTTCATGACCGGGAGCCTCTTGATATATTCTCTCTTCTTTGTCTGAGTCTTCAATTTGTGTAGTCTTTTCTTTGTCTAACTTAGTGGAAGCTATGTTTTCTTCCATGACATCATCCTTCTGGGGTGCCTCCCGTCCTACACACTTGAGCTCGACATGATGCTCAATTTTTGGGCTCTTGCTTGGTGCATCTTCTTCTTTCTCTTCCTCCTTTTTAGGAGGCACTTCTTCTTTGATGGGGCCCTTATCTTGGCCTATTAGCAAATCCTCTTTGAGTATCTCCACGTTTACGTTAGTGTCAACATTTCCTTTGGAGAACTGCCCTTCAAAACTAGCCTTCTCGCCTACATCTTTGAGTTGTTGGGACAATTCCTCTTCCAACTCTTGGTCTGAGGTTTCTACTATATACTTCTCATTGAGGGCCTTGGTATCTTCTTCTGAAGAGTGTGACTTTTCTTCATCATACGCCACCTTGTCCAAGTTTATGTTTAGCCCACCTTCCAGGTGTTCAAAATAATCATCCTGGAAATGGTCCTTAGACTCTTCAACTATACCTTTTGTGGCCTCCCTTTGGCGCTTCCCCATCTCTTCAGAAATTTACATTGTAGCCTCCATCTTTGGTGGCTCTGTAGGTGGCAGAGGAAGAGGCAGGCCAATGACAATCTGGGCCATCAAGGCCTAAACTATAGGATTCATGATTACTCCAAAAATATTAGCAGGTATACTTTGCATGTATTTCATGAAGGCTCTAACAGAGTGAGAGGTGGCATAGTAATAGTAGCTATTGCAAGCATTGGGGCAAAGAGAGTGGGTAGTGGAGGAGGGAGCAAGGAGGAGGACAGTGGGGATGTAGTAGCCAAGGAGGAGTCCAATACCATTACTGGAGCCGCTGGTGAGGTGCAGGTGAGGTGCACTGAGATGTCCATGGTAGGTGGATATGAAACAGGCAGTGCTTGAGATGCAGGAGGTGCAGGAGTGGCAATGGTGGTAGCAGCAGTGAGAGTGAAGGTGGTAGGTGGTGATCACGGCCACTTGGTTTCTTCTTCGCCTTCATGTTGGGGGTCCTCCTCGATTGTAGGCATCTCACTTACAAATCCCCATGTTCTCTTTTCCTTCTTAGAAAGTTATCCCTCCATAGTCTTTTGTGTGTACACCTTGTGCTTGGGATTGTGCTCGAGTGCATCCTTCCTTTTCTTCGACCTTGTTGCTGGAGGGGATTTGGGTGCCTCTTTTGTTGGGGAAACAACTACTCCACTATTTGTTTCACTCTCAAGCTCATCCTCGAGCTCACCATAAGTTAGCACAACTCCCCTATATCTTGAGTTGAGAAATCTAGGCATCTACCCATTGCTTTGTCCTGTTCTCAATAGGCCTTGTCAATATATAGAGGTTAGTGGCCTCTTCTTCACTCCAATCTATCAATGGTTAAGGCAAGTTTGCCACAAAATTAAACCTATCATCAACAATGGTATCATCTTCTTCTACTATTTGGTCAGGCACGAGGAATAGATTCACTGACCTCACAAACTAGGTCATCATCCTCATGTAGTGCCTCATCCACACTTCCTTATCATTTGTACAGTTGGCCCAGAAATCTTCGACCTAAGGTCGATGAGCATATTTCTTTTCAACCCATTTCTTTAATTTCCCATATGGGTCCATTCTCCCTCAGCTTGTGTGGAGGTCTAGATTGTATTCTACCAACTCCTTTTTCTGAATACTTCACGCATTGGGTGGTGGGGCAGGCATACATCCCTTTCCCAAAGGTTACGGGATAGGGGATCCCCACCCTATGTTTGTCACTCAATAGGGAGTGGGCATTCTACAGTTGCCAAGAAACCTCCAACACAATCATGTGGTCGTTGGGATAGCGTGGCAACCTGTAAGGCCTTTCAGAGAACCCCTCTATTTTGATATATGTAAAATTTGGGAACTGTATGAACAGATACCCAAAGCACAGATGAAGGCTCTGGTGCTATGTGACACTATTGTCTCAAACTCTCCCCCAAGTAATCTGATGATGTGCCCAATGAAGGCATCATTTAATCTCTGATATTCCCTCTTGAAGTTTCTATATTGTAACTGGGGGTAGTGATTGTATACTTTGAGGTCTCCCTTCCTTGCCTCTGGGTTGCTTGCAACGAAAAGGCCTTTGTATGGGAATTGTTCTGCTAGGAGGTACACTAGGTAGGAGGTCATATAGAATTTGAACATTTTCTTCACAGCCATAAGCTAGTTATGCATGTTTTCACTGATGGTCTTTGCCCAATGGAACTTTTTTTTGCCCTGAATGATCTCCTCGATGAAGTAGAACATCCATTCTTCAAAGAAGGTTGCAGTAAGGAGGCCCATTACCCTGCTTAGTAGGGTGACCAGGTCATGGTACTCTTCGTGGAAGTCACTTCTGAATAACTCTTAAGGCACCTTTCAAGCACTACCCCTCTTCTCCTTCAACCAATGTTGGTTGATCAGTCTCTTGCATCCTAGAGGGTTTGCTTTCGACATATAGTCAACATATTCCTTCTTTGTTTCCTCCATGACATCGAATGTAGGGATATGGAACATCTTCTCTATAGATTTGGTGGATAAATCAACTAGCACTTTGCCTTCATTTTCAATGATCTTTCTCTTATTGTGATAGCATTCCCTGCAGACCATAACTAAATCTATGGCCACGAGCACAGGAGGGAAGTCGGTTGCCTTAGCGAGACCACTCGCTCTGATTTTTCGTGCATTTACAGTTGTAGGGCAGATCATTACCCTTCGCGGGAACTCATCTATGTCCACATGCTCGAGATTTGTATCTGATATGGAATCCCAGGTGGAAGTGATCTTGAATGTGCACTCCATTCCATGGAATTGGTACTTAATTTGATCCTTCTCCTCTTTCCCTCACAATGTAGGTTTCTTTCCCTTTTCTTTCTCGGCACACTTCCCCAATGGTCTAGCAATAGATTCCATAAATTCTACATATAAAGACGTAGTAAGTGCATTCATATAGAAATCAGAGAAGCGTTAGTCAAATCTTTCAAAACGAAGGTTAGATCTAATAATTCATCTTTAGAAAATCATAAAATTTATCAATATTCATCATTTGAGGTTCATTTGGATCAAATACAAGAATGTGGGCCTAGGGATGCAGGTTTCACTGGGCTGGAAGCCATTAGGAGTGACTGGGAGTAAGATGGTGCCAAGGTCAAGGAAACCCATAGACAACCGCCCACGGCCAAGGTTCCACAATATCATCTTCAACATTCAAAGTCTCCAAGAAGCAATCTGGCACGTGCAGAAATCAATTATCAAGTCCTTGGAGCGATCTAATTGGTCATTATGTTTATGTCAGCTCAGGGCATGCGAAGGCCGAAGGCTGAAAGGACGTTCAGGCTCTATTGTTAAGTAACAACGATCAAGAGACAGAAACCCATAGGCAAAGTTCTGTAGTGCGAGACCCATAGGTGGTCGGGACAACATGAGTTTGCTTCCTATGTTTCAATCACTTTGAGGCATGTGAGTGGGATCCATCAGGAAACCATCTTATTTTTGTTGTTTGAAAAAGGCATTGGAGGGATGACGATCTACATGTTGCGGTCCACAGGAAATAGTCCACATGGCATTGCTAACTTGGATTCACTTTGTGGACCTTGGGGGAAATGACCTAGGCAGAATCTGTAGTGCGGGCAGGCGGGGCAGCTTGGACATTCGGAGCGGCAAAGGAGGTGGGTAGTTTGCAGACAGACCCCTGCAAAGATTAGCCTGCATGAAGGTTTTAACTTAGTGCTTTGTTCATGTAAACTCAAAATGGCCAACAAGGTAGTGGGATCCACAATGCGGGTGGATGGAGTAGCTCCGCTGTTAGAGAACAACCTTCAAGTATCAGTGAATTGCGGACAGCGGTCTGTAGGGAATGGCCTACATGACATTACTTTAATGTTTTTGCATTCAACGAAGGTGGTTTTGATGGATCCCGCAATGCGAGAGGTAGGTGAGGGATGGTCGTTAGGAATGGTGTCAAGGACATGGCCACCTGCAAGCGACAACCCGCATGAATGAACCGCAAGGGTGTGAAGACTTTGAGTTTTTCGTTTAAAGTTTGATAGTTTGAGTTTCAGTTAGAGCGGTGATGAGGATGTTGCGGCCACAGAGGGGTTGATGTCATTTGAAGAGCTATGATAATAAGGCTAGGTTTTGCATAGTTTTAAGGGCGTTGTTTGAATAATTTCTAAGGAAATTTTGATTGATTTTAGTGTGGGACCAACTGCCAAGAACATCGTCAAGTGTTTCAAAGGATTAAATGGTTTACTTTAAAGATTTACCAATTATTTTAGAAGGCACAATAACTAAAAAAGGTGCATTCATCAATTTCAAATGAGGGAATACTTGGAAAAGTGCTAGGAATTTAATGGAGACTGAATTTTGCTCAACTAGCAGCTTGTGCGGGCACGAGAGCTTTGTTCGTTGTTTTCTCTCTTTGAAATTTGAACTGGTGGGTGTGAAAATGATAGGTCAAGCGCCTATTTATAGGAAAAAATTCATTAATGACCTACATTAAATCCAAGGTAGGATAGTGAAAGAGTGGTTGGAGCCGAGAAATGATGAACCAATGGAGGGACACACGAAACCCATAGTGTGGGGCAACCTTGAGGCTTGCTACTATCTATCAGCCAAGAGATGATGACAAAGAATGTTGTGAGACCCACCATGTGGCGGATGTCCCAAGCAGGCCACCGATTAATCTATGAAGAGAGGGTGGTGTCGTGTAGAGGGAAACCTGCAACTGCAGACCCACGAGACTTGGAGGATGTCAGAGCAACGAACCAAGGGAAACTCGCAAGGGAATCCCCACAACAACCAAAGACTTAGAAAATTTTGGGGTGGTGAATTTTGGTCAGCTGGAGAATGATGACTTTAGTGTTCCTAACCACTTTATGCTCAAAATTAGGGGCATGCAAAATGAGGCAAAGGCAAAAGTGACCCAATGAAAGCAATGAAAAGAGAAGGGGGTCCTTATTTTGAATGGGGCATGTGTGTTATAGGCACAACAAACCCTAATCCCTATACCCTATACACTTAACCTTATACCCTCAACCCTACATTCGAACTTGTGCCCTAAAACCTCAAAACTAAACCCAATACCCTCTACCCTATACCAAATATCTTAAACCCTAATCCCTATACCCTATACACATAACCCTATACCCTCAACCCTCAAACCTATTCCTTAAACCTTAATCCCTACACCCTCAAACCTCATGCCTATAATGTATACCCTAAACCTTGAACATTATCCCTCAACCCTATACTTATACCCTTGAAACAAAGAAAAAAATGTGTGTAGTTCTATCAAGGTGAATAGATCAAGATGATGAACCACGATTTTTCTAAGGGATGTTTCATTCAATTATGAAGGAATAAATACATAAATACAAATTGAAAACTAATCCTAACTATTATAGCAAATATAAGGGAAGTTTTGGAAGGCTAAAACAATGTGTACCTTGTTGAGAGTTGTTATTTTTAGGTCACTGGGGACTCATTCGCCTCTAGTGGCAAATGGGTCCCTGTTAGGGTTTCTAAAAAGTGAGATCTGGGTTATGTTCCTTGATGTTTGCACTTCCAGATCCTCGATGCTCAACTCCTAAAAATATAAAGAAATTTTTGTAGCCTTGTTTTTGTGTTCTTGCAATATGGATGACAACTTTGAAACTTGACAACTTTGACAATTTTTGCTTCAATCCCTCTCTTCAACCTAAATCCTGCAAACACATCAAGAGGAGAAAAACTTGTTGATTGTTAGAGGATAGGGGTTTTCCTAAGTCAAACCCCTTTTAGGTAATTAAACCTTATGATGAAATAATGAAATAGAAACATGAAACGATGATACCTTAGAATGTAAATCTGCAAACTAACATGAAGTGGCCATGTAGAATGTAGATCTCGATCTTGAATTATATGTGAATCAATGCTTTTAAATAGATCTTCAATACTAAATCAACAACATAAGCTCAAATACATGCTTGATGCACTTTGCCTTTGACATGATGATATGACCTTGAATTGCTGCAATAAAGCCTTGTTAATTTTCCCTTAAGTGTCATTGAAATTGCTCTTGAAATGCTTTATAATTCTCTTGTGAATGTACTCTAATGACAACTTGAACTTGCTAGGTGAAACTATATGAATTAACCTTATATTTATAATAAATCTAAGAATTAAGCTCGAACTTCAAATAATCCAAGCCGACATCAAATATAGAATTGAAAATTATTAAAATCCCGCTACAAATAAATTCAAAAAGGGGGTCCTAAGCAAAGAGGACCCATTTGCCACCTTGGGCGAATGGGTCCTAGCTTAATTTCCTAGGACCTAGCTTTGGGGAGGTGAAATAACATCAAAAACCCATCTCAAATATGCAAAAAAAGGGGTGTCCTATGTTAGGAGGGCCCATTCACCCAAAGTGGTGAATGGGTCCAAGCATAATTTTCTAGGACTCCAACTTTGCCAATGTAAATTATGTCATGCTATCACTAATGGGTGTCAAGATAGATCCTCAAAAAATGCAATTAATAAGGGCTTAGATTTGAATTAAAGGGCCAATTAAGTTCAATTAACCACAATTAATTAATAAAGCTCTAGATTAGTGTGAAAGTGTAAGAAAACACTTTACAATGCCCTAAATAAGGCACAATCAAGTACATTTTATCATTAATTATACATTCCCAAGCTAAGCATGAAAAAGGGTTACTTTTTTCGATGCTACATTTTTCCCACACTTTAGTGAGAGTTTGCCCCCATGTTAAACTCACACTAAAGTAGACATTCAAGAAACTTAATTATGCAATAGTAAAAAAGATACAGTCATACCCTATCAAAGACCAAGAAAAACAAAAGATCAAGCACAACCATTCCAACACAATGTGGAACGTGGTTGTTTGTCTGTAACATGTGTGCTCACTCTGGGGTAGTGGAACCTTAGTCTGTCCACTAGGTGAGTTATCCCAATGAGGTGGAAAATGAGAGAATCATGTTAGTCTCCCATACCATACCGAAGTTATCCTCTTGAAAACTTCGATAAGGCACCACAATGCTATGCTTTTGAATGCTTTTAAATGTCATGTCTATAAGTTCTTGTTAAAAGGGATTTTCCTTTGTTCATGTAAGGTTTTCTTCTTAGGGAACATCGTTCCCAATATCTCCAAGAGAGGACAATTCAAAGAGTATCAGATCACCACTTATGGGATGCCTCTCATTTCACATCATGCCATCAAGGGAGATCGTATGCTTAGAAATATCTCACTCTTGGAGGACATCAAACCCAATGACACCACCAAGGAAAGGACACGTCATAAGAAAAATAAAATCACACCATGAAAATATGTTGAAAGATGCCATGATGTATGCCTCCACTTTAAAGCAGTTGCTAACACCATTATTATGAGAAACTGCTTTAAAGTAGCTAATATTTTCTCCTATTTTTAAAGCTCAAAATTGTCATCATTCCCCAAATACTCATAGAACTGGAAGAATGAAACAAAAAGAGCGAAAACAAAGAAAAATCCTTTCGGGTCAACATGGAGGAGACCTAAATGTCTTGACGCCTTGCATCATCCCCAAAAGGAAAACACAAGACAAATGAAAAGGTAAAATGCTTACGACATATAGAAGAATGTAGATACATATAGAGGAATGCACGAAAAGAGGGAGATACATCAAACGAAACATCATAGGGGACCACATTACACACATGCAATCACATAAAGAAACATGAAAAAGCAAAAGAATAGTAAGGCACATGCGAGTCAACCTATAGTAGGTCGTTTGCATCCCAATCTTGGTTTGTATAAATGGAAGGCAGACAACTAGCCAAAGGGGAAACAACACATACCAAAAATAGGACAAGACTAACTAACCTATTCCCCCACTAAGTGCAGCACAAGGATGAGTTGAGAAAGGTGATGAGAATGAGCTCCTTGCAATAAAGAGAATGATTTGCAATGAATGTATAACATGTAATAGTGAGAATTTTATGATCCTACAACTATTATATGGAAAGGAGCAAAATGCATGCTTTAATGAACTATTTTTATGATATCAAACTTTTGAAATATTCATTTTAAATCATGACAATCATAGTACTATGTCCAATAACTCTATGATATCGATAATCAGATGTGTTTGTATTCTTAGGATTTGGATGTCGATTTTCTCTTATAGGCGGTAATGTAATAATTACTTGACTTAGAAATATGTGTAAATTTCTCTCAGTTTTAAACGATGGACAAGGGAATTCTAATTTCTTTAGTTTGTAAGGCCTTTGTTGCTTACTAGATTCACCAACTTTTGTAAGTTGATATAGAGAAGGAGGACCTAAAATGGTCTTGTTTTCTTTATCATCGTTACGAGGCATTGGTTGTTCTTTAGGAAGGACACTTATGTCTAGAGGAGGGTCTTGATATCCTATCCCTTTTGTTTATTCAATTGGAATTTTCTCTAAAATTTTATGTATTCCATGCTCATTAGTTATGCCACATCCTTGGTTAGTTAAAATCTTAAAGCCTTGGCCATAAGTCTCTTCAAGGTTGATGGGAGTGTTGGTCACTTTGTTAACATAAGATGGATGCACTTGATTAGAGGAGATAGGTTCACTCATTTTTGCAAGTTTAGGTTTCGTTTGTGACTCAATTTCAGGATGTAAAAGACCAAACATCTCAAGTTGTGTTGGTTGTTTCATGGAAGGATAAAAGGATGCATTATTCTCACGATTGTTAAGGTAATCATTTATGAATTCATGCATGCTAGCATCATCTTCTCCAATGATGTCAACTTCACAAGGACACTCATTAGGACTTATGTGAGCATGAGTAGGTTCAATTGCATTATGGTCATTTCCAAAAACACAACTTGAAACATCAACCAAAGAGAACAAATATTTCCACACATTGCTAAAACACTTATCCATTTTCAGATTTTCAGATCTAAACAAGGTGACTTGCTGATTATACAATGCAATAAACTAAAAATGAAATGTTGTAAATGCAATTTTGAATTTTTACAATGCACTCAATGAAGCAAATTAAGCTAAATTCAATGAATTTAATGAAACAACAAATCAAAAAACTAAAATAGAAATGTAATAGCAACAAACAAAAGACTAAAATAGAGATTTCAAATTCCAAAAAATTCAAATCAACACCTGATCAGGGACTTACTCGCCTTTAGTGACGAATGGGTCATGGATGAGGATCTTTGAAATGTTTTTACTAATTTTTAAGTGTTTTTTAATGTGTTTCAAATGCCAAAAAATGCAAGTCAAGCTTGATTAGGGACTCATTTGCCCCAAGTGGAAAATGGGTCCTAGATTAGGGTTTTTTAACTATTTTTTATTGATTTTAAGCTTTTTTCAATGTGTTTCAATTTTAGGTCTGTAACAATAATCTTCAATTTCAAATTTTAAAAATGTACTATGAAATGCAATTTTGAAAAGGTCATAAAATAGTGAATGCAAAGACTTAGTTTGAAATGCAATTTTTTTAATTTTCAAATGCAAATTTATGAGATCTAAATGATATGCAAAATGACTTATTTATTTTTGTATTTTTCAAATTTAAGGAATGCAAAATAATGCAATTCTAAACTCTAGATGAGATGCAAGTTTAAATACCAAGTAGAAAACCCTAAATGATATCTAATTCAATGTAAATGAATGCAAATGAATGCAAGATCTAACCTAGGATGAAAGAAAAGACTCCAAAATCATAAACTACAATGTTCAAAAAGTCAGGTTCACCAAAATGAAACAAAGAAAAATGTGTGTGTGCAGGTTCTAACAAGGTGAATAGATCAAGATGATGAACCACAATTTTTCTAAGGGATGTTTCATTCAATTATGAAGGATAAAATGCATAAATAATAATCAGAAACTAATCCTAACTATTATAGCAACTATAAGGGAAGTTTTGGAAGGTTGAAACAATGTGTACCTTGTTGAAAACTTGTTGTTTTTAGGTCATTGAGGACTCATTCACCTTTAGTGGTGGGTAAACCTACAAAATTGGTTTATAATTTTGTTGATGAAGGAAAAATGCATTTTTGAATGGAAAACACTTTAGGGGGTTTGCTAGAAGGGGGGTTCTCTAGAACCCCCTAAAGGGTTCCCTAGAGCGAACCCCCCCTTCTAGCGAACCCCCCTTTAATGGGTTTTATTGTTAAATTGCATTTAAAGGGGGGTTTGCTAGAGGGGGGTTCGCTAGAATTCCCTTTTTTCCCCTTCTCCCCCTCTCGTACCAAATTTCTACAAAAAAATTCCTTTCAAATCTCGGGTTGAGGATGAAAATGGAGGAAACTTCATAGACCCAAATGGATGATGGTAGTCCTCAAAACGACCTATCAATCAAATATAATTTTAATATGTTTTGGTTTTATTATGTATTTTTGTTAGTTTGACTAAGCATAGGTTTTTCACCGAAAATCAAGCTCTTTGTTCTACACATGTGGAAAAATAGCATATTATAAAAAAAAATTGAAAAATATCAGTGCACTAGATATTGATGTCCTTGATCCAACAAAAAAAGTTAAATTTCGATACATACAAAAAAAGTTATGTTTTAGCCAGTAAATCATGTCTAAATTGTAACTAGTTCGAGTTCAAAACTTAATTAAGAAAAAATATTCAATGAAATGCTATGAAACCAATTCCATGCACTATATATCATAGTTACGAATCTAAATTTGAAAAAATTAGGATTTTAACCTTCATATAAAAAAAGTTATGTGTTAGCCAGTAATGCCACTCTTTAAAAATGGTGCTTACTATTAAAAACTAGTTTTCAAAGGAGATGGAAAAAGAAGTGCAATTTGATTCCAAAATTTTTGAAAAAAATGTATTTAGAATCTCCAGAAAATGTCACAAATCACTAGTTTGCATCATCTTCAAATTCCTCACGTTTTAGCCACTATAGGTGCCTGAAAGTGAAGATTTAGTTTAAAAAAATCAGTTCAAAGTCTAGTTTGGCCAAAAATTGTAAACCAGTATTGTGGGATCACCCTCCAGTGAATGGGTCCCTATTAAGGTTTCTAAAAACTCAAACCTAGGTTATGTTCCTTGATGTCTACACTTCCAACTCCTTGGTGCTTAGTTCCCAAAAATCTGAAGCAAATTGTGTAGCCTTGTTTTTGTGTTCTTGCAATATGGATGACAACTTTGCAACTTGACAACGTTGACAATTTTTGCTTCAATCTTGCTCTTCAACCTAAATCCTGCAAACACACATTCAAGAGGAGAAAAACTTGTTGATTGTTAGAGGATAGGGGTTTGCCTAAGTCAAACCCTTTTTAGGTAATTAAACCTAATGATGAAATAATAAAATAGAAGCATGAAACATGAAATGATGATACCTTGGAATGTAAATCTACAAACTAACATGAAGTGGTCATGTAGAATGTAGATCTTAATCTTGAATTAGATGTGAATCAATGCTTGCAAATAGATCTTCAATACTACATCAACAACATAAGCTCAACTACATGCTTGATGAACTATGCCTTTGACATAATGATATGACCTTGAATTGTTGCAATAAAGCCTTGATAATCTGCCCTTGAATTTCTTTGAAATTGCTCTTGAAATGCTCTTGTGAATGTCCTCTAATGATAACTTGAACTTGCTAGGTGAAAGTATGTGAATTAACCTTATATTTATACTAAATCTAAGAATTAACCCCAAAATTCAAATAATCCAAGTCAACATTAGATCTAGGAATTTTTAAAATTATTAAAATCCTACCACAAATAAATTCAAAAAAGGGGGTCCTAAGCAAGAGGACCCATTCGCCACCTTGGGCGAATGGGTCCTAACACAATTTCCTAGGACCTAGCTTCGGGGAGGTGAAATAACATCAAAAACTCATCTCAAGTATGCAAAAAAAGGGGCGTCCTATGTTAGGAGGACCCCTTCGCCCAAAGTGGAGAATGGGTCCTAGCACAGTTTTTGAGGACTCCAACTTTTCCAATGCAAATGTCATGCAATATCACTAATGGGTGTTGGGATAGATCCTTGAAAAATGCAATTAATAAGGACTTAGATTTGAATTTAAGGGCCAATTAAGCTCAATTAACCACAATTTATTAATAAATCCCTAGATTAGTGTGAAAGTGTAAGAAAACACTTTACAACACCCTAAATAAGGCATAATTAAGTACATTTTATCATTAATTATCCATTCCCAAGCTAAGCATGAAAAAGGGTTACTTTTTTTGACACTACAACCCCAAACCCTACACTCTCAACCCTTAACACTATACCTTATAACCTAAACCCTATACCCAATATCTTAAACCCTAATCCCTATACGCTATACAATTAACCTTATACCCTCAACCCTCAAACCTTAGCCCCCAATCCTATACTTAAACCCTAAACCCTACATTCAACCTTATACCCTAAACCCTAAACCCAATACCATCAACCCTATACCCAATATCCTAAACCTAATCTCTATACCTTATACACTTAGCCATATACCCTCAACCTTGAACACTAGGGAGAAGGTATGCGAGAGAGATAGAGAGGTGGGAGGTAGAGAGATAAAATGATGAGATAGAGAGGAGAGAATGAGAGGGAGGGAGGGAGAGAATGGTGAGATAGAGAAGAGAGAGGGAGAGAGAGGGGGGAGAGAGGGAGAGAGAGATAGGGAAAGAGGTAGAGAGGGAGACATAGGTGAGATAGAGAGAGATTGATAGAGGGAGAGGTATGTAGAAAGAGGGAAAGAGGATATAAAGATAAGTAGAGGTGGAAGGAGAGGTAGAGATATAGGGAGGTGAGATAGAAAGGAGCAAGTGAGAGAGAAAGAGGGGGGAAGAGAGGGGGAGAGAGAGAGTGAGAGGGAGAGAGAGGAGAGATAGAGTATAGAGGGAAAGAGGTAGGCAAGGGGACATAAGTGAGATAGAGAGAGAGTGATGGAGGGAGGTAGGGAGAGATAGGGAGAGATAGGGAGAGGGAAGATAAATATAAGTAGAGAGGAAAGGAGGGGTAGAGAGAGAGGAGAGATATAGAGAAGTAGAGAGGGGAGGGAGGAAGAGGTGGGGAGGGAGAGGTATGGAGGAGATAGAGGTGAGTGTGTGTGAGAGAGAGAGAAAGAGAGGAGAGAGAGAGAGATGGGAGAGAGAGAGAGAGAGGGAGAGGGGAGGGAGGGAGAGGTATGGAGGAGATAGAGGAGGTGTGTGTGTGTGTGTGTTGTGTGTGTGTGTGTGTGTGTGTGTGTGTGTGTGTGTGTGAAGGAGAGAGAGAGAGAGAGAGAGAGAGAGAGAGAGGAAAGATAGAGAGGAGAGAGTGAGAGAGAGATATGGGAGAGAGAGGAGGGTGGGAGAGGTAAAGAGGGATAGGGTAGATAAAGAGATGTAGAGAGAGATAATGGTTAGATATAGAGGAGAGGATGAGAGAGAGAGGGGGGATGAAGGGAGGGTAGGGACGGAGATAGAGGTGTGTGTGAGAGAGAGAATGGTGAGATAGAGTGGATAGAGTAGGGAGTAATGGAGGGAGAGGTAGGTAGAGAGAGGGAGAAGGGAGATATAGATAAGTAGAGAGGGAAGGAGAGAGGGAAGGATAAGTATGGAGGGAGGGAGAGATGTGTGTGTGAGGGAGAGAGAGAATTAGAGAGGGAAGGAGGGAGAGATGGAGGTAGGGAGAGTGGTGAGATAGAGAGTAGAGAGGGAATGAGAAAGAGAGAGAGGAAGTGGGAGGGAGAGAGAGAGGGATAGGTGAGATAAAGAGAAGTAGAGAGAGAGATAGAGAGAGAGGAAAGGAGAGAGGGCAGGAGAGAGAGGGGGAGGGAGAGGAAGAGGGAGGAGAAGAAAAGCAGAGAGAGATAATGGTGAGATAGAGAGATGGGAAAGTGAGAGATGAAAGAGGGTGGAGAGAGAGAGAGAGAGTAGAGAGAGGGATAGAGAGAGTGAGAGAGCTAGAAAGAGAGAGTAGAGAAGGAAAGAGGTAGGGAGGGAGACATAGTGAGATAGAGAGAGACAAAGAGAGAAAGATAGAAAGAGGGAGAGAGGGAGAGGAAAAGAATAGAGGGGGGAGAGTGAGAGAGAATGGTGAGATAGAGAGTAGAGAAGGAAAAAGAGAGTGATAGAGGCAGAGAGTGACAGAGGTCTAGAGCATAAGGAATACGTAATGAGAAAGAGATATAAATATCATACAACTTACTAAATATTGAAATTTGATGCTAATTACTAAAATTTGACTAAGGCTAATTTTTTTAAGATCTTCCAAAAACTAGAATTTGCATTATAACTCCTAGAGATCCAAAACGACTCTCAAACATCCTGAAACTATATACATGAAATATAACTTAAAGTATAAGAAAGTAAATTTCCATATGTAGAGAGGAGATAAAGATAAGTAGATAGGGAAGGAGAGGTAGAGAGAGAGAGGAGAGATAGAGAGAAGTAGAGAGGGAATGAGGGAGGGAGAAAAAGGTGAGATAGAGAGGTGTAAAGAGAGTGGTAGGGTGTGATGGATGGAGAGGTAGGTAGAGAGATGGATTGGGAGATAGAGAGCAGAGGGAAGAAGAGAGGGAGAGAGAAGTATGGAGGGAGGGAGAGGAGTCAGAGAGAGGTGAGAGTGGTAAGGAGTGATAGAGGGAGAGGTGGGTAGAGAGGGAGATGGGAGATAGAGATAATTAGAGAGAGAGAGAGGGAATGAGGGAGGGAGATAGAGATAAGTAGAGAGAGGAAGGAGAGAGAAGTGAGATAGAGAGAATTTGAGGGGAAGGAGAGAGAGAGAGAGAGAGAGAGAGAGAGAGAGAGAGAGAGAGAGAGAGAGAGAGAGAGAGAGAGAGTCAGATAAAGGGATGGAGATAGTGAGAGATAGGTTTAGAGTGTAAGGCATAAACAATGAGTGAGATAGATAGAGAGAGAGAGAGAAATAATACAACTTGGTGATTACTGAAATTTGACCTCTTGATTACTAGAATTTGACTAAGTCTAATTTTTTAAAAGATTTTCCAAAAACTAGAATTTGCATTATAACTCCTAGAGATCTGAAACCACTATCAAACATCCTGAAACTATATGCATGAAATATAACTTAAAGTATAAGAAAGTAAATGTCTATATGTAAATGTCAACTTATACTTAAATTTTTATTTCATGTATATAGTTTCCCTGAAAGATACAAGAAGAAAGAGAGAAAAAAAAAGAGAAGAAAAAAATTCAATGTAGACCAAAACGCAAGTGTGTTATAACACATTTTGGTAATGCTTTTTGGTGTGTTTTGGTAATGCATTTTGGTGCATTTTTTGAAATCCATTGACAAGGAACAAATTTCAATACAAAACATAATGCGAGTGTGTTATAACGTGCTCGCATTATGCATTGCTTTGGGAATCCCCAAGCCTTAGGCTTGGATTTGCTTTGGATTTCAAACCCAAAGGCTTGGAGTTCCTTCCCAACGTCCCAAGACGTGTTTTTGCATATTCTACAAGATTTCACATAATCTCATTTGTGCTAACCGTTAGGTTTGCACGTCTTTCAAGGTCGAGTAAATTAAACACTTGGGTAATGTTAGGCTCTCTCTTAGCTATTTAACGATGCAATTTTTTTCACATTTTTACAATGTTAAGGCTTTCACCTTTAATTTATTGTGTTTGTGTGTCTATTTTTTGTCAAAAACCAATGTTTGGTAATTTTACTTTATTTTTTAACCGTTCATTGAAATTTCAAATAAATTACATTTTTATAAAATAGACTCCATTCTACACATATTAAAAAAACGATTTTCAATTATTTTCAAAAATTATATGGGTAGCACAACCAAAATTCTATTTTTCAAGATGTATCCACTTTGAAAATTAGTAAAAAAACAAATATTCATTAAAAAATTATCAAAAAAATTGGGCATAAACTACATGTTGTTAGTTAATTTCTCACTGAAGTGATTTTAAAAATACTGAAAAAAAAAGTTAGCCTTTTGAGGGAGCCACAAAAGACACTATGTTATGTTTTTTGATAAAAACAACACCAATTTTTGTGGATCCATTTTTTGAACCCCTTAATCTCTACCATTTTAAAAAAAATTAGTAGTTTAGAAAGTAGAATTGGAGCACTATGGACATTGTTTTTGTTGCATCTTAAAATTTTGAGTGTAACTATCCTCAATTTCTCATCCAAGGTTAGTATTTCCTAATTTCAAAAAAAAAGTGGCCATTTATGACTCCTTTTTGGCCCCCATCTTTTTGCACTTACCCTTGTATCAATTTACAAAAAAAATCCATAAATGTTCCAATAGGTACCTTCTCTTCTACATAATCTAACCTTGTGGATTCTTTCCCAATTTTTGTTTCAAACTTTATGTACTTGTAACTCTTTGCAATTTACCATCTTTGACATGTCAGTATCTTCATTTCTCAAAGGAATTTTAGCCAAATTTCCACGTGTTTCACAAAGTTTGTTTATGCATTTCATTGGACCATCTATATTATCATCAGATTTATCATATAAGATGTATGCTACAAATTGACACCCATTTAGGAGGTGTTTTTTGAGAACCATCACTTTCTTCTATTATCTTTTGAAACACGTGATCTAGTAAAGATCAAATTCAATATGATAATGACAAGTTCCAAAAACCTTGTTTTCCTTCACATAATGTGGCCTTAACATTTTAAACAGTGTTTTTCTAGTCTTTATATAGGGATTTACATCACAAAATATCACATACATCTCATGTTGTCTTACATCTAACCAGTGTTTTGTATGCAGTTCAAAATTGTCTGGACCAATCCTATGTTTTAGAACATCTCTTTTATTTGATGAGGGACGAACATGATCATTCCAAAAACTTGAGATCAAGTTCCTAACACCATCTTCAATCTTGTCATAATGAGGAGCCCTACACATCAATACCCAATTGCCTCTTGCAGTAGTATCATCCAAAATCTTTCTCCTTTTCACATATCTTGTTAGTGTCTTTCTACTTAAGATAATTTCACTTGAAACTAAAGAGATTTGACACTTTATTTACATTTTCAGACTTACAATAGATGTCAACATCACTCTTCTTTAAATGATCTTATCCACTAATCAAGACTGTTTCTTGATGGAACCCAAACCTTTTTTAATATTTTCAACATTATCTTTTTCTAGGCCTCATCTTTTCCTCTTTTTTGTGAAATCTACACCCACCAATTATGATA
Organism: Sequoia sempervirens; assembly: GCA_007258455.2. Classification (NCBI taxonomy): domain Eukaryota; kingdom Viridiplantae; phylum Streptophyta; class Pinopsida; order Cupressales; family Cupressaceae; genus Sequoia; species Sequoia sempervirens. Next base: position 541,961,888 of record VDFB02000015.1, read on the forward strand.
GCTCTTTTAGGTCATCACGAAGAAGAAATGTTGATAACAGTTGGGCTTGACCAAGTGTATCATAATTTTTGAAATAAGCCTCAATTATTTCCTTTGAAGTTCTTGTAAATGCCCTCTTAGTTGTTTGAGTGGGTTGTTTAGCATAAAATTTCAATTTCTCTATATCCATTTCAAGTAAATGATCTATATTTTGTAAGAAATTTTTCTCTTCACCTCTTTAATTAGATTGATAGTATGAATATTGATAGAAGGAAACTATCTTGACCCCTATCCAACATTAAAGTGTGTATGGGCCTCCACTCTAACATCAATTGTTTGTGCTTGGGTCTCCTCCCTAACATCAACTATGAATGCTTCAGCCTCCTTTGCTCCAGTTACTAAATTAGGTTGGACCTCTACTCTAGTTTCTGTATGTTGAGCCCCTACACATATCATATAAAAGAGAAGATTTTAGAATATATAAAACTTAGATTATTAAACTATGGATAAATCATCAAGGTGATTATGAGTTCATAATGAGAAAGTGTTAGGGATGTAGTATTCATCAGGTTATAATTTTCTCCAACTTTGAATTACAATTAAACTACTAATCAAGCATACATGTCAAAGTATTTACAAGAATAGAAAATGAACACGCAAATGGAAATAATAGATCTAGAATGATATGTCCATATGTCCATGGTCGTGTGCACAAGTTCCATCTAAAGTTAGTTTATTGTCATGTTTATGTTAATAATCAAAAAAATAAAGGAGTATCATCTAATGGAAATCTTAAATAAGCTCATTAAAACAACTACTTGCAACTAATTTTTCAAATGATGACAGTGTGAGCTTGATCCTTCATATGAACAAGATAAAATATATTCCTTAAAAATACTCAAAATGGATTGGTCAATTACTGTGGACACCTCCATTTAGAACAAAACCTAAAAAGTGATTAGTAAAATAATGAAATTGTTAAAGCAACCAAAGTCAACAAGAGGTGGCAAAATGTAGCCTATCATGTCCTTTTACTCATTAAAGAAGCTAGGGTTACTAGGCTTTGGTTAGAAGGGGATTCCCTCAATATCATAAATTGTCTCCTTAAGCTAATTCCATCGTCATGGTCCATTGCTCATTTAGTTGATGATGCTCTTTCCATCATTGATTCTTTTGTTAAGGTGAAAATTACTCACATTTTTTTGGGAGGCTAACTCTCTTGCTGATGGGTTCAACAATTTGGGAGTGATGGCTTGTAATTATTGGCACACTTATGATGCCATACCTTTTAACCTTCAATGTATCTCTAACAATGACCAAATTTCATGTCATGGTAGTGGATATATGGGGAGATAAGTTATATTATTTCCTCCTCAGTTGGTTTTTGAACTTTGAGTTCAGTGTTGGCTTGATTAATAATTCCTTTTTTGTTGATTTTGAGATCGCGGGTTGGGAGTTAAGGACTGGAAATACTTGGATTTTCAAGATCACACAAATTGTGGGTGTTAGTTACATTTTCTTCTGAATTGTTCGTTTAACCCTTTCTGTGCGAAAGAACAAAGTGCAAGTTGTGAGTAGGATGTTTCTGTCTGCCATGGGAGGAGCTCGCTGCAGAGTGGAGCCACTTTCTTGTGAGGAATTCCATGGGAATGAGGCCATCTGGGAACACTTGGAGAAGGGTAGTGTTCGCTCCTATATGTTGAGGCTTCATGGTTCTGATTTGGAGGTGACGAAGGCTTTTGTGATTGGTTGGAACAATAGAGTTCTACTTTACCAAGGTGTGGAGGTCAACATCACCGAGGACTTCATTGTTGAGATTACTGGTCTTCCAACTAAGGGCAGGAAGTTTTATATGGATTGGGTTGTGTCTAAGATTGCCTTAGCTATTTTTTTCAAAGGCAAGGAGAGGAAAAAGCTTTAGTGTGTTGGTAGTGGAGGGTATGCTCAAAAATCTATCAAACTACTCTAGAGAGATGTTGCCCTTGCAATTATGCAATTCTTCACGTTAGAGGGAAGGTAATTTGTGATTTATGGCTATCATTTCATGTTGCTTAATCATTTTTGTCACAAAAATCTAGTTTTGTTCCCTATTACTTGCTTGTTTCTATGGAAACTAGTATTGATGATCACAAAAAGAACCCCGGGAAGGCTATTCTTCATGAAGGACTTATGAAACTTATAATCGACCACATTAAAATGAAGTTAATACCTATGATTCCTAAGCTCTCTTCTGCTCGAAAAAAGTTAGGCAATAATTCTGATTATGAAACTGGCGAGTTGGCAGAAGAGTGGGACAATGACTATGAGGATGAAGACTCTGAAGATGGTGAGTTGTTGGAGGATGAAGGGAAGTTTGAGGATGATTCTAAGGACTCAAAGTCTTGGTCTAAGGGTTACGAGATGGATATTGAAATGAGGGAGGTCGTTGCTCCTACTGTGAAAAAGAATTTGAAGGGGAAGAAAAGGGGCCCTAAGAAGGAGAAGTGTGCTCTTAAGCAGGGGTTGATGAGTTGAAATGAATGGAGGAGACCCTTGTTCCTTCTGTTAAAGGGTTTCAATGGGATGTACATGAGGGAAATGAGCAAGAAATGGCAGATAATGTGTAGGAAGGTGAGGGCTTTGTGAATTCTAGGGTGGTTGTTTCTAGCCATGATGATTTTGAGTCGCCTATTGGTATTAGTGTTGAGCAGGTTAAGCAGACTAAAGATAAGGTTGGGCAGCTTGAAATATTGGTTGATTTGGTCGATATCCCTAAAAAACATCAGGTGAAAGTGGAGGTAATTGAGGTTGAAGACTCCCCTTGGGAGGAGGATTTGGAGGGAAAAGGTGGATATCAAAAGGAACCCAATGGGAATGTTGATGTCCCTACTACTGCGTTGATCAATTAGTAGGAGATTAATATGGACCTCTTTTGCAGAATGGTACAGGACGACACTAGAAAATTGCTCTCTTGTGAAATGGCTCTTTTCGGAAGTGAAGGACCTTAATACCAAGCTAAATATTGGTAGGACATTTGTGTGGCTTTGGTGAGTTGTAATCAAAGGGAATGGTCAGTGAGAGATAAGGTCAAGACTATGAATGTGATCCTCGATAAGTTAGTAGTGGATGCTGACAGACTTGGTAAAAGTCATGAGGAAAGGCTGACCTCTTTAGAAAATGTTGTTCATAGGATTAATGAGGAGTAGTTAGTGATTATGGAGGAAAGAATGAACAAGATCAACAATGATCTGCATATTGACGTGGTTATAATTAGTAATTAGTCCTTAAAGACTAGTGCATAGGGCTTGTCATTATTGAATGAGAAAGCCATCAATTGGACTGGTAAGTCCTTGGATTTGGGAAAACATGAGGAGGCCATTGTTTAGGTTAACTGTATGAACTTGGAGGAGAAAAATGTGGATATTAGCCCATACGTGGAGAAGAATGTGGATGTTAGACCCTGCCTACTTATGAGGAGCAAGACTAAGAAAAGGGCAACAATTTCATTCCAAGAACTTGAGGATGTGGCAAAGATGCATGGCAGGTTCATCTCTAGTAATATGAATTCTACCAAGGTGCTCAAAAATATGTTGTAACTATTGTTTTTGGTTTTTCAGCCTTCTGTGCTAATGTTTTGTTGTTGGGTTGTTGATGGGTTGTCTAGTTTTATCTTTGGTTAGCATTTTTGAATTTTTTGGGCTGTTGGTGTTCATGTTTCTCTCTTTTTAGTAGCTTTCCTTCGCTATAAAGGGTTTTGGGGTCCCTTCAAAATTTGATTTTCCTAATAAAAAATGAGAGGTGACAAAACCAAGAAGAAAAAAACAAAGAAAGTATATACCACGAATCCTTTAGCCAAAAGAAATGAGTAATCACCTCTATCTTTGGCCACTCAAGCATTAAATATTGAAGAAAAATAAGAAGAATCAGAATATTGCATGCTTATATAGTGAGGAAGAAATTAAAAATCAAGCTCAAAGGTGTTAAAGTATAAGAGAATACTACTATGGAACCTAATACATAAACTTATCCTCCTCAGGTACTTCTTCATAACATGCAACACAACCATCTCTACCTCATGCTTCAACTGTAGATGTAGGTCCAATCAAATAGCCAGCTAGAACACAACAATATGGAGCTAAAGAGCAATTTGATTATGCTCCTCTTGAAGGTCCTATAGAAGAAAATAAGGACCTAGCTACAACATAATACAAGAAACCTACTAAAGAGAAATATGAGGTTTCTAAGGAAATTTCTAAGCAAGAGGAATTTAGGACCAATAGGAAGTGATATTAACTTCTATTAAAAAAGATAGAGGAGATTATAATAGAACATAAAAGAACCTAAGTCATGTGAAAATCTATCTTCTCTAAAGAGGACTCTAATACAAGTGTCGATTTCTTTTCCTTATAGATCTCCTACCTCATAAGAGTTAGAGCCATCACTTGAAGATCTTCTCCACCAAGGCCACCACCTTATGCTCCACTTGGTCTTGTACATCAAACTTCTTCACCAACTTCCTCATCTTAAAATATAAAATAGGAATAACTATTTAATATAGGACCATCCAAGAAATGACTACAATGGATCTATATAGGTATGCTTATGCGGTTGGATTCTATAGTGTAGAAAATAAGAAGACAATTTTATGAATTTGTTCTTGAAGCAACATCAAAACCAAAAACAATAAGATTAATTTCTACCTTCATCATAGATTCAATCATGGAGCTCTAGAATAGTATCTAGTTAACCACACCACTATATGATGAGGAAGAAAAGACACATTGCAAATAGTAGATGATCTAATAATGAAAGAAATATTAGGCATAACACATGGGAGGTAGAAAAGAAAAGTCTCCAAAGGGTCATATCCACTACCATGGGATGCATGAATAAATATACACAAATGAAAGAAGAAATTAAGACCCAAGTAGGTGTGTTAACGATATTTAATACCTTTAAATGGGCCTATATATTCCATTGCACCCACACCTACTCTAAAATCTCAAAAGTAATTATCAAAATGCAAAATGTTGTGTAGGAAAATAGAGCATGGAAATGTGTAGAAATAGATAAATATTTAATATAAAATATTTAAGCATGTGTAAGTAAACGAACATGTAGATCTTTAAAACTTAATAATATTTAAGGTTTAAGGTTTAGGGTTTAGGATTCTAGGGTATATATAAGAAACTCTCACAAGTCCTTAATAAAACTATAATTTATTTTAAATATTACAACTTTAATACTTAACTAAATTATTTATTTATGTTGTATATATACAATACATTCTAATATCCTAAGTTATGTGTGTAGTTTTAACTCAAATTATAATATTTAAGGCAAGTAAATAGGGGTTAGGGTTTAGGGTTTAAGACTTAGGCTTTAGGACTAGGGATGTTTCAAGGATAGTCAAATTACACATCTCCATTGGGGGAGGGTCCTAGATAGGACCTTGGGTTTACCATATCTAGATGCAATTGACAAGGTACAAAAATATAGTAGAAATGAATTTGATTAGTTAATTTCTAAGTGGACTTGATAATTTAGCCAAAACATCTAATCATAGATTTAGCTCAATAATATTCAGGGTTTAGTATTTAGGCTTTTTAGGGTTTAGTTAAGTAAACCTAGGGAACATAATGGTTTTAGTAGAGGACTTAGGAATGGTAATGGGATTCACAATATTTAAATAAATGAATGTATTTAAAATATATTTAAGTGAATTGAAAAAATTACTTCAATTGAAAACAATTTGATCTTATTGATCCTAATCTTATCTAGAAGATGATTTAATTGAAAAAAAATATAATATAAAATATACATACATTCTCTCTGAGCATAACATCTTTGCATCCTTTTTTCACACTGTAGACATCCAAATTTGGACACTTAATTTGTCCAAATTTATCACTTTTCATCTAAACATCCTCTTATCTGAGTTAATTAAGTAATATTATTATTATTTAATTAATATCCTTAATTCTACAAAATCCTTAAGATATTTAATTAATAATTAAATACCTTACCCTCCTTAATCCCCTTTTCATCAAATGAATTAAATAAATATTACATTTATTTAATTCCTCACATGTCATTTTCATCTATTCCTAATCCATCCCCTAATCTCTTCATTAAGGATGTGCACATGTCTAATCCTTGATTAGGATGTGTCACATCCTCCAACTTTTGCAAGTTGGCTTCTAATCCTCATTAACCCTTAATTATCCTCTAATTACTAATTATTTAAACCTAATTAGCACCTTGGTCAACTCTCCCCATCCCCCAAGGAATTTTTAATTCTTTTTTATTCACCCTAGGTTCCCCTCTTCCCCATGTGAAGTTTTAATTCACATTTTATTCCTTCTAAAATCCTCTTTTCCCATGCATCTTCTAGAATATTTGACTTGTCACATCAAGTCACATGTGACAAACTCCTACCTTTTTGGAGACCCTCTCTTATCCACTAGATTCTCCCAAACATGTGAATTTTTAATTCACATTTATTTCTCCAAGGAATCTTCTCATCTCCCAATGTACTTGGAAGGTACATGTCCTTCTTCCACATCATGTACCTCCATTCCACATCACCTACACATCATCCTACCTTTATCCACTTCACATTCCACATGTCAAAATGTGAGGGCTTGTGAGTCCTCAACTCACCTTAGCCCTTCATCTTGACCTTGTTGGATAAATCTCAACCATTGAATTCTCTAGATAATTCAAGTTTCTTTATAAATACCCCCTCCTCCAAGGCAAAAAGGGAGACTTAGCCATTTGCAACTAAATGCTGCCATTTTGTGCACTCATCTAGCCATCAATTTCATTTATTTACTTTTGCATTCAAGCACATAGTTAAATCTTTCATTTTAGTCATATCAAGAGCCATCAAAGAGCATACAAACCAAATCAAAATCAAGGGCCAACCAAGGAGTTTCAGCTGCAAAGGAGAGGTATATCTATTTGTCATCATTTTACACTCTTCTCTTTGCATTTACAAATTCCTTAGGCTAATCTTGGGGTGTTTCTTTATGTTTCTCCATTGCATTTTAATTGCTTAGAATAGGTTAAACATTTTGATATCACACACACCATTTTTGTTCCCTTTTTGCTAAATGATATCATGCAGCCCTATTTTGCCTTGTCCTTTTTATTTCCAATCTTCTTTGCAAAATATGATCTCAATAATTTCTTTACCAATTCCACATTCCAAATTTGTAAAGCACTTGTAAATAATGACCTTTTGAATACACCTAGTGAATTTCCCTTTATTTTTTTATATTAAAATCACAAAATATGACCTTGTATATATATATGTAATTTGAATAGACATGTTTTTTTAAAATGTCAACTAAATTTTCCTTCGATCGAAGGTCGACTGCTAAAATTTTATAAATATTATTTTATTAAATGATCTTTGTTCAAAGGCACTTAAGTAATATTTTTTTACCTGATCAATACACCCTTCGTTCAAAGGTTCCTTCAAACAAAGGTAAAACCTTCGATCGAAGGTACCTTCAACTGAAGGACCTTTAAATGAAGGGCCTTAGTAAGATACTTTTGGTGTCTGCTTCAAAATTTCCTTAGAAAATCTAGTTTCAATCCTTAGATTGTACCTTCAAATATAATTAACTTGATAAGATAATTTGCAAGATTGTAGTCCTTGAAATGAGCTTTCCAACAAGTATAATTTTGATATGTTTTCATTTTATTATGTATTCATTTTTCAATTTTTATTCAACATAGGTTTTTCACCAAACATCAATTTCTTCATTGTACACAGATGGAAAAATAGTAAACCATTGAAAAATATTCCAAAAATACCTCTGCACTAGGTATTGATGTCCTTGTTTCACCAAAAGAAAATTGAATTTCGATATATACACAACAAGTTATGCTTGACGACATACATCTATGTCCAAATTATAGTTACCCTGACTTAAAAAAATTAATTAAAAAAATTTGTAAGAAAAATTATAAAAAAATATCCATGCACTAGATATTGATGTTAAAAATCTATATTTTAAAAATTAGAATTTTATCCTTTCTAGAAAAAAGATATGCTTGACGACATAAACGTTACTTTCTGAAAATGTTGTTTACTATTAAAAACTAGTTATCAAAGGATATGTTGAAAGATTCACAATCTATTTCAAAATATATATATATATATATATATATATATATATATATATAGAATTTAAACACAAATCATCACAAATCACTAGTTCGCACATCTTCAAATTTTTAACGGTTTAGTGGCTATAGGTCCTAGAAAGTGAAGATTTAGTTAAAAATATTGATATCAATGTCCATCTTGGCCAAAAAGTGTGACTCATTATTTTGGGATTACCCAAAAATAAATTACTTTGATGGGACATCAAATGTTTTGGTGGTTTCTTATAAAAAATGGAAAAAAAATTATATCAACTTGACTAGGATTCTCTCCTCTAGTGTAGAGATCCTTTTTTAGCTTTTCAAATATTTTTTACCATTTTTTTTATGAATGAAACCAACCTGAAATTTCAAGAAAATGAATTACTTGTGGTAAAAATAAAAAAAGAATAGCAAATTGAATTAAATTATAATTAAATTTATATTTTCAAAATATGTGAATGAGATCCACAAAAAGGTTTTTCTTGTTCTTCCCAAAAATATCATTTTCACATGTAAAAATCTATTATAAGTGGGAAAATTTGAACTCAATTTGGAAAAAAATACTACCATAACCTTACCACACAAGTATACTTGACCCAACCAAGTTCAACCTAACCTAGTTTGGTCTAACAAGATTGGGTTGAACCCCACAATCATAAAAGATGAAATTTATGTTTTTATAATGAAGGGGAGGTTGCATGAACTTGGTTGGAACAAACCCCTCCTTGTTTATGCAGATTCCATGTCTCCACCATGTGAGGATTGGGGCTAAACTACCAAAAATTTGACTTTCCCAAAAGGGTGACACGACTCCAAACTTTCACCTTTACTAGATATCTCTTTTTATCTTTGTGACTATTCCTTCATGGAAAATATTAATACATTGATGTACATGGAATGAATGACCTTAAATGTTCTTTCCATAGATTTTTAAGTAAAAAAGAGAAAAAATTCATAGCAAGAATGACATGTCATAGAAATTGTACTATCTTAGGTCCAAACTCAAGTGGCTAGATGGTATAACCCAAAGTCTTAAATAACATTATGTTTTCCATTTTCAAAGAAATCCTCAAATGTGCATATAATGTTTCGATCTTTTGAATCCAATTGTATCTTATGAGCACATGTTATATTGATTAATTGAATTAATTAAAATATCTCAAGTACCCCATTCTTTCATCTATACTTTGATGTACAATGGTTGGTTTGTGGAATCTTATTATAGAATGAAATCCACAGATCTAAAATAGGGGAGAAAGATGTAACATTACACTCAATATTTCTCACAAACATGGAATCTTCATGATCCCCATTCTCATTATTGACTTTTATATCATGTATCTCAACATTATGTGAATGACAAAAATGAATTAGTATAAATCAATAACCTACCATCAGATGGTGAAAATGATGGATTGCCATTATCATTAGCCCTATAAAATGTAATCGTATTGTTATATATGAGATCTTGCACCTTATGTTTAAAATTAAAGAAAGCACAAGTAACATTTCCTTTAACTCTATGATAATTGCAAAATGCTTGGTCATTATATGACCTAGGAAGTGGTTTAGAGGTATCCAATGGATAGATGTGAGGGGGTTTAATTATATTAGCACTCAAAAAACTTTGATGCGCACCATTCATGGATTATCGAAACTTAGTGATTTTATTGGAAGAATTTTGTTTAAAATAAAGAAAATATAAAGTGTTTGCAACCTTATTCATATCCTCCCTCATATGACTAACCTTTGAAAAATTGTATGAATTTTGATATTTATAATGGTAGGAATAATTTTGACTAGAGGATCCATACTTAAAGACATCATGTGATAGTAATTTGGATTCTATGTTTTTAACATGTGCACAAAAATCCACAAAGGAAGTAACAATGTTTAAATATGTACTATTTAAATTAGTTTAATCAACTCCCTAACAAAAATATTTTGTAATTCATAATCACGCAAAGGAGTTATCAACTTGGAGCACAAAGATTGAAATCAAATTACATAATCATTAATGTGTTTATTAGATCCTTTGAAACACTCAAATAAATTGGAAATTATTACTCTAAATCCTAGGTTAACTTTGAATTGCTTAAGGAACACTTTAGTAAGATTGTTAAATGAATGAATAGATCTTTGAGGAAGCATATAGAACCACTCAATAGAATAATCTTTAAGAGCGTGCAAATATCTTAGTTAATATCTTATCCTTATAAAGTAAATCTACACATATAGTTGTATAGAATTTAAGATGTGTATTGGGGTCAATATTTTTATCATACGTTAGAAAATTGGGTGCCAAAAAATATATAGGAAATAGATAAGTCATAATATCAAATGCTATCTAGGTTTATTCCTAGGATAAAAAAAATTCATTATGATCATGCTTTGCATCCATTCTATTTTATACTTAATCTAGTTTATGAATTAGTGCATCTAAGGTAGAATAAGGGATGATGACTAAATGGGAACCACCAAGGGGGTATGAGTGAATGTGTGGGAGGTAAGAGGGGTGGATTAATTAATGGCTTTGGATAAATGAATGAAAGAAGAAAGTTAATTAAGGGAGTTAAGGGTATGGGATACATGGCATGTGGTATGAAAGTGGGTTCAATAAGTAGGGTATCTATAGGTACAATAGTAATGGACAAAATCAATCTAGAAGTGTGGTATGTCATAGGGCTGGTAGATATGACATGAGGATTTTATTCAGGAGTTAGGCCATAAGGTGGATAGTAAGTGGAAAAAATATAGGTACTAAATGATAGGACATTAGTGGCCATGGTATCATGAGTATGAATAGGCGTAGTTGAAATAGTAATGCAAAAAGAAGGATTTATGGTAGAGATGGGAATAAGCATAGATACACTATTCACTATAGAAGAAGTTTGATTAACAAAAAATGATTCTATTCCACATGGTTTATTTACAAACATTCCACCCACACTAGCCAAACTAGCCAACTCATTTATAAAATCTTGATTATTGACACAAGCATCATGATCACACTCCTCGTTGTTCTCATTATGAGTAGCAATATAAATTTCACCCTTTTGATTTTTTCCATTCTAGGGTTTAGACAATCATTCCTTTTTAGTGGCATAAGTAAAAAGTATGAGAAGAAAGCTCAAATACTCATTTTAAGATTAAATATTAGAATTATCAATGATATAACATATGTAAAAAATAAACCCTAATTTCATAGAGATAAAGGTGGGTAGGGTGGGTGAAAATGATATCACAATAAAGCACACACAACCTAATATGAAGGCCAAGGATGTAAAAGGAAAGGTAGATCTAAGAACAAGATGCAATCTTAGATAAATGTAGATTTTTAAAACCCTAACAAGAATGTTAGGAAATGTAGGATTCAATAGGTTCACCAAAATAAAAAAGGAAAATAAAGATTCCTTAATGGATTAACCTAGGCTAGTTAAATAAATGCAAACAAATAAGTACAATCAACCTAGCTTAACTAGATATGTTTGTGAGTAGGATATTAGATACTATGCTTTATAAATTGAACAACACAAAGAGTGGTAGTTATCTTGATGATTGAAGAATGATGTCAAATTGATACGATTCAAGAATATGCTTGATGTTAGACTTAGAAATAACGCCTTTTTGTCTATATTTGGAATTTTACATTGGATTATTATTGCAAGAATGGAAGAATAATGAAGTGTTGTGATTGATGTCAACCTGTAAGCTGGTTATCTACTAGTTGTTGTTGATTGTATATGTTGAGGATATTGAGAAAATTGTATTAAAAGAAGGATGTTGGTTTTGGTGCTTGTGAACTATGTTTTCTCTGTGTGTTGATTGAGGTCCAGGATATTTGTTGTTGGTCTAGATTTCTCTTTGATGAAGTCTTATGGTGTATGGTTCAAGAGTTGTGTTTCCCTGGTTCTATTGAAATTGGTTTTGGCATTTGGAAGTATCGAGCTTAATTGATCTATGTGTTTTACACTGGTATGGTCGACTGTGTGTCAAGCACTACTTTTGAAGTTGATGAAGCGTGTTAGATCTATTATGGGTCTTGGTGAAGCATGTGTTTTAGGTTTCCCTCATTCTAATTCCACCCTAGGATGTTTGGTGCCGACCTAATTTGAATTTGAAGTGGAATGGACGACTTTGTATCTTTTCAAGGTTGGAGATAGTATAAATATAGAATGTGCTAACGATGAAAATTGTACATAAGAAAAGAAGGAAGATAAGTGAAATATCAGACATGACTTTTATGCTATTCTTAAAGTGTGTGAGTTAAGTGTGTGGTTGTTCAATGCAGAGTTCCAAGTTTCTAGATGCAGTAAGTAGAAATCTAACTCTATCATTCATGCGAGTTGATAAGTGATTGTGGTGGAATCTTCATTGCATTGGGATTGTTGTCTCTTTGTAACAAGTCTTCTTTGTATCTCATTGGTAGTGAGACCTCCGGGTTGTAGCCTTGTGGATAGTGAGTCCTTATTTCAAACAACGAGTCCTTATTTTAGGCAGTGGGCCTTATCTTAGGCAGTGAGCCTTTTTGTAAACGATTTTTATATTCTCTATAGTGTGAGTTAATCCTCGCTGTGGTTTTTCCCTCATTGGGTTTTCCACATAAATCTAGTGTTATTGTGTTTGTGGATTTGCATCTGATGGTTAATCACTTAATTAGTTTATGTGTTAGTTTCGGTAATTGAATTTAAGGTTATAATCTGCAACAATTGATTCAACCCCCCTCTTAGTTGTCCTACCCAAAAATTGGTATTAGATCTTGGTTCCTTAGTGAAGAGCTTAATCGCTTGAGGAAGGTCTAGGATGGCTAACAAAATGGTCTTTTATTATCTGAGGTTTGATGGAACTAACTATGGTATATGGAAAGTATTGATGGAAGAATATTTGGAGTACTGCGGATTTGATGTAGAGAAAGCTTATAAGAATCCCTACGCTCCTATTGCAAATTGTCCAAGTACACCTAAAGAAATTAGAGCACATGAAGTGAATACCAAGGTAAAGTTAATCTTGAAGAATAGTTTGGTACATTCCAAGTCGATTAAGGTTCAGAATTTGAAGACAACTAACTTTGGAATGCTTTAGAAAGAGTCACAATGGTGATGAAAGGGTAAAAGAGGAAAAATTATAGAATTTGGAAACACATTTGATCTTCTACATATGTCTGGAGATGAGAATGTTAAAGCCTATGTACAGAGATTGGATGAGGTAGTGGTTGGAATGCGATCTCTTGGTGCTACTATAGATGAAACCAGAATTGTAAAGAAGATTCTCAGAACTCTTCCTGATGCTTATAGTGAAAAGGTGAGTGCTATTGAAAAAACTATAGATTACAAGACTTGTACTAAGTATTTGATAGGATTTTTGACATCTTATGAAATGAGGAAGTTGAATCTAAGAAGTGGAGGAAAAACATAGACTGCTTTTAAAGCTACAAAGATTGAAGATCCAGATGAAGAGAACTTTGAAGAAATCGAGACTAACTTTGTAAGAAGATTGAGAAAAGGCTATGGTAAGTATGAAGGAAAATTTCCCTTTAAATGCTTTAGTTGTGGAGAAATTGGTCACTATGCTACAAAGTGTCCAGAAAGAGATAAAAATAATAAGCAAAGATATGAGAAAGAAAGGAAAGGAAAGAAGATTAACAGAGCTTACTATGTTAATGAGAATGCTAGTATTTCAGATGAAGATTCAAAATATGAAGATCCAGATGACAATGAATGCTTGTTCTTGGTGATTAAATATGAACCTACTTCTACTAATTCAAAAAGACAATCAAAAGAAAGTCCTCCAGAGAAGGAGAAAGAGAAGGAGAAGGAGAGAAATAAAGGTGTAGTTATCTCTACCCTACATGCTAAACAGGAAAAGAATTTTTGGGTAGTTGATAGTGGTTGTTCACATCACATGACTGGTGACAAGAGTAAGTTTGTGAAACTTGAAAAATATGATGGAGGTCTGGCTATGTTTAGAGATGATATTGGTGCTAAGATCTGTGAGATAGGTTCAATAAGCTTTGATGCTAAGCATCATACTAACGATGTCTACTATGTTAAGGGTTTAAGGCATAATCTGTTGAGCATTGGTCAAATGTGTAAAAAGGGATATGATCTTGTGTTTAACGATGATAAGTGTGAGATCCAGAAAGGATCCAAAACTTTGATTGCTACAGGAAAGAAATTTGAAAGGAATATTTATTAACTTAAAGGAATTGATGGACAATGTTTTATGACTTAGATAAATGATAGCTAGTTATGGAACAAGAGATTGTGTCACATGAATTTTGATAACTTGGCAAGGATTAGAATTGTTCAAGCCATGAGAGATCTACTGAGAATTACAAAGCCTACAAATGCTATCTACATGAATTGCTAGTTCGAGAAGCAGACAAGAAATCATTACAGATTAAGAGAATAATCTACTACTGGATTGCTGCATTTGTTTCATATAGATTTTTGTGGTCTCGTGAGAGTGCGAAGTCTACTTGGTGAAAGGTACTTTATGCTTTTAATTGATAATTATTCTAGATATACACGGGTTACATTTTTAAGATAAAAATCATAAGCATTAGATAGATTCAAAGCATTCAAGGCTATGGTTGAAAATGAAGTGAATTTGAAGATAAAATGCTTGAGATCTGATAGAGGTGGTGAATTCACCTCCCATGAGTTTAATATGTTTTGTGAAGTGAATGGAATGAAGAGACAGTTATCTGCTCCAAGAACTCCTCAACATAATGGAGTTGTTGAAAGGAAAAACATAATAGTTCAAGAAGTTGCTAGGTCAATGATCACTAAAGTCGGATTACCAGAAGTTTACTAGAAAGAACCTATTCACACTACTGTGTATGTATTCAATCAAGTTCAGGCAAGAGAAAATAGTACAAAGACTCCCTATGAGCTAAAAGAATTTTGAAAGTTAAATATTTCAAGGTATTCGGAAGAAAATGCTATATTAGAAGAGATGAGGAAACATTGGGAAAGTTTGATGCAAGAAGTGATGAAGGAATATTTCTTGGTTACTCTACTAAAAGCAAGGCACACAGATTTTTCAACAAAATATTGAGGAAGATTGTGGAGAGCTCGAATGTGAAGGTTGATGAAACAGTGAAGAATTCTATTGATATTGACGGATATGTGTTTGATGAACCTGACTGTGTGAGAATAGAAGAAATTGTGGAAGAACAACACATAGATGAGCAGAAAGAGCAGAATGAAAGAGAAAGTGATGCTCTGGTAATGTCCCCTAGAACATCAAAAAATGTGTAGAGGAATCATTCAAAAAGTTAGATTATTGGAGACAAGACAAAAGGTGTGTTGACTAGAAGCAAAGCTACTGCTGAAGTAATCTAAAATTGAGCTAAAGTCAATAAGTGAAGCCTATGAGGATGAACATTGGAAGGAAGCAATAAAAGAAGAACTTTTGTAGATTGAAAAGAATCAAACTTGGGAATTGGTCCCAAGACCAGAAGACAAAAATATCATTGGATCAAAATGGGTATTCAGAAACAAGCTGAATGAGAATGAGAAAGTTGTCAAAAACAAAGCAAGGCTTGTGTGTAAAGGCTACTTACAAGTGGAAGGTATAGATTTTTAGGAGAATTTTGCCCTGGTAGCAAGAATGGAAGCTATAAGTATGTTCTTGGCATTAGCTGCTTATAAATATTTCAAAGTATATCAGATGGATATCAAGTCAACATTTTTGAATGGTGAACTAGATGAAGAGGTATACATGGAACAACCAGAAGGATTTCAGTTAACAAATCAACTGGATATGGTGTACAGATTGAAGAAAGCTTTATGGGGATTGGAGCAAGCCCCTAGAGCTTGGTATGCAAGGTTAGATAAGTACTTGAATCAACAAGGATTTAACAAAGGTACGACAGACAATAATTTGTATTTGAAGACTAAAAATGACAAAATATTGATTATAGTTGTATATGTTGATGACCTTATCTTTGGAGGAAATGAAAATATGTGCAAGATGTTTGCTGAAGAAATGTAGAAAGAATTTGAAATGTCTATGTTTGGTGAGATGAATTTCTTTCCTGGGCTACGAATTAATCAAATAGAGAAAGGAATTTTCATTTCACAATCTAAGTTGTGAGAGAAATGTTGAGAAAATTTGGGATGGATGGTTCCAAACTTGTATGTACTCCTATGGTGACTGGATGCAAGTTGGGAAAAGATGACGATTCACCTAAGACTGATTAGAGTAAGTATAGATCTATGATTGGTGGACTACTGTATTTTTCTACTACTAGACCGAATATTATGCATGTGGTTTGTCTTGTAGCTAGATTTCAAGAAGATTTGAAGGAAACACATGTTACTATAGTTAAAAGGATATTCAGATATTTGAAAGGCACTCCAAATTATGGATTATGGTATCCTAAAGATACTGGTTTTACACTTAGTGCTTATACAGATGCAGATTGGATTGGAAGTATAGATGACAGAAAGAGTACAAGTGGTGGTGCATTCTTTCTTGGATGTAGATTGGTGGCATGGTTGAGTAAAAAGCAAGATTCAGTCTCTTTGTCTACTGTTGAAGCTGAGTATATTGCTGCTGCATCGTGTTGTACACAATTTTTATGGATGAAACATACATTGAAGGATATCACAGTGCTACATGATGATCCTATTTTTATCTTCTGTGATAACACAAGTGCAATTAACATTTCAAAAAATCTTGTGATGCACTCGAGAACAAAGTATATATCTATCAGGTATCATTTCTTAAGAGAGAAGGTCATGGAGAATGAAGTCGAGCTTGAGTATGTTTCGACAAAGGATCAGATTGCAGATATATTTACAAAGGCTCTTTCTAAAGATACTTTTGAGTATCTTTGGGATAAGCTAGGGGTTATTGCCCCTCCTTTTACAAACTAAGATGCATTTGGAGATGCATCAATCCAGTGGATTCATAGTTCTATCTCTTTAGGTTGATTTTTTTGGTGGCTACCCCTCAGGGGGAGCAGACAAATTTTCTAAGTGTTGTCATTATGAGTATTTTGTTTTCATTTCAAAGAAAGTTTCAATGGACATATATTTTTCCTCTGCCATTGATGTCAAAGGGGGAGAGAGAGCATGCGAAAAAGAAAAAAAAGGAGAGAGAGCATGTGAAAAGGAAAAGAAAGTTAACAAGAGAAAGTAGGTAATGAGGATGATGATCTTTCGAAAAGGGGAGAAGCAGAAAGGAAAAATCTTGAGAAGTATTTTCAAAATAGGTATGGTGTCTGTGATGGTTTTTCACATCATGTGTTGCCATCAATGACAAAGGGGGAGATTGTTGCAAGAATGGAAGAAGAATGAAGTGTTGTCATTGATGTCAACTTGTCAGCTAGTTATCTACTAGTTGTTGATTTCATATGTCAAGGATATTGAGAAAATTGTATTAAAAGAAGGATGTTGGTTTTGGTGCTTGTGAACTATGTTTTCTTTGTGTGTTGATTGAGGTCTGAGATATTTGTTGCTGGTCCAGATTTCTCTTTGATGAAGTTTGATGGCAAATGGTTCAAGAGTTGTGTTGCCCTAGTTCTATTGAAGTTGGTTTTGGTGTTTGGAAGTATCGAGCTTAATTGATCTATGCGTTTTACACTGGTATGGATGACCATGTGTCAAGCACTACTTTCGAAGTTGATGAAGCATGTTGATCTATTATGGGTCCCGATGAAGCATGTGTTTTGGGTCACCCTCATTCTAATTCCACCCTAGGATGTTTGGCGCCAACCTAATTTGAATTTGAAGTTGGATGGCCGACTTTGTATCTTTTCAAGGTTGGAGATAGTATAAATATATAATGTGCTAACGATGAAAATTGTACATAAGAAAAGAAGGAAGATAAGTGAAAGAGTAGGTGTGACTTTGATGTTATTCTTAAAGTGTGTGTGTTAAGTGTGTGGTTGTTCAGTGTAGAGCTTAAGCATCGAGTTTCCAGATGTAGCGAGCAGAAGGCTAACTTTATCATTCATGTGAGTTGATAAGTGATTGTTGTGGAATCTTCATTGCATTGGCATTGTTGTCTCTCTATAACAAGTCTTCTTTGTCTTCTTTGTATCTCTGTGGCAGTGAGCCCTTCAGGTTGTAGCCCTATGGACAATGAGTCTGAATAGTGAGTCCTTATTTCAGGAAGTGAGCCTTATCTCAAGTAGTGAGCCTTTTTGTAATCGATTTTGATATTCTCTATAGTGTGAGTTAATCCTCATCGTGGTCTTTCCCTCATTGGTTTTTCCACGTAAATTTGGTGTTATTGTGTTTGTGGATTTGCATTTGATGGTTAATCACTTAATTAGTTTATGTGTTAGTTCTAGTAATTGAATTTAAGGTTATAATCAGTGACAACTGATTCACCCCCCCTCTCAGTTGTCCTATCCAACAATTATTTCCTTGTGAGAGGACATGTTTGTGGGTCTAAGATGAACTATGACCTTGTAGATTTGTTCTTGTTCTCAATCATTCTAGCAATTAGTACTTTTTTGGTCTATAACTTTGACTAATATGTTACCTTCTACTTAATTTATTCAAATTCTTAGGGATTGATAATATTTAAAAACACCTTAAAGGCTTGTCATTACATCTCAATGAGCTTTCACCTAAAACAATCCTTAGAAACTGGACAATATAAAAATAATAGGCAATGCTTAAGTATGTAGGTTATTTACTCTTCTTATTGCACCGAATCAAACTATTTCACTATTGATTACTCCAATGCTCTAAAATACTTGATTAGGAGAGGAACATTAGATGATTATAATCAATGTATTGAATGTCTCTAAATACTTTCACATACTATCAAATTTCTCCAAACATGTGTTTAGTTGGCACAATGTAAAATGGTAAAGGAGACCTATTAGCTAAATCTAAATTTTGAATTTTAAATTAAAAAGATAAAAAGTTCATCATTGTAAGGTTAGCTCTACAACTAAATACTTGTCTAATAACACGATAATAGTTAAATGTAAGTGATGAACCATTAAATGGAGGTAAATGCATAGATAAGTATGATAAGTAAGTGGGTACAATGAATGCATATGATTATGCATTTAAATAAATATGGCAGGATTATATGCATGTGTGGATGGATAAAAATACTAGGTAAATGATCTCAACTTTATACAATATCATGTTATTTGTCACTATGTACATGTATTAAGACATTACATCAAAACAAACATAAAACTAAATGGAAAAATGAAAAGGGTATGACAATTTTATAATTACACATATAACATTCTCATAAGCATACAAAAAATATCTTTCTCATTTTCAAATTCATTACTTAAAACAACATAAAGCTATACATATGATATTTTTTTAAAGATTTGGTTGCATAGTTTTTGAGTCAATTATCATTGATCCATATTTCATGAGTAGTTGTTCACAAGAACTGGTATCTAATGAGCATGAATGGTCAACTTACCACTCACTGCATCTAGGTGATGCTCATAAGGATGAAACACTAAGACTTCTTAGGAGGTCACCCATCCTAATACTACTCCTACTTATGTATAATTAATATTACAAAATTATTCTTCAATATTATTAACAAGTAAATTAAAACTAAAAAAAAAATCTAACTTGGAAGTTTTATTAAAAATATATTTATAATTTTCATCATAATTACGTTGAGAGGTATTTTATAACAAGATTTGTTAGGAAACTACTAGGTTGATAAAACCATTTTCTACATAGCCCTACAAGTGAAAAGCATGCACACAAGCTTATAACCATTTTAAATAATGACTGCATAATCATATGATTGAGAGGGGGAATTTTTCTTTGTTTAAGCCTTATGACTAAAATATAACAAATTTTATATCATTTTCATCTCTTGGGCCTCTTGGATCCAACAGTGAGATCCGTTTTATTTTAAGAGGTTATTTTTGCAATTTCTTCCACAAAACCTTCATGGTGAACACCTAAGAGAAAAACCTTTTTAACTTTTTTATTCAAAAATCTACAATAATAACCATAAACTTGCAAAATCCAAACCCCAAATTGTCAACTTTCACAACTTGCACAAAACACTTTATAACTTAAAATATATGAAATCTCTCCAACATTGTCATGGCTTCAAATTTGCATTAGATCTACTCAAATAAGGATTAAAAATATGGATCTTTCATTTTCCTCAACCACAACCATTGCTTTTATTCCACTTGTTAATAAATTACCAGGTTGATTAAATAATTTCTTACATGACCTCATGAGAGAAAAACATGCATACACGATTACAAAATAACGATAATGCATATATAAAAAATATACCACAAGATTACACAAGAAATTCCCTAGAAAAATCCTTATGAAGGAAAAATCCAACCTCTAAAAACATCCACACTCAATGTATTAGTCAACAATGAAACATTATAATACACTTGTAAAGTCTTCATGAATACTTTCAAAACATCAAGCTCCTTAACACATCATTCCCGTGTCCAAGCATAATGTGTAACCATGTAATCACACATCCTATGTCATGCTTTACATATGCACTCTACAAGAGATCTCAATATACACCAACCAATCACTAAACATGTGTTTGCTTTTATAAAATCAAGCTCACACAAATACAAATGTGGTATTTGACAAAACCATGAGAGCACAAAACCAGTGACCCCAACATTTACTTTTTGGTACTAAATTTTTTCAATATTGAACATTTTTCCAACATACAATCCACACATAAAATATATAAATAATATTACAATATAACTTTACAAATAGACAAATTAAGCAACTAAACATATTTTCAAAGATGCACCATATATATTTTTTATAGAAGATGTACAACACACTTTTTCTAACAAAATCAATGGACATCAAATCATAACCATATTAAAAAAAACTCAAACATAACCAACATATATTTAAAAAAAATAAACTATAAAATAATTTTTAAATGAATAAAATAACTATTAAATAAATAAAAATAACTCTTAAAATAAAATAATTTTTAAATAATTATAAAATAAAATAACTCTTGAATAGATAAAATAAAATAATTTATATATATATATATATATATATAAAACTCAAAACAATGTTTCTACATATTTTTAAAATCAATTTTTTTTTTTTGAACAGTAGGGTTTCCTCTTCGAGATGGCCCTCCTAGCATGATATTTTCACAAAGAAAAAACTTCAAACATGCGATTGCCGGTCCTACAAATTCTGACTTCGTGGCTGTTGTATGAGACGACACGTGTATACCAAGACAAGGTTTGGTTACAAGTATATCCACCAAATCACTTTTTTTTCTTCCAGCGCATCGGTACATTGAGCGAGGGTTTGATCGGAAGCAATACTTTCACCACAACTAGATTTAAGCTTACAGCAGTTACTGAGAAGTCGAGGACTAATTGAGGAGGCTACACCGTTAAAACCACTTCCAGGACACCAAAGCTAAGGTAATTTTTTTTTTGCTATGATGAATTTCGTTCTGTGAAGCAAAATTTAGTCATTTGGTTGCACGCTACTTATAGATTTTTGTACCGAAATTACTTTGATTTTATCGTAATTACATACCAACTGCAGTCTTTACTGAAACAACAGAGAGAGCCGAGGGCAGAAGTACAGATTAAACTAGGGTTCAGGTTTACAAATATTAAAAATATGGTGTGATGTTATACCGCACTGTTTTACAGAAAGTCATGTAAGCTTACACCAGATTGTGTTAAGCGCGGTCCATAAAATGATCCAATATATGCCA
Organism: Sequoia sempervirens; assembly: GCA_007258455.2. Lineage (NCBI taxonomy): Eukaryota > Viridiplantae > Streptophyta > Pinopsida > Cupressales > Cupressaceae > Sequoia > Sequoia sempervirens. The sequence goes on from VDFB02000015.1 coordinate 541,983,710, forward strand.
AGCAAAAAACTATGGCCCGGTGAGGTTAACAGAGTAGATTGCGGATTGCTTTTTGGTTTTTGTACAAATATTTACTTCGATTTTCTGCATTTTAATTTTAATTTAGCACAAAATTTTAGTTCAATTTTAGTGCATTTTAATTTTAATTTAGCACAAAATTTTAGTTCAATTTTAGTGCATTTAAGTTTTAATTTAGTCTTAATGGAAAAATGTGCGATAACTGAGGGTAGACTTACAGATTTATGGATAAATGTTCTTCAAGTTTACATATATTAGGAATTTGGTGGAAGTCATCATTTAGCCCACACCTGGATATAGATGGTTCATATCCTATTCACCGAGAAAAAAATAGTTTAGTGAGGTTACTAGAGTATATTGTATGCCACTTTCAGATTTTTGTACTACAATTGTCTTCAATTTTACTGCATTTTAATATTAATTTGGTCTTATTCTTAATTTGGTCCCTTCAGTTTTTCATTTATTGTATATACCTTCAACATTACCAATTTATGCACTGGTGTCCAATGATGCCAAGGACAATTAGTCTCACATGACACCAATTTAGCCAACTGTCGCAAGTTCTTAATTAATGCTAAAATTGCTGGATAATGACAACAAAGAATAGAAATAAAGCAAAATTTATCTTAAAGATAAAGAAATAAAACAAAAAGATAAAACAATAAAAACAAAGCAATAAAACAAAGCTGGTTTTTTCTAAGTTTGACAAAGGTTGTTATCTTGAAGATATTATATATATGTTGTTGCCTTGAAGGCAAAATCAAAGTAATAAATTGTAATTGAATAGCAGCGTCTGTGTGAATATTGTTCCTCGACATATTGTCAAGGTTTTACCACGTAAATCTACGTCTTGTCTATTATTCTGTTATTCCATTTCATTTTTTTCGTTATTTCTTTGCAACTAACTTGTGCTGCAATATTATTTAAGTTTGTGGGTTTTACATTTACGTTTTCACAACAAGTGGTATCAAAGTAGTTATTTTGCAGCGTCTATGTTAGGATTTGGTGTTTGTTTTGCAACATCAAATGGCGAAAGTTTCAAATGCAAGATTCAAGGTGTAGAAATTCAATGAAAAGAATAACTTTGAGCTATGAAAGCTCTAGATGTATGATTTGTTAGTGCAACAAGGATTGCACAAGGCGTTTGTAGGAAAGTCAAAGAAATCTGCAAATATGATTGATGAGGATTGGGAGGATCTAGATACAAGAGCTCTTAGCACAATTTGGTTGTGTTTAGCAGATGATGTTCTTTTCAATATTGTTGAAGAGGAAACAACAATAGGTTTATGGAGTAGAATGGAGAGTTTTTATATGACAAGATTGTTGGTTATATCCAAGAAATATATCTTTGTTGGCTATGGTGATGGAATTAAGGGATACAGATTGTGGGATCCTACTACCCACAAAGTCATTATTAGCAGAGATGTAGTATTTGATGAATCCTCTCATAAAATCAGGCATAGTAGAAGTTGATTTGAAACAGGAACAAGTACCTCAACATCAACAAATTCAATTGGAAACTCATCCGTCTACAAAAATAAGGGAGCAAGAAGAAGAAGATGAGGATGTAGAAAATCTATAGGAAAATGTGGAAATTCCACAACTAGATCTAAGGAGATCTACATGGGTCAGAAATCCACCTAAAAGGTATAATGATTATGTTACATCTATTACTTTGATTTCTAATGATGGAGAATTTAGTTGTTATCAAGAAGCAGTGGATGGTACTAAAAATGCTAAATGGAAGATCGAATTGAAAGAAGAAATGTATGCCTTGGAGAAGAATAATTCATGGGACCTGGTAGAACTCCCAAAGGGTAGGAAAGTTGTTTGCAAATGGGTCTACAAATTGAAAAAGGATGTTAATGATAAAGTTGATAGGTACAAAGCAAGATTGGTAGCAAAAGGGTATTCTCAAAAGGAAGGTATTGATTTTCATGAATTTTTTTCACTAGTTAAGCTTGTTTCTATTCGGGTTGTTTTAGCACTTGTTGCTTTACTTGATCTTGAGTTAGAGTAATTAGATATTAATACAATTTTTTTACATGGAGATTTGGATGAGGAGATATATATGGAACAACCAAAAGGGTTTGTTCAAGATTGCAATAGGAATTTTGTTTGCAAACTCAAAAAGTCATTGTATGGCCTGAAGCAGTCTCGCATGCAATGGTACAAGAAGTTTGATTCCTTCATGGTGAGTCAAAATTTTACAAGGAGTGAGTATGACCATTGTGTTTACTTTAAAAGTTTGAAAAATGGTTTATTTATTATCTTGGTATTATATGTTGATGGTATGTTTGTAGCAAGCAAAAGCATAGATGAGATCAACGAGTTAAAGGCTTAGTTGGCTAGGACTTTTGTGAAGGATCTAGGAGTAGCAAAAAAAAATTTGGTCATGGAAATACATAGAGGCAAGGAATATGGTAAGCTTTGGTTATTGCAACAAAAGTATGTGGAGAAGTGTAATGTCCCCAATTTTTATTGAGTCAACATATATTTAAATAATTAATTTTTAAGGTGTTGAATAAGATTAAATAAAAAAGATAACTTAAATTAATTATTTTAATGGTGCAAAAGTGACTTAAGTCGGGAAAGTTGAAATATTTAATAGTCACTTTTTGGATGAAATAAGGTGTTAAGTTTAAAAATAAATTTGGGTTTTCAAGAAAAGAGGGAGCAGTTATAAAAGATGAATGAAAGATGTTTGGAGGCTCAATTTCCAAATTATGCTTGGTTTTATCTAGTTTTTGGAGACCCTGGTTCAGGAGCTGAGGACAAAACCCTTGGGTTTAAAGGATTGGACGAAAACCCAGTTCCGTTACTAGTGGAATTACTCAGATATTGTAGTTGAGTTAATGATTGGAGTTTGTGAAATTTGTGAAGTCTTAGTTTAAGACAAAATTCTATGAATGAGGGCTTGGAAAGATTGAGGAAGTTTTCAAAAATAATTATCAAAGGGTCTTAATGAATAATTTACTTATTTTCTTTACTGGACATTACCAGTTGTACATTTTATCTAGTGTAGTCATACTATTTTATTAGAATAATATCTTTCTATTTGTGTCGTTAATGGTCATCTTGCTTTTTCTAACTTCGTCTCTTGTTAACGATTGTTTCTTTTAGAAACATCGTCTCTTGTAATCTATTTAAGGAACTTTCGTTCCTCTGTTTAATATAACAACATTGATTTTGTAACATGGTATTAGAGCTTAGGAAAATATTTTTTTCGGAAAATTTATAATTTTTTTTTGAAATTATTGTCTAAATTTTTTTGAAATTATTTTGTTTAAAATTCTTGTGCGTTGATTTTGGAGGGTTTTGTTCGAAGTTCTTGCTGTAGGTGTACAACATTTGTTAAACTTTTGTTGGCGTGAACTTGCCTAAGCGTGAGCTTCTATGCGACGTCTCTGCAAATCACAAGCTCTTTGACGTGAGCTTTCTTCATCGCGACTTTGTATCTCCCGCGCAGTGGGTTGCGTCTGGGCGGATTTTTTTCGTGTAAAGGGTCGTGTAGCAGAAGTTTGCACCTGTTCTTAGTGAGCGACGAGGGCTTCCGCATGTTTTTTCTTTTGATGAACGTGTTTTCTGCTTGCGTCGGTTTGTTAAGCTCACATTTTGTTCTTGATGACCCTTCAACCTGTGGTTTTTACCCGCAATGGGTTTCATCTCGTCCCTGCGTGTTTTCTCTGTTCCTGCATGTCTCTGTAAGTCGCGCAATTTTCAAATCCGCGATTGGACCTTTTGCAACTTGCACGTGACCTTCGTTCTTGTTAAAACCTCACAATCTTCAGCCCACGCGATTTGCGATGGACCTTTGTCTCTCTGGTGCGATTTGAAGGATTCCAGTTTCTTCATTATTTTTTGTAGACCGTATTTCATGGCCACCTAGGGTTTTTGCATTTTCGACTAGGGTTTTGACCCTCTGGTTCAAGTCTGAAAGTTTTTTCGATTGCAGATTCTTGATGGTTTTTTCGAGAGTTTTTCTAGGTTGCCTTTGGATTTTTTTGGGTGCATCGTTTTCCGTGCCTTGGTTTTTGTGCAAGTTTCTTCTGTTTTTTGGCGGCTAGGGTTCCAAACCCTCTGTTTTTCAAGCCGACAATCGATGTTTTGGGTTTTTAAATATTTTTTTGTCCCATAAAGAAAAAGAAAAACTGTCTTCTGGGTTTTAAAATTTTTGGGAGGGTTTATAATTTTCTCCTAAAAAATTAAGAGTTTTTCTCTTGTATACCCTAGTCAGGGTTTCTGTCGTTTGGAGGGCTCTTTGGTATCTGGTTTTTATTGTTTTTTCCGAAAAAATGATGATTTGTAATCTTGGGTTTGGCGAGTTTTTCCTCAAAAATCGTGGTTTGTTTCAGTCAATTTTTTGGTCGCACCTAGAGTTGTTGGGGTGAACATTTGCACATCTGGCTTCTTGCAATCTGTTCTGGGGCGTCATGCTCATCTATAGAAGTTTGGAAGGTTTGCCAATTTTTCCTCAAAATCGTAGCAGCTGTTCTTGGAGTGTCTCTGGTTACAGGGAGGGATAGTTCTCCAACTTCAGGTTGGACGATTGGTGTTGTTATTTCCAGAAGTTTTGTAGTTTCTAGGAGGGTTGGTGGCAGACTCATCTCAGGTGGCAGAGTCAATGGCAGGCTCTTGTCTTTTGTTGCAACAACGTTCTGAGAAGAAGGGGGCACCCTTCTTTGTTATCTTTGGATAGTTAGAATGATGACCATTAAGGGAGGGTATTAGAATAATATCTTTCTATTTGTGTCATTAATGGTCATCTCGCTTTTTCTAACTTCGTCTTTTGTTAACGATTGATTCTTTTAGAAACATCGTCTCTTGTAATCTATTTAAGGAACTTTCGTTCCTCTATTTAATATAACATTGATTTTGTAACATATCTATTGCTGGCATTTGGAGGCTTCATGACATATTCAGATTGAGTTATTAAAAATCGTATCTCTTTTAGTGCATTGAGTCTATACTGGAGTCATGATAATTTTGGGAAGCATTTAGATATATTCATTTTATCATTACAGTGTTGGAAAGGTAGCCATATACACTATCGGTGATATGAATTAATAAGAGGCAGAATCTTGCAAATGCCTTGGGCAATCAAGACTTTCATGGGCAATTATTTTATTAACTACTGCCACTTATTTTGGGTTAGCCGTAAGGTGACCACATAACCTAGGTTATTTAGCTGCCACTTTACATGAAAATAATTAAAGGGAGACGTGATACTTCCAAAAGTCACATTCATCTACCGTTTCTCTTTATAGCACCGTTTATGTTAAAGAATCACATATAGATGTGAATATCAAGGAGGAGTTGTTGGCCTTGCTGTTGCACCAAAAGGTTGACTTGTCAATGCCTGATACAAGCGTCAGTTAAGATCCACAGGAGGCAGTTAGACCATGTCACAAACCCAAGCGCCGTGCTGGACAAGGAAGACCAAGGGACACACCATCTTGCAACAATCCCCCCAGCACAAGTGAGGGGATTGAACCTGTGACCAGCTCTGATACCAATTGTTGGCCTTGCCATTGCACCAAAAGGTCGACCTGTCAATGCCCGATACAATCGTCAATTAAGTTCCACATGAGGCGGTTAGACCATGTCACAAACCCAAGCGCCGTGCTGGACAAGGAAGACCACGGGACACACCATCTTGCAACAGGAGCCACCTAATTAATAAAGCGGTGGTCATTGACCATACCACCAAGTCTTTAGGAGTGTGAAGGAGAGTCAAGTCTGAACGAATTATTCATAAGGTTCGGGTCATTAAGAATATTTTGGTAGTGTTGAAGTTGCAATATTTAGCGATGGCTTCTGTATTGGGAGAATGCTTAAGCACATATATTTAGCAATCCAATTTACAATTGTAGTTTTAGTGGCTACATCATCCAAGAATTAATACGGGCGAATAATGTTATTAGAGTTGAGGATTCTTGGAGTTTACGAGTGATCGTTACTTTATCACTCAACACAACTTTGGTAAGAGTTGCTTTACCTTGCAACCGTATTAAGGAGGTGGAGCCCTCTTTAAGGTGGCTTAGTAGTTAGAAAGGTGAATGGTGCGATTTAACCCAAACTCAATGCCAAGAAATAAGTTGTGGGTTTATCTGAGTGATAGTCGCCATTTATATTAACCGTAGTTTGCCTGGAAGAAGTCGTCAAACTACAGGTGTTGTTTTAATGTAGTGGCTATTGCTAATCTCTTTCCTATGTAGTTTATAGTTGCAATTGATTATGTTGAAGTCGTGAGACTCCCATAGTAGAGGAACTTGTAGGAAGGAATTGTGCCTTAAGGAGCAATTATTCCAGAGGCAAGCAGGGACATGGATACTAATTTAGGTCAGTTGAGTTTAGTTGGTGTTATCTAAAAATTATCTTGGTACTTTGCGATTTCCTGTGCAGTATATTTTGAAACTTCTAGTCTGAAAGTTATTGAGCATTTAGGTTGGTTGAAACAATTTATTCTAATGTCATATTTGCAATATATATACAATATCAAACTCTTGGAAATTTCAAAAGATCAAATCATGCATAGTGACAATCATTCCTCCATTGTAAGCAATTATACTTGAACTCATAACAACATTTAGAAAACCGCTTGTCAAAATGCTCAAACAGCCAAATTGGTGAAAATAAAAAAAACTTGCATAGAAAATAGGGTGGAACACTATAAGATCCTCATAAGATTTGGTATGATGAATGTGAAACCAGTAAATATCCCTTTAGTTTCTCATTTTAAGCTTTCTTCAAGTTTATGTCCTAGTAATTAAGAAGAAAAGGATTATGTCTCATGTACCATATTTCAATGTAGTAGGAAGTTTAATGTATGCGATGGTATGTACAAGATCGGATATTTCACATGTAGTTGGTGTTGTTAGTAGATACATGGCAAATCCAAATAAAGAGCATTGGGCAGTAGTGAAATGGGTGCTTCGGCATCTTAGAGGCGCAAGTGATTATTGTATCACCTTTGATGGTTGTAGTGGTTCAGTTTGTGGTTATGTTGATTCAGATTTTGCAGGTGATTTGGAAAAAAGGAGATCTACATCAGGTTATGTCTTTACTCTTGCAGGAGGACCTATTTGTTGGATGTCAAAGCTTCAAGAAATAGTTGCTTTATCCACTACCGAGGCAAAGTATATGTCTGTCTCAGAGGCAATTTGGTTGAAGGGTTGTTTGGAAAAAAGTGTAGGACAAGGTGATTGTATTTTGTGATAGTCAAAGTGCTATACATCTAACTAGAAATCTAGCTTATCATAGTAGGACTAAGCATATTGCGATTAAATACCATTTTGTAAGATAGGTTATTGATGGATGCGGAGTAGCTCTTGAGAAAGTTCATACACTAGAAAATTGTGTTGACACGTTTACAAAATTACAAAACCAGTACAGCTAGAAAAGTTGAAGTGGAGTTTGGCTTCTCTTAGCTTGCAAAAAAGGTGATGAATGGGCATGGGCAAGTATTAGGTAAATTGTTGTCAAGGTGGAGATTGTTGGATAATGACAACAAAGAATAGGAATAAAGCAAAATCTTATATTTGAAAATGATAAAGAAATAAAACAAAAAGATAAAACAATAAAAACAAAGCAATAAAACAAAGCTGGTTTTTTAAGAGTTTGACAGAGGTTATCTTGAAGATATTATATATATCTTGTTGCCTTGAAGGCAAAATCAAACTAATGAATTGTAATTGAATAGCATCAACTGTGTGAAGATTGTAATCAATTTCTTTGAGTAATAAGAATACCAATGCTTTGCCCCGTGGATGTTTCCTTGACATATTGTCAAGGTTTTATCACGTAAATCTGTGTCTTGTCTATTATTGTGTTATTCCATTTCATTTTCTTCGTTATTTCTTTGCAACTAACTTGTGTTGCAATATTATTTAAGTTTATGGGTTTTACATTTATGTCTTCACAATAAAAATTTACTTATTTACTAACACTTGCTCCACCTCTTGAACAAATAACCACTTATGTGCCAAATTCGACTTTTGTGACTTCATCTTTTTTGTGCAACATTTGTACAAATGTCAGTTGCTCCAAAATTTGTGTTCACAATGACATCAATTGTCCTAAACTTCACATCATTGCTAATGTCAATCTAATTTCCAACAACTTGTGCCATACACTTTGTAGAGTCTTAGTATTGCAATGCAATAGCCTTTTCATGCCAATTTCTAACTTGTGCCCTTGTTGTACACCACCTTCAATTACAAATCCTGTAAATTTTAATGATCAGATTTAATGCACAGAAAATTAATTCAAATCAGACACAATAACACAGCAGATACCCTGGGAAAACCCTCCTCTTGAGGGAGAAAACCCAGCAACAAAACTCTCTTATATATATTATTGAAGAACAACACTCTCTTGTACAATGAGCCCAAACTCAAGGGCCAAGAATAGCATAAACTCTAGATGTAATTACACAGATTACAATCTGCACTTGTAGGAATTCGCCAACTGCTCTTTAAGGAAATCACACTCTTGATAATAGAAAGAATATCGAACTTACTTGATGATGATAATGAGAGAGTAAACTCATATAAATACAATATGAAGGGACGCCACCCTATTAAATGCAAGTCGGCTGGAGATAAGAGAATGTAATATGTAAAGAGACGCAACCAATAAGAGGAAAGTCGTCCTCAAGAAAGTCGGCCACCAATAAGTAATATAAGAGATCACGCCAAAAGAGAAAAACGTAGACAATGTAGAATGAGGTCAGCCTCATACAATTCTTCATTAAATGAAGATTCTTCAAAACTCGTGCCATATATAAATTAAATAGCCTCCTGGCTATCATTTAATTTATCAACCAAGAACAATCGATATGCTGGAAGGAAACGACAGAAGCTGTATATATCATTAACACTCCCTCTCAGCTAGGGAGACAACTTCCAGCTGTACAAGACATATCACCTCAACATGATGTCTACCACATTGGCTACAACCAAATGTGAAAAGAAGAATATCACCTCATCGTGATATTAGATATCGCCTCAACACGATATCAACCATAATGGCTACAACCATACTATGGTAAGTACAAGTGTTCATCACTTGCGTGATGTTGTCACCTCAACGTGACTTTCACCATGACTCTCTCAGAGGGTGAAACACAAGTACAAAATATGTCATGGAGTCACACACATGACATCCACCATGACTCAGCTCAGATTGTGGAAACAAGGGCTTTCACCTCAAATCTCAAAGAGAAATGCATTAACAAGGGCTTGCACCTCAAATTCCTCCGTCTCAGAGAAAAATGCATTAACAAGGATTTCACCTCGAACTTCTCTCACAGAGAACTCATTAAACAAGGCTTACTAATACTGAGACTCTTTCTCAGTCAAGGCTGGATTCTCCACCATACAAAGCTTATCTCGAAAGTACACAAACTTTATCTTGGAGAGAAGCTTGGTGAGAATATCCGCCGTCTGCTCATCAGTGCTGATGTACCTCAACTGTACAGCCTTCCGTAGTACCATATCTCTAATGTAGTGGTACTTGATCTCAACGTGTTTGGTTTTGTCATGGAACACAGGATTGACATAAAGCTTCACACAACTTTGATTGTCACAATGAATGATAGTAGGCTCCATTGTTTGTCCAAACAATCCTACAAGGAGCTTACGAAGCCACACTGCTTCCCGAGTTGCTATACAAGCTGCAATATACTGTCTCTGCTGTACTCAATGCTACAGATGACTGCTTCCTGCTGCACCAGGAAATCATAGCGGAACCCAAACTGAAGCAACAACCAAAGGTGCTCTTCCGATTTGTGACACACCTTGCCCAATCAGAATCTGTATAGCCATGTAACTCCAAGTCTGCATCTGAAGAATACCTCAACCCATATCCAAATTGCCTTGCAAGTATCTTAGGATATGTTTAGCTGCAACAAGATGTATTTGTCTCGGATCACACATAAATTGGCTAAGTGCACTCACTGCATAACAAATATCAGGTCTAGTGTTAACTAGATACATCAATGATCCAATTAGTTGTCTGTACAATGTAGGATCCACCAAGTTTGAACTAGCTGCAACCTCCTTCAACTTATGTAGGTTGTTCTCCATGGGTGTAGACATGGATTTGCAATCCATCATACCAAATCTCTTGAGTATATCAATGGTGTACTTCCCTTGACTTAGAATCATCTCATCTAGTTTCTGCCAGACTTCTAAGCCAAGGCAGTAATGCATGAGCCCAAGGTCCTTCATCTCAAATTCAAAAGTCAACCCCTTCTTACACTCAAGAATCAGGTGATCTTCTCCAGTAAGGATCAAATCGTCAACATATAAAACCAAAATTAATGCATCACCATTAATTACCTTGAAGTAGAGATTTGAATCAGCATCATTCTTCAAGAAGCCCAAACTTGATAGGTAACGATCAATCCTTTCGTACCAAGCACGAGGAGCCTGCTTAAGACCATACAAGGCCTTCTTCAGCTTGCAAACATGTGACTCCTTCCATGAACCTCAAATCCATCAGGTTGCTCTATATAAACCTCTTCCTCGATCACTCCATTGAGAAAGGCTGTCTTTACGTCCATTTGGTGAATCTTCCATCCTTTAGATGCAGCAATAGCAATGATGGTTCTGACAGAGGTATAGCGAGCAACAGGAGCAAATGTTTCTTCGTAATCAACTCCCTCTTTTTGAGAAAACCCACGAGCCACAAATCTTGCTTTGTACTTCTCAATGCTCCCATCTGCAGCATGCTTAATCTTGAAGAGCCATTTAGAAGACACCACCGACTTGCCCTCGGGTCTAGGAACAATGTCCCAAACATCATTCTTAAGAATTGATTGATACTCTTCTGCCATAGCATCCCTCCAAACTTGATGACTAGATGCTTCCTCAACACAGGTAGGCTCAGATTCAATAATCTGACTCATTAAGGCAACATAACTGGAGAACTTATGTGGCCTTTTACTTTCTCTGAATGTGCCTCTAGGAGTTGCAAAACTTTCAGCCTCTTGCATAGTACGTTTGGCCCATAGAGGTTTCTTTCTCCCAATAACAATGTCAGTAGGCCCATCAGTAGGTTCCAAGGGTTCAACAGGATCAATATCTTCTTTTGGTTACGAAGTCTCCCTTTGTATCTCAGGAGTATGATCAACTTCCATGTCCTGAGGAGACTCTTCATTATCAATCTCCATATGAATGCCTCTGGATCTTTTGAATGCAACATCTTCCTCGAATGTGACATCCCTACTGATCTCAATCAACTTTTGCCCTGGAATGTATATTCTGTAGGCTTTTGATGTCTCACTATAGCCCACAAATATTCCCTTCTTGCGAGAAGGCTCCAACTTGGTTCTTTTTTCCTTTGGAACATGAACATAGATAGGGCATCCAAAGATCCTCAAATGATTGACTTCAGGCTTCTTCCTTGTAAAGGCTTCCCCTGGAGTCATATTCTCCAAGATCTTATGAGGACTTCTGTTCTGAACATATACAGCCGTCCTGGAAGCTTCTGCCCATAAGAAGGTTTGCAAATCTTGATCATGGATCATGGCCTTCACTGCTTCCATGATTGTCCTGTTCTTTCTTTCCGTAACACCATTTTGTTGAGGATAATAGGGGACACATAACTCCCTCTTAATCCCTGCATCAATACAAAAATTCCGAAAACTGCCAGAGGTGTTTTCTCCACCATTATCAGATCTGAGGACCTTAATTCTTTTACTAGAAAGATTTTCTACCAAGGCTTTAAATTCCTTAAACCTATCTAACACCTCCTCATACTCTTTAGTTTTCAAAAAATAAATCCAAGTCTTCCTAGAGTGGTCATCAATAAAAAGAACATAATACAAGAATCCACTTGAAGACGCAACAAACATAGGACCACATAAATCAGAATGAATAAGGTCTAAAATACACTTAGATCTATTTTCTCTACTATGAAAAGGGGCTTTTATATTCTTACCCAAAGCGCAACCCTTGCAAGTACCTTCGTGCTCCTGGTTGAACTTAGGAAGGCCCGACACCATCTTCTCCATGATAGGTAAGGCTCGGAAGTGTAGGTGAGCCAATCTCCGATGCCAAAGATCACATAGACTTGAAGAATCATGAACCAACGCTTGTAAAGGACGTGTGCAGACCTTGTAAAGACTTTCATGTCTAACTCCAATTACTTGAGCATCCTTGAAGCTAGAGTTCTCCATCCACACTAGAACTTTGCCTTTGGAGAAGGCAACATGATATCCTTTATCTTCCAAGGCTGAAATAGAAATAAGATTGCGTTTGATTCCAGGAACATAAAGAACATTACTCAACTGAAGTGTAATGCCGAAATCCATATGAAGTGAAGAGGTCCCAAATCCTTTTATGGAGTAGCTAGCATCATCTCCAATAATGACTTGCTCGGAAGACTCCTCCACCAAACTTGATAAGTGCTCCGTAAAACCAGTGATGTGTCGTGAAGCACCACTGTCGATCAGCCAAGTGTTGGTGTCGGTAGGTACACTGCTTGACAATGCCAAGTAGAACAAATATTCACTTGAATCCTTTTGTGGAGAGGCATCATCAACATCCGCAACGGTGACTTGTTGCTTAGGTCTAGTTGGACAATACTTAGCGAAGTGCCCAAACTTATCACACCTAAAGCATTGAATCTTGGACATATCCCTCTTCTTCTTGAATGGAGGTGCATCATCAATTCCCTTGTCTCAATTCCTCTTGAAGAATCCTTTCCTTCCATCTTTTCCTTTCTTTTTTGAAGCATGGGAGGCGAGAACATGAATGTCTTCATTTTTTTAACTTTGACCAACGCCTCTTGCCACCAACCTTGATTCCTCTTGAATGCAATCTGATCTTAGGTGATCAAACTTAGGCAATTTTGATCTTGCACTGATTCCCTGAATGTAAGATTCCCAAGACAAAGGTAGACCATTGAGAGCAAGCATAGTCAGGTCTTTGTCATCAACCATATGCCCTATTGTCGAGGGCTGATCTCTCAAATCTGCAATCCTCATAAAGTATGCAATCATTGATTCACCTTTCGCCATCTTCACATGATGAAGTTGCTGCTTCAATGCAAGCGCTTGGCTGGTATTGTTGATTTCGTACATCTCTTCCAATGTTTTGAACATGTCTCTCACTGTCTTCAATTTAGAGACGATAGGCACAATATGCTCCTTGATGGAATCAACCAATATCTTCATTGCTTTAATATCTTTCTTCACCCACTACAACTTCTCTTCTTCCTCCTCAGGTTCAGTAACACTAGACTCCACGAACTCACCCAAGTCATTTTCATGCAAGGCAAGCATGATCCTAAATCTCCATGAAGTGAAGTTAGATGCTCCCTCGAGTCTATCCTCAATCTTCAACCTGTTCACCATCTTGACTAATGTAGACAAATGAAACAATGAAGAATGAAGGAGAGAATAGGGTATCGCTGATTAGGAATAAATCTGATCACGATCCTCTCAAACTTGGCTCTGATACCATGTAAATTTTAATGATCAGATTTAATGCACAGAAAATTAATTCAAATCAGACACAATAACACAGCAGATACCTTGGGAAAACCCTCCTCTTGAGGGAGAAAAACCCAGCAACAAAACTCTCTTATATATATTATTGAAGAACAACACTCTCTTGTACAATGAGCCCAAACTCAAGGGCCAAGAATAGCATCAACTCTAGATGTAATTACACAGATTACAATCTGCACTTGTAGGAATTCGCCAACTGCTCTATAAGGAAATCGCACTCTTGATAATAGAAAGAATATTGAACTTACTTGATGATGATAATGAGAGAGCGAACTCATATAAATACAATATGAAGGGACGCCACCCTATTAAATGCAAGTCGCTGGAGATAAGAGAATGTAATATGTAAAGAGACGCAACCAATAAGAGGAAAGTTGTCCTCAAGAAAGTCGGCCACCAATAAGTAATATAAGAGATCACACTTAAAGAGAAAAACGTAGACAATGTAGAATGAGGTCGGCCTCATACAATTCTTCATTAAATGAAGATTATTCAAAACTCGTGCCATATATAAATTAAATAGCCTCTTGACTATCATTTAATTTATCAACCAAGAACAATCGATATGCTGGAAGGAAACGACAGAAGTTGTATATATCATTAACAAATCCGTTTCTTATAGATGGAAGTTGAACCTCTTTAACTTACCAATCATTACCTTTTTCCCTATCTTTCCATTTACACCATGCATTAGATGTATTCCTGTTAGTTATGTTTCCTCAACTTCTAGTTTCATACTCTTCTAGGTTAAACATTCAACATATCTTCTTGAAAAATAGGCGTTCAAAACTATTCCTATTATGAAAGACAATTTTTTAAGTCTTTTGATCACTTTTCAGTCTCTTCACTCTAATGTTCGCTTTGATTTGGTAGTTTGCAAGTGTGTACTATTTACTATTTACTCTTCCTTGTGGCTTTATAACATAGGAAAATTCTTATTCACTATGATCTACCTAAATTAATGGTAATGGAGCATTGCATGTCACAAGATGAGATTATGTGAAGCACATAATTCGTACATATAATGCATCCACTTTCTTGCAAGCCCACCACAGTCTTAGATGACATCCCACACCATTTTGCTTGATTTGCACAATGCTTGAAGATTTAGAGAAAAAAACCTACCTTGAGCATTTTTTAGATTTTGTAAGGAGTTGCCTACTCCTTAGAGTTAGTAGAAAAAATGGTGTAAAACTTGTGAGTAATTGTGGGTTGCTAGTTTTTTCATGCCAATTCAAATTGCCAAGCTGCAAAATAGTCAAACCCACAAAAACCTGGGAAAAACTTGCTAGCTTTAAAAAAAGGGAATCTCATGAGTTACCAAAAACCTTGAAATTAATTTGCAAAATAGAAAAACTATTATTCCCATCTTTTTCTATGTTATTGGTTTGATCCACTAAACCTATAGGGTTGGGTTTGATCCAACCTAGATACGGATATGGGTTAGGTTCGCATGGGGGTCCATCTAGGGTCCTTGAAAATCATTGTGGGTTTGTTTGGGATGAATCTAAGCAAACTTGTCACGAATGCCCCGATATTTTATTTTGTTGCCACAATGAATCTACATTTTTCCTTTGTAACAATCGGGGCGAATAGAAGTGATTTCATGTTCCTTCATTCAACCCTATAGTTTCTTTAGGTGATCCCTTCCAATTGGCCCATTCTGAAGTTACAACAAAAAGAAAGATGGAAAGTTTGAATTGGGTGAGGTTGTAATGTTTGGATTTTCTTGATTAGATGCATTCAAGAAATTGGCTTCATTAGTAATCATAAGAAAATATGGTAAATGTTTATATTTTTATGATTTTAAAGGTTCCATCTATGCACTTAGGGTGGTGAATGTATGTTTCTCTTTTTTAAGATTTTTTTTTTATTGTTTTAGGATAGAATTTAGGTTTAATTTTATTTTTTATTTTTTTGTTTTAAAAATTAATTTTAATTAGGGTTAAAATTAGGAGGTTTAATTAGAATTATTTTATCATTATAATTATTTTTAATTAAAATAATAAATTTAATTGGAAATCTAATTTTTACTTATAGTATTTTATTAAGGTTAGGGCTATACTTAATATTGCATATATATAATTAAAATAATATAAATTTAAAATAATAATAATTCTTCTAATAAATTTATCACATATATCATAACCCTAATGAGCCGTTGGAATGGCGGAATGACGACACAGGCAAAACTTTCGAAGACACAAGGGTTTGCAGTATGATGGAGGCACTCAACCTAGATGGCCTTTCAATAACAGAAAGGGAAGACACTTTCAAAACTCTAGAAGGAATGAACCTTATTGGGCATGGTAGGCTTTGGCTAACCAGGGTTTTAGAATTGGGGGCATTGGAAATGAAGGACGAAAGACCAATCAAGCTCTGCAGCATGATGGAAAATTCAGATCGATGTTCTCAAATGGAAAGGTGGATTTTAGGCAGTTGGAAGGAAAATTTTGGCGCCCAAAACAACATAGTGAGATGGCGGAGCCAAGCAAGGTAATGCCTAGCTTTTCCCACACTACTATGGTCTCTTTGCTCTTGGAAAATAGGGAATGGAGTGATTCTGTCAGTTTTCTTAAAGCCCATGCCCTAGTGATGAAATGGGGTGGGAAATGGTTGACATTTTCTAAGATTAGGGCTTGGTGTGATAAAAACTGGGGCAAAGATTGTGGTTTGAAAACCTTGGAAAATGGGTTCTATTTGGTGATTTGTCAAATGCCCCAGGACAAAGAATGGATCATCAATAGTGGCCCATTCATGATGGAAGGGAGGGGTTTCTCTATTTTAGATTGGACTCCAAACTTTGACCCTAATAAAGCAAACGCAGAGGATGTGCCAATGTGGATCAGGTTGAAGAATCTCCCTCAGGAATATTGGGATATGGAAACTCTCAAAACCATTGGAAACAAATTAGGGGTTTTTGTGAAGTCGAAGGAAGCTGTGGCAAAATCTGATTATAGCATGTTTCCCAAAATTTGCATCCTAAGGCCGACAATCCACCCTCTTCTAGAAATGATAGAGATAAATAGGGGAAGGTGTTTGGCATCAAAAGGTTGAGATTGAGGATGCAATGATATCTTGCTCGAAATGTTTAGGGAAAGAGCACTTAGATGGTCACTGCCCAAATGTGAAGAAAGGAAAAGGGTTAGCCCAAAATACTCTTGTTGAGGATCTGACGATCTTAATTGAATCTGATGCTTGGGAAGGTCATTGGAACACTCAAGAATGGGGACTTCACCGAAGGCAGCTGCATAGCCCATCCTGTTTGATAATAGGGACCAATCGCTCCTGTGATGGGTTTCAAAAAGAGGAAATAGATTTCCTCTTTGAATGTGGTTCTGAGGTGGTGTCTCAAGTTTGGACACATCCTGAATTGAACCAAGAGATGGAAACTTTATCTATCAAAAGTTCAGAGAAAGCGAAGACGGTGCTAGTCTCAGAAGGACATCTGGAGGAATTGATTACTCAAATAAATGAAAATGCTGTGAATGGTAGGCAATTCGATTCTCCCCTTATGGGTGAAGCTATTGCTTCGGGTTAGAATATTCACATAAGGGGTGAAGGTTCTGAGATTGAACCAATACTGCAAGGAAACTCCCACTCCCCAAGTAAAAAGGAGAGTGTCAACAGAATCATGCATGGTCGAGAAGAAAAGCCTGGGGTAGATTGGGAACATAACTCTTCATGCAATAATAGGCAGGAAATTGATGAAGAGGACAAGATACTTGGAGATGACATTCTATTGGAGAATGAGGATACCGTTTTTAAGGATATTCCCATCTCTCCTATTTGGAATCTAGAGAGTGCCTTTGAAGGTGTCAGAGATAGCGGAGGTAACATGGAAGATTCAAATTCAGAGATGGCGTTGAATGAGGATCATGGTGGTGAAGATATGCTAGGTTTGCAGGATAATATAGGGATTATTGAGAAGAGAACAATAGGGAAATCTTCAGCTTTAATTGGTAAGGCTAAGATTGGAGAGAAGAAAAAACGTGGTCCTAAAACTAATAGGATGCGTCTTGAAATGGCTGGCAATGCGGCTGGACAGAGTAAATTGAGATTAGGAAAAGGCTATGCCTTTTCCCGACAGCCATGAAAATCTTATCGTGGAATGTCAGTGGTTGCAATGCCCTTGACAAGATTCGTTTGATCAAAAGGTGTTTTGATCAAATGAGGCTGGCCCCGACTTTGCTGCAGGAAACAAAAATTAAGGAACCTGATTTTGATTCCTTTTATAGATGTTTTAGTAGATGGAAGTGTCTTCTTACTAGGGTAGTGGGTGCTTTAGGAGGCTTTGGTGTCCTTTGGAATGACTCAGTAGTTGATGTTCAGGTTGCTCGTCAGGATAGATTCTGGCAATGGCTGAGAGTTGACTCTAAACAACTCAGGGTAAGCTTCTCAATAATCAACATTTATGGTCCAAACAGTTCAACCCAGAAAAAGGTGCTTTGGCAAGATCTTTCTGAAATTTTAGGCCTTGAGGATGGAAGGATGTTTCTCCTGGGAGGTGATTTTAATGCTATCTTGAGGCCTTTAGATAAATTGGGGGGTGTGTGTTGGTCAGGACAAAGCCAACAAGATTTCAGTGATTTTGTTGTGAATAATGGCCTCATTGAATTGCCCTTCAAAAATGGTGATTTTACTTGGACGAATCAGAGAGGTGGTTTTCTAAATATAGCAGAGAAGTTGGATCGTTTTTTGTTAGCAGGTGATTGGGCTGCTCAACAGTGGACATGTGAGGCCGAGATCATACCTATTACTGGGTCGGATCACTACCCCATAGGACTGAGAATTCAAGAAGAGGCCATGCCGGACCGGTGCCCTTTTAAGTTTTAAGCAATGTGTTTTCGGGCTGAAGGGTTTAAGAATTTGGTAGTTGAGTGGTGGAAAAGTGCTCTTGAACGATCAGGCAATAAAGCTTTTATATTTTTCAAAAATCTTCAATATCTAAAGGAGCAACTCAAGGAGTGGAATAGGGAATCCTTAAAGAATATTTTTGTTGAGAAACTCAAACTGGAGGAGGAGCTGAAGTCTTTGCATACAAAAGTTATTGAGAAGGGGATGTTGGAAGAGGATTTTGCTTTGGAGAAGAGTTTGAATAAAGAATCCTCAGAAATTTTAGCTCGGGAAGAAATTTTTTGGACGCAAAAATCCTGTGAAAGCTGGTTAAAAGATGGGGACAAAAACACAAATTTTTTTCATAATTTTGTGAAGGTGTGTAGATCAAATAACAAGATCTTCTCAATAAAGGACAATAATGGAAATGTGTTGAATGAAGCTGATCAGATCAATAAGGAAGCCATAAGGTTTTATTCAGATATTTTTGTTGACAATTCTGATGCTCTAATGGCTGACTTAAGCATTCTAGATGTAATTCCTTGCTGTGTGTCTGAGGCTCAGAATGCCATGCTTATGGAGGAAGTGTCTTTAAAAGAAGTCAAAAAGGCATTATTTGATTTGGGTGGAGATAAAGCCCCTGTCCCGGATGGCTTTCCGACTTTTTTCTTCCAAAAATTATGGGAAATCTTTGCTCAAGACCTATGGGAGGTGGTAGAAGAATCAAGGAGGGGAGGTTTTATTCTTAAAGATTTAAATAACACCTTCATTGCTTTAATTCCAAAAAGATCGGTGGTGAATTCGTTTGAGGACTTTAGACCAATCTCTTTGTGCAACGTAGTCTATAAAATAATTTCTAAAGTCATAGCTAATAGATTGAAAAGGGTTTTGGATTCGGTGATCTCACTAGAACAAAGTGGCTTCTCTCTGAATAGATCAATATTTGAAGGTGTTATTGCTGCTCACGAGGCTATCCATTCTATTCGAATGGCAAAAACAAAGAGAATGATGGTGAAGCTAGACATCAAAAGGGCCTATGATGAGGTGAATAGAGGTTTTCTGCTGAAACTTTTAGAGAAGTTTGGGTTTGCAAAGAATGAGTGGCTTGGATTCAAAGTTGTATCTGCACCCCTTGTTTTTCTGTCTTGGTGAATGGTACTCCACAAGGTTTCTTTGATTCCACTAAAGGGATTAGGCAAGGGGATCCAATATCACCGTTTCTCTTCATAATCTTGGCCGAGTCTTTAGGAAGATTGATTTCCAGGAAATGTAGGAATGGTCTTTGTAAAGGCATCAAAGTTGCAGAAGGTATTGATCCCATTTCACACCTTCAATTTGCTGATGACACTTTTTTGTTGGGGGCAAGCAGCCTTTAGAGAAGCTCGAGTAATGAAGGAGACCCTAGATGAGTATGGTAGAGCTTCCGGGCAATGTATCAATTGGAGGAAATCAAAAATTTTCTTTTTTAACACTCCTATCCAAAACAATTAGAAATTTGTAGAATTCTTGGGATGAGATCAGGTTCTGTCATGTCCCCTTCTCGTTGACATCTCTCAGAGTACAGGATTAGCCTATCATGCGACCCTCGTAGGCTGATAGACTGGATAGAGGGTCATGTTGGAGCTTGGCTCAGCTTCAGTTGGCAGAGTTTGATCAGTTGGCTTTCGTTCAGGCTCGTTCAGACACTTCTTGCATAAGTTGCTATTTTTAGCAGTTATTGGCAGTCAGCGTGGGACCCCTGCTATTTTTAGCAGTATGGATGGATTATGTTCAGAATCACTTCATTGATCGTCAGCTTCAGACGGCTCGTGCATCGGATGAGTAATGAGAGAGATATTAATATTTAATTGAATTAATTAAATATTAATTGTTTGGAGATTATAATATAAAGTTATAATATTTTATTATAACTTAAGTGATTTTGATAAAGGGGTCGCCCATCATGAAAGGGGGCCAATTTGGCGATTATATTTTATTGTAAAAATTTGGCTGAAGACTATTGAAGAATTAAAAAGTAAAAGTTCGAACTATTTTAATATTCCCTATTTTTGTGGAATTCGCACTTTTCAAGTGTATAAGCCATTTGCATTGGAAATCGAGCCATTATGTCTATTGTGAATTGAAAATTGATCAAGTTTGGTCTGAGCACAGAAACTTAGGGTTTTAGTCTCGAATGCATTGGGGAACGAGCCATCGCCAGTGAGAGCGATTCAGAGGGTGTGAAATAACATCTGATTTATTGCCAAATAAGAGATTTCTTCATTCTAAAGAAATTACAGAGCTTCACAGATAATAAATATTCAGGGTTTCAGAGAGTTTCTTTATCCAGAAGACATCTTGCAATCCAGGCGCATATATTCTTCATATCCAGAGATTCCAGAAGAGGCCGTACATTTTAATTAATAGCTGCTGCTGTACTCAGGCCGTACCATCTGTACCTGGCCGTACTTCTTCAAAAAAGGGCGTACTTCCAGTTTCAAGCAAATCGCCTACTTCAGATTCAGTCTGCCATTATCCTCTTGGGCGCATATAATCCTGGCATCATTTGGGATCATCAGAAGGAGGGAGAGAGAAGTAATTATTGCAGCCGTACCATATTGCAGCCAATCAGGTTCTTCATAAAAATCATTGTTTTTTTTATTTGCATGCTATTGGATCTCAGTTGTAATAAGTCCAGAAGTTTAATAAATAGACTGGCATCGATATTGGCAATATATTTTGTTATTCCTGGAGCTATAAGTTTTTATTTAGATTTTCTATCATTTATTTGCAAAATCGCATTCTTTCATTATTTATGCAAAAGACTCAAAAACAGTCAAAAAACCAAAAACTGCAAAAACAAACAAAAACTCAGTCAGATTTAGAAACAGGGGAAACAAGGGGTTTCTACAGTGGTATCAGAGCTAAATCCTGCCATCCTAAGGGTTTAGCAGTCTTATGCAGCCAGAACAGTTTGGGTCTCACAGGTATTACACACGCAGACGTGCTCTGATTGACAGGCAGCAGGGTTCGATCCGGCAGCCGAAAAACATGGCTGACAGAACGGATAATCCAAGAACAGAGATTCCACATAATAACAGAGATCAGGATGATGCTGAGGTTTTGCATGCACTCAGAGATTTACGTGCAGGTCAACGGCAGTCAAATGATGTATTGCAGCATTTGACAGTGGCACTTTAGAGATTGGGCACTTCGAGGAGACAGTCACCACATCGTGACGATGAGAGGAGTGAAGCAGGATCTCGCAGAGCACCGAGGACAGCCTCACGGACAGCAGATAGGCCCATTAGGCCTACTTTTGTGAGGCAGGAGGCCGAGGAGGCTATTGCAGAGGAGGAGCATGAGGAGTTGTTCGCAGAGACACTTATGGCAGCGAACGAGGAGTGGGAGTTGGTACCACCAGAGGTCAGAGAGAGGATCTCTTTCGACCGTTTTGTCACTTAGAGGCGAGAGCACCACAGAGGTCGACAGGATTGGAGACCTAGATATCAGAACAATGATCTGAAACATGCAACCAACAGGCTCAATCTAGCTATGTTCGATGGTAGTGGTAAAGTGACAGCTCAGGCTTGGATTAGTAAGCTGGACACATTTCTTACATTGCGTCCGATGGCGGAGAGGGATGCAATCAGGTATGCGACACTACATCTGGAGGGAGTAGCTTACGATTGGTGGCACCAGGGTATGGTTACATTACAGCATGACAGGATCACATCATACCAGGAGTTTGTGGACAGATTGGTTTAGCGTTTTGACAGGAAGGATCCTGAATCCTACTTCAGAGATTTGGCTCAGTTGAGACAGAGTGGCAGCTTGGAGTCGTATATTGGTGACTTTCAGAAGTTATCAGTTATGGTTCCGAACATTTCTGAGAGGCGGTTGGTAGTGCTCTTCATGGAGGGTTTGACAGAGCCATTGCGAGGTTGGATCAAAGCTTTTGATCCGCCTTCATTACAGGAAGCGATGAAGAAGGCACGGAGTATGGAGTTGGCAACACCATCTAGTAGATTCAACTCCAGAGGTAATTCATCTTTCAGGGACAATAAGGGTTTTAACAAAAACAGAGACAAATCTGATTTTAACAAAGAAAAATCAGATTTTAGGAACGATTCAAAAGGTAAATCAGCAGCCCCACCTTTGGATCGAGAGGCCCTTAATGATCTACGCAGGAAGAAGCTTTGCTTCTACTGCAAAGGTCCCTATGACGCCAATCACGATTGTCCTCTAAGACCTAAGGGCAAGGAAAATCGAGTGATGTGGGCGTATTATGAGGATTTGGAATCAGAAAATTCCGAACAGCAGGGGAGTTCTGAGGATTCAGAGGCAGAGGCTTCAGAGCCTAAGGCAGAGATAGAGTCAGAACTTCAGATACAGGAGGCACGCTTATCTAGCATCCAGCAGGAGGGCTCATTCAGGATTCGTGGTGTGTTAGCAGGACAGAGGGTCATTACCCTACTTGATACAGGAGCTACACACAATTTCATAGATGCTAGATTCGTTGAGAAACGCGGACTCATCACTGAGGAGTTCGAGGGCATTAGAGTCAAGGTGGCCGACGGATATACTTTGAGGTGTGAACGCATGATAAAGGATCTCCCTTTACGCCTGAACAATTATGAGTTCAAGGCTGATTACTACGTAGTTAACATGGGAGACATTGATTTGGTCTTGGGAATGAAGTGGCTTCATTCATTGGAGGAAGTCACCCTTCGTCTCAAGGACATGGAGATCCGTTTTGATGTTGATGGGAAGACACACATACTAAAAGTAATACGGGACAGCAACATCAAAACAATTTCTTTTCGTCGGATGGAGAGGCTCATGCGTCACGACATGGTAGAGTGGGCTGCCGAGTGCACTTTAGCACCTATACAGGAGGGACAGCAAAAGATAGAATATCATCCGGACATTCAGCAGTTGAGAGTCAAGCATGACAAGGTGTTCAGTGATATTCCACCAGGGAGACCTCCAGACATGGGCATAGAGCATATTATTGAGCTTGAGGAGGGCGCTAAGCCCATTATGATTACTCCATATAGACATCCTAAACGGCTGAAGAATGACATCGAGAAAACGATTAAGGAATTACTTGCTATGGGTCACATTCGGCCTAGCAAGTCACCATTCGCTTCTTTGGTTGTGTTGGTTAAGAAGAAGGATGGAACATTGCGCATGTGTATTGATTATAGAGTCCTGAATAAAAGGACGATCAAAAACAGGTATCCGATACTGCGCATAGATGAGCTTATTGATGAGCTCCATGGGGCATGTTACTTTACCAAAATTGATTTACGGTCAGGGTATCATCAGATCAGAGTCCGTGAGCAGGACATAGAGAAGACTGCCTTCCGATGTCATTGTGGAAACTTCGAGTTCGTAGTGATGCCATTTGGGCTCACTAATGCGCCGGCTACTTTTCAGTCCATGATGAACAGGGTTTTTCATTCACAGTTGAGGAGATTCGTATTGGTCTTCTTCGATGATATCCTCATATACAGCAGGACTTGGCAGGAGCACTTGGCTCACCTGGAGACCGTGTTGAGTATTTTGGAGAGGGAGTCCTTGTACGCCAAGGAATCCAAGTGTGACTTGGGGATGACCGAATTGCTATATCTAGGTCACATTATCAGTGCAGGAGGAGTGCGGATGGATCCTGAAAAGATCCGCGCCATTATTGACTGGCCTACACCGGCAAACCTGACACGGTTGAGAGGGTTTCTAGGCTCGTGTGGATTCTACCGTAGATTCGTGAATGGGTATTCACAACATGCAGCCCCTATGACAGATTTACTGAAGAAGGGTGCATTTATTTGGACTCCTGAGGCACAGGAGTGTTTTATGAGGTTTAAGGAGTTGATGACCACATGCCCTGTATTGGCACTACCAGACTTTACGAAGCCTTTCGAGCTTCAGTGCGATGCATCAGGTGAGGGCATTGGTGCGGTGCTTATGCAGGACAAGCACCCGATTGTGTATGAGAGCCGCAAGCTCAGAGGGCCAGAGAGACTATATAGCATATATGATAAGGAGATGCTTGCTATCATGCATGCCTTAGCAAAATTTAGACAGTATCTTGTTGGTAGAAAATTTTGCATTAAAACTGACCATAACAGTTTGAGACACTTCTTGGGGCAGCGAGATCTTAATGATCGTCAGCAGAAGTGGGTCAGTAAGTTGCAGGCTTATGACTTTGATATCTCGTATATCAAAGGTACACAGAACGTAGTGGCTGATGCACTTTCACGTAGACCATATTTGAGCGCTATGGTTCATATTATGGAGGATTGGAGGCATATGATTGTGGCAGAGTATGCCAAGGACACTTGGGCCTCCAGTATTGTTGAGGGATCGACGGTTGATACCAGGTATACACTTGTGAATGATTTGATCATTTACAAGAACAGGATATATTTGATCCCCGGTTAAGAGGTGAAGAACATCATCATGTGGGCTTTTCATGACGTGCCTACAGCAGGACATCCCGGGTATTTCAAGACCTACAGGCAGATTCGGGAGAGATTCACATGGAAATGACTCAAGGCAGATGTTCTTCAATATGTGCGTGAGTGCCCTGTTTGTCAGCAGAACAAGCAGGAGAACACGTACCCGGCAGGTTTATTGCAGCCACTTCCGATTCCTGACAGGAAGTGGGAATGCCTGTCGATGGACTTTATTACGGGCTTGCCTAAAGCCCAAGGGCGAGATTGCATATATGTAGTTGTGGATCGGCTTACGAAGTATGCCCACTTTTTTCCGATCACCACAATCTACACAGCTACACAGGTAGCAGAGGTATTCTTTCGTGAGGTGTTTAGATTACACGGATTGCCACGGAGCATTGTGAGCGACAGAGATAGTCTGTTCTTGAGTCACTTCTGGCAGGAGGTATTCAGACTCTGTGGGACCGAGCTTACACCGAGCACCAGTTACCACCCTCAGACAGACGGGCAGACGGAGATAGTGAATAAGTGGGTGGAGGGATACCTCAGGAATTATATTGCAGGGCAGCAGAAGGCATGGGTCAAATGGATACATTTGTGTGAGTATTGTTACAACTCGACATTCCATATGACTATTCAGATGTCACCTTTTATGGCGTTGTATGGTTATGAGGCGCCGAGTTTTCTAGATTTGCTACTGAGCGATAGTAGAGTGCCGAGTGCTGGAGACTTGTTGCAGGAGAGTCAGGATACTATGAAGGCTCTCAGGGAGAATATTGCCAAGGCACAAAATCAGCAAAAACAGTACGCAGATCAGAAGAGGACGGAGAGGCATTTCGAGGTGGGTGACATGGTTTACCTCATGCTACAGCCCTACCGTTAGTCCACTCTTAGGAAGAGTGGGTCAGAGAAGCTTAAGCCACGTTATTATGCTCCTTTCAGGATCCTGAGGCGAGTTGGCGAGGTGGCTTATGAGCTTGAGCTTCCGGCAGAGAGCAGGGTACACAATGTATTTCATGTATCACGCCTCAAGAAGGCGTTGGGACACCGTGTGGTACCATCTGCAGTTCTACCTCCCTTAGATAATGAGGGAAAATTGATCTTAGTACCTGAGTCTATCCTGGAGTACAGAGAGAGACAGTTGCGTAGGACTATCAGGGAATATCTAGTGAAATGGAGAGATTTGCCTGTTGAGGATGCTACATGGGAGAGCGAGGATATTCTGCAGCATCCGGAGTTGAGATTGCTTGAGGACAAGCAATTTCAGGAGGGGCGGACTGTCATGTCCCCATCTCGTTGACATCTCTCAGAGTACAGGATTAGCCTATCATGCGACCCTCGTAGGCTGATAGACTGGATAGAGGGTCATGTTGGAGCTTGGCTCAGCTTCAGTTGGCAGAGTTTGATCAGTTGGCTTTCGTTCAGGCTCGTTCGGACACTTCTTGCATAAGTTGCTATTTTTAGCAGTTATTGGCAGTCAGCGTGGGACCCCTGCTATTTTTAGCAGTATGGATGGATTATGTTCAGAATCACTTCATTGATCGTTAGCTTCAGACGGCTCGTGCATCGGATGAGTAATGAGAGAGATATTAATATTTAATTGAATTAATTAAATATTAATTGTTTGGAGATTATAATATAAAGTTATAATAATTTATTATAACTAAAGTGATTTTGATAAAGGGGTCGCCCATCATGAAAGGGGGCCAATTTGGCGATTATATTTTATTGTAAAAATTTGGCTGAAGACTATTGAAGAATTAAAAAGTAAAAGTTCGAACTATTTTAATATTCCCTATTTTTGTGGAATTCGCACTTTTCAAGTGTATAAGCCATTTGCATTGGAAATCGAGCCATTATGTCTATTGTGAATTGAAAATTGATCAAGTTTGGTCTGAGCACAGAAACTTAGGGTTTCAGTCTCGAATGCATTGGGGAACGAGCCATCGCCAGTGAGAGCGATTCAGAGGGTGTGAAATAACATCTGATTTATTGCCAGATAAGAGATTTCTTCATTCTAAAGAAATTACAGAGCTTCACAGATAATAAATATTCAGGGTTTCAGAGAGTTTCTTTATCCAGAAGACATCTTGCAATCCAGGCGCATATATTCTTCATATCCAGAGATTCCAGAAGAGGCCGTACATTTTAATTAATAGCTGCTGCTGTACTCAGGCCGTACCATCTGTACCTGGCCATACTTCTTCAAAAAAGGGCGTACTTCCAGTTTCAAGCAAATCGCCTACTTCAGATTCAGTCTGCCATTATCCTCTTGGGCGCATATAATCCTGGCATCATTTGGGATCATCAGAAGGAGGGAGAGAGAAGTAATTATTGCAGCCGTACCATATTGCAGCCAATCAGGTTCTTCATAAAAATCATTGTTTTTTTTATTTGCATGCTATTGGATCTCAGTTGTAATAAGTCCAGAAGTTTAATAAATAGACTGGCATCGATATTGGCAATATATTTTGTTATTCCTAGAGCTATAAGTTTTTATTTAGATTTTCTATCATTTATTTGCAAAATCGCATTCTTTCATTATTTATGCAAAAGACTCAAAAACAGTCAAAAAACCAAAAACTGCAAAAACAAACAAAAACTCAGTCAGATTCAGAAACAGGGGAAACAAGGGGTTTCTACAGGTTCCGTCCCAAACAAATATTTGGGTATACCTATTTTTGGGGGAGCCAATAAAGCTGGTGTTTGGAAAGATCTTTTAGATAGCTGTTTAAGCCGAATGGATGGTTGGAAGAGCAAATGGCTTACTGCTGCAGGTAGAATTTTAATGCTAAAATCAGTAATCTCAGTGATCTTGGTTTTCTCAATGATGTGTTTAAAGATCCCTACAAAAGGTGATTAGAGCTATTGGACAACGAATGAGAAAGTTTTTTTGGAATGGCGCAAGTGAGCAGGATAAAAGCCCTTTGTTAGCATGGGATAAAATTTGTCGTTCTAAAGACAAGGGTGGGGCTGGGTTGAGGGATTGGCAGCTCATGAATGAAGCATTGGGAGCAAAGCTGGTTTGGAGTATATATTCAAACCCTGAATTATTATGGGTTAAAATTGTGAAGGAAAAATATCTTGATACTGCAGAGGATCAACGGATCTTTACCATTCGCAACCTGCCTAAAGGATCAGCCATTTGGAATTTTATTGTTTCTTGTAGGCCGGTTATTATTAATCATATATCATGGCAATTAGGTAATGGTCTTAAAGCAAAATTTTGGGATGACTCATGGGATGGTCAACCAATCTTGCTTGATGAGGATGGTTTGTAGGAGCTTAGGTTTATCTTTCAACAAAGATGGGGTGTTAAGGCTCGAGATTATCTTGAAACAAAGAAGGGCCCCTTTGGTCAGGAATGGGGTTGGAAGGAGTTAGATAATGAGGGCCTATCTGATCAACAATTGGAGAGGATGAAAAGAATTTTTCAAAATAGGAAAGTGTTGCTCACTGAAAATGAGGACAAAGTTGTTTGGTGCGGGTTTGTAAATGGGAATTATTTAGTCAAAATCGGTTATTAGTTATGGGATTCTCTAGAAGGGGATGTTTTTTGGGCAAAAAAGCTTTGCTGGATTAAAGATTGTTTACCTAAAGTGGGCGCCTTGCTTGGCTAGCAGTGAAGGGCAAAATTTTGTCTGGTGAGAGGAGAAAAAGGCTTGGTTTTGTAGGTCCAACTAAATGTGTGATGTGTGATGCTGCTGAAGAATCAGTAGATCATTTGCTTCTTCAATGTGATGTTGCAGCTGGATGTTGGGAAAACTTAAGGTTGAAGTTGGGGTGGCAAGGACCTCTTCAAAAGACATTGAAAGAGGTTTTTGAGAGCTAGCCCACCTTTCAGAAAAAAAATCCAACTTTCAAGTATATGGATAGTGAGCCCCTCTTGTAATATGGGAAATTTGGAAGGAGAGGAATAGAAGAATCTTTTTGGACAAGAAAGAATCTCAGAATAGACTGCTGCATAGAATTGATCATCTGATAGAAGTTGTGGGGACGACTGCCTCACATTTACAGTTTTTGCATACTCCTTATTCTTTGGATGATAGTAGAATTCAAAAGGCTTGGCCAGGGATAAAGATAAGGCCAACAAAGGTGTCTGAGGATTCTTTTGAAAAGAGGGCAAGTTCTGATGAAGTGAGCTGGGTAAAACCTATTGAAGGATGGCATAAGGTGAATTTTTGATGGGGCTGCAAAAGGCAACCTTGACTCCTTTGGGGCAGGAGCAATTGTTAGAGATTGGCTTGGGAATATGATTGCCTTAGGAGCGAAAAAGCTTGAAGATGGAACAAATAATGTCGCTGAGGCAAAGGCAGCTTTACTTGCTGTTGGTTTAGCTTGAGCAGTGGGTGTTTGAAAAATTCATTTAGAAGGAGATTCGATGATCATTACTCAAGCCATTACAAATAGGGAGGCAAAGGCGTGGCATCTTTAGGTTTACATTCGGGCTCTTCTTAAGGAGTTCGAATTTTTTGAGGATTTTAAAGTGAGCCATATTCAAAGAGCAGGAAACAGAGAGGTTGATTGCTTATCCAAGTGGGCAGTTTCTTTCATTAATGTTGGTGAATCCAGGTTGGAAGATTTCAGACACGTCTTTTTCGAGGAGGATGGGTATATAGTTAGCAGATCTCTTTGGTTTATTTGGTGTTTGATTTTATTTGTGGTTTTGAATTCACGAATATAGCTGGAATGATTGATTGTCAGATGCTAGATGCAAGTGGGAGGGCTAACGGCTAAAAGTTCTTTGAGTTTTTAAATAAAATCTAAAGGAGATTTGGTGGTGACAGAAATCAGGCACTTGTCAGCCCTAGGGTATTGTTGATGCGTGTTTTATGACACACCAAACATCAGAATAAAAATGTCCAAAGACACTTTATCCTCTCTTGAAAAACCACCGCGTATGCTAAGATTGCGAGAAGATCATATGGCGATTCCAAGGTTTCTTTAGTCGGGTCTCGACGTGTGGATAAGCTCAATGGCCGTTGTGATTTGCTGGTAATGAACAAGGGGACTTACGTAAAATCTTTGCAAGTTCAGGACTTAGGAAATTTATCGTTAAAGGCTCTCAATTAGGACTTTCAATTGTGGATCTCAAAAAAATGGCAAAAGGATAGGGTTTAGGAGAATCTAGTCTAAGCCTAAGAACTCAAGAGACAATAAGGACTCGGTGAAGAGAAATAAACCACACTTTGTTTCGCCTCCTGCAGGACAACATACGCAAAATGGGTGCAATCTTCAAGGGTTGTGAGAATAATTTTCAAACCTCGAATGAGGCTGAAGTTAAGCTTCCACGATTAAGAGCTCAGGCTAACTTTACAAATCGAATGCAAATCATCCATTCGAAAAAAGTATGAGCTATACTTCACCATTGAGTCAATGCGATCAATCTCTCATTCAATTAACAACTTTCAAAGCAAATTCTACCTAATCTAACTTTAACTTTAATCTATGGCGGAAGAAGATATGCAACCTCGCTTACTATTTGATAATAAGAAGTTATTCAAGGCAAATCATGCTCAAGAGCTTTTATTATTCGAAATAGTCTCAGTGCAACAATACACATATTCTGTCTCCACACCAATGAAAATGAGAGAGCACTAGTTTATATAGAGCCTCAAAAATGAAATGAAAGGCCGAGATTAAAACAAGATTAACGGCCAAGATTATTACAACCAAACCCTAATTAGGGTTTCCCAAAATAACAAGAGTCAACTATCAGAAATCAATCAGAAAAGTGGCAGTTCCAGCTATAATCTAGGAGAGGCGTCCTTATCCATCTGAGTAGCATTGTGCTTGGCGAATCTGGACACTACGGCAATGACCTCCTCCATCGTGACAGGTGGCAGCATGCTGATCCGGAATTCAAGTCCGTCCAACTTCTCAACACATTTAGCAAAAGTACTTTCCCAATCTGCCTCCTGCTTCTCAACATCCTTTCGAATGGATGAGAGTCTTGCCACTCTCGCAAAGTCTTGTCTCAAGAATGGTCCAGTGGTCGAGAAGAAAGTTTCTTGAACTTTATGCTTCAATCTCTCCAACTGCATGTCGTTCTCCTGGATGATCTCACGGTCGAACACCTCTGTAGTTGTCATGTAAATCTTCTCCTGGATTTTCCTGACCTGTTCTTCAATTCCAAGCCCATCTACTTTTGCCTTCTCCAAGACCTCTTCTCGTATGGTTACTGCCCAAAACCAGTGATGAAAATCATATGCTGCTCCTGCAGCAATCACTCTTTTATCCACCAACTCCTCTCTTGGAGTACTCTTCAAAGTTCTAAGGCTTGGAATAAGCCTTTCCTGCATATCCGGGATACTTTCCCATGCCTCCGCCATATCCATCAATCTGGAAAGAAATGAAGAGGTTCGTCCATAGGCCAGTGCCAATTTTTCCATGAATAAAGCCGCTTCTGTGCCTTCACTTGCTATCCAGTCCTGAGCCTCCTTGGCCGTTACCATTCCGTGCTCGACATCCTTGGTCACCTCTTGTGATGAATTGAGGAGAGGAGGAACAATCGCATTGCCCTGATCAAGTGGCTGGGTCAAATGCTGGATATATTTCTTAAGACGTTCGACCTCCTTCTTATACTCCTTCATCTTGGCCACTTCCTTCTCCAGTCTCGCCTTGATGGTCGAGATAGAATTATCCAACTCTTCTACTTCTTGACCTTTCGAGGTCGGGCCAAGGTCAACGGTGGTTATAGCATACTCCTGAGGAGTGATCTCGTCCTGTGGCTTGTCCACCGTAGGTACTGCAATGTGCATGGAACGGTTGCCTGTCTCGTTCCTCTGAATGGTGGAGAACTTCTTGGCGGGCTTCTTGACTGCGACCTGCTCTAATCTTGCCAAGAAATCGGCAGTATCATCCTCTTCTTCTTGTTGAGCCTCAGCAGGCACCTGAACTTTCATCCTTTCCAACAGCCAGTCTGGAATGGTCGACTGTTCAATGCCATCCTCTACTTGAACCTCATCCTCATTAGGAACATCCATGACTTCCCTGAGAGCGGAAATCATTCCCTCCTCGAAGTCATTATTTTGAGCTTCTATATCATTGTCTGAACCTAAGATTTCTGTGCCTGTTGGTGACGCAGGCTCTTCTTCATCTAGTTGAATAGGTTCATTGTTTACTTCCTGAGCTGCAAGGGGTTCAAGCATCTCCACCAAGGAGTTGTCTATATTAGCCACCAACTCGTCAATATTCCTGGATGCTTGTGAACGAGAAGATTCTCCCTTATGCTTCTTGGAAACAGGCTCAGCACTTGGCATTATTTCTTTTCTTTTATCTCCAATCCCGACCAAGTCTTGATGGGATGCACCAGCATTAGAAGAATATGACTCTGATTCGCTCAACAGGTCATATGTGAGCGTGATTCCTTTTTGTCTCAATTCTTGGGCGTGGTAATCAACCCACCATTGAGAATACTTAGTCACTGGCCTCATTAGGGTGGCTAGGTCTGCGTGCTTTGGTTCTGACCATTTCACCGGAGGGAGAGGTCGGCTTTCCTCAAAGCGTGGCTGGATGTGGTTTCCATCATCTTGTAGCTGATCGGGCACTCGGCAAAACTCGATTGTTCTCATGAAATCCAAGGACATTCTGGACCACATTTTCTGCCTGACTTTGTACTCATCGGCAGCATTTGCCCAGTAATCCTCCAATTCCATCCTGTGCTTATACTTTCTTCCTTCCACTGTCCGGATGTTATGATGTGGGTCATAGTTGACCCTGGACTTGTAAGCCGTGAAAGGGTACCATTGGATCTCCAATCTTGCACTTTCAGCTGCCTGTGCTGATGGACAATATTCTAACATATTCCCGATGAAGAATGGGAATGTGACGGACGCCTTCTTGGTTGGTCTTTGGATATTCTGGTACTCCTCCAACTGTCTCAAAACCTCGAGCAATATCATCCGATTGGTCGGATAGATAGGCAATTTATAGGGATTTCCAGTAAATCCCTGGATCCTGATATATGTGAATTTCGGGAACTGGATGAACCAAGACCCGTATTTGCTGATAAGACTTTTTGCTTCATGGCTCAGCCTCTGATATACCCCTCCCTGAAGCTTTCTGGCAATGTGCATTAGGAATGCATCATGAACCCTCCTGAAGTGAGTCTTCTCCTTCAATTGGAGCTGAGGATAACAATCGTAAGGCCTGAGCTCGTTCTCCCCATTGCCAATTTTGCCCTTGCAAATCAATCCTGGATACTTGTATGATCTGGCCAATAGGTATATCACATATGAACTCATGTGAAAAGACTTAGTCTCTTCAAGGTTGATCAGTTGCTCATGGAGGTTGTCACTTATCATCCGTGACCAATTGAACATTTTGACTCCAGAGGTAATCTCGTCGATGAAATAGTACATCCAGCTTTCGAAGAAGGCGCCCTGCGGGTTGCCAGCTATTCTATTCAGCATCAGCACAATATCCCCAAAGTCTTCCTTGAAGTCCGTTCGGCGAGGCCTCTTGGGCAACTTCTTGATTGATGGCTTCGGCTTGTCCATCCACACCTTGTTGACTATTGTGGCGCACAAATCTGGTTGACTGTCATATAATCTTTTAGCTTCTTCCTTGGTCTTATAGACCGTTCGTGAATGCTTCGGGATGCCAAAGGTTTCCTGGATTGACACTTCCCCTAAGTGTGCCAAGACTCTTCCGTCAGGGGCAATAATCTGTCTTTTCTGGGCATCATAATGGCGAGCACATTCCACCATTAACTCTGCACAATCCATTGCCGGTGGGAATCCAACAGCTTGGAATATCCCGTTTCTGACCATCCGTCTGGCTATTGCTGTAGGAAGTCCCTTTTGCCCGTACACTCTTTTCTTGAATTCATCAAAGTCTACGTGTCCTAGATCAGTGTCCATGACATTCTTCCACTTTGAAATGACTTTGGTCTCTTTCTGGGCACCCTTGTTGGCAAACTTCATTTTCAGCTTCTTTGATAATTCGCCTGCCGTGTCCGTCAACCTGCAGTCATAAAATTAACATTAATACCAAGACTTTTTCAAATAATTAAATCTCGCGCCTTGGATTCGAAAATTGACTTTCAGCTGTTTAAATAATTAAATTATCACGAAAAAGCAAGCTGAAAGTGGCTTGGATGAAATTGAAAATTCTGCCAGAACTTCGTCAAGATGAAAGTACATGAAAGAGATAGCAAATTTATTCGACCAAACACCAAACCTCAGTGAAGAACCGTCGAATGCAAATCAGATTAAAAGTCTGATTTTTTTCAAGAAGAATTCAGCTTTGAATAAATCTCTTTCCTTTTTTCCGCGAAAAATTCCTCAGCATAACACTGCTTCTCTCTCTGGGAAAATTCGACTTTGCCTATTGATGAATTAATTGCCTGACAATTTCGAGAAAGATTAAATTTCTCTTCAGCTGTGTGTGAAAAAATGAGTTGCTGAAACTCATTATAATGCTGAAGGATTGAATTCGATTTAGCAACTTCCATATTCTTTCTCGATCTCGATTTGTTTTCATTTATCCAAACAGGCAACTTTCCTTTTATTTTCCGACAAGGATCAGTCTCGAGCTTATCCGGGCAAATCTTCAAAAATTCGATTTTTCATTTAATGTTTATCTTTGATTTTTCGAATTTTTAAATAAAACATTAAATAATTTAATTAAATTCATGGCGAATTTAACTCTTCTTGTCGGATTTCGTCTCCGCCTGGCGTACTTTATTTTCTTCCAATTCTCGTCTGGCAAAATTGATTTTGTCCAAGGCATTTTTAAATTCCAAATAGTTGAAGATTAATTATTAAAATATTAAAAATATTTTAATTAATTCCAACCCGTTCGTTTTGGACCCATGGCTATTTCGATTTTTCTTCCATTTTTCTTGGCTGAGAGTGTATTTTCCAATTTTATCCCTAATTTCGTCTAGCCAAACCAAAATTTAAGCCATTCCGTCGAAAATTTCATTGCCAGATCCCTATTTTTCTTTGCCGAGGCGAGATTTTAATCTTATTTTGCTCTGCCAAAGTCAAATATTTCCTTGCTCAGTCGAATTTTTCTAGGCAAAATCCTCGTCCGAATGTCTTCGTTGGGCGAATTTCCTTGACGTCTGACATATTCTTCCTCCTTCTGGCCAAGGACGATCCTTCCTTTCTCTTTGCCTTGTGCATTTTTCTTCGGTCGAAGTTGACAATTTCTTCGCATTTTCTCCATACTTAGGCAAATTTTATCTCTTTTCTACCTTTGTGTTAGGCACATTTCGTTTTATCTCTTGCCAAATCCTCACTTCCTCTAGCATGTGTCCCATCAAACTTGGCATTTGACCTCTCGAAAGTGTCATGATTCTTGGTCAAAAATCTCAACTTTCATCCTTTTAGCCTCTGTACTTAGACAAATATTCGAACTTTCCTCTGGACTTGGCATTAGCACTTGGCCAAAAATCATCATTTTATCATCTTAGGCGGATTTCCTTGACCTTTTAGACAAGTGTGGCGGACTTTGCCTTAGCTTTGGACAAGTATTTTGGATGTCCCTCTTTTCTAGGGTTGATTTCCTTAATATTTTAGCATTGGTCTCCAAGAAAAAATCAGTTTTCCACCCCTTTAAGCTTTCATACTTAGCTAAATTTCGAAATTTCACTTGGCTGGGCATCAACACTTAGCAAAATATTGATTTCCCTTTATTTTACATGCCTAGGCGGACTTTGGAAGGCTCAAGGATGTCAAGGGCGGACTTTAGATGGTCTTCAGCCAAGTCCCACCTTTCAAGGGCGGACTTCACAAGCATTTTGGACGAGTCTTCAAGTCATGGCGGACTTCTAAGGCCTTTTGGACGTCTCTTAAAGTGAATGGCGGACTTTGTTGGCTGCTTGGACAAGGATGGCGGACTTCAAGACCTTTTTGGACGTCCTCCTTTGAAGATGGCGGACTTTAGATGGTATTAGGACATCAAGGGCGGACTTTGGAGAAGGCAAGGATGAGGATGGCGGACTTTAGAGCTGCCAAGGATGTTGCCTCTTGGCATATGGCGGACTTCAAAGGTCATTAGGATGTGCTTCAAGATGCAAGGGCGGACTTTAAAGAGTCCTAAGATGAGCATGGGCAAACTTTGAAAGGTCCAAGGATGTTCCTTCAAGATGCAGGGATATGCTTCCCAAGTGCTGACATTTCTTACACCTTCCTTCATCATTCCTCCATGGCGAACCTCAGACTTGAGCACATTTTTCACAGATTTCATCTTTTAAGAGCTAATTCTCATGATTTCAACCTCAGATCTGGTTAATTTTGAACTGGTTTTGATTGATTTTTCCAGAATTTAAATGTTTTTGGCCTGATTTTCATGCTTTTTACTTGTTTTTTTTTCAGATTTTTCGAATTTTTTTTTTTCAAATTTTCTTTCGATTTTCTGAGAGTTCTATTGAGTTTTTCGAACCGAAGCGTTTGAACTCGGGACCCTTCTAAAAAAAGAAAATTTCCAAAATAGAAACTTTCCAAAAATAGAAACTTTCTAAAAATAGAAACTTTCTAAAAATAGAAAAAGCAAACCCTAAAAAATAGGGAACGTTGTTTGGTTCGAAAATGCCAAAAATGAAAAATCGAAAAAGCAACTTTTCCTAAAAAGTAGGAAGTCTCAGAATTGGCCGAATTTACAGTCGATCTTCGTCTCTTGGGCCTTCTGAGCGCTTCCATGACGTCTACGCACTGATTCAAGCATGAATTACTGACTCGGCCCGGGCAACTCTCGGCACACTGACCTGAAACTCTTAGCAAAGTGATCTCACGTAACCGTTGCAAGGAGACAGAACCCTAAAAACTAGCAGGCAACTGGGGGTCCCCATCAGCGATGGGGCGATGTGTGAAAAGGTCACAATAGGTATTTATTAAAAGGACTTGGGGAATGACGTGCGTCCTTTTGAGCTCATGAGAAAAGTCTCACATATTCCCTAATTAATGAGCTTTTTTTGTTTTGGCGGTGGAAGCTGTATGTGCATTGATGAATTAAGGACGAGTAGAAGCTGGATAAATCTTTGGCACGAATGGGCAGGTTTTTTAAAGGATGCAACGGGAAGAGCTGTGCCCCAAACAAGAGAAGACTTTCAATAGAGAGCAAGGAATTTTCATTAGAACGAAAATGGAGGCCATGTATTCGTTCACAACGCAGAAGCAGCAAAAGGGTTTTTTCGGATTGATTACCAAATTTAGGTTGAAATTTCTGTTGAAATGTCTGCACGATGATGTCATTGAGGCAGTGTTGGAAACGCTGGGGGATCTCTTTATGGGGGCCAAACACAGGGGAAGGCTGAATGTTGATATAGCTTCCATGATCTTTGCATGGGGATTAGAGTTGAAAGAAGAATTTGCTATGATTAAGTGGGTGATGCACTCACTGTTTGAAGAAGATTTGTTTCTAGGAATGGAGTCTTTCCTTGAATGGGTTGTTCTGGGGGTTGGTTTTGATGTCTCATAAAGGATTGAGGACATGGACGAAGCAATTGAAGAGGGTTTGATCTCATTTGTGAGATGGCAAAGGAGAATTGATAGAGACGCCTACAAGCTGGACATATTGGCTGCGTGGGAAAACTTGAAGCTGGTGCTTAGGTGACACGAGAATGCAACACTCCAGGTGGAAGCAAATGTCCCACAATAGATCCCTCGAAGGAAGCGTTCGACGAGAAGAGGAGGATTTCAGAGAGCAAGGGAAAGCAGGAGTGGAGTTTAGGGCAGAGATGGCGAGTTGGTTCTTTGGGTTTGTCTTTGCAATTTTTTGAAATTTTGTTTTAAAGGTGCTTTTTATGAAGGGATGGCAATAGAAGGTTTTTGTGAAGAAGAATGGAACGGTGCAATGTGGTCGAGGATTGAAACAGGGAAAAAAGATTTTGAAGAAGCTTTTTGCAGGGGAGGAGCAACTTTGGTTAAATATGTATTTTTTTGTAAAAATGTAGTCATTGTAAAGCTTAATTTGTAACTAGATGGTTGGAAGTGGTATTGTTATTAAGAAAATTGTAAAGGGGCGTCCTGGGTTTCATTCGGGGGTTAAGAAGCCATTGAATTTGGCTCTTTTTGTAGATTGGCAGAATGGAGGATATCGGGGATTTTTTTTGTTTTTAGCTAGGCATGATCGATAGTCGTGGGAGGTGTAGTTGCTTTTTAATCTGAAGCTATATTGATGTAAAGACTCTTTTATTTATATCAATAAAATTAGCTTATTACTGATCAATTTTTTTTTTATCACATATATTGCATGGAATTTGAAAAGGGTAAATAATATTTATTAATAATAAAAAAATTCTATATATAAATTAAGTTTTTGATTAGGTAAGCAACATTTACAAGGTGCTGTACACTTCACAAAGAGCCACAAGGGCCGAGAGAGTTCAAGACCAAAAAAACATCAAAAACCAAGCCAAAAAACTAACACAACGGACTGACAGCAGATAGACTGACAACGGTAGAACAACAGACTAACTACCCTCACCCCAGTTCTTTGACAGGAGATTAACAACATCATCTCTGGCCCATCCTTGACGGTCTTCAGCATTCTTGTTGTCCATTTCATCCTTCGTAACCACCGACAGAGTGTTGGTAACACAATGGACCAGCTTAATCGTAAAGCGGTTCAAACCAGAGAATTTTTTGTCCAGCTTATCCAATCTTTCCTGCAGCACATAGAGCTCTTCCCTCCCAACCGCAATCTTGCTAGTACGCTCAACGTCCAACGGGTCTGAAGACAGAGAGGTCGAGTCCTCTTTCTGCACTTTGCCAATTTTAGGAATGGATCTGGGCCCTCTAGCATACTCCTCACTTTCAAACTCCTCTTCGTCCCTGTTGACTTTGCTGTCAGACTGCTCCTCTTTCGTATCCAAATCTTTCACCTGCACTTTTTTGCAATGCTTGGCCAGCCTACCAGAGCGCAGAATGATGGTATTGCCACCAGTCATCACCGTCTCCGCGACCACTGTATCCCCCTTAGAGTCCTTGAAAACCACATTTTTACCTTTGCTCGGAGGCTCCTTTAAACTCTTCCCTTCCTCTTTGCCCTTCTTTTTCAGGGCAGGCTTGCTA
This sequence comes from Sequoia sempervirens, assembly GCA_007258455.2. NCBI lineage: Eukaryota > Viridiplantae > Streptophyta > Pinopsida > Cupressales > Cupressaceae > Sequoia > Sequoia sempervirens. The sequence goes on from VDFB02000015.1 coordinate 542,022,547, forward strand.
GGAGTCTTGGCAGGGGTTGATTTGAGCTCGAAAAGACTAGCCGCCACACTAGTCTGGGCCACACCCACATTCCCCTTTAGTTTTTAGTAGCAGGTTTGGATTTATGCGTGTTAGCAAGAACCCGGTTGTTTTTCCTGAAAGGCCTTAGCCGGGGATAAATTGGTCATAGTGGGAGGCTCAATCTCTTCAATACGGACAATGAATATGGGTTTGGGCGGGCATAAAGCAAGATGGAAGTGGTAGAGCCTCAAAATGAGGCCCTGGTGGAGCGGCAGGGGAGGAGGGTCATTAGGATTCAGACCAGTAGCCTCAATACATTTTTCAATAGAACTTTCTAAGTCCATTAGAAGGAAAAACAGAAAGCTTAACAGGATTTTATGCTGGAGGTGGTTCAACAAAGGGAAATGGTAGAAAAAGTAGGTTTTGAATCTACCTTCAAAGTAACGTACTTCATCAGAGCAAGGCACACTTGGTTCCACAATTGAGGGAGAGCCTCCCACTCAAAACCCGATTGGTTGTGCACTAGCTCCTCATTCCCCACAAAAAACGTGTTCATACTTTCATTATCCTAAGTTTTAGTGTGCTTTGGGTGCTTCATACCAGTACATAGGAGCCTCGTCGCCTGCGCTATCACTTCCTCATTCACATTAAAGGAAATACCACCCAGAGTCACACGACGATCTTTCCAAGAGTTGACAAATTGCGCAGATAGATTAGGGTCATGGCCCACCAATGGATCTTTCCAAAATTTGCTGCAATTGTTCGGCTTAGTTCGCACCCTATCACCACCAATAATGCCGCTCTGCACACAAAATAACCAGAAACCCTGAGAAAATAAAAGGTTAGAGATAATGGAAAGGTGAAGAATCATCCGCACATTTAGGATTTTAAGCCAAAAACGACAGCCTTTGGTAATCAAAGCAATGGACAGGTCGCACGCATGAGGAAGTAATTTCCTAAAAGCAATCTTAGCGGCAACATAAATGAGGATCTTCAAACACATTCGGCTAAGTAAGTAGGACATGATGGGAATGGGAGGTTTGCCTTCCACGTAGTAAATGCACAGAAACCTAGGCAAGATGGCTGCGGGGCCAAATTTAGAGACACCAAAAAGGTTAACTTTTAGAAGCGAAGACAAAATAGCGGACAAGATAGAACCAATTAGGAGCTTGATCTCATAATTATTAGTCATGTCAAAATCAAAATCAAAAAATTTGAAGATACGATAGCTTAACATAATCCCCAAAAGGAGATTACGTAAGGTACAGTCCAGCCTAGTCTTAATCATCAAGTACCCGCCGCAACATCTTATGAAATCCCTTTTTGAAACGGGCTCCGTCTCATAATTTAAATTTTGCCACTTGTTATCCACCTCATCTTTAACACTAGTCCACATAGCCCAAAGGACAAGCATGTGGACCCCCCTGAAAATCCAACAAAGCGCCTGATTAGCTATCATCGTGGGTCAAGTAAGGGCTTTGTTCCTTCAAAATTATACCCTGAATGTTAGGTGGTAGGTTCCCTAAAGAACGCCAGCATTTGGAAAATTTCCAATGTGTGCCAAAATTGACTAAGGCATCAGCAACTTGGTTGCCCTCTCGATAAATATGGGTGGTAACCCTTAATTTCAACTTTGACACGAAGAGCCTTATGTCCATCAAAATGTCTTTAGTACTCCACCCCAGTAATCTGTCAAAGTTAATAGCATCAATAATAGACTTAGAGTCTCCTTCAATATGAAGGTTCTCAATCCCCATGGAAACAGCCAATTGTAAGCCCTTCAACAATGCTCTAGCTTCCGCAATCATAGAAGAATGGACATCAATCCCCCTAGAGTAATCAACCACAAAATTTCCTCTGCAATCTTTGATCACACCTCCTATACTAGCTCTGCTCGAGTTGCCTTTAGTAGTGCCATCAAAATTTAGTTTATACCAGTCACTGTCAGGAGGCTTCCAAATAGTGACACTTCGAGCCAGGGATCTAAAGTTGTCATAGGAGTTAGCATCCAGATTTTGGTGCTAGGCTTTGGCCATACTCTTATTTCCTCCTCAGTCAGACATTTTTCTAGGGTTTTCCCTTTGAAGAGCGAAATGTTTTCCGCAATCAGTCGAGAACCAATACCAAACACCTCTTTTGGGCTCATCTCAATGTTCCTTGAAATTCTATTGTTTCTCTCTTTCCATATACACCAACATATAATGGGGGGGACCTAGTTCCAAATTTCACTAGGTAAAGGGTGGATAAAAAAGGGTCCTGACCAACTCAGAATAAAGGATCTGATATCTTGACACATAGTCCATTGAATCCCCAATCTTCCTATAGCCAGCGCCCACGCCTCAACAACAAACGGGCAGTGTAACAACAAGTGATCCACCGATTCTTCATTGCACTTGCATAAAAAACATCTGTTGGGGATCTGGAATCCTCTTTTCCTTAGATTGTCCTGAGTTAGAATCCTGTTAATAAATTAAGTTATTAGTATTATTATCAATAATAAAAAAAATAGAGCTATGTATGTTAATTAATTTTTAAAATTAATAATATATATTAATATTATCTTTCTTTATAATTTTATTGTTATAATAAAATGTTATACATGAACTTTATTAATATTATATAAGACTTACAAATATTATTATATATCAAAAATATGTATATATTTATGATTTTATATATTTTTGTATGGACGAACCCAAAATGAACATAGTCCCATTTTTTTTTATTGAACTTGCGAATTGAACCCCTGAACCCAAACTCGAACTAGTATGAGGACTGATAAACTTAAATATATTTTGATGAACCTTTCATCATTTTTTATGTTTCTTGGGTCTTTCTCATTTAAAACTCTGGTAATAGAATTCTATTTCTCTTTTGCTACACCATGTAATTGGAATGTTACTAGCCTAGAGGTATCATCCTTTCTTAGAGCTATGGTTGGTGGGCACAACCCTTTTTGAACTCAAGTTAACCTTGTCATTCCTATGAGTGAAGGCAAGATTGATGTTGATGCCTTGAATGTCTAGATTTGTTTGTCTTGAAGTATGCTTCCCCCCAAACTATTCAATTATGTAGAGAAAATGACAGTGACAACATTTAAATTTTCCTCAATGGTTGTGTTTTGGATGAGGCATGAGGGTTTTTGTGAATTGTTGCCATTGTGTCTTGAAGTATGCTTCCCCCCAAACTATTCAATTATGTAGTTAATTCAGGATACATGATAACATTTATGCCATTGTTGCTGAATTGGCATTTTGAGATGTTGATCACTAAAACTTGGAAGGGGAAAACTTTTTTGTCAAAGCTTGTGCTAGACAAAACTTTGGAAAGAAGTGTAAAGACTCCAATAATGTTAGACTTGAGTTTAGGAGGTACTCTCAATGCAACAACCCCAACCATGCCAACAATACCAAACATCTTTAGTGCTAGAGAAGTGCAAACCCAACGAGAAGTCTCAAGGAAAGTCAATTATTGTGAGTATCATAAGCCTACAAAGTACCCACATGAAATGACAAATTCCACACTAGACTAATTCTCTAAGCACAAGGACAAGCTTAACATGCAATAACACCTTATAAAGGAAATGTTGATTGTGATGTTGAAACTTATACTCCAATAATTCTTACTAGTGAAATCAAGCCTTCAACCCTTGCTATTGAATAAGGGTGCAATGCCAATCTTTCCATTTCATGGTGGACAATGGTACTCAAAGAACTTGATTTATGCAAGAGATTGCTAAGAGTATTATTGGTTGGTTTCACCATGACAAAGAGTTGCATGCCCCTCAATAGTGTAGACTCTTGTGCAACGTAAAGCTTTCCAAGAACAAAATTTATACATGACATCTTGCCTTCAGATATCTTGATGTCCTTCTTGACAAGTAGTTCATGTAGGAGAGGCATAGCATATGTGCTAAGGTCACAATGTATCATCTTACTATTGGTGGTCACAATATTGATTCCCTAAGGTCATTGTGAAGACAAAGGCATCTTTTGTTAGTTCCAAACAAGGTCACATATGTATCATCTTACTGTTGGTGGTCAACAATATTGATTCCCTAAGGTCATTGTGAAGACAAAGGTATCTTTGGTTAGTTCCAAACAAGGTTGCATGTTGATCAATATACGTCTCATGATCCAACTACAAGACCAACCTTGTTGGGAAAGGTGTGTTTTTCACCTTGCATAATAGTTATAATGTAAGATTGATATTTAATTGTGGTACATCTAGGGAATCTAGGGATGTGTGCATCACGAGGGTTAGACATTCTTGGGGCCACTTTATATTTTATATTTAATATTGGGATAAATATTTAATATGGTTTGTACATTGAAAATAAATTATATTGAGAAAACTTAGTACCAAAAAGTAAATGAGGGGGACATGGTTTTGTAAGCTATGGTTTAGAGGCACATAGTTTATGTAATATCACTTGGTGGTTTTGTGCAAGCTAGTTCTATGAAAACAAGCACATGAGTAGTTGCTGAGGTTGGCTTGTGTAACTGTTAACTTATGTTAGTCTTAGGACCTGTTATCCTTTGGTTTAAGTACAAGGTCTTTATTTTTATATTAAATTTGTCTTGGAGTCTTATGATGTTTGTCTTTTGTCAAAAATTTCATGTCCCTCATAGTCCATAATCTCAAATTTTCTAAGTGTTTGAAGTAGTCGGAGTTTTCGCCCCAATCAGGAACAATCGGATCATTTGGGGCCACTAGGAACTCCTTTGTCAAAGGTTCCTAGTGCATTAGGAACATGTTTCTAAAAATCCTATTGGTGTTTTCCCATGTACTGAGAACCTTAGTTCCTAGGGAACCTCCAATAGGTTTCTTCTCATGCCCAAGTCTCCAAGTAAAGAAGTGTTTGGAGGTTCCTAGTCAATTGGGCACCTTCTTCCACCATTGTTGAGAGTTTCCCAAGTACCAGGAACCCAAGGAACATTCGATGGTTCTCGGTTCCCAATGAACCTCCAACCTCCGACACACAAAAGCACAAAGGAAAAAAGAATAGTTGGAGGGTTTGGGGGAACTAGGAACCTATGGTTCCCAATTCCAAAGGAGCCCTTAATCCATAGATGCCAAAGGCAAAGAAAAAATTGGAGGTTCCATAGGAATTAGGAACCTATGGTTCCCAATTCTCATGGAACCCTCGATAGATCAACCCAGTTTTGAAGCAAAGAAGACAAGAATTGTTTAGAGGTTCCATAGGAACTAGGAACCATTCCCATGGAACCCCTGATGAAGAAGAAGACACCAATGGAAGAACCAAAGGCAAGAGGAGCACAAGGAAGCAAAATGCTTGGAGGAATTGTTGGTTCTTGGAACCATGGGAAGCTTCGACAGTTCTTGGTTTTGGGTGAACCCCCAACAAAGGAAGGAAGTAGGAACCAAGCTAGGGCAAACCTAAGTCAAAAAAGAAAGGTGTTGGGAGTTTCAGTGGTTCACAAAACCATAGGAACCTTTGATGGTTCCTGGTTCTCGGTGAACCTTTGACCCTTGACAACATAGATTTAGGAGGAAAAAATAAAAAGAAGAGGAGTTTTGTCAGAGTTTCCTTGGTTCCAGGAACCGTAGGAAGTGCCGACAGGTTCCGGTTCCCAGTGGGACCATTTTCTTGAAAATAAGAGCATAAAGAGCTAAGGCATGAAAAGGGTTAAATAGTTAAGAAAACAAAGGAGTTGGTAGTTCTCAAAACCATGGGAATCCTTGACGGGTTCTTGGTTCTTGGTGAATCTCCAATTAAAGGAAGAATGGAGTGAATTTACAGGTAGGAGATAGAATGCCTTTCAATCAAGTGGGAATACAGAGAAAGTGTCATTAGCACTAGGCATATCTTCATGATACTTTTTGTAACGTGCCAACCCTTCAGTGCAGTAAAAATTTCTAAATTTACATCATACGAGTAAATAAACGTGCTAACAAGTCATTGCAATAAAATTTTTCTTTCTTTTATTGAAAATATACGAACAAGTTGCCATATCATATTACAATAAAGATTCCACTTCATTACAATAACTTCACAAGTACACAAAACAAGAATACATACCTTTTCATACATAGCTCCAGTGAGCTTTAGAACAAATAGCTGTAAGACGGTCCAGGATCTTCCCTTTCAAATCTTGGTTCTTATGTTGCCTGCTGTGGAGGAGAAGCATCACTCAGACACATTTTCGCCAACCACAGACTCATAATGCGGTCTCCCATACATCTATCATTGGATAGATGGCCCTTCCCTTCGACGAAAAGATTGGTGGAGTAACCGATAACGACAACCAACTGAGCATAGTGCTGTGTCCTACTTAACTAGAACTTGTAATCCCACAATCCCGAACTAGCATGTAATACTAGATCATGGTGAATTTGTCATGTCCCCATTTTTTGGCGAGCATCAGAGATCGTAAGATTGGCCTATCAGGAGACCCTCGTAGGCTGACAGAGTGGTTAGAGGGTCGTTTGGGAGCTTGGCTCAGTGTCAGATTGGCAGTTTTGATCAATTGGCCTTCGTTTGGGCTCGATCGGAGACTTCTTGCAGAATTGCTATTTTTAGCAGTTCCTGGCAGACAGTATCGGACCCCTGCTATTTTTAGCAGTATGGCTTTGGCGGCATCCAGAATCACTTCAGAGTTCGTCAGCTTCAGACGAGACAGTAAACGGATGATTAATGGGAGAAATATTAATATTTAATTGCATTGATTAAATATTAATTAATTAAGGCTTATAATATAAAGTTATAATTTTTAAATTATAACTTAAGTGATTTCTCATTGAGGGGTGCGCCCATCATCTGAAGGGGCCAGTTTAGCAATTAAAATTATTATAAAATATTTCACTGAGAACTATGGAGAAAATTAAAAGATTTAAAAGTGAATATATTAAAATTCCCTATTATTAAGGAAATCGCACTTTTGTGCAATAAAGGGGATTTTGCATTGGTTTTTGAGTCATTATGTCATTATTGAATTAAAAATTAGTCAGACTTCATCAGAGAACGGAAGCCTTAGGGTTTCATCTCGAATTCTTTGGAGAACGAGCCATCTCCATCGAAGCAGTTCAGAGGATGTGAAATAACATCTGATTTATTGCCATTAGAGGAATTTCTTCATTTCAGAAGAAGTTGCAGAGCATCACAGAGTTGATATATTTAGGGGGTTTTCAGAGTTGAATCTAGCTGAACAAATCTATTCAGGAAAGCACCTATTTTTACCAGATACAGGAGACCACAGAGAAGGCCGTATATTTTATTTATTGATATTGCTGCACACAGGGCCGTACTGTTTTGTACCAGGCCGTACCTTCACCTTCAGAGGTTATAAAGAGGCAGTTGCCCGCAGGGATTCATTCTACTCCAGTTCAAGCGCCTATTTCAGAGATTGTTAGAGATACATCAAAGGCCGTACATTCCATCTTGAATTAATTGTTGCTGTCACAGCCTATAGCCGTACCAGTCTGTACTGTACAGGCCGTACCACTCCCTTTTTGGGCGTATTCTTCAAGAGATCCAAACGCCTTACATATTAGACTTCTGTCATCAGCAGTGGAGGCGCCTGGGAGTCTAGAGTCATCTGCAATCGTTGGACAGAGGGAGATAGAGCATATTGGTTGCAGCCGTACCTTTTTATCAGAATATTTAATGCTATATCAAAACCAGGTTTCAATATTTTATTGCCTTTTACTTTGCATGTCATCAAATCTTTATTGTAATAGTTGCAGAAGTATAATTTATGATCCAGATTCAGTATCTATATTAGGGTTTGAGATTTACGAAGTGAAATCATTTTTCAAGCATTTATTTCATGTTTCAAGATTAAAACGTACCATTTCATTTATTGTTCAAACCCCTTGAAAACGTTCAAAAACCCAAAACGTCAAAGAAGACACAAAAAAAACTATCAGATTCAGAGCAGAGGGAAACTAGGGTTTTCTACAGTGGTATCAGAGCTAAATCCTGCCATCCTGAGGGTTTAGCCATCTTCTGCAGCCGGAACAGTTTGGGTTTTACCAGATATTATACATGCAAACGTGCACTGATTGACAGGCACCAGAATTTGAGCAGGCAGCCGGAAAACATGGCTGACAGGAATTACGATAGAAACGGTTAATCTTAGACGAGAGATTCCTCGAATAGCGAGAGGTCAGGACCCGTCTTGAGGTCTTGCATGCACTCAGAGAACTTAGTGCAGGTCAACGGCGGTCAAATGGTGTATTACGGTGGCGGTTGCACTTGAGGTGGATACTCCGGGAGATCGTCACCACATCGTGTGATGGCGAGGTGTTGCGAGGTTCACGAGGCTCCTAGGTCAGTATCACGGACAGCAGATAGGCCTACTAGGCCCACTTTCACGAGACAGGAGCCCGATGAGGCTATAGCAGGTGAACAGCATGAGGGTTTGTTCGTTGGTACCTTTAGGCCAGCAAACGACAAGTGGCCGTTAGAGTCACCTGAGATCAGCGGAAGGATCACGATTGACAGTACACCACAAAACACAGAAAGAGAAGTACATAGCATGTTCCAGGAGTATAGCATTCTACCTCAGAAGATTAAAACAAAACTTCCTTTCATGAGTTACGTGGATGTGCACCCGAGTCTTTGCCATAAGACAGAGTTGGCAAGGAAGAAATATCTCACCATAGCTCACGAGTTGATTACACTTGGAAGGGATAGAGATTTAGTATCTTCAGACTCCTATAAAGAATACAGAAATTTATATGATGAGTTTGATAGAAGTGTTGATTTAATTCGAGAACATACTAGCACCGCTTCGGGTAATGGCTTACCTACATCGCCCTTGCATGAGATGACTCGAGAAATTTCTGCCCTGAAGGCTACTTCTGATTTTTATGACAGCAATGGTGAAACGTCACGTGAGCATGATACAACGGCGGTTTCACACATGCAAAGTAACCCTATTGGGTTGTTACACGAAGAGACTGTAGAGTTGGGTACTAGTGATGCAGTTGGTGTTGAGAATTTAAGTCATGATGAATCTGATTTTCCGGATCAGACCTTTGAAAATAAGCTAAAGGATTCGCATGTTGATATGGAATCCCAGGATCGTGCTTTGGATGGGCATACAGTCACTGTTGGAGTAGAAGCGTGTGAAGATACTGTCAGATCAGCAACTTCTACCGTATTAGTTGAGCCATCCTTTGAGGTACCGAGCAGCAGTACCTTAAATGCTGAGGTGTGCATGGATGAAAGCACACATGATGCCGCTTATCATACGGTGAGCGATGACGGATCAGCGTCATATCATAGTGCATATGGTGAACCGGAAAACTTGTATGGGGGTCGTAAGCTTCAGAATCCTCATCATTTGGTTGGGCAACTACAGGTGAATGATAATATGATTGCTACCGCCCTTGAGCATTTTGACGTTGCTCGTCAGATGTTGACTACCTACGGTTGGAGTCCTCCTTTGTCAGATGAGCACAGTGAGAGTGGTTTTTCCCTTGCAGTGATACATGCACTCCGAGAAGCAATTGGAACGATGAAGCAAAATTACCTCAGATTACTTGCGGACAGGGATTTCCTTCTCGAGTGGGATTGCATTTGTTATGATGCATGGAAGGGAAAAGAGGAGCGGATCGATGAGCTCACTCATGAGCTCGAGGTGACTATGGTTTCATTGCATAGCACCCAGTTGGCTCTTCGAGAGTCACAGTTACAGATTGAGAGGCTTACCGTGGCATTGCGTTTGGCACAATCTTCACCACCCTCGGATGTAGTTCAGTCTTGCATGGCAGCGGTTGGTGAGGAGTATACACCCATGGTTCGTAGCAGTGAGGGAGATGTTGAGGATGAGGTTACATCCCTCACGGTCACAGGAGCAGTTGATACAGGTAGGATGAGTGCACTCGATGAGAGTAGCAGTGAGCCTCGCGTTGCACCAGGTTCTTTTGAGACTAGTTCCGTGATAGGTGATGCAGGGCAGATCGTTGACAGTTCCTGTGACATGGTTGTTGATTCACTCGAGAGTTGTGTGACAACCCTCGATACTTGTCCATCTTCACAGCAGATATTCAGAGTCTCATCCAGTTGGGAGATTGGTACTTATGATGATTTGTTTCCCTCTCCTGGAAGCAGATCAATCTTTTCATCCGATGCAGTTGACTATGATCGGCAACTGGTTGAGCCTAGTCAGGAGTACAACTCAGTTTATTATTCCAGCGATTCAGAGATGGATGATTCTGATCAGGATGGAGTGATTGTGCAGTTTGTGAATAATCCATTGTTTGAATTTGATGGTGGTTCGATCTATGATAACCCACTCTTCGAGTTGGACGCTGATCGTACTCTTGATACTAGTTCCAGGTTGGGTGATGATAGTAGTGTTTGGGATTGTTCCAGTGCAATTCCAAGCCGGACTCACGGAAAGGGATTCAATGAGGTGTACCGCGATTGTTGAGGAGTTAACGCTACGATTCTTTCCTTTGATCCACGTACATGATTGACGCTGATGCACCATGCTTGTGCGGGCGATTCTCGGTACAGTTGAGGAGAGTAATTCATTATTGTGTGCAGAGTTACCATCTTCATAAGATGGGATTGGCGGATGCAGGTGCTTGACTCAGCAGTTTGCGGGGTATTACTTGCAGGGACAGCAGTCCGTTTTACATCATGCCGATATGTATTTGACAGGGCTTGATACTTCTATGTCGCAGATTCATACAGGTACATGGTTACAGGGCGACTATGGTATTAGTTGGCATGATGGTTTGGGCAGTTATCACATCCATGAGTATTTAGTAGAAGACAGGGAGAGATTCAGGATAGTAGATGCTTTTAGAAGTGTTTATCTTTGCATGACAGATGGATGTGGATTCATATTGTATTGGGATCCCGGTGGCGACAGCTTTGACACAGAGTATGGGGTGGGTCCCATTGAGTTACTTCACTATTCTCAGCATGGTGAAGTTGGAGGCAGTAGAGCGCAGTGGCAGCCTGAGGAGGATCGTCACGACAGACTTTTACGTTGGGTTTGGGATCCAGGTATTGATTGCTTGTGATTGGTTTTGATGATGCACGGGGAGCCAGAGATGCGTGATGTATAGGACATTTCGGTTTCTTTTGGGCCTTAGAGGATGAGTTTTCCTTGCGGTAGAAATTGCTTGAGGTCAAGAAAGCAATAGCCAGGGAGGCGGACTGTCATGTCCCCCATTTTTTGAGCATCGAGAGATAAATCAAGATTGGCCTATCGGGGAGACCTGGCGGGGCGGCCAGTGTTGATTTAGAGAGGAGTAGTTTGGGAGCTTCTTCAGTGTGAGATTAGCTGATTTTGATCGAATTGACGCCGTTTGGGCTGATGAGCTGCTGCGAATTGCTATTTTTGCCAGTTCTGGCGGCCGAGCGTGCTCCGGACCCTTTATTTTAGCGGTATGGCACTGGCGGCATCGAGAATCACTTGAGTTCGTCGGCTTGACGGAGACTGATATGGATGATTAGCAGAATATTAATATTTGGTACATTGATTAAATATTAATTAGTGGAAACTTATAATATAAAGTTATAATTTTAAATTATAACTTAAGTGATTTCTCATTGAGGGGTGCGCCCATCATCTGAAGGGGCCAGTTTAGCAATTAAAATTATTATAAAATATTTCACTGAGAACTATGGAGAAAATTAAAAGATTTAAAAGTGAATATATTAAAATTCCCTATTATTAAGGAAATCGCACTTTTGTGCAATAAAGGGGATTTTGCATTGGTTTTTGAGTCATTATGTCATTATTGAATTAAAAATTAGTCAGACTTCATCAGAGAACGGAAGCCTTAGGGTTTCATCTCGAATTCTTTGGAGAACGAGCCATCTCCATCGAAGCAGTTCAGAGGATGTGAAATAACATCTGATTTATTGCCATTAGAGGAATTTCTTCATTTCAGAAGAAGTTGCAGAGCATCACAGAGTTGATATATTTAGGGGGTTTTCAGAGTTGAATCTAGCTGAACAAATCTATTCAGGAAAGCACCTATTTTTACCAGATACAGGAGACCACAGAGAAGGCCGTATATTTTATTTATTGATATTGCTGCACACAGGGCCGTACTGTTTTGTACCAGGCCGTACCTTCACCTTCAGAGGTTATAAAGAGGCAGTTGCCCGCAGGGATTCATTCTACTCCAGTTCAAGCGCCTATTTCAGAGATTGTTAGAGATACATCAAAGGCCGTACATTCCATCTTGAATTAATTGTTGCTGTCACAGCCTATAGCCGTACCAGTCTGTACTGTACAGGCCGTACCACTCCCTTTTTGGGCGTATTCTTCAAGAGATCCAAACGCCTTACATATTAGACTTCTGTCATCAGCAGTGGAGGCGCCTAGGAGTCTGGAGTCATCTGCAATCGTTGGATAGAGGGAGATAGAGCATATTGGTTGCAGCCGTACCTTTTTATCAGAATATTTAATGCTGTATCAAAACCAGGTTTCAATATTTTATTGCCTTTTACTTTGCATGTCATCAAATCTTTATTGTAATAGTTGCAAAAGTATAATTTATGATCCAGATTCAGTATCTATATTAGGGTTTGAGATTTACGAAGTGAAATCATTTTTCAAGCATTTATTTCATGTTTCAAGATTAAAACGTACCATTTCATTTATTGTTCAAACCCCTTGAAAACGTTCAAAAACCCAAAACGTCAAAGAAGACACAAAAAAAACTATCAGATTCAGAGCAGAGGGAAACTAGGGTTTCTACAGAATTGACAGTGTAGTCTCAAGCATCACACAATCTAAGTGGAGTCTCATACATTGCATTACTTTGATCAAAGAGTTCTCA
>VDFB02000015.1:542035423-542058650 GCA_007258455.2 Sequoia sempervirens
GAGCTTTCCCTTTTTACTTTATTTGTTTGTTATTAATCACTTATGGTATATCTACGCTTTGCTTTGACAAGATAGAGATATTGGTATTACTGCTAGTTGTTAGTTTAAGGTTATTAAGAATTGTAAACTTCCAACGGTGAAGCATTGTAAACATCTTCTCTGAAAAAAGAGAGAAGAATGAATGTAACACACCCCCCCACTCCATAAGTTTCATGTACATTTTTTAATTACTTGTTTGATTTACTATCGCTTCTGTTAGCAGTAAGAAGGGCGCCTCCCCTTTCCGAGAGGAGAGATTCATATCTCACATAGTTGTGGCTGAAGTCCAAGTAGTGTAATCTATCGAAAAGTTGATTACATAATTTTCACCCAACACATTATATGCAAGGTACGATAGTCGATGGAGTGGTTCGAGCGCGGGAAATGATGAACCGGTGGATGGAAATGCAAAACCCGCAATGTGGGGCAACGCTGAGGCTTCACTACTAACTAACAGCCAAGAGACGATGACTGAGAACGTTGACCCACCATGCAGGCGGATGTCCCGGGCAGGCCATCAATTGATCGATGAAGAGAGGGTGGTGTCATGTAGAGGGAAACCCACAACTATAGACCCACGGGGCCTAGAGGACGTCAGAGCAACAGACCAAGGGAATCTCAAAAGGGAATCCCCACAGCAGCCAAGGACTTAGAAAATTTTGGGTTGTCAATTTTTTGTCAATTGGAGAATGATGACTTTAGTGTTTCTGACCACTTTATGCTCAAAATTAGGGGCACAAAATGAGGTAAAGGAAAAGTGACCCGGTGAAAGCTGATGAAAGAAGGGTCCTCATTAGAGATGGGGCATGTGTGTTATAGGCACAAAAAACCTAATCTATGCTATACACTTAACCTTATACCAAGCCTACATTCAACCTTGGCCTAAAACCTCAAAACTAAACCCAATACCCTCAACTACATACCAATTATCTTAAACCCTAAATCCCTATGCCTATACACATAACCCTATACCCTCAACCCTCTAACCTATTCCTTAAACCTTGATCCCTACACCCTCAAACCTCATCCTATAGTATACCTAAAACTTGAACATCATTCCTCAACTATATACTTATACCCTTGAAACAAAGAAAATAATGCATTATTGGTTCTCCAGGTGAATAGATCAAGATGATGAACCACAATTTTTCTAAGGGATCTTTCATTCAATTATGAAGGCATAAATGCATAAATACCAATCGAAAACTAATCCTAACTATTATAGCAACTATAAGGGAAGTTTTGGAAGGATAAAACAATGTGTACCTTGTTGAGAGTTGTTATTTTTAGGTCACTAGGGACTCATTCGCCTCTAGTGGCAAATGGGTCCCTATTAGGGTTTCTAAAAAGTGAGATCTGGGTTATGTTCCTTGATGTTTGCACTTCCAGATCCTCGATGCTCAACTCCTAAAAATATAAAGAAATTTTTGTAGCCTTGTTTTTGTGTTCTTGCAATATGGATGACAACTTTGAAACTTGACAACTTTGACAATTTTTGCTTCAATCCCTCTCTTCAACCTAAATCCTGCAAACACATCAAGAGGAGAAAAACTTGTTGATTGTTAGAGGATAGGGGTTTTCCTAAGTCAAACCCCTTTTAGGTAATTAAACCTTATGATGAAATAATGAAATAGAAACATGAAACGATGATACCTTGGAATGTAAATCTGCAAACTAACATGAAGTGACCATGTAGAATGTAGATCTTGATCTTGAATTATATGTGAATCAATGCTTTTAAATAGATCTTCAATACTAAATCAACAACATAAGCTCAAATACATGCTTGATGCACTTTGCCTTTGACATGATGATATGACCTTGAATTGCTGCAATAAAGCCTTGTTAATTTTCCCTTAAGTGTCATTGAAATTGCTCTTGAAATGCTTTATAATTCTCTTGTGAATGTACTCTAATGACAACTTGAACTTGCTAGGTGAAACTATATGAATTAACCTTATATTTATAATAAATCTAAGAATTAAGCTCGAACTTCAAATAATCCAAGCCGACATCAAATATAGAATTGAAAATTATTAAAATCCCGCTACAAATAAATTCAAAAAGGGGGTCCTAAGCAAAGAGGACCCATTTGCCACCTTGGGCGAATGGGTCCTAGCTTAATTTCCTAGGACCTAGCTTTGGGGAGGTGAAATAACATCAAAAACCCATCTCAAATATGCAAAAAAAGGGGTGTCCTATGTTAGGAGGGCCCATTCACCCAAAGTGGTGAATGGGTCCAAGCATAATTTTCTAGGACTCCAACTTTGCCAATGTAAATTATGTCATGCTATCACTAATGGGTGTCAAGATAGATCCTCAAAAAATGCAATTAATAAGGGCTTAGATTTGAATTAAAGGGCCAATTAAGTTCAATTAACCACAATTAATTAATAAAGCTCTAGATTAGTGTGAAAGTGTAAGAAAACACTTTACAATGCCCTAAATAAGGCACAATCAAGTACATTTTATCATTAATTATACATTCCCAAGCTAAGCATGAAAAAGGGTTACTTTTTTCGATGCTACATTTTTCCCACACTTTAGTGAGAGTTTGCCCCCATGTTAAACTCACACTAAAGTAGACATTCAAGAAACTTAATTATGCAATAGTAAAAAAGATACAGTCATACCCTATCAAAGACCAAGAAAAACAAAAGATCAAGCACAACCATTCCAACACAATGTGGAACGTGGTTGTTTGTCTGTAACATGTGTGCTCACTCTGGGGTAGTGGAACCTTAGTCTGTCCACTAGGTGAGTTATCCCAATGAGGTGGAAAATGAGAGAATCATGTTAGTCTCCCATACCATACCGAAGTTATCCTCTTGAAAACTTCGATAAGGCACCACAATGCTATGCTTTTGAATGCTTTTAAATGTCATGTCTATAAGTTCTTGTTAAAAGGGATTTTCCTTTGTTCATGTAAGGTTTTCTTCTTAGGGAACATCATTCCCAATATCTCCAAGAGAGGACAATTCAAAGAGTATCAGATCACCACTTATGGCATGCCTCTCATTTCACATCATGCCATCAAGGGAGATCGTATGCTTAGAAATATCTCACTCTTGGAGGACATCAAACCCAATGACACCACCAAGGAAAGGACACATCATAAGAAAAAGAAAATCACACCATGAAATATGTTGAAAGATGTCATCGATGTATGCCTCCACTTTAAAGCAGTTGCTAACACCATTATTATGAGAAACTGCTTTAAAGTAGCTAATATTTTCTCCTAAGACATTAGAGCTTTCCTCAAAAAACCATATGCCAAGTCATATGTTTTTGAAATAGAGTTACATCATGAAATAGGAAGGAAGGGTTGCCCCCAAAAATACATAAGGGATCTATGGATTCAAGGTCAGTATGTCTTTGCTACAATGTTATTTTTAAAGCTCAAAACTGTCATCAATCCCCAAATACTCATAGAATTAGAAGAATAACACAAAAAGAGCGAAAACAAAGAAAAATCCTTTCGGGTCAACATGGAGGAGACCTAAATGTCTTGACGCCTTGCATCATCCCCAAAAGGAAAACACAAGACAAATGAAAAGGTAAAATGCTTACGACATATAGAAGAATGTAGATACATATAGAGGAATGCACGAAAAGAGGGAGATACATCAAACGAAACATCATAGGGGACCACATTACACACATGCAATCACATAAAGAAACATGAAAAAGCAAAAGAATAGTAAGGCACATGCGAGTCAACCTATAGTAGGTCGTTTGCATCCCAATCTTGGTTTGTATAAATGGAAGGCAGACAACTAGCCAAAGGGGAAACAACACATACCAAAAATAGGACAAGACTAACTAACCTATTCCCCCACTAAGTGCAGCACAAGGATGAGTTGAGAAAGGTGATGAGAATGAGCTCCTTGCAATAAAGAGAATGATTTGCAATGAATGTATAACATGTAATAGTGAGAATTTTATGATCCTACAACTATTATATGGAAAGGAGCAAAATGCATGCTTTAATGAACTATTTTTATGATATCAAACTTTTGAAATATTCATTTTAAATCATGGCAATCATTAGTACTATGTCCAATAACTGTATGATATCGATAATCAGATGTGTTTGTATTCTTAGGATTTGGATGTCGATTTTCTCTTATAGGCGGTAATGTAATAATTCCTTGACTTAGAAATATGTGTAAATTTCTCTCAGTTTCAGACGATGGACAAGGGAATTGTAATTTATTTAGTTTGTAAGGCCTTCATTGCTTACTAGATTCACCAACTTTTGTAAGTTGATATAGAGCAGGAGGACCTAAAATGGTCTTGTTTTCTTTATCATCGTTATGAGGCATTGGTTGTTCTTTAGGAAGGACACTTATGTCTAGAGGAGGGTCTTGATATCCTATCCCTTTTGTTTATTCAATTGGAATTTTCTCTAAAACTTTATGTATTTCATGCTCATTAGTTATGCCACATCCTTGGTTAGTTAAAATCTTAAAGCCTTGGCCATAAGTCTCTTCAAGGTTGATGGGAGTGTTGGTCACTTTGTTAACATAAGATGGATGCACTTGATTAGAGGAGATAGGTTCACTCATTTTTGCAAGTTTAGGTTTCGTTTGTGACTCAATTTCAGGATGTAAAAGACCAAACATCTCAAGTTGTGTTGGTTGTTTCATGGAAGGATAAAAGGATGCATTATTCTCACGATTGTTAAGGTAATCATTTATGAATTCATGCATGCTAGCATCATCTTCTCCAATGATGTCAACTTCACAAGGACACTCATTATGACTTATGTGAGCATGAGTAGGTTCAATTGCATTATGGTCATTTCCAAAAACACAACTTGAAACATCAACCAAAGAGAACAAAGATTTCCACACATTGCTAAAACACTTATCCATTTTCAGATTTTCAGATCTAAACAAGGTGACTTGCTGATTATACAATGCAATAAACTAAAAATGAAATGTTGTAAATGCAATTTTGAATTTTTACAATGCACTCAATGAAGCAAATTAAGCTAAATTCAATGAATTTAATGAAACAACAAATCAAAAAACTAAAATAGAAATGTAATAGCAACAAACAAAAGCCTAAAATAGAGATTTCAAATTCCAAAAAATTCAAATCAACACCTGATCAGGGACTTACTCGCCTTTAGTGACGAATGGGTCCTGGATGAGGATCTTTGAAATGTTTTTACTAATTTTTAAGTGTTTTTTAATGTGTTTCAAATGCCAAAAAAT
This sequence comes from Sequoia sempervirens, assembly GCA_007258455.2. Lineage (NCBI taxonomy): Eukaryota > Viridiplantae > Streptophyta > Pinopsida > Cupressales > Cupressaceae > Sequoia > Sequoia sempervirens. The sequence continues at coordinate 542,040,685 of VDFB02000015.1, forward strand.
GCAAGTCAAGCTTGATCAGGGACTCATTTGCCCCAAGTGGAAAATGGGTCCTAGATTAGGGTTTTTTAACTATTTTTTATTGATTTTAAGCTTTTTTCAATGTGTTTCAATTTTAGGTCTGTAACAATAATCTTCAATTTCAAATTTTAAAAATGTACTATGAAATGCAATTTTGAAAAGGTGATAAAATAATGAATGCAAAGACTTAGTTTGAAATGCAATTTTTTTAATTTTCAAATGCAAATTTATGAGATCCAAATGATATGCAAAATGACTTATTTATTTTTGTATTTTTCAAATTTAAGGAATGCAAAATAATGCAATTCTAAACCCTAGATGAGATGCAGGTTTAAATACTAAGTAGAAAACCCTAAATGATATCTAATTCAATGTAAATGAATGCAAATGAATGCAAGATCTAACCTAGGATGAAAGAAAAGACTCCAAAATCATAAACTACAATGTTCAAAAAGTCAGGTTCACCAAAATGAAACAAAGAAAAATGTGTGTGTGCAGGTTCTAACAAGGTGAATAGATCAAGATGATGAACCACAATTTTTCTAAGGGATGTTTCATTCAATTATGAAGGATAAAATGCATAAATAATAATCAGAAACTAATCCTAACTATTATAGCAACTATAAGGGAAGTTTTGGAAGGTTGAAACAATGTGTACCTTGTTGAAAACTTGTTGTTTTTAGGTCATTGAGGACTCGTTCACCTTTAGTGGTGGGTAAACCTACAAAATTGGTTTATAATTTTGTTGATGAAGGAAAAATGCATTTTTGAATGGAAAACACTTTAGGGGGTTTGCTAGAAGGGGGGTTCTCTAGAACCCCCTAAAGGGTTCCCTAGAGCGAACCCCCCCTTCTAGCGAACCCCCCTTTAATGGGTTTTATTGTTAAATTGCATTTAAAGGGGGGTTTGCTAGAGGGGGGTTCGCTAGAATTCCCTTTTTTCCCCTTCTCCCCCTCTCGTACCAAATTTCTACAAAAAAATTCCTTTCAAATCTCGGGTTGAGGATGAAAATGGAGGAAACTTCATAGACCCAAATGGATGATGGTAGTCCTCAAAATGACCTATCAATCAAATATAATTTTAATATGTTTTGGTTTTATTATGTATTTTTTTTAGTTTGATTAAACATGGTTTTTCACAGAAAATCAAGCTCTCTATTTCTACACATGTGGAAAAAATAGCAATTATAAAAAAAAATTGAAAAATATCGAGTGCACTAGATATTGATGTCCTTGATTCAACAAAAAAAGTTGAATTTCGATACATACAAAAATTATGTTTTAGCCATTAAATCATATACAAATTGCTTAACTAGTTTGGATTGAGAAACTTAATTAAGAAAAAATATTCAATGAAATGCTATGAAACCAATTCCATGCACTAGATATCATAGTTACAAATCTAAATTTGAAAAAATTAGGATTTTAACCTTCATATAAAAAAAGTTATGTGTTAGCCAGTAAGCCACTCTTTAAAAATGGTGTTTACTATTAAAAACTAGTTTTCAAAGGAGATGGAAAAAGAAGTGCAATTTGATTCCAAAATTTTTGAAAAAAATGTATTTAGAATCTCCAGAAAATGTCACAAATCACTAGTTTGCATCATCTTCAAATTCCTCACGTTTTAGCCACTATAGGTGCCTGAAAGTGAAGATTTAGTTTAAAAAAATCAGTTCAAAGTCTAGTTTGGCCAAAAATTGTAAACCAGTATTGTGGGATCACCCTCCAGTGAATGGGTCCCTATTAAGGTTTCTAAAAACTCAAACCTAGGTTATGTTCCTTGATGTCTACACTTCCAACTCCTTGGTGCTTAGTTCCCAAAAATCTGAAGCAAATTGTGTAGCCTTGTTTTTGTGTTCTTGCAATATGGATGACAACTTTGCAACTTGACAACGTTGACAATTTTTGCTTCAATCTTGCTCTTCAACCTAAATCCTGCAAACACACATTCAAGAGGAGAAAAACTTGTTGATTGTTAGAGGATAGGGGTTTGCCTAAGTCAAACCCTTTTTAGGTAATTAAACCTAATGATGAAATAATAAAATAGAAGCATGAAACATGAAATGATGATACCTTGGAATGTAAATCTACAAACTAACATGAAGTGGTCATGTAGAATGTAGATCTTAATCTTGAATTAGATGTGAATCAATGCTTGCAAATAGATCTTCAATACTACATCAACAACATAAGCTCAACTACATGCTTGATGAACTATGCCTTTGACATAATGATATGACCTTGAATTGTTGCAATAAAGCCTTGATAATCTGCCCTTGAATTTCTTTGAAATTGCTCTTGAAATGCTCTTGTGAATGTCCTCTAATGATAACTTGAACTTGCTAGGTGAAAGTATGTGAATTAACCTTATATTTATACTAAATCTAAGAATTAACCCCAAAATTCAAATAATCCAAGTCAACATCAGATCTAGGAATTTTAAAAATTATTAAAATCCTACCACAAATAAATTCAAAAAAGGGGGTCCTAAGCAAGGAGGACCCATTCGCCACCTTGGGCGAATGGGTCCTAACACAATTTCCTAGGACCTAGCTTCGAGGAGGTGAAATAACATCAAAAACCCATCTCAAGTATGCAAAAAAAGGGGCGTCCTATGTTAGGAGGACCCATTCGCCCAAAGTGGAGAATGGGTCCTAGCACAGTTTTTTAGGACTCCAACTTTTCCAATGCAAATGTCATGCAATATCACTAATGGGTGTTGGGATAGGTCCTTGAAAAATGCAATTAATAAGGACTTAGATTTGAATTTAAGGGCCAATTAAGCTCAATTAACCACAATTTATTAATAAATCCCTAGATTAGTGTGGAAGTGTAAGAAAACACTTTACAACACCCTAAATAAGGCACAATTAAGTACATTTTATCATTAATTATCCATTCCCAAGCTAAGCATGAAAAAGGGTTACTTTTTTTGACACTACAACCCCAAACCCTACACTCTCAACCCTTAACACTATACCTTATAACCTAAACCCTATACCAAATATCTTAAACCCTAATCCCTATACGCTATACAATTAACCTTATACCCTCAACCCTCAAACCTTAGCCCTCAACCCTATACTTAAACCCTAAACCCTACATTCAACCTTATACCCTAAACCCTAAACCCAATACCATCAACCCTATACCCAATATCCTAAACCTAATCTCTATACCTTATACACTTAGCCATATACCCTCAACCTTGAACACTAGGGGGAAGGTAGGCGAGAGAGATAGAGAGGTGGGAGGTAGAGAGAGAAAATGATGAGATTTGATGTGCTAATTACTAAAATTTGACTAAGGCTAAATTTTTTTAAGATCTTCCAAAAACTAGAATTTGCATTATAACTCCTAGAGATCCAAAACGACTCTCAAACATCTTGAAACTATATACATGAAATATAACTTAAAGTATAAGAAGGTAAATTTCCATATGTAGAGAGGAGATAAAGATAAGTAGATAGGGAAGGAGAGGTAGAGAGAGAGAGGAGAGAAGTAGAGAGGGAATGGGGAGGGAGAGAAAGGTGAGATAGAGAGGTGTAGAGAGAGTGGTAGGGTGTGATGGATGGAGAGGTAGGTAGAGAGGGATTGAGAGATAGAGAGTAGATAGGGAAGAAGAGAGGGAGTGATAAGTATGGAGGGAGGGAAAGGGAGGTGAGAGAGAGGTGAGATAAAGAGAAATAAAGAGTGGTAGGGAGTGATAGAGGGAGAGGTAGGTAGAAAGAGGAAGATGAAAGATAGAGCTAATTAGAGAGAGAGAGAGGGAATGAGGGAGGGATATAGAGATAAGTAGAGAGGAAAGGAGGAGAGAGAGAGAGAGGGAAGGAGAGAAAGAGATAGAGAGAATGAGAGAGAGAGAGTTCTTGAGCTTAAAGAGAGAGAGAGTCAGATAAAGGGATGGAGATAGTGAGAAATAGGTTTAGAGTGTAAAGGGATAAAACAATGAGGTGAGATAGATAGATAGAGAGAGAGAGAGAGAAATAATACAACTTGGTGATTACTGAAATTTGACCTCTTGATTACTAAAATTTGACTAAGTCTAATTTTTTAAAAGATTTTCCAAAAACTAGAATTTGCATTATAACTCCTAGAGATCTAAAACCACTCTCAAACATCCTGAAACTATATGCATGAAATATAACTTAAAGTATAAGAAAGTAAATGTCTATATGTAAGTGTCAACTTATACTTAAATTTTTATTTCATGTATATAGTTTCCCTGAAAGATACAAGAAGAAAGAGAGAAAAAAAAGAGAAGAAAAAAATTCAATGTAGACCAAAATGCAAGTGTGTTATAATACATTTTGGTAATGCTTTTTGGTGTGTTTTGGTAATGCATTTTGGTGCATTTTTTGAAATCCATTAACAAGGAACAAATTTCAATACAAAACATAATGCGAGCGTGTTATAACGTGCTCGCATTATGCATTGCTTTGGGAATCCCCAAGCCTTAGGCTTGGATTTGCTTTGGATTTCAAACCCAAAGGCTTGGAGTTCCTTCCCAACGTTCCAAGACGTGTTTTTGCATATTCTACAAGATTTCACATAATCTCATTTGTGCTAACCATTAGGTTTGCACGTGTTTCAAGGTCGAGTAAATTGAACACTTGGGTAATGTTAGGCTCTCTCTTAGCTATTTAACAATGCAATTTTTTTCACATTTTTACAATGTTAAGGCTTTCACCTTTAATTTATTTTGTTTGTGTGTCTATTTTTTTTGTCAAAAACCAATGTTTGGTAATTTTACTTTATTTTTTAACCGTTCATTGAAATTTCAAATAAATTACATTTTTATAAAATAGACTCCATTCTACACATATTAAAAAAATGATTTTCAATTATTTTCAAAAATTATATGGGTAGCACAACCAAAATTCTATTTTTCAAGATGTATCCACTTTGAAAATTAGTAAAAAATCAAATATTCATTAAAAAATTATCAAAAAAATTGGGCATAAACTACATGTTGTTAGTTAATTTCTCACTGAAGTGATTTTAAAAATACTGAAAACAAAAGTTAGCCTTTTGAGGGAGCCACAAAAGACACTATGTTATGTTTTTTGATAAAAACAACACCAATTTTTGTGGATCCATTTTTTGAACCCCTTAATCTCTACCATTTTTTAAAAAAATTAGTAGTTTAGAAAGTAGAATCGGAGCACTATGAACATTGTTTTTGTTGCATCTTAAAATTTTGAGTGTAACTATCCTCAATTTCTCATCCAAGGTTAGTATTTCCTAATTTCAAAAAAAAAGTGGCCATTTATGACTCCTTTTTGGCCCCCATCTTTTTGCACTTACCCTTGTATCAATTTACAAAAAAAATCCATAAATGTTCCAATAGGTACCTTCTCTTCTACATAATCTAACCTTGTGGATTCTTTCCCAATTTTTGTTTCAAACTTTATGTACTTGTAACTCTTTGCAATTTACCATCTTTGACATGTCAGTATCTTCATTTCTCAAAGGAATTTTAGCCAAATTTCCACGTGTTTCACAAAGTTTGTTTATGCATTTCATTGGACCATCTATATTATCATCAGATTTATCATATAAGATGTATGCTACAAATTGACACCCATTTAGGAGGTGTTTTTTGAGAACCATCACTTTCTTCTATTATCTTTTGAAACACGTGATCTAGTAAAGATCAAATTCAATATGATAATGACAAGTTCCAAAAACCTTGTTTGCCTTCACATAATGTGGCCTTAACATTTTAAACAGTGTTTTTCTAGTCTTTATATAGGGATTTACATCACAAAATATCACATACATCTCATGTTGTCTTACATCTAACCAGTGTTTTGTATGCAGTTCAAAATTGTCTGGACCAATCCTATGTTTTAGAACATCTCTTTTATTTGATGAGGGACGAACATGATCATGCCAAAAACTTGAGATCAAGTTCCTAACACCATCTTCAATCTTGTCATAATGAGGAGCCCTACACATCAATACCCAATTGCCTCTTGCAGTAGTATCATCCAAAATCTTTCTCCTTTTCACATATCTTGTTAGTGTCTTTCTACTTAAGATAATTTCACTTGAAACTAAAGAGATTTGACACTTTATTTACATTTTCGGACTTACAATAGATGTCAACATCACTCTTCTTTAAATGATCTTATCCACTAATCAAGACTGTTTCTTGATGGAACCCAAACCTTTTTTAATATTTTCAACATTATCTTTTTCTAGGCCTCATCTTTTCCTCTTTTTTGTGAAATCTACACCCACCAATTATGATAGCTCTTTTAGGTCATCACGAAGAAGAAATGTTGATAACAGTTGGGCTTGACCAAGTGTATCATAATTTTTGAAATAAGCCTCAATTATTTCCTTTGAAGTTCTTGTAAATGCCCTCTTAGTTGTTTGAGTGGGTTGTTTAGCATAAAATTTCAATTTCTCTATATCCATTTCAAGTAAATGATCTATATTTTGTAAGAAATTTTTCTCTTCACCTCTTTAATTAGATTCATAGTATGAATATTGATAGAAGGAAACTATCTTGACCCCTATCCAACATTAAAGTGTGTATGGGCCTCCACTCTAACATCAATTGTTTGTGCTTGGGTCTCCTCCCTAACATCAACTATGAATGCTTCAGCCTCCTTTGCTCCAGTTACTAAATTAGGTTGGACCTCTACTCTAGTTTCTATATGTTGAGCCCCTACACATATCATATAAAAGAGAAGATTTTAGAATATATAAAACTTAGATTATTAAACTATGGATAAATCATCAAGGTGATTATGAGTTCATAATGAGAAAGTGTTAGGGATGTAGTATTCATCAGGTTATAATTTTCTCCAACTTTGAATTACAATTAAACTACTAATCAAGCATACATGTCAAAGTATTTACAAGAATAGAAAATGAACACGCAAATGGAAATAATAGATCTAGAATGATATGTCCATATGTCCATGGTCGTGTGCACAAGTTCCATCTAAAGTTAGTTTATTGTCATGTTTATGTTAATAATCAAAAAAATAAAGGAGTATCATCTAATGGAAATCTTAAATAAGCTCATTAAAACAACTACTTGCAACTAATTTTTCAAATGATGACAGTGTGAGCTTGATCCTTCATATGAACAAGATAAAATATATTCCTTAAAAATACTCAAAATGGATTGGTCAATTACTGTGGACACCTCCATTTAGAACAAAACCTAAAAAGTGATTAGTAAAATAATGAAATTGTTAAGGCAACCAAAGTCAACAAGAGGTGGCAAAATGTAGCCTATCATGTCCTTTTACTCATTAAAGAAGCTAGGGTTACTAGGCTTTGGTTAGAAGGGGATTCCCTCAATATCATAAATTGTCTCCTTAAGCTAATTCCATCGTCATGGTCCATTGCTCATTTAGTTGATGATGCTCTTTCCATCATTGATTCTTTTGTTAAGGTGAAAATTACTCACATTTTTTTGGGAGGCTAACTCTCTTGCTGATGGGTTCACCAATTTGGGAGTGATGGCTTGTAATTATTGGCACACTTATGACGCCATACCTTTTAACCTTCAATGTATCTCTAATAATGACCAAATTTCATGTCATGGTAGTGGATATATGGGGAGATAAGTTATATTATTTCCTCAATTGGTTTTTGAACTTTGAGTTCAGTGCTGGCTTGATTAATAATTCCTTTTTTGTTGATTTTGAGATTGCGGGTTGGGAGTTAAGGACTGGAAATACTTGGATTTTCAAGATCACACAAATTGTGGGTGTTAGTTGCATTTTCTTTTGAATTGTTCGTTTAACCCTTTCTGTGCGAAAGAACAAAGTGCAAGTTGTGAGTAGGATGTTTCTGTCTGCCATGGGAGGAGCTCGCTACAGAGTTGAGCCACTTTCTTGTGAGGGATTCCATGGGAATGAGGCCATCTGGGAACACTTGGAGAAGGGTAGTGTTTGCTCCTATATGTTTAGGCTTCATGGTTCTGATTTGGAGGTGACGAAGGCTTTTGTGAATGGCTGCAACAATAGAGTTCTACGTTACCAAGGTGTGGAGGTCAACATCACCGAGGACTTCATTGTTGAGATTACTGGTCTTCCAACTAAGGGCAGGAAGTTTTATAGGGATTGGGTTGTGTCTAAGATTGCCTTAGCTATTTTTTTCAAAGGCAAGGAGAGGAAAAAGATTTAGTGTGTTGGTAGTGGAGGGTATGCTAAAAAATCTATCAAACTACTCTAGAGAGATGTTGCCCTTGCAATTATGCAATTCTTCACATTAGAGGGAAGGTAATTTGTGATTTATGGCTATCATTTCATGTTGCTTAATCATTTTTGTCACAAAAATCTAGTTTTGTTCCCTATTACTTGCTTGTTTCTATGGAAACTAGTATTGATGATCACAAAAAGATCCCCGGGAAGGCTATTCTTCATGAAGGACTTATGAAACTTATAATTGACCACATTAAAATGAAGTTAATACCTATGATTCCTAAGCTCTCTTCTACTCGAAAAAAGTTAGGCAATAATTCTGATTATGAAACTGGCGAGTCGGCAGAAGAGTGGGACAATGACTATGAGGAGGAAGACTCTGAAGATGGTGAGTTGTTAGAGGATGAAGGGAAGTTTGAGGATGATTCTAAGGACTCAAAGTCTTGGTCTAAGGGTTATGAGATGGATATTGAAATGAGGGAGGTCGTTGCTCCTACTGTGAAAAATAATTTGAAGGGGAAGAAAAGGGGCCCTAAGAAGGAGAAGTGTGCTCTTAAGCAGGGGGTTGATGAGTTGAAATGAATGGAGGAGACCCTTGTTCCTTCTATTAAAGGGTTTCAAGGGGATGTACATGAGGGAAATGAGCAAGAAATGGTAGATAATGTGTAGGAAGGTGAGGGCTTTGTGAATTCTAGGGTGGTTGTTTCTAGCCATGATGATTTTGAGTCGCATGTTGGTATTAGTGTTGAGCAGGTTATGTAGACTAAAGATAAGGCTGGGCAGCTTGAAATATTGGTTGATTTGGTCGATATCCCTAAAAAGCATCAGGTGAAAGTGGAGGTAATTGAGGTTGAAGACTCCCCTTTGGAGGAGGATTTGGAGGGACAAGGTGGATATCAAAAGGAACCCAATGGGAATGTTGATGTCCCTACTATTGTGTTGATCAATTGGTAGGAGATTAATATGGACCTCTTTTGCAGAATGGTAGAGGATGACACTAGAAAACTGCTCTCTTGTGAAATGGCTCTTTTTGGAAGCGAAGGACCTTAATACCAAGCTAAAGATTGGTAGGACATTTGTGTGGCTTTGGTGAGTTGCAATCAAAGGGAATGGTCAGTGAGAGATAAGGTCAAGACTATGAATGTGATCCTCAATAAGTTAGTAGTGGATGCTGACAGACTTGGTAAAAGTCATGAGGAAAGGCTGGCCTCTTTAGAAAATGTTGTTCATAGGATTAATGAGGAGTAGTTAGTGATTATGGAGGAAAGAATGGACAAGATCAACAATGATCTGCATATTGACATGGTTATAATTAGTAATTAGTCCCTAAAGACTAGTGCATAGGGCTTGTCGTTATTGAATGAGAAAGCCATCAATTGGACTGGTAAGTCCTTGGATTTGGGAAAACATGAGGAGGCCATTGTTTAGGTTAACCGTATGAACTTGGAGGAGAAAAATGTGGATGTTAACCCATACGTGGAGAAGAATGTGGATTTTAGACCCTGCCTACTTATGAGGAGCAAGACTAAGAAAAGGGCAACAATTTCATTCCAAGAACTTGAGGATGTGGCAAAGATGCATGGCAGGTTCATCTCTAGTAATATGGATTCTACCAAGGTGCTCAAAAATATGTTGTAACTATTGTTTTTGGTTGTTCAGCCTTTTGTGCTAATGTTTTGTTGTTGGGTTGTTGATGGGTTGTCTAGTTTTATCTTTGGTTAGCATTTTTGAATTTTTTGGGCTGTTGGTGTTCATGTTTCTCTCTTTTTAGTAGCTTTCCTTCGTTGTAAAGGGTTTTGGGGTCCCTTCAAAACTTGCTTTTCCTAATAAAAAATGAGAGGTGACAAAACCAAGAAGAGAAAAACAAAGAAAGTATATATCACGAATCCTTTAGCCAAAAGAAATGAGTAATCACCTCTATCTTTGGCCACTCAAGCATTAAATATTGAAGAAAAATAAGAAGAATCAGAATATTGCATGCTTATATAGTGAGGAAGAAATTAAAAATCAAGCTCAAAGGTGTTAAAGTATAAGAGAATACTACTATGGAACCTAATACATAAACTTATCCTCCTCAGGTACTTCTTCATAACATGCAACACAACCATCTCTACCTCATGCTTCAACTGTAGATGTAGGTCCAATCAAATAGCCAGCTAGAACACAACAATATGGAGCTAAAGAGCAATTTGATTATGCTCCTCTTGAAGGTCCTATAGAAGAAAATAAGGACCTAGCTACAACATAATACAAGAAACCTACTAAAGAGAAAGATGAGGTTTCTAAGGAAATCTCTAAGCAAGAGGAATTTAGGACCAATAGGAAGTGATATTAACTTCTATTAAAAAAGATAGAGGAGATTATAATAGAACATAAAAGAACCTAAGTCATGTGAAAATCTATCTTCTCTAAAGAGGACTCTAATACAAGTGTCGATTTCTTTTCCTTATAGATCTCCTACCTCATAAGAGTTAGAGCCATCACTTGAAGATCTTCTCCACCAAGGCCACCACCTTATGCTCCACTTGGTCTTGTACATCAAACTTCTTCACCAACTTCCTCATCTTAAAATATAAAATAGGAATAACTATTTAATATAGGACCATCCAAGAAATGACTACAATGGATCTATATAGGTATGCTTATGCGGTTGGATTCTATAGTGTAGAAAATAAGAAGACAATTTTATGAATTTGTTCTTGAAGCAACATCAAAACCAAAAACAATAAGATTAATTTCTACCTTCATCATAGATTCAATCATGGAGCTCTAGAATAGTATCTAGTTAACCACACCACTATATGATGAGGAAGAAAAGACACATTGCAAATAGTAGATGATCTAATAATGAAAGAAATATTAGGCATAACACATGGGAGGTAGAAAAGAAAAGTCTCCAAAGGGTCATATCCACTACCATGGGATGCATGAATAAATATACACAAATGAAAGAAGAAATTAAGACCCAAGTAGGTGTGTTAACGATATTTAATACCTTTAAATGGGCCTATATATTCCATTGCACCCACACCTACTCTAAAATCTCAAAAGTAATTATCAAAATGCAAAATGTTGTGTAGGAAAATAGAGCATGGAAATGTGTAGAAATAGATAAATATTTAATATAAAATATTTAAGCATGTGTAAGTAAACGAACATGTAGATCTTTAAAACTTAATAATATTTAAGGTTTAAGGTTTAGGGTTTAGGATTCTAGGGTATATATAAGAAACTCTCACAAGTCCTTAATAAAACTATAATTTATTTTAAATATTACAACTTTAATACTTAACTAAATTATTTATTTATGTTGTATATATACAATACATTCTAAAATCCTAAGTTATGCGTGTAGTTTTAACTCAAATTATAATATTTAAGGCAAGTAAATAGGAGTTAGGGTTTAGGGTTTAAGACTTAGGCTTTAGGACTAGGGATGTTTCAAGGGTAGTCAAATTACACATCTCCATTGGGGGAGGGTCCTAGATAGGACCTTGGGTTTATCATATCTAGATGCAATTGGCAAGTAAGGTACAAAAATATAGTAGAAAGGAATTTGATTAGTTACTTTCTACGTGGACTTGAGAATTTAGCCAAAACATCTAATCATAGATTTAGCTCAATAATATTTAGGGTTTTTAGGGTAAATAGAGTTTAGGGTTTAGTTAAGTAAACCTAGGGAACATAATGGTTTTAGTAGAGGACTTAGGAATGGTAATGGGATTCACAATATTTAAATAAATGAATATATTTAAAATATATAAGTGAATTGAAAAAATTACTTCAATTGAAAACAATTTGATCTTATTGATCCTAATCTTATCTAGAAGATGATTTAATTGAAAAAAAATAGAATATAAAATATACACACCTTCTCTATGAGCATAATATCTTTGCATCCTTTTTTCACACCATTTTTGTTCCCTTTTTGTTGAATGATATTGTGCAGCCCTATTTTGCCTTGTCCTTTTTATTTCCCATCTTCTTTGCAAAATATGATCTCAGTAATATTATTATTATTTAATTAATATCCTTAATTCTACAGAATCCCTAAGGTATTTAATTAATAATTAAATACCTTACCCTCCTTAATCCCCTTTTCATCAAATGAATTAAATAAATATTACATTTATTTAATTCCTCACATGTCATTTTCATCTATTCCTAATCCATCCCCTAATCTCTTCATTAAGGATGTGCACATGCCCAATCCTTGATTAGGATGTGTCACATCCATTTACTTATCATTTTTCCCATGCATCTTCTAGAATCTTTGACTTGTCACATCAAGTCACATGTGACAAACTCCTACCTTTTTGGAGACCCTCTCTTATCCACTAGATTCTCCCAAACATGTGAATTTTTAATTCACATTTATTCCTCCAAGGAATCTTCTCATCTCCCAATGTACTTGGAAGGTACATGTCCTTCCTCCACATCATGTACCTCCATTCCACATCACCTACACATCATCCTACCTTTATCCACTTCACATTCCACATGTCAAAATGTGAGGGCTTGTGAGTCCTCAACTCACCTTAGCCCTTCATCTTGAACTTGTTGGATAAATCTCAACCATTGAATTCTCTAGAGAATTCAAGTTTCTCTATAAATACCCCCTCCTCCAAGGCAAAAAGGGAGACTTAGCCATTTGCAACTAAATGCTGCCATTTTGTGCACTTATCTAGCCATCAATTTCATCTATTTACATTTGCATTCAAGCACATAGTTAAATCTTTCATTTTAGTCATATCAAGAGCCATCAAGGAGCATACAAACCAAATCAAAATCAAGGGCCAACCAAGGAGTTTTAGCTGCAAAGGAGAGGTATATCTATTTTTCATCATTTTACACTCTTCTCTTTGTATTTACAAATTCCTTAGGCTAATCTTGAGGTGTTTCTTTATGTTTCTCCATTGCATTTTAATTGCTTAGAATAGGTTAAACATTTTGATATCACACACACCATTTTTGTTCCCTTTTTGCTAAATGATATCATGCAGCCCTATTTTGCCTTGTCCTTTTTATTTCCAATCTTCTTTGCAAAATATGATCTCAATAATTTCTTTACCAATTCCACATTCCAAATTTGTAAAGCACTTGTAAAAAATGACCTTTTGAATACACCTAGTGAATTTCCCTTAATTTTTTTATATTAAAATCACAAAATATGACCTTGTATATATATATGTAATTTAAATAGACATGTTTTTTTTAAAATGTCAACTAAATTTGCATTCGATCAAAGGTCAACTACTAAAATTTTATAAATATTATTTTATTAAATGATCTTTGTTCAAAGGAACTTAAGTAATATTTTTTTACCTGATCAATACACCCTTTGTTTGAAGGTTCCTTCAAACAAAGGTAAAACCTTCGATCGAAGGTACCTTCAACTGAAGGACCTTTAAATGAAGGGCCTTAGTAAGACACTTTTGGTGTCTGCTTCAAAATTTTCTTAGAAAATCTAGTTTCAATCCTTAGATTGTACCTTCAAATATAATTAACTTGATAAGATAATTTGCAAGATTGTAGTCCTTGAAATGAGCTTTCCAACAAGTATAATTTTGATATGTTTTCATTTTTCAATTTTTATTAAACATAGGTTTTTCACCAAACATCAATTTCTTCATTCTACACAGATGGAAAAATAGTAAACCATTGAAAAATATTCCAAAAATACCTCTGCACTAGGTATTGATGTCCTTGTTTCACCAAAAGAAAATTGAATTTCGATATATACACAAGTTATGCTTGACGACATACATCATGTCCAAATTATAGTTACCCTGACTTAAAAAAATTAATTAAAAAAAATATGTAAGAAAAATTACAAAAAAATATCCATGCACTAGATATTGATGTTAAAAATCTATATTTTAAAAATTAGAATTTTATCCTTTCTAGAAAAAAGGTATGCTTGACGACATAAACGTTACTTTATGAAAATGTTGTTTACTATTAAAAACTAGTTATCAAAGGATATGTTGAAAGATTCACAATCTATTTCAAAAAAAATAATTTTTTTTTTAGAATTTAAACACAAATCATCACAAATCACTAGTTTGCACATCTTCAAATTCTTAACGGTTTAGTGGCTATAGGTCCTAGAAAGTGAAGATTTAGTTAAAAATATTGATATCAATGTCCATCTAGGCCAAAAAGTGTGACTCATTATTTTGGGATTACCTAAAAATAAATTACTTTGATGGGACATCAAATGTTTTGGTGGTTTCTTATAAAAAATGGAAAAAAATCATATCAACTTGACTAGGATTCTCTCCTCTAGTGTAGAGATCCTTTTTTAGCTTTGCAAATATTTTTTACCATTTTTTTTTTATGAATGAAACCAACCTGAAATTTCAAGAAAATGAATTACTTGAGGTAAAAATAAAAAAAGAATAGCAAATTGAATTAAATTATAATTAAATTTATATTTTCAAAATTTGTGAATGAGATCCACAAAAAGGTTTTTCTTGTTCTTCCCAAAAATATCATTTTCACATGTAAAAATCTATTATAAGTGGGAAAATTTGAACTCAATTTGGAAAAAAATACTACCATAACCTTACCACACAAGTATACTTGACCCAACCAAGTTCAACCTAACCTAGTTTGGTCTAACAAGATTGGGTTGAACCCCACAATCATAAAAGATGAAATTTATGTTTTTATAATGAAGGGGAGGTTGCATGAACTTGGTTGGAACAAACCCCTCCTTGTTTATGCAGATTCCATGTCTCCACCATGTGAGGATTGGGGCTAAACTACCAAAAATTTGACTTTCCCAAAAGGGTGACACGACTCCAAACTTTCACCTTTACTAGATATCTCTTTTTATCTTTGTGACTATTCCTTCATGGAAAATATTAATACATCGATGTACATGGAATGAATGACCTCAAATGTTCTTTCCATGGATTTTTAAGTAAAAAAGAGAAAAAATTCATAGCAAGAATGACATGTCATAGAAATTGTACTATCTTAGGTCCAAACTCAAGTGGCTAGATGGCATAACCCAAAGTCTTAAATAACATTATGTTTTCCATTTTCAAAGAAATCCTCAAATGTGCATATAATGTTTTGATCTTTTGAATCCAATTGTATCTTATGAGCACATGTTATATTGATTAATTGAATCAATTAAAATATCTCAAGTACCCCATTCTTTCATCTATACTTTGATGTACAATGGTTGGTTTGTGGGATCTTATTATAGAATGAAATCCACAGATCTAAAATAGGGGAGAAAGATGTAACATTACACTCAATATTTCTCACAAACATGGAATCTTCATGATCCCCATTCTCATTATTGACTTTTATATCATGTATCTCAACATTATGTGAATGAAAAAAATGAATTAGTATAAATCAATAACCTACCATCAGATGGTGAAAATGATGGATTGCCATTATCATTAGCCCTATAAAATGTAATTGTATTGTTATATATGAGATCTTGCACCTTGTGTTTAAAATTAAAGAAAGCACAAGTAACATTTCCTTTAACTCTATGATAATTGCAAAATGCTTGGTCATTATATGACCTAGGAAGTGGTTTAGAGGTATCCAATGGATAGATGTGAGGGGGTTTAATTATATTAGCACTCAAAAAACTTTGATGCGCACCATTCATGGATTATCGAAACTTAGTGATTTTATTGGAAGAATTTTGTTTAAAATAAAGAAAATAAAAAGTGTTTGCAACCTTATTCATATCCTCCCTCATATGACTAACCTTTGAAAAATTGTATGAATTTTGATATTTATAATGGTAGGAATAATTTTGACTAGAGGATCCATACTTAAAGACATCATGTGATAGTAATTTGGATTCTATGTTTTTAACATGTGCACAAAAATCCACAAAGGAAGTAACAATGTTTAAATATGTACTATTTAAATTAGTTTAATCAACTCCCTAACAAAAATATTTTGTAATTCATAATCACGCAAAGGAGTTATCAACTTGGAGCACAGAGATTGAAATCAAATTACATAATCATTAATGTGTTTATTAGATCCTTTGAAACACTCAAATAAATTGGAAATTATTACTCTAAATCCTAGGTTAACTTTGAATTGCTTAAGGAACACTTTAGTAAGATTGTTAAATGAATGAATAGATCTTTGAGGAAGCATATAGAACCACTCAATAGAATAATCTTTAAGAGTGTGCAAATATTTTAGTTAATATCTTATCCTTATAAAGTAAATCTACACATATAGTTGTATAGAATTTAAGATGTGTATTGGGGTCAATATTTGTATCATGCATTAGAAAATTGGGTGCCAAAAAATCTATAGGAAATAGATAAGTCATAATATCAAATGCTATCTAGGTTTATTCCTAGGATAAAAAAAAATCATTATGATCATGCTTTGCATCCATTCTATTTTCTACTTAATCTAGTTTATGAATTAGTGCATCTAAGGTAGAATAAGGGATGATGACTAAATGGGAACCACCAAGGGGGTATGAGTGAATGTGTGGGAGGTAAGAGGGGTGGATTAATTAATGGCTTTGGATAAATGAATGAAAAAAGAAAGTTAATTAAGGGAATTAAGGGTATGGGATACATGGCATGTGGTATGAAAGTGGGTTCAATAAGTAGGGTATCTATAGGTACAATAGTAATGGAAAAAATCAATCTAGAAGTGTGGTATGTCATAGGGCTGGTAGATATGACATGAGGATTTTATTCAGGAGTTAGGCCATAAGGTGGATAGTAAGTGGAAAAAATATAGGTACTAAATGATGGGACATTAGTGGCCATGGTATCATGAGTATGAATAGGCGTAGTTGAAATAGTAATGCACAAAGAAGGATTTATGGTAGAGATGGGAATAAGCATAGACACACTATTCACTATAGAAGAAGTTTGATTAACAAAAAATGATTCTATTCCACATGGTTTATTTACAAACATTCCACCCACACTAGCCAAACTAGCCAACTCATTTATAAAATCTTGATTATTGACACAAGCATCATGATCACACTCCTCGTTGTTCTCATTATGAGTAGCAATATAAATTTCACCCTTTTGATTTTTTCCATTCTAGGGTTTAGACAATCATTCCTTTTTAGTGGCATAAGTAAAAAGTATGAGAAGAAAGCTCAAATACTCATTTTAAGATTAAATATTAGAATTATCAATGATATAACATATGTAAAAAATAAACCCTAATTTCATAGAGATAAAGGTGGGTAGGGTGGGTGAAAATGATATCACAATAAAGCACACACAACCTAATATGAAGGCCAAGGATGTAAAAGGAAAGGTAGATCTAAGAACAAGATGCAATCTTAGATAAATGTAGATTTTTAAAACCCTAACAAGAATGTTAGGAAATGTAGGATTCAATAGGTTCACCAAAATAAAAAGGAAAATAAAGATTCCTTAATGGATTAACCTAGGCTAGTTAAATAAATGCAAACAAATAAGTACAATCAACCTAGATTAACTAGATATGTTTGTGAGTAGGATATTAGATACTATGCTTTATAAATTGAACAACACAAAGAGTGGTACTTATCTTGATGATTGAAGAATGATGTCAAATTGATACGATTCAAGAATATGCTTGATGTTAGACTTAGAAATAATGCCTTTTTGTCTATATTTGGAATTTTACATTAGATTATTATTGCAAGAATGGAAGAAGAATGAAGTGTTGTGATTGATGTCAACCTGTAAGCTGGTTATCTACTAGTTGTTGTTGATTGTATATGTTGAGGATATTGAAAAAATTGTATTAAAAGAAGGATGTT
>VDFB02000015.1:542058750-542230784 GCA_007258455.2 Sequoia sempervirens
ACTCACACCCTGTTCGGTCCTTAGGCATGTCAATCCAGGAACCAATAGTGGCCATTGCATCTACCGCTTTATTCTGTACCCGAGGGATTTGGTCAAACTATATGAAGGTGAAATATTTTTTGAAATCATCCACCATGCGTTTATAGGGTAACAGTTTGTCATCCTTTGTGAGAAATTCATCATTAACTTGTCTGATAACCAGCAAGGAATCACCAAAGACTTTCAAATGTGTAATGTGCCACTGTTTTGCAATTCTAAGGCCGGTAAGAAGAGCTTCATATTCTGCCATATTGTTGGTACATGGAAACGCTATCCTGAATGATTTTGGGATGTAGTCACCTTGAGGAGTGACTAATAGGATTCCTGCTCCAGATCCACTATGAGTGTATGAGCCATCAAAATATAACGTCCAGGTTGGTACTTGTGTCACTGTATAGATTTCTTCATCCGGGAATTCAGTGTCGAGTGGGTAAGCATCTGCCAATGGTGCTTCGGCCAATTGATCAGCAATAACTTGTCCTTTTATGGCTTTGCGCTCTACATACTCTATGTCAAATTCACTAAGGAGCATGACCCATTTGGCCATGCGGCCGGTCAAAGTGATTCTAGATAACAGGTACTTCAAGGGATCAATTTTAGCAATTAACTTGACTGGGTGACTGAGCATGTAATGGCGGAGTTTCTGTGTACTGAAAACCAGTGCTAGGCAAGCTTTTTCCATAGGGGAGTAATTTAACTCATAGCCAACTAGTGTTCGGCTGATGTAGTAGATTGCCCTTTCCTTGAGTGACTCGTCATGTTGCGCCAATAATGCCCCCAGTGCGACTGAGGTAGCAGAGATATAAAGCAAGAGGGGTTTTCCTGGAATAGGCGGCATCAAAATCGGTGGATGAGCTAAATATTCCTTGATTTTATCAAAACCCATTTGACACTGTGGAGTCCATCAAAAGGTGGAATCTTTCTTCAAAAGATGGGTAAATGGCTGACATTTATCTGTGAGCTGGGCTATGAACCGACGGATAGACTGCATCTTTCCCTGGATTCTCCTTAACTGCTTTAGATTGTGTGGAGGTGGCATATCCAGGATAGCCTTTACCTTGGCAGGATCAACTTCAATACCTCTACGAGAGACTATGAAACCCAGCAATTTCCCTGACGTGACCCCAAAGACACACTTTTTCGGATTCAGTCGCAACTTATAATGCTCTAACCGCTCAAATATCTTCTTCAGGATGGCGGGATGTTCTGCTCGCGTCCTGGACTTCCCTAATAAGTCATCAACATAGTCTTCCATGATGATATGGATGAGGTCATGGAAGATAACTGTCATGGCTCTTTGATACGTTGCCCCTGCATTTTTGAGACCGAAGGGCATAACATTGTAACAGAAGGTGCCCCAAGGAGTTGTGAAGGCCATTTTATGTTGGTCTTCAGGTGCAATTCAGATTTGGTTGTAGCCAGAGAAGCCATCCACAAGGGATAACATCTCATGTCCTGCAGTTAGGTCAACCAACATGTCAATGTTGGGAAGAGGGAAATCATCTTTTGGGCAGGCTTTGTTAAGATCTCTGAAGTCTGTGCATATCCGAATGTCTCCGTTTGGTTTAGCCATGGGGACTATATTGGAGATCCATTCGGAGTAGTCAATTGGTTTGATAAAACCCGCGTCCAGTAACTTCTCCAATTCCTTCTTAACTAACAATGCGACTTGCGGGTGCATCTTACAGAGTTTTTGCTTGATAGGCTTGGCGTCTGGGCGAATGTCCAAGTGATGAACCACTAAAGCAGGGTCTAAGCCTGGTATGTCTGAGTATGACCAGGCAAAGTTGATGATTCCTTCTCGGAGTAGCTGCACAAAGATTGGATACTCTTGTTCGGAGAGTGACTTGGCTACATAGGTGATCCTCGGACTTTCAGCAGTTCCCAAATTAACTTCTTGTGTCTCTTCAGTCAGGATAGATGATCTGGCAGATAACTGAGTTCCCATAAGGGGAAGATGAACATCTCCATCTTCCGGTGCCTCTTCGAGGTTTTCGCCTTCAGATGCGTCCTTTATTTTTATTTTTTCCAGGTCAGGAAGTGCCTCAGGGAGGTTTTCACTAGATGACTTCTTTTTACTTTTCTTATTTTTATTTTTGCGACTGGAGTGTTCATCCTCCCCCAATCCCATAAGGTTGACGTACGTGTCCACAGACATACTGACAGGTGGGGTGTTATGTAAGTCCCAATCGATGAGTTCAGGGTGACGAAGGGACAGGCTAATGGTGCAAACGGATAGGCATTCAAACATTGACGACAAGTCAGTGTGATCAACATCATCGTACGCATGTATGATGGATTCCTCCTCGGGTATGTCTGCCAATGAGCCATCGTCCATGGTGATACTATTGGAAGTATTAGGTGGTGTTGCGGGGCCTTTCTGCTTTCTGTCATACCCAATGCCCACATTTTTTGGTAGCAGAGACGTATCAATGGGTTGTAACCGCCCTTGTTCTTGCTTTCCGAGGCCTCTGCCTTGATAGTTATGCTTTTCCACGAACTTTCTCGGCCAGGGGTACTTTTCTTGGAAGTACTCCTTGAGAGGAGTTTCCGGCTAAAGCTCTTCTCGGTAAACCCATTGGCTTATGTCTTCTTTTGGAGCATCTGTCTTGATACTTGGGGATACAAAAGTGGTGGTAGGGATATTTTTGCCCCGGAAGGTGACAATCTTGTCTTCCTTTGGGGAAGCTTGGGAAGGTTGACCATACTCGTGTGGTGATGGTGGCATGGTTGCTACATTAAGGGCAGTGTGCATTTTGTACTCGCCACACCCTTTGTCAATGATCTGGACTTTTGTGACTGTAGGATTAGTGGGGGATGGAGTGGTTATGACGGTGGATGGTGGATTAACAGGTGATGACTGGGATGCCCCCATTTCAACCCCAGGACAATAATGTAAATGGGGAAATGACGCCTCTAAAGCGCGACAATATTCAAATGGTTGGGGGTCGGCATAGATGGTGATCTCTTGTCCATTGAATGGGAATTTGAGGCACTGATGGTAGGTGGAGGGCATGGCTTGCATAGCATGGAGCCATGGACGACCAAGGAGGAGATTATATGGTAAGTCCAGATCAAGGACATGGCAGGTGATGTACTGAACTACCGGTCCCACTTGGACAGGAAGATTGATGATCCCTTCTGAATTTCTTTCTGCATTATCATAAGCCTTAATTGTAATGATCTGATTGTTTAAGTCCGCTTGAGTATACCCTACCTGTTTTATGAATTTCAAAGTACATAAGTTGAGGGCAGAGCCATTATCTACCAAGACCCTTTTTATTTTATGGCGGGCAACTATAACTTCGATATGTAGTGGGCGGTTATGATTGATATCGATATTTGGCATATCATTTTGGCTGAACTGGAGGTGATGAGACGAAGCCAAGTGTCCCACCAAAGCTTGGAATTGTGTGGGGTCGATGTCATTTGGTACATGGGTCTCCTGCAAGGCTCTATTGAGGATCTCTTGATGTACCGGGGAAGACTTAAGCAAATCCAAAATGGATATATGAGCGGGGGTCTTCCTTAGGTGATCAAGAATGTTATATTGAGAGTTTACAGGAGTAGGTTGGATGGGTGCAGAGGCTGTAGGGATGGTGATGCGGGCTCGTTGTGTAGTCACAGCACATTGAGGGTCTTTGGCTTTAACGTGTATCATGGACACTCGGGGTTCCACCTGCTCAATGTAATGAATAACACCTTCATAATTGAAGGGCGTATTCTTGTAATTTACATTATTTGTGCTGTTGTTTTGGGGATTACTATTGGAGGTGCTAGGGCCTTGACTATGGTTTGGGAAGGCGTTTTGATAGATTTGTAGTTGAGCATTGGATGACGAAGGTTGACTGGGGTCAACCTTGATATCTCCTCGATCGATGAGATCTTGGACATAATTCTTCAAACCCTGACACTTATTCAAAGAGTGTCCCTTGATTTTATGGAAGTCACAATACTCGTTTTCTTTAAACCATGCTGGCTTGGGTTTGGACTCATCGAATGGCCTGGTGATAGGGTATGTGATGGGGTAATTGATTTGTAGCAATTTATTGAAAATGACACTCAGGGGTTCACCCAATTGGGCATATTTCCGTTTGGTGTTCCCTTGATTATTTTGGTTTGACTGTTGAGGGGGACGAGGTGCCCCTTGTGGTATAGATATGGCATTGGGTATAGACTGTTGTTGCTTTTGGGATGCATTAGCCACTTGGACATGTTTGGTGTCTGTCACACCGTCATTCACTGCATTTTTGTTCTTATTCCAGAACCGTGGTTTATCTCCAAATGACCTTTCTTTATCATGACTGTGTACTTTAATGTGACCTTTGGCAATAAGGGCACGTTCAAGGATGGGTCCCTTTTCCACTATCTCTGCGAAAGTGGTGACACAGTGTAGTCTAAAATTGTGGGCCATGTCAGGATGAGAATTTTCCATGAAAAGGGTGACCATGTCCTTTTCTTTCAAAGGATTCTTCATTCGACTTGCTAATGCACGCCACCGTTGTAGGTAGCTAGTAAAAGTTTCTCCATCACGTTGTTTCTCTTTTAGGAGATCTAAGGTGTCCGTATCCTTTTGCAAATTGAAAGAGAAGTAGGATACAAACTTTTCTGACAGGTCCGCAAAAGTTTTTATGGACCCCTTCTCAAGAGTCATGAACCAATCTAAGGCGTGGCTTGCTAGGCTCCGCGAGAACAAACGCAAGAGATAGTTATCACTGTACATGACTTCTTGACACTGTGAATAAAACTCCTGCAAGTGAGCCTTAGGGTCTTTGTCTCCCTTGTATTTGTCAAATCTTGGAATCTCGAAATGTTTAGGAAATGGGATCAATGAGATGGAGGGATCAAACAGATATGGGCATATATCTTCAAATTTGAATGATTGTTTTGTAGTCCCAGCTTGAAGATCCTTAAGTGCGGCTTTGATTTCCAACAAATCCGAGCTAGCTGGTGGTGGGTTGTTAGGATATTGATGATAGAATGATGAGGGATCTTGTTGAAAGTGCGTCGGATTGTTGAAACATGGGTTTGGATGATTGGATGATGACATGGCTTGTTGGTAAGGTGGAGGATTTTGTTGATATGGGGGTTGTTGTTGTGGGGCATAATATGAATTTGTTTGGTAAACGTGTGGGGTAGGTTGTTGAGGAACTTGGGTAGGATGTTGCATGTTGGTTTGTTGGTATTGAGGGTATTGTTGTGATGGTTGGGAGGTCGTGTAAAGCGGTTGTTGGGGAAATTGTTGTTGGTTGTGATAGTAGTAGTGTTGTGGAGGTTGTTGTTGTGGCGTCGAGCGTTGTATGGACTGGGGTGGGATATTATGTTGTGGTTGAACCTTTGGATGTAAAAGGGACGCGAGAAAGGGAGATATGGTTTGGGCAGTAGGTTGAGATGGATTGCCTTGTGAAGAGGCCAAAGCATTGGGTATAGACTATTGCGGATGAGATGGCGGATGTAGCGTGGGCGCGTTTTGTAAAGGGGGTTGTTGGGTACCGCCAGGAATGTTCAGCTGGGGTGTGCCTTGTGGAGGTAATTGGGGCGGAATGGTAGATTGGTGAACCTGTTGAGGTGGTATGTTGGTGGTCCCAGGAGGCGGAAGCGATGTGGCAAAGGAGGTGCCCCCAATGTTGACTGGAGGTTGGTTGGAAGGAGGAGGTGTTGTTAACGTTAATGGAGGAGGTTGGGGAACGTTTTGTGGCATTCCGTAAGCAAAGGATTATTTGGATCAGGCACTTGAGGTCCACCTATGGCTGAGGTCGAAGCATGTGGGGGATAATTAACCTGATAAAGAATGGCATTACCAAATTCAGGTTGATGCCAACCCTCGACTGGAGGAACATTGGAGAAGTATGAACCTTCTGGTGCATTTTGGGACCCTTGGGGCACGTTAGATGGGGCACCCCTATATTTGGACAAGTCAACATTGGAGGGGGGTTTAACACCCTTCTCAATTAAGTGGGCCAAGATTTCTTCCCCATGTTTCTCAAGCAAACGGTCAATCATTTGCACATTGGCGGGATTACTAAAATGTTCCTCAAGTGTTAGTTCAGGTTGATTAACCATACTTTCTTCTCCATGTGGCGAGTTATTCTGATTCTCAGTGTTGGAGTGTGATGAAGTACCGTTATGAGGATCATGAGAGATGTTGGTACGCTTGTTAGGGTCTGATGAGGCGTTAATTGTGTTTTTGGGATCTTGAGGGTTGTTTGATTGGGCATTTTGAGCTTGTTGGTCGGCCATTTTCTTTGCCTGTGAACGGGTCTGAACGGGCATGCAAATGCGGGATAAGCAGCTTAACGCCTTTGTCAAATGATTTGATTGGGATTGGACAAGGTGTGATTTGGATGGAGTTTGGATTTGGATTGGATTGGATTTGATTGGATTGGGTTAGATTTTGATTGGCTTAGATTTATTTGGATTGGATTTGATTGGATTGGATTTGATTGGATTTGATTTGGATTTGATTGGATTTGATTGGATTTGATTAGGGTTTGATTGGATTTGATTTGGATTTGGATTGATTTGGATTGGATTGAGATTTGATTGGATTTGATTTGGATTTGATTGGATTTGATTTGGATTTGGATTGATTTGGATTGGATTGAGATTTGATTGGATTTGATTTGGATTTGATTAGATTTGGTTGAGTGAGGAAAGATGTGAGAGAAAGACCTTAGGCTTGATCACAGGAAGTTACCCTTAGTGACCCTAGAGCTGCGATTGATTAGAAGGATGATTACGGCACCGAATCCACCTTAAGAGAGGAATGGATTGATTGGGTCGAGGATAATAACTTACAACACCGAATTCACCTCAAGACGGAAGCGAATTGATTGGGGTTGAAGTTAAAGACTAATAATCAACTTCAAGCGCTATAGTCAATTTGGATATCCACTTTGTAACACAAGGTTTAGATGGTTTGGCTATGGGTGGTGTTTGGGAGGTGTGAATGGTAAAGTTGTGATGTTTGTTAGGTGAGGGTATTGACTTGTGAATGGAGAATTAAAATGAAGAAGGTGGATTAAAGATGATTTGTGGAGAATGAATGGGGGTTTAAAAGGGTTAACGAAGATTGGGAATGACAGAATGGAGGTTTAAACGGATCAAAATGGAGGCTTCAGGAGGCTTAGAGTGACAAAAATGAAGGCTTAGTTTGATGGGATAATGGTTGGGAATAATTAAATGGTGATTTAGAGGCTAAATGGATCCAAATGGGGTAATTTCGGGTGTCCAGGAGGGGAAATCCGCCCCTCTACAGTAAAAATCAGGGTGTTGACAGCAAAATCAGGGGCGTAGACATTGTTCTGCAGCAAAACAGGGGCGCTTCCGCCTTTCTGTGGCAGAATCAGGGGCGCTTCCGCCTTTCTGCAGCAGAATCAGGGGCGCTTCCGCCTTTCTGTAGCAGAAACAAGGGCGCTTCCACCTTTCTGCAGCAGAATCAGGGGCGCTTCCGCCTTTCTACAGTGGGACAGAGCTTGGTTTTGAGGGTAAAGGCTATGGCAAGGACGCAAAATGATAAAGTAAGGCCAAGGTATCAAAGATTTCACAGATTTTTCATAGAAAACACTTCAAGCAAGCACAATCCTATGATTAATATTAAGGGTATGGCAAGGCAAAGTCTTAATCTAGGATGCACAAGGTTTCTAGGGAGTCCTCGATATACTCTCGGTACGTGAGGCATAACCGTGAACACCAACCCGTCACAAGCGTGAGTCGAGAACCCCAGCGAGATCTTGAAGGCTCGGACCAACTCTTCCGTCTATCTAGGTATCACTAGCTTCAACGCTCCGCCAATTACGACGTGACTAGATTGGGGTACAACTTTTGTTCTCCCCCCTTTATATACCCCGCCGGTACGCGTGGTTGGAATCGTCCCTTGGGGTGATGAAATCCCCAAGCAGGTCCCACTAGAAAGAAGACACTAACCGTTTCCAACTACTCCCTAGGCTCACACGAAGTGCAAGGGGAAAGCGAAAACAAATCAATGCCCCCTTGGGTAACACAATAATAGACAATCACAACAAGCAATAAATGTTACTTCCCCCTAATTAGACTATATTTGAACAACAAGGATAATTTTTTTCAGAAATTTGATTAAATAAATGGCCCTGCAAACGAATGTTAGCTATCTTCTTCTTCATCCTTGGTCAAATTTCACCACAATACACTGCAAAACGTTAGCAATAAACACCACTATCCTTGCCAAAATGATGTTAGAGGGTTACTATTTGAAAATAGCAAAAAACGGGAGAAAAAATGAAGCAAAAATGACTGTTTTACTTTCCAAACTGTGCTGTTTTGGGGCGCTTCCGCCCTTCTGCAGCAAAAATCGGGGCGCTTCCGCCCTTCTGCAGCAAAATGGGGGCGCTTCCGCCTTTCTGCAACAAAAGTGGGGGCGCTTCCGCCTTTCTACATCAAAAAGATAGAGTGCGCTTCCGCCTTTCTGTAACACAAGGTTAGAGGGCGCTTCCGCCTTTCTGCAGTAGACCCTATCAGATTTCCTAGAAAAAAAGAGGGTTATGCCTCTCCTACTATAAGAAACGTGTTAGAAAAACCTTTTAAATTTATCCCTAATTGCAGCAAACTCGTTAGAGGAAAGTAAAACTTTGAAATGTGGGGCGCTTCTGCCTTTCTGGAATAGACCAGAGGGCGCTTCCGCCTTTCTGCGGCAAGGCAGAGGGCGCTTCCGCCTTTCTACGGTAAGGCAGAGGGCGTTTCCGCCTTTCTGTAGCAGAGACAGGGGTGCTTCCGCCTTTCTGCGACCTTTTCCTGCACAGTTCTTAGCTAAAACAAGGGTTAAATGTAAGAACCTGTTTGTGGGTCCCACCAGGCGTGCCATAAATGTATACCTTGATATTCTATCCTACTCTAAATGTGCAAAATAACTAAGCAATGCGAATGATAAAATACCAAGGACACCTCAAGATTAGCCAAAAGAGTGTTATAACAAAAAGGAAACAAACAAAATGAAACATAAATAGTTTCACCTTCCTTGCTGTTGATATCTCTTTGATTGGCCCTTGCTTGGAATGGTTTGTGTGCTCCTTAGATGATTGCTTGGGTGACTAAAATGCAAGATTCAATGTGCAATATGATCAAAAGAGATGGCTAAATGATGGCAAAAGATTAAGAAGGCAAATGGGCAACATGTAGTTGCTCAAATCAAAAGTGTTATAAATGCCTTTGAGGAGGGGGTATTTATAGGAGAATTTGAATTCTCTAGAGAATTCAACGGTCAAGATTGCTCCAACAAGGCCAAGATGAAGGGCTATGGTGGGTTGAGAACCCACAAGCCCTCACATCTTGACATGTGGAGGGTGAAGTGGACAAGAGGATATGAGGTGTAAATGAGGTGTCAAGAAAGTACATGAGGTGGAAAAAGGACATGCACCTTGGGGATTGAGGAGATTTCCACAAAAAAGGGATTTCTTGTCCCCAAGTGGGAGTGAAAGAGACATTTGAGGAATTTTAGAATTCCTCAAAAATCTACATGGGAAAATGAAAGGTGGTTAAGGATATAAATGTGAATTAAAAATTCACATTCCTAAGATGATCTAGAGGGTAAAAGGTGGGCTCCAAAAAGGTGGGTCTTGGTCACATGTGCAGATTGTGACAAGTCCAAGGTTCTAGAAGCCTTGGAAAAATGAGATGTGAATTAAAAATTCACATAAAGAGGAGTGGAACCTAGGACAAATATATGTGAATTAAAAATTCACATGGAAAAGGGGGTTAATATCCAAAAAGGAAAAATGGAAGAATTGACCAAAAAGTGGTGTTAAATTTAGCTAATGACCTTGGTTAAGGTTGTGCAAACATTGGATTAGGCTAATTAATGGAAGATTAGAGGCAAGTGGCAAATGTAGGAGGATGTGACATTAATCTCTGATTAAGAGGATGCACATCATAATCATGAATTAATTAAATTAATTCCGATTAGGGAAGGTTATGGAGGATGTGACAAGGAGAGAGAAAGTGAGAAATTTTAAATTGATTTTAAATCAAAAAAGGGGGAAAAATGACTAAATTAAATAAATTAGCGTATTTATTTAATTTAGAGAGGAATAAGGTGAAAGATAAAGTATTAATTAATAAATTTAATACTTTACCGATACGAGACAAAAGGTGTAATATTAATTTAATAAATTAATATTAATGCGATAGACGGAAAGGCAGTGAATTTAATCATATGGAAGTGATTAAATTTAGATGTCTACACTTTGTACCCCCCTCCATGTCATGTCCTATCCTTCCACCTCATGTCCACCTCACCTTTTAGGGCTACATCACATGCCACATGTCAAGATGAGAGGGCTTGTGAGTTCTCAACTCACCTTAGCCCTACATCTTGATATTTGGGTGGCTCAATCTTGACCCTCCATTTCCCCTAGGAATTCTCAAAAATCCTATAAATACCCCCTCTTTTCTCTCATTTTGGGGGAGATCATTTTGCTAGCCAAACTCTTGCAATTTTGTTTCTCAACTTATACTTAGTCATTTTCTTGTTTTCATCCACTTGCACTCATCCTCACAACATCACTTAGCTTACATCTACTTGCCATCCAAGAAGCATACACATCAAAGATCGAAGGGCCAACCAAAGGATCGATTCGGCGTAAGGTATAAAGTTTTGTTTTGTTGCTTTTTATTTTGTGTTGTTTCCAACTTAGGCTAATCTTGAGGTGTAGGTTGTTTTCTTTGTGTTTATTTGCACTCTTTTACCCGTTGCTCGTTTTCTAACGCTCAAATTCGACCTATCACAATATCAACAAAGATTACCAAGACTAATTAAACATGATTCAATACAAGTAAAAATATTAAACAACAAAAGCCATCAAACGAAAATTATAAATTTTTTTATTATTAAGAGGAGCAAATGCTTTTGACTAGAAGCTATGAACTAGTGAGGCCACAAATGGAGGACCTCATCCCCAATATAAATTCTTGACAATTACACCCCAATGAAACCTTTATGACAAGAATAACACAACTTAACCATCACACCATGTCACTTTTAACAACAAAAATAATTTCACATACTAATAATCATAATATAAAATATAAACACATAAAAATACATGATTTAATGTAGAACACCTAACATTCCTTACTTTATATTTTAAATCTCTCCACTACATTTAGGTTAAAAAACTTCACATAATACAAATCTATCAAATGGAAATTTTAAACTTAATGAATACTACTAACCCTACCCTAAAAAAATTAGTTCTTTGAATCCGTCATTTGTAAGCACATAATGCAACATATGCTCATCCTGCATGGCATCACATTCGTGGGGGTATGCTGTCTTGTAAAGGGAGGATTTTATATAAAATAATGGTTACAAACACCTGTGAGAAGATGACATTATGTTTACAGGATGTTCTTAAATGCATATACTTACTTTCATGTAGTATTTGTTATTGATTAGAATAGATTTCAACACTATATTGTAAGCATTTTAAATACTACAAGCCACGACTTCTGACATTATTATATTTACAATTACAACAAGCCAACATGATTTGGAAGGGTTACATAACTCTTAAATTCACCAAAGGAAAATAGACTTTCTATAAGTGTATTCTGCAATATTTGCGAGCAGCTGATCTTTTGAATATTCAGTGTGAAAAAATAATTTTAAAATTAATGCATTTAATTCAATAAATGAAAGGGGACAAAATATTTTGGATTTATAATGAAATGTTCCAGCCTCTTATTTAATATGAGATTAGAATATTATGTTTTTTATGTGCATGGGCTGAGTATATAATTATAAAAAAATGTCATTCATTTTGGCCATTGGTTTTGTCTAATGTGTAATTATTTCCTTTCTTAATATTATTAAAGAGCAGTGATATTCAAAAACATTTTGGAAGGGCTATCATTATGTCAGAAAGAAACATGTTCTCCAAAGTCAAACAAAAAAAATATAT
Source organism: Sequoia sempervirens (assembly GCA_007258455.2). Lineage (NCBI taxonomy): Eukaryota > Viridiplantae > Streptophyta > Pinopsida > Cupressales > Cupressaceae > Sequoia > Sequoia sempervirens. The sequence goes on from VDFB02000015.1 coordinate 542,070,723, forward strand.
ATATATACAAGACGAAAATTAATACTCTTTAGATATACACATGCTTCTTAAATATTCACATAAATATAGAGTCCTTTTAGTGTACCAATTAAAACATTGTATGTAATGTTAATGATATGCGAATATAGCTAGAAATATGTGGATGAGTAAATGGATGGATTTAATACTCTTAAATGCAAGGACATAGTAATAAATCATTTAAATTTGTGTTTAGTTGATTTGTAGAGGGAAATTAATTTCTGGTATTTAGTCTAAATATCAATTACAATTTTATTTTTTAAAGGACCATGTTTATGGTTTAGGGTCAAACTCAATTTGATCTAGGACTTGAAAAGACATAAATCAAGGTGGTTATAAACACATGAGAATGTGTGTATAAACATCTCTTGTGTACTTATAGTGTGGATGTGGCAAATGTATTGGGATGTATGAACATTGGATGTGATAATGGTAAATGTATAGTAGTATATGTAATGAAAGGACATGTGACATGGGTCGAGAGACCTAATTTTGCATAAAAGTATGTCATTTGTTAATGTGTCAATATAATAAGAAACTCATCTCAAACTAAACACAAAGCCAAATATAATTAATGGCATTGGTATACAAATTTCAACATTAAAATTATAAGCCAACATGATTTGGAAGGGATACACAAGTCTTAAAATATTTAAGGTATATTATTCTAAAATTTACCAATATTTAAGGTGAGTGAGATGTAACGAAAATAAATGATTTTACAACAATTTTTGTAAGGAAAGTAATTGAACAATAATAAAACCATAGCATGTTTGAGCTTCAATTGAAGTCATTAAAATATAAAGTTAAAATTATCAAAATTAAATAAATTAAAAGTGATACTTAACTTGAGTTTTGATGATTAAATATATTATTGAAGATGCTAGTAATGTATATGTGGATTTATTAAAAATTAGGGCCTTATCTAGATAAGAGTTGTAGGATTTGTAAACTTATTTACTTTTATCTAGTTTAAATGCACACCTATAGAAGTGAACTAGTGTGTGAAATTGAACCTAAGCTTGTGAAAACATTTTATTTCAAATCTAGTAACTAAAATTTGATTTCAAGGTATTTGGGCAAAGGTTGCATACATAAATTATTGAGGAAAATTTTAAGGAACTTTGCAAGATTGCAAGAATAAACCACCTATCGACTTATTATTGTGTAAAATATAATAATCATAGTCAGCTTGAAACATAAGGGAAAAGAGAATGTGTATAATTTTCACCATTACATTTGCCACTTTATTTTGAACTACCATGAGGATGAATGCTAAATTAAAATAAGAAATTGATGTGAAAAATAGATATTTTTGAAATGCTTAAATGATGCATATATATCTTCAAAGAATATGTATAAGATTGATAATTCTTGAATTCTCCTCATAATAAAAATACTTTATCACAAAGTAAAAAAATAGAAAAATAATGCAATAGTCTACCATAGAGTAACTATCTCCTTGAACTGGAAATTTCAAAATGACTACGAGCGGGAAAACTGTGCCGGCTGGGTAGTCCTCTGCTCTAGGCCGGAATACTGGGTTGACAGGGGAGTTTTCTATTTCTGGTGAGGCTCTCAGGGGTGCTAGAGCGGGTGTTGGCGTCGGGGCTGGGGCTGGTGCTGGCGTTAGGGCTGGTACTGGTGCTGGCGCTGGGGTTGGCGCTGGTTCTGGTGTCGGTGCTGGATCTAGTAAGAGTATCAAGGGTGTTGGCTCATCTGTGCGTGCACCTAGATCATATATGAATATTAAGCAGAGTTTTGATGGTTTCATCCCTGTGAAAAACTCCATCACAGTGAAGATTAAGGACGAGTTAGCAGAAGAAATAAGTGATAGTGTAGCAGAGCTTTCTGCTCAAGGGGTGATCTGTTGGTTTAGGGGCTTTTGGCCAAGCCTTCCTCTGCTGTACTCTTAGATCACCAATAAATGGGAGCCCCTCATCACTGGTAAAGTTCAAATCTTCCCTATGGCCAAAGGTTTTTTTGTTGCCAAGTTCGAAAATACTTTAGATAGAGACAAAATCCTGTATGAAAATTTCTTTTGTTGGGAGGACAAATACTATTTTATGGTTAAACCTTGGCACTCCAACTTTAACCCAGCTTCTGAAACCTTCAATAAATTCCCGATTTGGGTCCGGATGCCTAATCTCCCCCTTCACCTTTGGCATGAATTTCTCCTGGAGGAGGTTGGTGATGCCCTAGGTGATTTTTTAACTGTGGACAATGAATTTTATGATCTTTATCACTCTACCTTTGCCCGAATACTTGTTGAAATTGATGTCTCAAAAGGACTGCCTGCTGAGGTTCTCTTAAAATCTTCTAGGGGGTCTTGGATCCAATCATTGGATTATGAGGGGATCCCTTTCCGCTGTAGAAGATGCTTCAAAACAGGACATGCTACTGCTCAATGTGGTCTTGAGAAGAAGACTAAGATAGCTACTTGGTGGAATGGCGCTTCTCAACAACATTACATGGTGGAGAAGAAATTTGATTCACTTCGGAGCTTCTCTGAGGTGGTGGCTTCTGATTCACATGCTGCTGGGGTTTCTGATTCGCTTGCTGCTGGGGCTTCTAATTCACAGATTGTTGGGGTTTCGACTGCTGGGGTTTCTCCTTCCTCTGCTGGGGAAGCTTCCATGTTAAATCATATTGAGCATATGACTAGACCGGTTTCTGTCTCTACTGATGTGCTTTGTTTCCCACCTCTGATTGCTCTCCGGTTATTTCCACACCTATTCAGGCGAACTCTGATGTTACCTCCCGGGTTGCGGATTGTCATCCTTAGGAAATTGCTGGGCTGGCTTGGCAGGCTAAGGCAACACAAGTTGAAGAAGGCTGGACTACTATTACTAGAAAAAAATCTAAACCCTCTGGGCCTTCTTTCGATATGACTCTTCGCTCCAACAAACAAAACTCTAATTGTAAAACTTAATGGTGTTTGTTTGTGAGCTGGTTTTTTTGTTGACTGCAGGCTGTCTTTTTTGCAGTCTGGTTTTTTTTTGGCTTTTTAACCAACTTGGCTTTTGGTTGTAATGGGTTCCGGATCCCATCAAAATCTATTTTCCCCAATTTCAAAAACAATTTTAAATATTTAAAATTGACACTAATATTGCAAGTTGCTTTAAAACTAATATTTCAAAAAATGAAAAAAATAGAAGGGTAAGAGATTTTCTCTAAGAAAAAAAGTGGTATGGATTTGACTATGTGGAATATTTTTACACCACAAAAATAATGTTAAATTTCTCTTTTCAACTTGGGAGTGACTAAAATGTCATTGTAAAATATAACATACAAACTGAATGATACTAACAATTATGTTGTGATTTTTTGAAATGGTTTCACTCTTGCTTGGCACTAAAACCTTTCCTAGGTTGACAAAAGAGTTTTTTTCTATTCATTCTTGGAATTCAAATATTCTATGCTATTGGCTCATCCCTCATAGGTTCCTCTTCTCTTGATGGAACCTTTGGAAATGTTGACACTATGGTTCCTCCTATTTCTCATCCTAAGAAGAGTGATAATAGTGATAATATGAGCTTTGTTATTTATCACTATTTATGGATACCTTTAATAAGGATTCCACTTTAAGTTTTCCTCTCATGTCAATTTTTTGTTGCCTTTATCTTCCATAATTCAACTTGGTTTGAACTAAATTTGTGTGAAGAATACTAGTTTGTTTGAGTGTTTTGTGAATTCTAATACACCTGTTCATATGAATGGGGCTTCTCATAGGTATTATGTTGTTGGTGGTTTGTTGGTAAGTGATTTAGGTTTAATTTTACCATGGTCCTGCATACCATTACTAGTCACAAGTTCCTATTTTCCCTTTATTGTGTGATAAATTATAGCCCCTTCCCTATTTACAATCCTCCCTTGTGGTGGTTTATGAAAATAATGTTCTTAAATATGAAGAAATTTATCACCACTAGGGCTTGGTTTAGAAATTTAAAAACTTATGGACGTATGGTCCTCTATTATTTACCTTCACAAATGGTTTTAAAATTATGGAATCCTATAATCAATGCTAATATTAAGTTATTCCCTTGCTCTGGGGTATTCTTCATAATAAATTTTGTCTCATCAAAGAAAAGAGATTTAGTGCTTGATGGAATAGTATGTATGTGGGGAGATCACTCTCTCTTGGTCAAACCTTAGTCTATCTCCTTCAATCCCCTCTCTAAAACTCTCACATGTTAGACAAATTTGGGTTTGAATTCTAGAACTTTCTCTCCAATTTTGGGAGGATTCTTGCCATGAGACCATTAGTAATGTTGTTGGTCACTTAATATTTTCATAAATTTTGATATAAATTGATATTTACAAGGTCATCCATGAGTATATTTTTTTGATCACGTGGGATAGCTATCAACTCAATGAATTGATTGTGAGGATCTCCCCTTCAGATGTAGATGATGATTTTCCTCCAATCACTTAGATTTTGATTGTCTTCTCTAGTAATAAAAGCCCAAACTTGACCCAAAAATTATAATTTTTTAAATTTAAGTGGCATTCCAAACCATTATAATAATATAAGTAAATTTGGTAACTAAGAACAACAATACAATGCAATTCCAACATCTAACTAGAAATATACTATTTAACAACTCATGTAGAGCTAAGGGCCATCCATGCAATACCAATATGATTACAAAATATGTATAATGAAGATTAAATTTAATGATACTAAATGAAAATACTTTATTAAATTCCTATATCAAATCATTTATTTTTCTAGAGAAAGGGTACAATGTGATCTCAACCAAGTAAGTGGATTTTATGGATCGTAGAGAAGAAATATATTGATCAATAGTGGTTTACAATTTTTGGCCAAACTGGACACTAAAATATATATTTTTTAACTAAATCTTCACTTTCGGGCACCTATAGCAGCTAAACCGTGAGGAATTTGAAGATGATGCAAACTATAGTTTCGTGAAATTTTGTCTATGGATTATAAATATATTTTTTTCAAAATTTTTGGAATCAGATTGCACTTCTTTTTCCATCTCCCTCAAAAACTAGTTTTTTTCAGAAAACAACATTTTTAAAAAGTGACGCTCACCGTATAACACATAAATTTTTTTCCATGAAGGATATAATTCTAATTATTTCAAATTTAGATTTTTAACTCTGATATCTAGTGCTTCAACTTGGTTAGATAGTTTTTTATTGACTATTTTTTCTTTAATCAAGTTTTGAATTCAAACGGATTATAATTCAGACATAGTGTGACCGTATAACATCTAACTTTTTTTGTATGTATCGAAATTCAATTTTTTTTTCTTTGCTGGATCAAGGACTTCAATATCTAGTGCAATAATATATATATATTTTTGATAATCTGCTATTTTTCCACACGTGCAGAACAAAGAGCTTGATTTTTGGTGAAAAAGCTACATTCATGAGAAATAAAAAATAAATATAATAATAAAATTAAATTTATTTAAAATTATAATTTTTTGGAAGCTTATAATAAGGAATACATACAAAAAATAAATTTTAAATGAATTCATTTGATCCCCCAAAAGGTAAATCAAAAGTGGTTTTTTAGCAGCATTTTGATAGGTTTAAAGGAGACTCCGTTATAGGTATGGTTTAAAACTAGCGAGGTTCTATCCAAGAGGTTTGATTTAAGGTAGTTTGATCAAACCATATTAAATTATAATTCTTTACATGGAGCCTTTTAAAGATTTAATCATTATATTTTCTAAAAATATGTGATTTCAACAAAAATTAGTTCCTCCCAGAAATTGTAAACCAGCTTTGTGGGATCACCATACAAGGTAAAACTTCCCATGTAGCATTCACCTAATGATTTCCTACCAAAATAACTCTTATAACTTTTCACAACAATGAAAATTGAAACATGACTACATTTTCTAACTACTTCCATATCGTAGCTAATATTTATCATATCCCCATACTATCCATTTGATCTCTCACCATCTCAATCATAATATCATCCTATTGGTTTTATAAGTAACCAAATTCCTCCATGAACACATCAAGAAATAAAATCAAGTAGATATAGGGTGTACTCTACTTCAACTCAATCTAAGGATTACAAAGAATTTTAGGTGAAGGTATTGTGTGTGTATTTATTTATCTTCTATGTTATTTACCTTTAATATTTTCTTGTCTTCAATAGGGTTTTGACCAATTTATAACTTATCTATTCTTCATTAGAATTCTCTTTTCCTTGTAGTTCATTAGATGGATAAGCATAAAATATACCTCATTTCTTCAATTCTACTCACCTTAAATCTTGCATGCCACTAGTGGAAACCATCCAACCCTCTAGAGTAACACTAGGCATCTATCACTTACATGCTATTCATACTGAAGCTTGCATGCCACTGGTAGAATTTATCTAGGATTCTAGAGTAACATGATACATCCATTACCTACATTTTACTAGAACTAACACCCACATTCCACTGGCAGTAACTATCTCACTATTTATAGGGTATGACTAAAATTCTATAGGAACAATACACACCCTAATTTTCATCAATCTAGAGCATCAATAATCTTATATTATGTCAATAATAAGATTTAAAAACTAATTATTACCTCAAAAGGAGAGGAATAGTCAACATATTAGGGGGTACATATGCCCTATATCTATGCCATAACATATTCCTTACTCCATGTGACTTTTGTTGACTTGAAATTTAGCCCCCATACCCCCACTTAGCACAATAAATTTAGAAAGGAGACTCCTAATTTTAGAATAAGAAATTTCATAATTCAACCTCTATTGTGGCTCCACTATTTGTTTTGAGCATTAGTATACTATGGAGGGTATGATGGGTTTTCTTATCAGGGATATTTTAGGCTAGTTCTCAACCTAGTAGAATTATCCAACACATCCAAATAAGGTAGTCACAAATAATTAGCCAATACAAGTCCTAGAAGATGTTATTTTTCAACTCATCACTATGGTTCTTGAGGTTATTCTAGTTCATGGCTTAGAGGTGAGAAATTAAAATATTCCTAGATACAACCCTTTTGTCTCCAACATAGGTATACTTCAAAAAATCCTTGAACTACTTGAGCATATTTATTTGGTGTACATTAATATGCTTTCTCTTCTGTTACAAGACTAAAATTGTAGTTTAAATGTTATTATTGACCTTGATTTGTAATACTACTATTCTTTGATATGTGTAGTTTATGGAAACCCTTGAATGCATAGATGGTGATCCCATAGTAATTAATAATTCCTTTCATCTTAATCTCTAGTTATAGTATTCAAATTACTTAAAACACAATGGAACAATCTAATGTGTGCGCACACGTGTGTGTGTCATCACAAATGTTCGCAATAGTTTAAAAAAATAAATAAAAAATCATATATTTCATGTTATTCAAAAAAGAAGCAAAATAAAATGGTTTAGTCAAGGTTTTGGGTGTGTACAAGATCATGGCGGTCCAAAAAGTGGCGATATGATAAAAAAAGTGGCTGATGACCTTTTTTTATCCAAGTTTGATAAAATGAAAAGGGTTTATTGAGAAAATTGTTAGCTTTCCAAAAATATAATATATGCCTTATTTGGAATTAAATAGATAATTATTATTAATTTTCTACATACATTCTGACTAAAGTCCTGATTGATCAGTTGATTAAAAACATCTATAATTCTTAAATGATTTCATATTTTTTGAATTTGAAAGATGTGTCAAATTCTATGCTCCCCATTCTATAGGATAACAAAAAAGAAAATATTAATTTCATAGTTTTTTTACCAAGTTATGGTGGATAGACAAACACATTTTAATATTTAAAAAAAAATTTAATAACTAATTATTGACTTGTAATAAAATTACAAAAAAATGTGGCACGTTGAGGCATGTGTCATTTGCTTATATTGAAAGTTTAAAAAAAAATCTTATATTTTGCTTGTACTTAGGTTGGTCAAACATACATTTGCTTTTTATTTTTTCCTAAAAATGCTAGTACTACTATGAAATTTCAAATTTTCACCAAATAGATTTACTTTTTTCCAAAAAAGGAGTAGTATCTTAGAAACTACATTCAATTTTTTACAATTTTTTTTTTTACATATTTTTTAAAATTATGTTGAGTTAAATTTTTTATGTCAAGTTTCCTAACTCTATTTTTTTGAATTTTCATTGCCACTTAAGGGCCTAGTTTGGACCCCCTTGATCATGCACTAACCCTTTTATTAAATGTAAAAGTTTTTGGTGCTAGATTATTCTTGAACATTGCCCCCCATCACTGGGTTCATACTTAGGGTCACTTGAAAAGGGAACATAAATAAGTTCCAAAATGTATTTTAAATTAAAATATTTCTAAAAAAACCATTATAACAACAATAGTGTTGGTGGGTGTAGTGTTGAGAGGGCCTTGAAAGAGGTTGGGGGTTTCTCTAAGGTGGGAGATGCAGAGGTTGCTGGGGTATTTGGTTTCCCTATGTCGGGTTTTGGCTTCTCCCTTGGCGTTATTTATTTCAATGCTATTGTGGTTAAGGCTAAGTGTTGGAGGGTTAGTCTACGACCCTTTGTGTTTTCTAGTGCTGTGCATTTTCCCCTTTCGCTTTGCTGTTCCCTGCAGGGAGTGTGTGGTTGCTCAGGTGTAGTAGGATGGCTTGGGGGCTTTATTTGTTGGACTTTTCTTCTTCTCACTTCATCTGGGTTGTTCAATGTGTCTATGTGTTTTTTATTTTGGGGGTTTTTCTTGCATGAAAATTCTGTGGCTCTTTGTGTTTTCTAGTGTGGTGTGTTTTCCCCTTCCACTTTGCTGTTCCTTGCAAGGAGTGTGCAGTTGCTCGGGTGTCCTTGAGGTTTTTGGGTTGAAGAAGAGGCTTATTTCTGGTTCTGCTCGGTGTAGTAGGATGGCTTGGGGGCTTTATTTGTTGACCTTTTCTTCTTCTCACTTCCTTTGGGTTGTTTGTTGTGTCTATGTGTTCTCCATTACAGTTGTGGTGTCCAAATGGCAGATGGACTTTAATGCCTATCATCTTGCTTTGGAGCTTGTTTTGGGTGGTTGGACCATAAGTTGGAGTAGTTGTGCTGCTCAAATGAGGTTTTTCTCTTCCCTGTACTCTGTTGGGTTTGGTGTGGGCCTGCATTGGTGTTATCAGGGGTTTTTCTTGTTGAGAGAAGGTGTCTTTCTTCATCCCCTATTCAAGTTTTTTCCCCCATGTGCCTTGTTGGTCTTTGATGGTGTTTGGGGGTGGATGCTTTTGCTAGACCATTCTGTGGGTATGTATTTGGTGTTGTATCAACTTTGTTCTATGCTAAAGGTGTTGAGAGCTGGGTGGTTTTCAGAGATAATTTTGAAGACCCAACTGTTGTTGCTTGCTAAGGTCCTCCTTCTCACTGTAGTCTCTTCCTTCTCTCTAAATACTAGGTATTCTTTTGAGGTGAAGGCCTCTCCTTTGGAGGTAGAGTACTCTCCCTCTTAGATTGAGGTGTATTCTGTGGATGGTCTCTTCCGAATTTTCCCATGGAGGGGGATCCCATTTCTATTGAGGTGGAATGTTGGTGTGTTGGGGTGCTATGGCTGCAGTGAGCTGGATGAGCTTGGTCTTTTCTCCTATAGAGGTGGAGTGAGAAATTGGTTTTTATGGAACATGCTTGGAGCCTTGAGCTTTTGTGATGATCTCTCCTATAGAGGTGGAGAGGGTATGTTGTTGGGCAATATTTTGTCTACTTTTGGGGCTATGCTTCTACATACCTATAATGCAATTGTTTCTGCCAATGGTATGGAGAGAATAATCTTCCTAAGTGACTGGTATGCTATCACCTGGTTGTTATAGGCTTTTCTCTTGGGTTCAAGATCAATGTAGTATCTTGGTTTTGTGTTGGATAGTTGATTTCTGCTACTGGTTTGTCTTTGTTTCACTGCTAGGCTTTATTGTGTTCTCTTTAGGAAGCTTGTCCACCCTTGTTTGGGTTTCGGGTCCCTTCAAAACCTGATGGTTTCAGGTCCATTCAAAACTTGTTTCTCCTCTTATAAAAAACAATAGTGATATCAAATGTATGTTGACCCCACTTAATCACATACCACATAACAATTGCATTATATATATATATATATAATTTACTAATGGTTTCCTTGGATTATTTCACACTTAGTTAATCTATAAATATTATAAATAAAAGAAAATCCAATAATGTTTTATGACAGTGGGTAAGTTGCTTAATAGAATCCATGTGTGGCCCTAAGTGTAGCATTTCATAGGCCATCATTTCCAAGGAATGTGGGTAAGAAAGTTGAGATATTAAGAGGAAAGTTGGGGCTATCTAAGGTATTATTTACATTTTAACAACAAACAACATTCATGCCTTGGGTCACAATAACTATTTGAAGGAATTTTAATATTCTTTTCTTAATTCATTGAAAAGTCTTACTATTCCATAATTCATTGACCTCTTACTATGTTGGTGGTTGTTCACCTTCATGCCACATTTAGAGGGCCATCGAGCTTAGACCAACAACAAACTCAAAGAATTCTCAATGAAACCATAAAGAAACTACCATAACCACAACAAGAGATCAAAACATAACAAAATTTATGACCAATAACAAACTACTCTTACAATCTCTCACTACCCTAAAACTCTACTTTTAATATTCAAAATAAATATATCAATAAAGAATATTCAGTACTGATTGAACATGGTTCAATCAAAATACAAATATTAAACCAAAAAAAAAAAGCATATTTAATGAAACTTAAAAAAAAAAAAAATGATAAAAAAATTCTCTTAAAATAAAGAACATAAAAATATTAATAATCATTAAAAAACATAATTTAATATATAAGACCTAACTTTCCTTACTTTATATTTTATATCTCTCCATCTTAAAAAGTGTTCACATAATACAAATTTCTGCAATGGAAATTGTAAACTTGACGAATAGTACTCACCCTACCATAAACAAAATCTTTTATTGATTTGCAAATTTATCATTATATTTATCTTTTATGAAAAAAAATCTCACATGAGAGAACTTGGAACTCGCCTACACTTTGGAGACGACTCAACTGATTGGGAAAAATTAAAAAAACCAATATAAAAGAGACCAAATTACTTAAGAAACATAATTACAAGGTACCCTTTTTATTCAAATTCATCACCTTTCTATAGAAGTAAAGGTCGGATTGCTTTTTCTCGCTGCAAAGGCAACATCATTATGGACATGGGTTTGGAAAATGTGGAAGCCCAAGGCGAAGGCAGAGGCAATGGCAGACTACCCGTTTGGGTTATGTCGAAGATATTCATAAGAAAGTGCATGCCTTTCCTCATGCTGAGAATCATGGTGTTTTTGGCTCATTTCTACATAATAGACAGTAAGCCTGGAATCATAGAGCTATTAGCTGAATTATATCTATTTATACTATTTTCCACTGTAATGTATTTGGATGATAAACAATTCAGAAGAGAAACAGGTTTATCCCCATCAGATATCCAAAAGATTCCAAAGAGTAAGTATAGAAGTATAAGAGGTGATAACGATGAAAAATATGACTGCCCAATCTGCTGGAGTCCCATGGAAGATGAGGATGAAGTCCGGGTGTTCAAGCATCCATGCAAACATTATTACCATGTCTCCTGCATTGATCCATGGCTTATGCTTCAAGGCTCATGCCCACTTTGTAAACGAAGCCCTCGGAACATCGAATCTGCCTTTTCTAAGGACATAATGAAACTTATGCTCATCGTCACTGGCATTGAATTAATGGTGGAATGCTGTCTTATAAAGGGAGTTCATATAAGGAGGCAGTGACTTATAAAGAAAGGCTACATGACTCTTAAAATGATCTAAGATGGATGACTATAAAATTCACAAAGGAAAATAGACTTTCTTGTTAAGTATTTCTCAAATATTTGTGGGCAGTTGATATTTTGAATATGTAATGTGAAAAAATAAATCTAATTTTATAAATGAAGGGTAGACAAATTTTGATATGCTGTAGAGTTATAAATGTTTTGGATTTGTTATGAAATGTTTCAACTTGTTATTCATGATGAGATTAGAATATTTAGTTTTATATGTATAGGGATGGGTCTATAATTACACAAAATATCACTACTTTAGAATTTGAAATGACAATTTGTAAAATTTTACTTTTGGTTTTGGTCAATGTGTCTTTATTTTTTTTCTTTTTCTTTCTTAATATTTGAAGATTAGTGGTCTTTAGAGATTCTTTGGAAGGGATACCAATATGTCAGGGGAAAATATATTCTCCTAGGTTAAATCACAAAAAATATGTACAAAATGAAAAATAATACTCTTTAGACATACATATTCTCTTTAAATATTCACATAGATCTAGATTCCTTTTATTGTACTAAATAAATCATTGTAATGTTAATGGTATGTGAATATAGCTTAAAATATATCATTGAGTAGATGGGTGGATTGAATGCTCTTAAATACAAGGACATAATAGTAAATCATAGACATTTTTACAAGATGAAAAATGATACTTTTTAAACATACATATATGCTCCTTAAATATTCACATAGATCTAGACTCCTTTTAGATTATTGATTAAAAACATTATAATGTTAATGGTATGAGAATATAGCTTGAACTATGTGGCTAAGCAAATGGATGGATTGAATGCTCTTAAATGCAAGAACATAGCAACAAATGATACAAATATGTATTTAGTCAACCGTTAGAGGAAAATTAGTTTTTGGGAGTTAGTATAGACATGTATTAAAATTTCAAATTATATGGATCACGTTTAGTGTTTAGGGTCAACCTCGCAACTACGGATTTGACCTAGGACCTCTTAAACTCTTCCTAGGATTATAATGGAGTTTTTTTTGCTACTACTTCTTGGCATTCATATGGTCTATGCTATTTTTCATCCCTCATGGGTTCCTCTTCTTGTGGTGGCAGCATTTGGAATGTTGACACCATGGGTCCTCTAATTTCTCATCATAACAAGAGTGATAAGAGTGGTGATGTGGGATTTATTGTTTCTACATTTGCTTTGGATATCGTTAATAAGGATCCCTCTTTAGCTTTACCTCCCATGTCAATATTTTGTTACCCTCAACTCCCATTATTCTACTTCGTTTGATGATGCATTGTGTGAATACTAATGGTTAAACCAAGTTTTTGTGAACACTAACACATTTGTTCCTAAGAATGGTGCTTCTCCTAGGCACTATGTTGTTAGTGGTGCATTGGAAGGTGATTTAGGTTCAAGTCACTTGTAATCCTACATGACCATCACTAGTCATTATTTTCCCTTTAATATGTGATACATTATAGCCCCTTCCATACTGATAATCCTCCCATGTGGTGTTTTATGGATAATATTCTTAAATATAATGGATTTTATCACCATCTAGGTTTGGTTCACAAACTTATAGAAAATTTTTCCTCTTCAAAGGGAATAAATTTGGTGCTTGATGGTAGGGTATGGATGTGAGGAGAACAATCTCTCTTGATGAGACCTTGATCTATATCCTTCAATCTCCTCTTTAAACCTCTCATTTTAGACTTATTTGGGTTTGAATTTTAGATCTTCCTCTCTAATTTTTAGAATATTCTTTCTATGAGGTCATTGGAAGTACCATTGGTTGTTTTTTCTTCCATTTTTTCAAATTAAGTTCAAGCTCTTCCATTTTTTTCATCAAACTCCTATTTTTTAACTTTTTACACATCTTTCTTCAAAGTCTATATAAATCTAATAGGATTACTAAAAATTATGAAAAATTTGGCTCTATAAATTCTCAATTTTAAACAAAAAACTTATTTAAACATTTTAATTCTAAAATCATGAAAATATTACCTCATATAATCAAATTTGATTTAAAAAATTCAAATTTTTATCTTCTACATTGTCAAATGAACAAAAAAGTGGTGGAAAGGTGACGTAATATGCAAGATTTCAACACCATGAAAAAACGTTTCTTTGTTGGATAATATGTAAAAACAATATTAATCCAGAGAATGTGGTCTATTTTATACCATTTTAAGTTTAGGCTATTTGGCATTCACCAAATAAGCTTTATTGGGATTTTTCAACCCTTAACAAATTTGGAAATAAGAGAGAGATAGAAGAGAAGAGAGAGAGAGAGAGAGAGAGAGAATGAGTCACACACACACAAAAACCCTCACCCGTAAACCTTGTACCCTCAATTATATACCCTAAACTCTATAATGATACCCTCAAATCTAAACTTAATACTATAATCCCTACACCTCAACCTATATATCTTATACCATCAACCCTAAACCCTACACCTTCAACCTATACTCTCAACCATACTTCTAATAACCTGAACCCTACAATGAGTGCCCTAAACCCTAAATTGTACACCCTACCTTGAACCCTATACTAATACCCTCAACCCTATAACCCTATATGATAAACCATCAACCCTATACATCATGCACCTTATACCGTCAAGGTATGTGCAGGATCATGATGGGCCAAAAGGTGGCGATATTATGGGTATTTTTAGGGTACATGTGGCTGACGTCTTTTTTTTAACCCAAAATTGATGAAATGAAAAGGGTTTTTAGAGGAGATTCTTAGATTTCCACCAATATAAATTATGATTTACTTTGAATTTAATAAATTATTATTATTCATTTTCTATTAGAATTATGACTAAAGTCCTGATCGATAGGCTGATTGAAAATCATCTATAGCTTTCAAATAGTATCACATTTTTTAAATCCAAAACATGCGTCACATTATATGCTTCACATACTATAGGATTAAAAAAGGAAAAAAATAATTTTTATGAATTTTTGACCAAGTTAAGGTGGTTAGATATACGAGTTTTCATATTTTAAAAAAGTTGTAATAAAAAATTCATAATTAATTATTTACTTGGAAAAATTTACAAAAGAATATGCATCACATCCGACATGAGTCCTCTACTTATATATAAAATCTTATAAAAAAATATTATCATTTTATTATAGTTAGGTGGCCACACACCTACTTTTTTCTTCCCTAAAATTTAAGTACTACTATTGAAATTTCAAATTTTCACCAAATAGATTTTGTTTTTAAATAAACCTAGTAGTTTAGAAACTACATTCAATTTTCTACAGATTCTAATCTTACATATTTTTGAAATAATATAGATAACTTATTCAAATGTTTACGTCAAGTTGCCTAACACTGATTTTTTTGAATTTTTTGCAACTTAAGGGCCTGTTTTTTCCATGATGATCCTGCACATACCCGTCAACCATAAAGTCAATACCCTAAACCCAAAACCATAAATGAGCTATACCCTATACACTAAACCTTATACCCTATAATGTACCCTAAACCCTAAACCCTATGTACCCAAGGTGCTATACCCTAAACCCTATATCCTATACCTAGATGGGGAGAGAGAGGGGTAAGATAGATAGAGGGGGATAGAGATAGTCCTAATGAAGTTTGAAGCCCGAGGTAGTCTTCTTTGGCATGAATGAGGTAGCTACTAGTGGTCCTCATATTCCACCTATATTATCACAATATCACCAGGTGAAGGAACTAATTGATGCTAGGTTAAACACTATAGATAATTTTGTCACTAATTCTAAGGTATTGCTTCAAGATGATGTTTCTAGTTTTGAGGTTATGGGCTTATAGAATAATATACCTAGGTCCTCACAGGGAAAAATGAACAAAAAAAAATTCTAAATACTACTATTGAAGCTCATCTTTGCACAAGTATTGAAAGTACTAATGAAGATCCTCATAGTGAGGCATGTCTTGTCAAACAATAAGAAGCACACTTAGATTTATGAGAAATGAAAGAAAGGGAGAAAAAACAACCTAGATCTCAACTGAAAGTTGAATTGGAGCATATTAACATTCCTACAACTAGAGTTTTTTTTCATAGAAACTCTTATAATATAAATGGAAAGGATTAGGGATCAACAAAAATGTTAGAAGTCTTAAAATTCATAACCTTTTCCATAGTGGTTGGCTTGAAGTAGAAGATTGTGGTACCCTACAAACTAAAAAGGGTAGATTAAATGATATTAAGAATGATATTTTTGGTAATTCTACTTGCTTGAATGTATATATCAAAAATAAAGGGAGTGGGATTTCTGATGTTCATGCAATTTGCAATTGTAGAGGTATCAAATGAACTTCATGTTATAATTTTAAAAATGTAGGTGAACAAGTAAAAATAGGAGAGAATACAAATGCTAAAAAATTTAGGGAGAAAAAAGAAGTCATTGCTTCTTCCATGGGTAAGGATAAGTGAAAAAAACATATAATACATGACTTATTTACTAGTGAAAGAAATGTTCAAGATCACACTAATATAGGTGAAAATATAAATACTTCAAAGAAGTTGACACATGACATGGTAATGATTTTGATGGATTTGATTCATTGAGCTCTAGCTATTTGACACCACATTTTATAAGCAACAAAATCCATGTTAAAATAGAAAATATCATATTCCTTTTAGGCATGGAAGGTCTTGTCAACTAGAATTTGGTAAATCAAGAAACAAGAAAATTTGCACATGATTAAAAAGAGTCTATTGAGAAAATTATAAGTGATGAGGTGCTAGTATATGAAATTCCATTTGAAGTGCTTGAAATGTAAAGTCATACACCCCATTTGCAAAATAATGTCTCTTATGATATAAATGCTAGAAGAGCCAGCTATTCAAGTGCATCACATGGAATTGTCAACATAAGAAATGTCCCTTCTGATAGCTTCAAAGAATCAAGTGGAAATCTAGACCAAACCATGAACAAGGTGGATGTTGTGAAGGGTGTTACCAAGAATGTATTTAGCTTAACACGAAGGATAAATTTTCAATAGGATAAATATGTCTATTGAAGAAAGAAACCAAGGCACTTTGTGGAAGAAATGTGTTAATGAAATTTTGGACTTAAATAGGTAACTTGATAATCATATTCAGTTGTAGGAAGGTTGAACATGTAAGATCTAGGATGTTTCAAGAATTGAAAAAATAGAAATGAATACAATCTTATAGATAGAGTAAAGTATGAAGGTCAAAAGAATCTACCTGAGCCCATTCAAGATATCAACTATCGTTGTGCTTCTAAAAAGAGTAATTATTGCTCCTTTCATAATTCAAATGCTACCAATATACCCTCTTTTTATAGTGAGAAAGATATTGAAAGTTGTGAATATCATTTTCCTTCCAAAAAATGTAGAAATTTAAGTCCAAGTTTACTTAAGATTCACTCAAGGTCAACTATTTTGCACACTAAATAGACAAGTTTGGCCCAATGTGATCACCATAGAACCTTCTTTGGTAACAAAATCATAGATCATTGTGAATTTTCCTCACATTATTTAGAGTGTAGATATTATGATGCACACAACTATAATGTGAATGGATCATCAAGGATAGAGAAGAGTAAGAAGAGATGGAGGGAGAGGTAGATGTTGAGGGGGTGAGACACCTAGGGAAAGAGGAGATAGAAGGGAAGAGAGGTGAGAGATGTACAAGGGAGAGAGGTGAGATGGGGGTTTAAGGATGGAGGGGGAGTGGATTCCCTAAAGAGGGGAGGGAGGAAGAAGAGGAGAGAAAAAAGAAGAAAGAGAGAGGAGTAACAAGGGATGGACAAAGAGATATACATGGAGGAAGTGAGAGACCTAGGGAAGGATGAGATAGAGATGTGATGACCTAGAGAATGGAGGGAGAGAGAGAGTGAAGAACAAAGAGAAAGAGAGGGTTAAGGAGGTATGGAGAGGTAGACAAGAGGTGAATGATAGACCTAGAGAGGGGAGAGGTAGAGAGGTGAGGGGGAGAGAGAAGAAAATGAGAGAGAGAAGTACACAAAGAGGGAAAGAGCAATAAGGAGGGAGGGAGAGAGGGAGAGAGGTGGAGAGGGAGGGAAATATATAGAGAGGGGAGAGATATAAAGGTGAGAGACCTACAACCTAGGGAGAGAGGTGGGTAGTGGGACAAGGAGGGAGAAGTAGAGAGGTAAAGAGGGAAGGAGGGAGAGACCTAGAGATGGGGAGGGAGAGAGTGTGAGAGGGAGCATTAGTGATCAAGAAAATGGAGAGAGATGAGAGATAAATAATAATAGAGGAAGAGATAAGATAGAGGTAAGGAGGTAGGGATAAAGATGGGGTAAGGAGGGAAGGTAAGGTAGAGAGGGAGAGAGGGTGGGAGAGACCTAGAGAGGGGAGAGAGACGTTAGAGAGAAGGGAGGAAGAGATTAAAGGAAAGTATCAATAGAAAGGGAAGGAGGTAGAGAGGGAGTGAAAGGTAAAACCTCAACTATCCATCATTAATTGAAAACCCTAAACTCTAATCCTTAATCAAAGTGGGAGAGAGACAAAGAGAAAGAGAATTTGGCTCTAGCATTGTAAAACTGCATTTTTATTTAGCAAGGGCCCAATTTGGTGCTTGCTAAATGATTTACATTGGGAAATACTAACCCTTTGGGTTGGATGACCATTTCATGCAAAAGGCATATTTTTGGGTAAAAGGTAAAAAAATTTCACACGTTTTTGGCCATGCTCTCCATTAGGTTTGTACACATTTCAATAAAAAATTATACTCTCTCTTAGCTATCTAATCATATATTTTTTTTCATATTTTTGTTATGTTAAGGTTTTCATCTTTAATTTCTTTTGTTAGTGTGTCCATTTTTGTCAAAAACCAACATGTGGTATTTTGGGTATAGTTTTTAATGCATTCATCAAACTTTGAAACAAATTATATTTTTTAGAAAATAGACTCCATTCTATACATATTTAAAAAAAAGTAATTTTCTATTAGTTTTCAAAAAATTTAGAGAGAATCACACTTAAATTTTTGTTTTTTCAAGATGTGTGCATTTAAAAATTTAGTAAAGTATCATATATTCATTAAAAATTTAGCCAAAAATTCTAGCATTTTAACTACATGTTGTTAGCTAATTTCTCACCAAAGAGATTTTTGAAATTATAAGAAAAGGTTAACATATTAGGGGGAGCACACCAAATGTTATGTTATGTTTTCTAAAAAAACAAAACCACTTTATGTTCTCCCTCTTTTCTAAACCCTTAATCTTCACCATCTTTTATAAAAAAAAATAGTTTTGAAAGTAGATTCAGAGCACTACAACTCTTGTTCTTGTTGCATCTTCAATTTTTGAGCATAACTATGTTCATTTTCTTGTCAAATATCAAAAGTTGTTGATTTCAAAAGAAAGTGGCATATTAAGACCCTTGTTTTGTATGTCATCTTGGTGTACTTACCCTAAGATAAATATTTTCATTACACATGCATTCATTTATATATATAAACCTAGAATACCAATTGATATATTTAGTTTCCTTATGAGTGAGGTGCACACCTTATAATTTTTAATTTCTATTAGAGAGAGGCTTGATTGAAAATCGTAGTATTTGAATTTATTAATAAGAATCAAAACAATTGATAATTATTAGACATACAAATTAGAAGAAGTGTAAAATATTAGTAAACCATTAAAGTTCCTTATAGAGAGAGTTAATAATCCCTTTAGTAGTATAAATGGTTGTATTGATGTTATGGTTTATACCCCCATAGTGCATTAAATCATATACCTCCACATATTAACTAATGTAAGTTGTAAGAGGGTGCTGCCAAAATAGTGGTTTACGCTTTCTGGGAGATCCCAATTTTTGTTGAAATCACATATTTTTAGAAAATATAATGATTTAAGCCTTGAAAAGTTCCATTTAAACTATTCCAATTGAATAGGGTTTGATCAAACCACCTTAGACCAAGCCCCCTTGGATAGAACCACTTTTGATTTACCTATTAGGGGATCAAATGAATTCATTTGAAATTTATTTTTTTGTAAGTATGTAGTCCTTATTATAAGCTTCCAAAAAGTTATAATTTTAATTAAATTTAATTTGATTATTATATTTATTTTTTATTTCTTGTGAATGTAGGTTTTTCATTGAAAATCAAGCTCTTTGTTCTACACATGTAGAAAAATAGAAGATTATCATTTTTTTTTTGAAAAATATGAGTGCACCAGATATTGGAGTCCTTGATCCAACAAAAATAAAATTGAATTTCGATACATACAAAAAGTTACGATTTTACACAGACTATGTCTAAATTGTAATTGGTTTGACTTCAAACTTGATTAAAGAAAAATATTTAATAAAAAACTATCCAACCAAGTGGAAGCACTATATATCAGATTTACAAATATAAATTTGAAATAATTAGAATTTTATCCTTCATGGAAAAAATTTATGCGTTATATGGTGAGCGTCACTTTTTAAAAATGTTGTTTTCTGAAAAACACTTGTTTTCGAGGGAGATGGAAAAATAAGTGAAATATGATTCCAAATTTTTTTTAAAAAATATATTTAGAATCTACAAACAAAATGTCACAAAACTCTAGTTTGCATCATCTTCAAATTTCTCATAGTTTAGCTGCTATAGGTGCCCAAAAGTGAAGATTTAGTTAAATTTTTTATTTCAGTGTCTAGTTTGGCCAAAAATTGTAAACCAATATTGTGGGATCACCCAAGATATAAATTGAATCAATAAGTACTCATTCAATTATACACAAGAAATTTGAAAAATTACAAACCTAAATTCATAGATTATGAGTTATACATACATACATACATACATACATACATACATCATACATACATACATATATATATATATATATATATATATAGTTCAAAACTATTCCTTACTAGAGTTTATATTACCAATAGGCCAATAATCACATATATGTCTTCCTTGTTCAAGTAATACACTATTGGTTCTATCTCTCTATACTAATATATTATACAATGTCATCCATGTAATCCTATGTCAAAAATAATGAGATGTAATAATTTATTCATGATAGATATGTCCCCTTGATAGTAGTTGGGCCATCAAGAAAATTGTTGAAAAGGTTGAAGATAGAGATAAATTATGATGGTAAAAGTGTTTTGAGGAGGTACAAGATATAGATGCATATAAGAAGGTGATTCATTTTTGTTAACGCTTTTAATAATGTCTCTAGTATTGAGAATAGTGAATAGTTTCTTGTAGAATTTTGTGTATATTTGGATAGAGGCCAAAGGGATAGTGGAACATGCTTAGTTAATGTGTAAGCAATTTTTTACTTAGAAGTAGTCTCTAGTTTAGACTTAATATCTAACTTAACCAATAGGTGTGGGGCTATGAACTAACTTGGATTTGTAATTTTTTAGGTTTGGGACACTTATGATAGTGCAAAGAAAAAAGTGTGAAACACATGGATAACTTGTAAGACACCATGGATGAAGGGTAAGATAAAATAAGCGACATATGACACAAATAATTGATTCATAGGGGCTTTGGATACATAGGCATAAAGTTAAATAAAAGAAACATGAATATAAAAAATAAAAGAATAAATGCATGCTATGAAAAAAGATCAAGTGAACTCATCAACATAATACCATTAGCCATTTTATAAAAAGTGGGTTGACAAGGCTTACTATTCTATAATTCTTTGACTTCTTACTATGTTGGTAGTTGTTCACCTTCATGTCATATTTAGGTAGACAATTGAACTTGGACCAACAACAAACTCAAAGAATTATCAATGAAACCATGAAGAACCTAGCATAACCACAACAAAAGATCATAACATACAAAAACTTATGACCAATATAAAACCACCCTCCCAATCTCTCAATACCCTAAAAATCTTATTTTTAATATTTAAGATAAATATACATCAACAAAGAATACCAAGGCTAATTAAATGTGATTCAATACAAGTAAAAATATTAAACAACAAAAATCATTAAAAGAAAATTATAATTTTTTATTATTATTAAGAGGGGTAAATGCTTTTGACCCGAAGCAATGAACTAGTGAGAACACAAAGGACCCCGTCCCCAATATAAATTCTCAACAATTACACCCCCATGGGGTTTGAACCTTGATGACAAGAATAACAACACAACTACTTAACCATCACACCATGCCACTATTAAGAACAAAAATGATAACAAAGAATAATTAGACAAAAATAATTTCACATACAAATAATCATAATAAAAATATGGACACATAAAAAATACATGATTTAATGTATAAGACCTAACATTCCTTACTTTATATTTTAAATCTCTCAAATAAATTTAAGTAAAAAAAATTCACATAATACAAATCTCTAAAATGAAAATTTTAAACTTAACGAATACTACTAACCCTACCCTAAAAAATATTAGTTCTTTGATTTGCAAATTTATCATTATATTCATCTTTTATAATAAAATGTCATATGAGAAAACTTTTCAATCGACTACAGTTCTGGCCGACTCAACTCATTGGAAAGAGAAATAAAACCCATATATAACTGACCAAATTACTCAAGAAACATAATTACAAGGGACCCTCCATGTTCAAATTCATTATATTTGTATACAAGTAAAGGTCGGATTGCTTTTTTCTGGCCGCAGAAGCAACCGCATTATGGATTTGGGTTTGGAAAATGTGGGAGCCCAAGGCCAAGGCAGAGGCAGAGACAGGCTACCTGTTTGGGTTATGTTGAAGATATTCATAAAAAATTCCATGGTTTTGGTCATGCTGAGGATATTCTTTGCAATATTTATTGCTATGTTTTTGGATGCTTCCCACGGAATAGAAGGTAAGCCTGGAGAAATATTCGGATGCTTATTAGTTGAAGTTATATTCTATTCCACTATGATGTATTTTGAGGCTAAAGACTTCAGAAGAGAAACAGGCTTATCCCCATCAGAGATCCAAAAAGTTCCAAAGCGTAAGTATAGAAGTATAAGAGGTAATAACGATGAGAAATATGAGTGCCCAATATGCTGGAGTTCCATGGAAGATGAGGATGAAGTCCGGGTGTTAGGGCATACTTGCAAGCATTATTACCATATCTCCTGCATTGATCCATGGCTTATGTTTCAAAGCTCATGCCCACTTTGTAAACAAAGCCCTGTGAACATTGAATCTGCCATTTCTAAGCACATAATGCAACGTATGCTCATCCTGCATGGCATCACATTCGTGGTGGTATGCTGTCTTATAAAGGGAGGAGTTTATATAAAATAATGGTTACAAACACCTGCGAACATGATTTGGAAGGGTTACATAACTCTTAAATAGATTTTCTATAAGTGTATTCTTCAATATTTGCGAGCAGCTGATCTTTTGAATATTCAGTGTGAAAAATTAATTTAAAAATTAATGTATTTAATTCTATAAATGAAGGGGGACAAAATGTTTTTGATTTAGAATGAAATGTTCCAGCTTGTTATTTATTATGAGATTAGAATATTATGTTTTCTATGTGTATGGTTGAGTATATAATTATGAAAAATGTCATTCATTATGAAATTTGATAAGACAACTTGTTAAATTTTACCTTTGATTTTGTCTAACGTATTTTTATTTCCTTTTCTTTTTTGTTTCTTAATATTAAAGAGTGGTGATATTCAAAAACATTTTGGAAAGGCTACCATTATGTGAGAAGGAAATATGTTCTCCCAAGTCAAGCCACAAAAACATATGTACAAGATGAAAATTAATACTTTTTAGATAGACATATGATTCTTAAATATTCACATAGATGTAGAGTCCTTATAGTGTACCAATTAAAACATTGAATGTAATGTTAATGTTATGTGAATATAGTTTAAAACATGTGCATGAGTAAATGGATAGATTGGATGCTCTTAAATACAAAGACATGGTAATGAATCATTTAAATTTGTGTTAAGTTGATTCATAGATGGAAATTAATTGTTGAGAGTTATTCTAAATGTCAAATAAAATTTTAATTTTGAAAGGATCATGTTTATGGTTTAGGGTCAACCTCACAATTGTGAATTTTACCTAGGACCTAAAAGTAGGCAAATCAAGGTGGATATAAACACATGAGAATGTGTGTATAAATATCTCTTGTGTCATTATATAGTGTGGATGTGGAAAATGTATTGTGATGTATGAACATTGGATGTGATAATGGTAAATGTATAGGAATTTGTGTGCAATGAAAAGGCATGTGACATGGGCTACGAGACCTAATTTTGCACAGAAGTTGTCAATATATTAAGAAAGTCATCTCAAAATAAACATAGAGCTGAATGGCATTAATAGCGTCAGTATGCAAATTTCACCATTAAAATCATAAGACAACATGATTTGGAAGAGATACACAAGTCTTAAAAGATCTAAGGTAAATCATTATACAATTAACTACCAATATTTAGGGTGAGTTAGATGCAATGAAAATAAAATATTTTATGAAAATCTTCCTAAGGAAAATAATTGAACAATATTAAAAGCATAGCACATTTGAGCTTTGATTGAAATCATTAAAATACAAAGTTAAAATTAAAAGTGATACTTAACTTGAGTTTTGTTGATGGAATATATTATTGAAAATGCTAGTAATGTATTTGTGGATGTATTAAAATTTAGGGCCCTATCTAGATAAGTGTTGTAGGATTTGTAAACTTATCAAATTCTCTCTAGTTCAAGTCCACATCTATAGAAGTGAACTAGTGTGTGGAACTGAACCTAAGATTGTGAAAACAATTCATTTGAAATCTAATAACTAAAATTTGATTTCCTTTGTGTTGTTATATATATTTGGAAAAATATTGTATACATACATTATTGAGGAAATTTCTAAGGGACTTTGCAAGATTAGTGATCTTGAAACATAAGGGAAACGAGAATGTGTCCAATTTTCTCCATTACATTTTACTACCTCTTTAATTTTCATGTGAACTACTATAAAAATGCACGTCAAAGAAAAATAAAAAATTGATGTGAAAACTGAATAATTTTCAAACGCTCGAAATTATATGTATAAAACCCATAATTATTGAATTCTCCTCATAAGCTCCATCACGAACCTAAAAAATAGAAAAATAATTAAATGAGTAACATTTGTCAAATATAATAGTATCAACAGTTAATGTGATGGCGAGCGAGAAAGGGAGCGGGTCGGGTGTTTTGAAAATTTATGAAGGGGATGGAGATGGTGGATCTGATTGGGAAAAGAATGATGAGTCTAGCTGGTTCTGTGAGGGCCTTCGGCTGAGTTTCTACCTGTCGGGAGTTCTGGGGAGGTTCTTTTGGCTCTTCCCGTGCCTTGCCTATGTTGGTTTTGATGCTGCTGTGCCCTGTGTTGTTGTGTTGGTCGTTCTTGCCCCTGCATCATCTTGCTGCTTGTGTTTGTTGGGAGTTTGCCTGTGTGTTTGGGGATTGTGCTGGCTATGGTGTTGACCCTATTCTCTTCCTCTACTTGCGTGGGTCTGTGGTTTGGTTGCTATAGCTTTGTTGCTGCTGCAATGTCTGTTTTGGGTGCTTATGGCTTCATCCTGCTAGATGGCTTGGGGAGGTTCTATTGGCTTCTCTTTGGCTCTACTAGTGTTACTTTTGTCTTTGATGCATTGTGTGATTCTACGCTGGTCCTTCTTGCCCCCGTCCGGTGCTTGTTTCTAGGAGGTAGTCATAGTGTTGTCATAGGTTGAGTCTGCTGTTGAGCTGACCTCCTCTGCCTCTTCTGCCTACGCAGGATTGATTTCTCTCGCCGGTCCCTGGCTTAATCCCAACCTCTTGCGGCTGTTTGTGGTCCCTCTTGCGAGATTGGGGAGAGTCTGTATACGTACGACTCTGTCCTCAGTTGTTTGCTCTCTGTTTTATGCTGTTATTCTGCCTGCTGGGGCTGGGTGGCTACTGGACCTTTCGTTCCTCTCCGTATAGGCTTATTGTCAGCAGTAGTGTTCTCCCCTCCTGCCAAGGATTTATGGTTGCTTAAATCCCTTGATTCCCAGTATGGTTGGGGATTGAAGTGTCCTCTATGGTGCTCTCGTGGGCCTTTGCGGTTTTCGGCCCTTTCATGTGCCAGTTTCGTTGCTATACATTAGTTTTATGTCTTCGTTCCATCTTTCTTGATGCTCTGCAACGTCTTTATCCAGTTAATGCTTTTACCTGGTTTTGTCCTTTTTTTGGACTCTGGTCACATTGGGGTTTATGGGTTGTTAATACTCTGCACTTCTTTGTTTGAGTTGGGTGACTTGTTCTCCTGTTCTACTGTCTTGGAGCCGTACTTCCTAGCTTCTGTGGATTTCAAAGATACTGTTGATAATCTAATTTTGACCTTTGGAAAGCTTATTCTAGTGGTTTGCTTTTTGTATCTTCGGTTCCTTGCCTAAATGCCTTTGATGCTTGGGCTCTCTTGGTGGTGTTGTACATTTGCTGAAAGTAATGTTTACTATCATTGTCTATGTGGTGATAGTGGGGTTGTTACACAAGTCTTTTTGGTGGTGGTGGGGGCTATGACCTATTTGAAGATGATAGTTTCTTTTTTTGTAGCCATCAAGCATTTTTTCCCAAGGGTTATACGTTTAGTAACGTTTATGTTTGTTGCTCTAATTTTTTGCCCGAGGAGGTTTAGGGTTTGTCTGAGGAGGTGGATTTTTTTCTTTTTTCTTTTTTTTAAGCTATAGTTGGAACTATTATTGAAGCTATGTTGGATAGGATGAACTTGTTGTATGAGGAAGCCTTAGTGGTCCTCTTTGACGAAATGCTTGTTTCTTTTATGGCTTGTTCGTGGATGGCCCTCAAGGGTGTTGTGGACTCCCTAGTTTCAAGAATCTCTTTTTTGATGGGGCTGCTTTCAAAGTTCTTGTTGAAGGACCAGATGCTTTTGTTGCCCATAGTTGCCAAGAGTATTCTCTCTACTGGAGTGTTTGCAATCTTCCTGGCTTTGTAGATGGTGTCTCTTATTGAGGTGGAGTGTAACATGTGCATTATTCTACCCAATAATTTTACTATGCTTTTAACCTCAAGTGAATAAATTATGATGCCAACACTTAGCAATAATTTTTTTCTTTTCATATATAAGATAATATGTACATTTGAAATAAACATCATTCCAAACTTTCCCATTGCATTACAATAAAGTATTTCAATGTCCAAAGTATTAATTTCATATTACATAATTTCATGATTATATTTCCTCTTTTACAATCTTCCATAGAAATGGATACATGAATACTTACATAGCTTCAATGAGCTCATTGGCACTAGGTATACGAACGGTCTAGGTGTCCTCCATCAAATCTTGGTCGTGTACTAATGAGGAGAAGCATCACTTAAGCATTTTTCCACGAACCATAGACTCACTATAGTCCCTCGCACATCTACCTTACTAGTAAGATGGCCCTCCCTTCGACAAAGAGATTGGTTTGGTATCCTCATAATAGTAATGACCTTCCTTGAGCTTGGTTTGACCATGCACTGTGTGAATACTAATGGTTAAACCAAGTTTTTTGTGAACACTAACAAACTTGTTCCTTAGAATGACGCTTCTCCTAGGCACTATGTTGTTAGTGGTGCATTGAAAGGTGATTTAGGTTTAAGTCACTTGCAATCCTACATGACCATTACTAATCATTATTTTCCCTTTAATATGTGATAAATTATAGCCCCTTGCCTATTGATAATCCTCACATATGGTGGTTTATAGATAAGATTCTTGAATATAAATGATTTTATAACCACCAAGGCTTGGTTCACAAACTTAACAACTTGTGGCCCTTTATTCTTGACCTTTAAAAATGGGTTTTATATTTGTGGAAGCCTTTCATCAAAGGTAACTTTAATCTATTCACTTGTTTTAGGATATTATTTATAGTGATTTTTTCCTCTTCAAATGAAATAGATTTGGTGCTTGATGGTAGGGTATGGATGTGAGGAGAGCAATCTCTCTTGATGAAACCTTGGTCTATCTCCTTCAATTTCCGCTTTAAACTTCTCATTTTAGATCAATTTGGGTTTAAATTCTAGATCTTCCTCTCTAATTTTTAGAATATTCTTTCTATGAGGTCCTTGGAAGTACCATTGATCCTTTTTTCTTCCATTTTTTCTTCAAACTCCTTTTTTTTGAATTTTTATGCATCTTCCTTCAAATTCTATATAAATCTAATAGGATTAGTAAAATTTATTAAAAAAAAGGGTCTATATTCTCAAATTTAAACAAAAAACTTATAATAAACACTTTAATTCTAAAAACATGAAAATATTACCTCATATAATCAAATTTGATTTAAAAACTTCAAATTTTCATCTTCTACATTGTTAATGAACTAAAAATGGTGGAAAGGTGATGTAATATGAAAAATATGATTGTGTAAGATGTCAACACCATGAAAATGCTCTAGAGCTTAAACTATTTTTCTATGTGTGGATGTCTCTAATTTGTTAGGTCCTAGTGGCTTAGTTCTTGCTACTAATCTATTTGTTGTTCTTGTCCTACTATTCCTAACTGGTTGTTGTGTTTGGCCAGTCTATTTTTTCAGGCTGTTCTACCCAGTTGTAAGCTTTTTTTGGTATTCTCCTTTTCTGTAATAAGGGATCAGGGCCCTTTTTCAATCCCTGTATTTAATCAAAAACATCATGAAAATGTATTTTTTTGTTGGATAATATGTAAAAAAACTATTAAATCAAAGAATGTTGGCCTTATTTTACTATATTAAGTGAAAGCTATTTGAAATTCACCAAATAACCTTTAGTGGGACTTTTCAACCCTTAACAAATTGGGAAATAAGAGAGAGATAGAAGAGAAAAAGAGAAAGAGAGACAGAGATAGAGAAAGGGAATGAGTGAGACACACACACACAAATATCCTCATGCATAAACCCTATACCCTCAACCATAAACCCTAAACTTTATACTGATACCCTCAATTGTAAATTGAATATACCCTAAACCCTAGATATGTTATACCATCAACCCTAAACCCTACACCCTACACCTTCAACCATACTTCCAATACCCTTAACCCTATAATGAGTGTCCTTAACCCTAAATCGTACACCCTATACCTTGAACCTCATGCTATTACCCTCAACCCTATACCTTATACCTTACACCCTCAACCATAAGGCCAATATTTTTAACCCTATAATACCCTAAATTGTATACCCTATGTACCTTAAACCTTATACTATCAATCTTGTACCCTAAATCATAAACCCTATACCTTATACCCTATAATGTATGCTAAACCCTATACCAGTACCTAAACCCTAAACCCTAAACCCTATGTATCCTAAACCTTGTACCATCAATATTGTACCCTAAACCCTAAAACATATACCCTCTACCCTATATCCTATACCCTATGTACCCTAAACATTGTATCATCAATCTTGTACCCTAAGCCCTATACCCTATACCCTATATCCTATGCTTAGATGTGGAGAGAGAGGGGTGAGATAGATAGAGGGGGATAGGGATAGTCCTAATGAAGTTTGAAGCTTAAGGTAGTCTTCTCTAGCATGAATGAGGTAGCTACTAGTGGTCCTCATATTCCACCTATATTATCACAATCTCACAAGATGGAGGAACTAATTCATGCCATGTTAAACACTATAGATAATGTTGTCATTGATTCTGAGGTATTGCTTCAAGATGATGACTCTAGTTTTGAGGTTATGAGCTCACAAAATAATATACCTAGGTCCTCACAGCGAAAAATGAACAAAAAATATTCTAAATACTACTATTGAAGCTCATCTTTGCATAATTATTGTAAGTACTCATGAAGATCCTCATAGTGAGGCATGTCTTGTCAAATGACAAGAAGAACACTTAGATTTAGTGAGAAATGAAAGAAAGGGAGAAAAAATAGCCTAGATCTTGAAACTCAAAAGCTAAATTGGAGCAAGAGTAGATTAAAATTCCTACAACTAAACTGTTTTCATAGAAAATCTTATAATACAAATGGAAAGGATTAGGGATCCACAAAAAGGTTGGAAGTCTTAAAAATCACAACCCTTTCCATAGTGGCTGGCTTGAAGCAGAAGATTGTGGTACCCTACAAATTGAAAAGGGTTGATTAAATGCTATTAACAATGAGATTGTTGGTAATTCTACTTGCTTGATTGTAGCTATCGAAAATAAAGGGAGTGAGATTTCTGATGATCATGTAATTTATTCTTGTAGAGGCATCAAATGACCTTCATGTTATAATTTTAAAAATGTAGGTGAACAAGTAAAAATAGGAGAGAATACAAATGATAAAAAATTTAGGGAGAAAACAAAATTCTTTCTGGGGTAAGGGTAAGTAGCAAAAGCATATTAAGAAATGAATTATTTACTAGTGAAAGAAACATTCAAGATCATAATTAGACTAGTGAAAATATAAATACTTCAAAGAAGTTGATACATGATTGTAATGATTTTGATGCATTTGATTTGTTAAACTCTAGTTGTCTGCCACCACATTTGAAAAACATCACAAGCCATGTTACAATAGAAACCCTCATATTATTTGTAGGCATGGAAGGTCTTTTGGACCATAATTTGGTAAATTGAGAAACAAGAAAGTTTGCACATGATTAGAAAGAGTTTGTTGAGAAAATTAGAAGTGATGAGGTGCCACTATAGGAAATTCCAAGTGAAGTGTCTGAAATATAAAGTCATACACCCCATTTGCAAAATAATGTCTCTTATGATATTAATGCTAGAAGATCTGGTTATTCAAGTGCATCACATGGAATGGTCAACATAATAAATGTATCTTTTGATAGCTTTAGAGACTCGAGTGGCCATCTAGACTAGACCATGAACAAGGTGGTTGTTGTGAAGGGTGTTTCCAAGTATGCAAAGCTTAACAAGAAAGAGAAAATTTCAATAGGATTTATGTCTATTGAAGAAAGAAACCAAAACACTTTGAGGAAGAAATGTGTTAATGAAATTTTGGACTTAAATAGGTAACAAGATAATCATATTCAGTTGTAGGAAGGTTTATCTACATCATAAAAAAAGGAAGGTTGAACATGTAAGATCTAGGGTGTTTCAAGAATTGACAAAATAGAAATGAATACAATCTTATAGATAGAGTAAAGTATGAAGGTCGAAATAATCTACCTGAGCACATTCAAGATATCAATTGCCACTATTCTTTTAAAAAGAGTAATTATTGCTCCTCTGATAATTTAGATGCTACCAATATGCGCTCTTTTGATAGTGAGCAAGATATTGAAAGTTGTGAATCTCATTTTCTTTCCAAGGAATGTAGAAATTAAAGTCCAATTTTATTTAAGATTCAATCAAGGCTAGCTATTTTTCACACTAAATAGACAAGTTGTTGGTATGTGGTGACTTATTATTCTATATTGTACACTCTTCATGTATCCTTATCAGGGTCTAGGTTTGGGCCAAGCCTCGGGTGGGGGTTTGGGGGTGGCAGCCCCTGAGAATTTTTTTCCCATTTTTTTCGCATCGTCACCAAAAAAGGAAAAATCACCGAAAAGGGAAAAAATCGACTTTGTAAAACCCAAATTTTGGAAGCTTCTAAAAGGATTTTTATAAGCGGTTTTGGATGGGGGGTTATAGTGAGGAATTACTAGTGAGATTGTAATACTTTTTATACTAGATAATAAAATCATTAGATGACTGTGGTTTTGTGGATGTAGCCTAGATTGGGTAAACCACATTAAATTCTTTGTGTTTTCTTGTTTTTTCTATAATTTTCTATGTGTTTTATTTCTCTGTTTTATTGATCAAATCTGTATTTAACTGTTAGATATTTTCTTTCTAACCCTAACACAAGTTTGGCTCCATGTGATCACCATAGAACCTTCTTTGATAACAAGATCATAGATCACTATGAACATTCCTCACATCCTTTAAAGAGTGTAGATATTATTATGCACATAGTTGCAATGCGAATAGATCATCGAGGGGGTGATGCAACAATACCGGTTTACAATTTTTGGCCAAATTGGACATTGAACTAATTTCTTTAACTAAATCTTCACTATTGGGCACCTATAGCTACTAAACCATGAGGAATTTGAAGATAATGTGACCTAGTGATTTGTGACATTTTGTCTATTGATTTTAAATATATATTTTTAAATTTTTTTCAATCAGATTGTATTTCTTTTTTCGTCTCCTTCGAAAACTATTTTTTATCAGTAAACACCATTTTTAAGGAGTGATGCTCACTATAAACAACATAACTTTTTTTCTATGAAGGATAAAATTATATTTTTCTTGAATTTAGAATTGTAACTATGATATCTAACAAGTTCACTTGGTTTCATAGTTTTTTATTGAATATTTTTTCCTTAATCAAGTTTTTAAGTCAAACCAATTACAATTCAGACATAGGCGGACCGTATACAACATAATTTTTTTTATATGTATTGAAATTCAATTTTTTTTACTAGATCAAGGACATCAATACCTAGCCATAACATATTTTTCAAAATTTTATTTTGATAATCTACTATTTTTCCACATGTGTAGAACAAAGAGCTTGATATTCAGTGATAAACCTATGTTTAATCAAACTAAAAAAATACATAATAAAACCAAAACATATAAAAATTATATTCGATGGATAGCTTGTTCCGAGGACTACCATCATCTAGTTGGTCTATGAAGTATCCTCCATTTTCATCCTCAACTCATGCTTCAAAAGGAATTTTTTTTGTAGAGATTTGGTAGAAGAGGAGGGGAAGGGGGAAAAGGGGGGTTCGATGGACCTTGGTTTGAGTTCACTTGAAGGGGGGTTCGTATGGACCTTGGTTCAAGTGAACCCCCACTTTTTTGAATTTTCCATTGTCTTCATTGTAAAAAATTTCCAAAAAGTGGGTCCCATTATTAAATAGGGTTCACTCGAACTAGGGTCTAGAGGAACACCCCAGTTCATGCAAACCCCGAAAAACCAATTTTTTTCATGGGAGAAATTTTGAAATTTTCCTTCCTCAATAGAATTGTAAACCAATATTGTGGGATAAACCAAGGAGAGAGAGGAGTAAGAAGAGATGGAGGGAGAGGTAAATGTGGAGGGAGTGAGAAACCTAGGGAAATAGGAGATAGAGGAGAAGAGAGGTGAGAGACCTATAGGGAGAGAGGTGAGATGGTGGTTTGCGAAGGGAGGGGGAGAGAGAGATGGGGGTTTAAGGATGGAGGAGGAGATAGAGAGCCCATGAGAGGAAGAAAGGGAGGGGATTCCCTAGAGAGGGGAGGGAGGGTGAAGAGGAGAGACAAAAGAACAAAGAGAGAAGAGTAACAAGGGATGGGTAAAGAGACACATGGAGGGAATCAGAGACCTACAGAAGGATGGGATAGAGATGTGATGACTTAGAGAGGGGAGGGAGAGAGAAGAGGAGAGATAGAAGAATGGAGAGTTATAAATAGAGGGATAAGGTTGGATGGATAGGTACATAAGGAGTGGCTGAGAGACCTAGAGAGGGGAAAGGTAGAGAGGTGAGGGGGAGGGAGAAGTTCACAAGGAGGGGAAGAGGGGTAAGGACGAAGGGAGAGAGGTGTAGAGGGAGGGAAATACATAGAGATGAGAGAGATATATAGGTGAGAGACCTAAAATATAGGGAGAGATGTAGGTAGTGAGACAAGGATAGAGAAGTGGAGAGGTAAAGAGGGAAGGAGGGAGAGACCTAGAGATGGGGAGAGAGAGGGTGAGAAGGAGAGGTAGTGATAAAGAAAATGGAGATTGGTAGGAGAGAAACAACAATAGAGGGAGATAGAAAAATATAGAGGTAGGGAGGTAGGGATAAAGATGGGGTAAGGAGGGAAGGTAAGGTAGAGAGGGAGAGAGGGTGAGAGATCTACCTAGAGAGGGGAGAGAGAGGTAAGAGAGAGAAGGCAGGGAGAGAGAAAAGGAAGTATTGGTAGAAAGTGAAGGAGGTAGAGAGGGAATAAAAGGTAAAACCTTAACTATCCATCATTAATTGTTAACCATAAAATCTAAGTCTTAATCAAAGTAGGGGAGAGAGAAAGAGAAAGAGAATTTTTCTCAAACATCCAAAAAATGCATTTTTACAAGCACCAAATTTCGTGCTCGCTAAATGATTTACATTGGGAAATACTAACCCTTTAGGTTGGATTTTCCTTGGGAATCCTACCCAAAGGGTTAGATTACCATTTCATGCCAAATGCATGTCTTTTTGTAAAGGTAAAAAAAATCACACACTTTTTACCATGCTCTCCATCAGGTTTGCACATGTTTCAATGAAAATTTATATAAATACCTCGATGACACTAAAATCTCTTTTAGCTATATAATCATATAATTTTTTCCATGTTTTGATTGTGTTAAGGTTTTCATCTTTAATTTCTTTTTTTAGTGTGTCCATTTTTGTCAAAAAACCAACATGTGGTATTTTGGGTATAGTTTTTTATTCATTCATCAAACTTTGAAACAAATTATATATTATAAAATAGACTCCATTCTAGATATGTATTTTAAAAATATGATTTTCAATTACTTTTGAAAATTTTTAGTGGGGATCATGCTTAAATTTTTTTTTTCAAGATGTGACCACTTTGAAAATGAGTGAAAAATCATATATTCATTAAAAAATGAGCCAGAAAAATTGACATAAACTACATGGTGTTAGCTAATTTCTCACCAAAGATATTTATGAAATTATGAAAAAGAAACATTTTAGGGGGAACACACTTGATGTTGTATTATATTTTTTTGAAAAATAGAACCACTTTGTGTTATCCCTCTTTTTTAAACCCTTATTCACCATTTTTAATAAAAAATAATACTTTAGAAAGTAGTCGGAGCACTACCACTCTTGTTCTTGTTGCATCTTCAAATTTTGAGCATAACTATCTTCATTTTCTTGTCAATTTTTTTTTTTTTTTTTATTTCAAAAGAAAGTGGCATCTTAAGACCACCTTTTTGTATGACATCTTGGTGCACTTACCCTAAGATAAATATTTTCATTCCCCATGCATTCACTTATATATAGAAACCTAATACTAATTGATATATTTAGTTTCCTCATGAGTGAGGTGCACACCTTATAATTTCTAATTTCTATTAGAGAGAGGCTTGATCTAAAATTGTAGTATTTGAATTTATTAAGAAGAATCAAAACTTAATTGATAATTACTATCTACATACAAATTAGAAGAAGTATAAAAAATTAGTAAACCATTAATGTTCCTTATAGAGAGATTATATAGTCCCTTGAGTAGTATAAATGGTTGCATTGATATTATGATTTATACTCACATAGAATTAAATTAGATAACCCACATTTTAACTAATGTAATTCACAAAATATAGATTGAAGTACTCATTCAATTATACACAAGAAAGTTGAATTTTTTTTTAAATCATAAATTCCTAGATTATGAGCTATACATACATACATATTATATATATAACTATAGTTCAAAACTATTCCCTATTAGAGGTTATATTTCCAATAAGCCAATAATCACATATGTCTTTCTAGTTCAAGTTAGACACTATTGGTTCTATCTCTCTATACTAATATATTCTACAAGGGAATCCATTTAATCCTAATTAAGTCAAAAATCATGAGATGAAATAACTTATTCATTATATATATGACCCCTTGATAGAAGTTGGGTCATCAAGAAAATTATTGAAAAGGTTCAGGATAGATAGAAATTATGTTGGTAAAAGTGTTTTGAGGAGGTGCAAGATATAGATGCATATAAGAAGGTGGTTCAATGTTTTTATTGATTTTAATAATGTCTCTATTAATTGTCTTAGTGAATAGTTTCTTGTAGCACTTTGTGTATATTTGGATCTAAGCCAAAGGGCTAGTGGAAGAGGCATAGTAATGTGTAAGCAATTTTTTATTTAGAAGCCTCTAGTTTATACTTGATATTTAAGCTAACCAATAGGTAAATGGGGCTATGGAATAACTTGGATTTGTAATTTTTTTAGGTTTGGGACACTTATGATGGTGTAAACGAATAAGCGTGAAACACATGGCCAACTTGTAAGACACCATGGATGAAGGGCAAGACAAAAGCAGTGGCATAGGAAATGGATATTTGATTCACAGGGGCTTTGTCTACATGGGTATAAAGTTAAATAAAAGAACCATGACTATACAAAATAAAAGAATAAATGCATGCTATTAAAAAAGAACAAGTTATATCATCAACATAATACCATTAGCCATTTTATAAAAAGTGGGTTGACAATTCTTACTATTCTACAATTCTTTGACTTCTTACTATGTTGGTAGTTGTTCACCTTCATGTCACATTTAGGTAGGCAATTGAACTTGGACCAACAACAAACTCAAATAATTCTCATGAAACCACAAAGAACCTATCATAACCACAACAAAAGATCATAACATGCAAAAAATTATAACCAACATAGAACCACCCTCACAATCTCTCAATACCTTAAAAATCTTATTTTTAATATTCAAAATAAATATATTTCAACAAAGAATACCAAGACTAATTAAACATGATTCAATACAATTAAAAATATTAAATAACAAAACCCATTAAACACAAATTATAACTAATAATAATTATATAAAAATAATTTCCTCAAACAAATATCATTAACATACTAATAATCATAATATAAAATGACTTAACATTCCTTACTTTATATTTTAAATATCTCCAATAAATTTATGTAAAAGAGTTCACATAATACAAATATCTAAAATGAAAATTTTAAACTTAACGAATACTACTAACCCTACCCTAAAAAAATTAGTTCTTTGATTTGCAAATTTATCATTATATTCTTCTTTTATAATAAAATATCATATGAGAAAACTTTGAATTCGACTACAGATCGGGACGACTCAACTCATTGGGAAAGAGATAAAACTCATATAAAAGAGACCAAATTACTTAGAAAGAAAACTACAAATGACCCTCCATATTCAAATTCATCATATTTGTATACAAGTAAAGGTCGGATTGCTTTTTGTGGCAGCAGAAGCAACCACATTATGGATTTGGGTTTGGAAAATGTGGAAGCCGAAGGCGAAGGCAGAGGCAGAGGCAGGCTACCAGTTTGGTTTATGTTGAAGATATTCATAATAAATTGCATGGTTTTCATCATGCTGAGGATATTATTTGCAATATTTATTGCTATATTTTTTGATACTTCCTACGTAATGGACGTCACGCCTGGAGAAATCGGATACTTATTAGCTGAAGTTATATTGCATTCCACTATGATGTATTTCGAGGTTAAAGGCTTCAGAAGAGAAACATGCTTATCCCCACCAGATATTCAAAAGATTCCAAAGAGTAAGTATAGAAGTATAAGAGGTAATAACGATGAAAAATATGACTGCCCAATATGCTGGAGTTCCATGGAAGATGAGGATGAAGTCCGACTGTTCAAGCATCCATGCAAGCATTATTACCACATCTCCTGCATTGATCCATGGCTTATGCTTCAAAGCTCATGCCCACTTTGTAAACAAACCCCTCTCAACATTGAATCTGCCATTTCTAAGCACATAATGGAACGTATGCTCATCCTGCATGGCATCGCATTGATAGGGGCGTGCTTTCTTATAAAGGGAGGAGTTTATATAAAATAATGGTTACAAACACCTACGAACATGATTTGGAAGGGTTACATAACTCTTAAATTCACCGAAGGAAAATAGACTTTCTATGAGTGTATTCTTCAATACTTGCGAGCAGCTGATCTTTTGAATATTCAGTGTGAAAAATTAATTTAAAAATTAATGTATTTAATTCTATAAACGAAGGTGGACAAAATGTTTTGGATTTAGAATGAAATGTTCCAGCTTGTTATTTATTATTTATTATGAGATTAGAATATCATGTTTTCTATGTGTTTGACTTAGTATATAATTATAAAAAATGTCATCAATTTGTTAAATTTTACTTTTGGTTTTGTCTAATGTTTTTTTCTTTTTTTCTTTTTTCTGTTCTTTCTTAATATTAAAGACTATTGATATTTAGAAACATTTTGGAAGGGCTATCATTATATCAGAAGGAAATATGTTTTCCCAAGTCAAACCAAAAAAATATATGTACAAGATGAAAATTAGTACTCTTTAGATATACATATGTTTCTTAAATATTCACATAGATGTAGAGTCCTTTTAGAGTACCAATTAAATCATTGTATGTAATGTTAATGATATGCGAATATAGCTTAAAATATGTGCTTGACTAAATGGATGGATTGAATTCTCTTAAATACAAAGACATGGTTAATGAATCATTTAAATTTGTGTTAAGTTGATCTTTAGAGGGAAATTAATTGTTGGGAGTTAATCTAAATGCCAAATAAAATTTTAGTTTTGAAAGGATCATGTTTATGGTTTAGGGTCAACCTCACAATTGTGAATTTGACCAGAACCTAAAAATAGGCAAATCAAGGTGGTTATAAACACATGAGAATGTGTGTATAAATATTTCTTGTGTCATTATAGTGATGTATGAACATTGGATGTGATAATGGTAAATGTATAGGAATGTGTGTAATGAAAAGGCATGTGACATGGGCTAACTGAGCGGTCCCATGGGGGGGCTTGGGCTCTTATTTTCATGGAAGTAGGTGGTCTCATGGGAAAAAAATTTTTGCTACAGGATTAAATGGAATCTTTTTCAGCCCAAACAAGTAGCTGGCTGATAATTTCAGCTGGTGAGATTGGGGTGGGGCTACAAATTGCCCCACTTGCTTAAGAGTACTTTCTTGCTACTTTTGGAGGGAAATGATGTTTATTTATTTATTTTTTATTCACAACATTCCATTCCACCACCATCCTGCCTAAATTTTGAAGCTTCAAAATATTCATGGGACCACCAGCTTCAAAATATTTTGCTAAAAATTTAAGCAGATTCTACCCCAGATTTTTCGGAAGCCCCCCTCCATGGGACCATGCCCTGAGGGACCTAATTTTGCATAGAAGTATGTCATTTGTTAATGATTCAATATATTAAGAAACTCATCTCAAACTAAACATAGAGCCAAATGGCACTAATAGCATTGGCATGCAAATTTCACCATTAAAATTATAAGGCATTATGATTTGGAAGGGATACACAAGTCTTAAAAGATCTAAGGTATATCATTATAAAAGATCTAAGGTATATCATTATATAATTAATTACCAATATTTAATGTGAGTTAGATGTAATGAAAATAAAATATTTACAACAATTTTCCTAATGAAAATAATTGAACAATAATAAAAGCATAGCACAATTGAGCTTTGATTGAAATCATTAAAATACAATGTTAAAATTATTAGAATTAAATAAATTAAAAATGATAATTAACTTGAGTTTCGATGATGAAATATATTATTGAAGATACTAGTAATGTACATTTATAGATGTATAAGAAATTAGGGCACTATCTAGATAAGTGTTGTAGGATTTGTAAACATATTAGCTTCTCTTCGGTTCAAGTTCACATCTATAGAAGTGAACTAGTGTGTGGAATTGAACCTCAGATTGTGAAAAATAATTCATTTGAAATCTAATAACTAAAATTTGATTTCTTTTGTGTTGTATTTGGGAAAAGGTTGTGTACATACATTATTGAGGAAATTTCTAAGGAACTTTCCAAGGTTGCAAGAATACACCACTTATGGACTTATTATTGTGTAAAAGATACTAATCATAGTGATCTTGAAACATAAGAGAAGAGAATGTGTCCAATTTTCTCAATTACATTTTACCATCCTTTTATTTTGCATGTGAACTACTATGAAGATACACATCAAAATAAAATAAGAAATTGATGTGAAAATTAAATATTTTTCAAACACTCAAAGAATATATATATTCTATCTATATATATATGAGATTAATAATTCTTGAATTGGATGCTCCATCACAAACCTAAAAAATAGAAAAATAATGCAATGAGTAACATTTGTCAAATATAACAATATCAACAATTAATGCGATGGCCAGCGAAAAAGGGAGCGGGTCGGGTATTTTGCAAATTTCTGAAGGGGATGCCGATGGTGGATCTGATTCGGAAGAGAATGATGAGTCTAGTTGGTTCTGTGAGGGCCTTTGATTGGGTTTCTACCTACAGGGAGTTCTGTGGAGGTTCTTGTAGCTCTTCCCGTGCCTTTCCTATGTTGGTTTTGATTTTGTTGTGTCCTGTGTTGTTGCATCGGTCCTTCCTACCCTTGCATCGTCTTGCTGTTTGCATCTGTTGAGGGCTTAACATGATTTCTCTATATGAAGTCCTTATAAGATAAGGACTATCATATTTTCGAACCTACTTTAAGTTTGTAGAACTGCTACTAGGGGTAACTTTGGCATCAGAAGAAAATTCTATGAACAAACTGATTGCACCTAAAACATCATTCTGGAAGGCCCTCAAAATTTTAAAATTGGATCCATGTAGCTTGAGAAGAGTGAATTATAATTATGTGAGAGATAGGTTTTTTTTGTATGATATTACATATCTTCTTGAAGAAAAATCTTTGTCAAAATCAAGGATTGACTGAAACCAGGATCTCTCATCACCAATGGTAAGTTGTATCTAGGTGAAGCCATAGAAGAAAAATAAATTGACAATCTCCTTGGTTGGATCAAAGTAAGGGGGCCACTTCATCATAAACATCTCATAGTTCCTAAGAAACC
The DNA here is from genome assembly GCA_007258455.2 of Sequoia sempervirens. Lineage (NCBI taxonomy): Eukaryota > Viridiplantae > Streptophyta > Pinopsida > Cupressales > Cupressaceae > Sequoia > Sequoia sempervirens. The sequence continues at coordinate 542,111,107 of VDFB02000015.1, forward strand.
AAGTCCCATGATCACGAACAAATTTGCAATCATAGAGAGATTGAAAGGTGACAAGGAAAAATCGTGATGTAAAAGCTCCACAATAGGGGGATCCAAACTATGGAAGTTCAAGTAAACTCACTTAAGATAAAAAAAAATTAGGCATAGATGGACACTTCCCTAAAAGTATGAAAACCAAATATCACTTATGACATTATCACACATAGCCTTAACACAATCATCAGGTAAGTAGAAATTAATTGGATAATCATTGTGTTGGAAAATTGAATGGTCTTGAGCTTCTTGCTCACATTAGCCCCCTATTTCACCTACTCATCAGGAGCCCCCAATTTCAATGACAGTTTTTGGGATCTTCATCCTTGCAGTTCCTAACAGCCACTGAAGTAAATATGGTAGCTCATTTTGAATTCCCAATTAATCCTGGTAGGTAATTTCGAATTTGAGAGGCAATGTTTGTTAAAAGACAAAAAGGAATGAAGGTAGATTATTCTGTCAGTTAGAGAAGTTGAATTCCTGAGCAACACCAGTCTTAAGGGAATGTTCTTTATTCTTTGTGTGATTTCAGAGAATGTTTTTTGTGTGAGTTTCTGAAAGCTCATGAACAACAACTGTTGTACGTTTTGTGTGAGAGTAGAGATTGCTCCTGAAGAGCTCTGCGTAACTCATGCCAGTGAGCTCCTAGTAGCTCTTGAAGTTGTCTATTTTTTTTGGTTGAGTAGTTAATTGCTCCCAACAGATAGTAATTCATAGTTTAGAGTTTTCTTTTAGTAGATTATGTTTAATCTTTCCTATATTGTTCATTTCCAACTCAGTTAATATAAAAAGACAAATATTGCATGCCTAGATTTGTCTCCTTGTTTTGTTTGATATTCCGCATTTGTGTAATCCCCTGTTTGTGTTTTGGGGAAACAGAGCAACAACTCTGTGTGATTTCTATGCATACAAAAGCTTCTGACATGGTATCAAAGCTCTAGGCCCAATTTCCTTGTGAGTTAGGGAATTTTTTTTTTCTGGGTATTGAGTTTTTTCTATGTAGGAGACGTGGTTGGAGATGAAGGAAAGAGCTGGTAGCAGCCACCATCCTTTAATGGAAAAAAATATAATTTTTGGGCAAAGAAGATGAAGACCATAATGATTGCCAATGATTTGTGGGAGTTTTTGGTCAGTGTTTTCAATGATGTAACTGACCCAACAACATATGTTGTACTCACAAACAACTAGAAGACCTAGTTGAAGGAGTTAAGGAGGAAAGATGCTAAGGCATTGAGTTTGATAGAAGAAGCCTTGACAGAGGCCATTTTTCCTAGAATAGAAGTAGCTAACTATGCAAAGGAAGCTTGGGAAACCCTCCAGACGAACTACAAAGGAATTGACAAGGTCAGATTGGTGAAGCTCTGGATGCTTCGAAGAGGGTTTGAGACTCTTGAAATGAAGGACAATAAGTCCATTTCTATTTTCCACACAAGACTCTCATGTTTAATAAACCAATTGAGAGTGAATTTTGAGATCATTAATGATCAGAGGATTGCAGAGAAAATTCTTAGGAGGTTACCCACAAAGTTTGATGTAGTGGTGATTGCCATTGAAGAGGCAAAGGATCTCACAACATTGTTTGTTGATGAGCTGATGGGTTCTCTGCAAACCCATGAGTAACGCCTAAATAGGTTTGCAAGTTCCTCCCAAGAGCAAGCTTTTAAAGCTCAATCGAATGCAAGAGGAAGGGGGAGAGGTAGAAACAACTTCAGATGTGGTAGAGAGAGATCTAGACATGGTAATGCTAGAGAAGAAAGCTTGACGTGAGCAAATAGCCAAGGGGGAGTGAGCAGCTCTCAGACTAGCTCCCGAAGAGGCAAGAAGAACAACAGTTCAAACTTGAAGAGTGACAAGAGCAATGTTGAATGCTACTATTGTCATAAGTTTGACCATTATGCAAGTGAATGCTAGACCAAGCAAAGAGATCAGTAAAAAAAGTGCAAATGTGGTTGAAGGAAATCAGTCCACAACCTTCATCATGTGCAACATTGGTGAAAAAGGAAACCCCAAAGTATGGTATTTGGATAGTGGTTACAAAAACCACATGAGTGGTAATGAAAGTCTTTTTTCTTTCATTGATAAAAATGTTAAGTCTAAAATAAGAATGAGGAACAATGGAGTAGTTCCAATTGTTGGAAGAGGATCTATTATGATCCGCAACAAGCAAGGTGAGAAAAAGGAGATACATAATGTATTTCTTCCTTCTGGGTTAAAGCACAACCTCATGAGTGTTGGTGAGCTGATCCAAAATGGATACAAAGTACTAATGGAGAAGGGTCAATGCATCATTTATGACAAGACGAAGGTGTTTGCAACAGTTCAAATGACAAAGAACTAGATGTTTCCTTTGAAGATTGAGACGTGTTTCTCATCTCAGTTTGTTGCTACACCTCTCAAAAGGGAGAATGTATAGCAGTACATCATGTAGCGCTCAAGAGCACCATTCAAGACCCCTCCAAGCTATGGCATCTTAGGTATGGACATTTAGGTTATGTTGGTTTGAGTCTTTTGTCCAAGAATAGAATGATAGATGGTTTTCCAAGGATAGTAGAGCCTAATGATAGATGTGAGGCTTGCATTTTGGGCAAGCAACATAGGCAACCCTTTCAATCGGACAACTCTACAAGGGAAAGAGCACCATTGGAACTGGTGCATATGGATTTGGTAGGCCTTATGAAAATCATTTTTGTTGGTAATAATAGATTTTTTATGACCTTCATTGATGATTACAACCATAAGACATGGGTTTATTTTTTACAACATAAATCTGAAGCATTTGAAAAGTTTTGGTTGTTTAAGGCCCAGGCTAAAAAGGAGAGTGGACATGTGCTTAAGGTCTTAAGGTCAGATCATGGGGGAGAGTATACCTCTAATTTGTTTGTGAATTTTTGTAAGAAAAATGGCATCAAGAAGGAGCTAACAACCAGTTATGCTCCACAACAAAATGGAGTGGCTAAGAGAAAGAATAGGACCATCGTGGAGATGGAAAGGAGCATGATTAAAGCAAAGGGACTCCTTATTGAATATTGGGGAGAGTCTATAGCAACAATTGTATATCTGATTAATAAAAGTCCAACAAAGGCGGTCTATGACAAGATCCCTCAAGAGGCATGGACAAAACACAAGTGGATAGTTGAGCACTTGAGAGTGTTCGATTGTGTGGCATATGCCCACTTGCCTAAAGAAAAAGGGTATAAATTGGATGACAAGGGTGAAAAGTGCATTTTCACAGGCTACAGTGAAGAGTCCAAATCCTATAGGCTATATAATCCAGTCACCAAGAAAATAGTCATAAGTAGGGATGTGGAGTTCCTTGAAGATGAGTCATAGGATGGAGTGGTAGTTTCTGACAGCTCAAAATCGCTCCTAACAGCTCTTGAAGAAGCAGAGATAGAACATGAAGTTCAACAAGATGAGTCAACAAATGCTCCTAAAAGAATTGGACGAGCTCTTGAAAGCTCCCAATGGCTCTTGACGGATCCTGAAGTTGGAAGACCGTTAGCAAGATAGTTACAGTTAGCCAGAGGATTGGCTCCTGAGAGCATCGGTTGAGCTCCTTAAAGCTCCTGATAGCTCCTAAAATCTCCTAAAGTGAGTAGACAAAAAGGAAAGTAGCCAAAGATAGCCAGAAGATTTGCTCCCAAAAGCTCCAGAAGGTTGGCTCCTAAAGAGCTCCTAAGAGCTTCTAAAAGCTTTGGAAGAGCTCCTGAAAGCATTGGTAGAGCTCCTGAAAGCTTCCAACAGCTTCTAAACCTACCTGTGCAGCAAAGCAACAACATTAGTGAAATTTTAGATCCACCTCTTGCCTCCCTAATTCCAAAGAAGACTAGAGTCTAAGGGAGATCTACCAAAATGAAAGGTATGATGAATTTTAACTAGTGTGAATTTTGCATTATTTTCTCATGGTGATCCAATTTATTTTGAGGAAGCTATGAAAAAGGAGAAATGATGTGAGGCCATGGATGAGGAGATAGATGCAATATAGAGGAACAACACATGGGAGTTAACTGATTTTCCTCCCAACAAGCAAGTTATTGGAGTAAAATGGGTCTACAAGACCAAATGCAATGCCAAAGGAAGAATAGAGAGGCATAAGGGAAGATTACTTGTCAAGGGGTACAAACAACACTTGGGGAGAGATTATAATGAGAAATTTTCCCCTGTTGCAAGGATGGAAACCATGCGGGCAGTCATAGCAATTGCAGCCTAACACATGTGGAAGGTATTTCAAATGGATGTGAAGTTTGCCTTCCTTAATGGAGTGTTGAAAGAAGAGGTTTATGTGGAGCAACCATTCAGATATGAAGTTTCGAGTCAAGAACACAAGGTGTATAGGCTGAAGAAGTCTCTTTATGGGCTGAAGCAAGCTCCATGGGCATGGTACAATAGGATTGACTCATATTTGATGAGCAATGGCTTTAGCAAAAGCGATCGTGAGCCCACTCTTTACATCAAGGAAAAAAATGGTAAGGTTTTAATTGTTGTCTTGTATGTTGATGATTTAGTTTTCACTAGGGATGATGATTTCCTTACTGTTGATTTTAAAGAGACCTTGAAAAAAGAGTTTGAAATGACATATTTAGGTCTTTTGAGATATTTTCTAGGCATAGAAGTAAAAAAAATGCATGATGGTATATTTATCTCTCAAGAAAAATATTCACATGAGATCTTGAAGAGATTTAGGATGCGTGAAAGAAAGCCTACACCAACACAAAAAACCATAGGTTTGAAGTTGAGCAAGGAAGATTGCAACAACAATGTGGATCCGACTATGTTTAAGAGTTTGGTTGGAAGCTTAATGTATTTAACAACAACTAGCCCTGATATAATGCATAGTGTGAGTCTTATTTCAAGGTTTATGGAGACTCCACAAGAAACCCATTGGCAAGCGGGTAAAAGAATCCTGAGGTATGTGAATGGCACCAAAGGATATGGAACTCTGTACACAACATCAAATGACTTTGGGCTGGTTGGTTACATGAACAATGATTGGGCAGGAAGTTTGGATGATAGAAAGATAACATTTGGACATGTGTTTCATTTGGGACCAGGTGTCATCTCATGGGCTTCCAAGAAAAAACCCACAGTTTCTCTATCAACAATAGAGGTTGAGTATATAGCAATGAATGCAGCAAAATGTCAAGCTATTTGGCTGAGAAGAATCTTGGTAGATTTGAGAGAAGAACAAGAGGATGGAATAGTAATTTTTTGTAACAATGTTTCATTGATAGCCTTGACGAAAAATATTATTTTTCATGCAAGAAGCAAGCACATTGAAATCAGGTATCATTTTATCAAAGAATTGGTTGAGAATGGTGAAATTAAAATAGCATTTTGCAGGTCTGAGCAATAGCTAGTAGACATATTAACCAAGCCTTTGAGCAAGGATAGTTTTGAGCACCTGAGAAGCAGATTGGGTATTGTTAATTTGGATCAAGATTGTTTCTGTTTCATCGACTCAAGACCAAGGGTGAGTGTTGGAATATTGAATGCTCTTGAGCCTCCTACTCTCATGTCAGCCTCCTATTTCACCTACCCATTAGGAGCCGCCAATTTCAACGACAATTTTTGGGATCTTCATCCCTGCAACTCCTGACAGCCACTAAAGTAAATATGGCAGCTCATTTTGAATTCCCAATTAATGTTGGTAGGTAGTTTCCAATTTGAGAGGGAATGTTTGTTGAAAGAAAAAAGGAATGAAGGAAGATTATTCTGTCAGTTAGAGAAGTTGAATTCTCGAGCAACAACAGTCTGAAGGGAATGTTCTTTGTTCTCTATGTGATTTAGAGAATTTTTTCTGTGTGAGCTTCTGAAAGCTCCTGAACAACAACAATTGTATGTTTTGTGTGTGAGCAGAGATTGCTCTTGAAGAGCTCCGCGTAGCTCATGCCAGTGAGCTCCTGAAATTGTCTATTTTTTTGTTGAGTAGTTGATTGCTCCCAGTAGATAGTAATTCATAGTTTAGAGTTGTCTTTTAGTAGATTATTTTTAATCTTTCCTATATTGTTCATTTCTAGCTCAGTTAATATAAAAAGACAAATACTGCATGCCTAGATTTGTCTCCTTGTTTTGTTTGATATTTCCCATTTGTGTAATCCCCTGTTTGTTTTTTTGGGAAACAGAGTAGCAACTCTATGTGATTTTTGTGCATACCCAAAATTTTGACACATTGAAGATTACTGCCATGTACCAAAGATTAAAAATTGATAATTTGGAATGCTATGTCAAATAATGAGGCATACCTTATCTAATTGAATTGCTAGGGGTCTCCAATATATAGAAGATTGAGCAACCAGGTGGGGATGAGAACCAAGGAATGACTTCAAAATGATTGATTTGCTAATGTCACTACTAGAATGTGTACAATTAGAAGCATTTTTGGCATCCTTGTAGATCTCAGCAGCTAAAAATGTTGAGCACTAGAATTAGGAGAGGAAGATCATGAAAAACCAACCGTAAGCCTAGGTGAGCCATTATTTCTAGTCCCCATTGGGATATCCAGTGAAAGAGGGTTAAAAAAACCCTTAACTATTTAGAGATCTACTACAATCATTGAACTTGCTCTCATGAATTTTTTCCAAAAAGTCAACTCCCAAAACCCTTCATTCCCTATTTTTTTGTTGTCTTAATCCTTCAATCCATTTTCCTTGTCACACCTATGAACTTGTTCTTTTTCTTCACTCATTTCCACACAATCATGACACTCCTACTCATCAATCATGTGCTCTGCGTCTCTCTTGCACTTCTACTCACTACTTTCACCATGTGAGATGACTAGATTTATTACCACTATTACTTATATTATCATAGTTATCTTACAGGGGACAAAATATTCAATTTGTATTCATGGATTTGTAAATTCAAATTGGACTAGAGATGTTTGTAGTAGAAGATCAACCGATAAATATGTTTTCTCTATGTTTGGTGGTGTAACCAATTAGATGAGTAAACAATAGGGTGAATAAGATGAAGGAATACTTTATATCTTAAAATAATACTAAATTCATATTATTATACTTCATATTAATACAATATATAAAAACTTTTATATTGTATAAGATAATTTCATTTCTTAAAATAATCAAACCTTATATATATTTGGTATTTGAATTTTGTTTATTATTTCAGCTATAATATATTTGAAAGAATAAAACCTAAACACACATTTCTATATAAATAATATTAACTCTATAATAAAAAAAATTGGTTAATTAATGTAACTTTACATAAACATAACAAACTCACCAACCTCAAGTATCTAATCTTTTCTCTTATCTACAAATTTATTAAATTGTAATAAAAATATATTAAAAAAATAATATACCATAAATTTGACATCCATTTATATATCAAATTAATAACTAATAATTATCTGAAATATTTAAATATTATAAATATAAATTTATTATTAATAATGCTAATATAATATAATATAATAATAATTATATAAAATGATTTTATATATTAATAATTATATAAAATTATTTTATATATTAATTATATTGTATCAAATATTTTTGATCATCTAATTCAAGCATATCTATATTAATTATAATTTTCTTTAAAAAAAAATCTCATATGAGAGTTGAGGCCGACTCTGATTGGTAAAGAGGATAAAACCAATATAAAAGAGAGGCCAAATTTCTAATGAAACATAATCGTAGATGTTATTGCTTTTTCGGACTGTGAGAAGAAAGCTTAAGAAAACACATCATGGCTTTGGATGCGAAAAATGTGGAAGCTGAAGGAGAAGGCAGCGGCAGGCAACCTGTTTTGGTTATGTTTAAGACATTCATAAGAGATTGCATTATGTCTTCAGCTGTTTGGGTAGTGTACTGGCCGCCATTGCTAGTGCTTTATGTGTTTTGGGTTTGTTTGAGTTTTGTTAGGGCCGCCATAAGTGAAACGGGCTTATGTAAATCAGAGATCAGAAAGATTCTGACCACTGATCCATGGCTTATACTTCAAAGAACATGCCCACTTTGTAAACCGAGGCCTTAGAACTCTGATACTCTCGATTCAGAGCATATAATGCATGATATGTTCATCATGTCTGCCATCAATCTAATGTTGTTAGAGATGATGATATTTATCGGTTTGCTTACAGGCCATGTAAAGATCAGAGCATGGAATGTTTCTCTGATCCATTGATTTATGTTTCTACAGCTCTGTGAGAAATTAACAGTATGTTTCATGATGATTTCATTGTATAACTTCGAGCTATATAGTTTTTAACACCCTCGCACTTATTGATCCTATCTTTGTGGATGACTACAAATTTGATTAATCAGGTTTAAATTATCAGCCACTTTGGTTAATGTTCATTTAAATTAAATTATCAGCCACTTTTGTTAATGTTCATTTAAATTAATCAGGTTTAAATTATCAGCTACTCCTGAATTTTTTTCTTAAAAGCCTTCTTTTTGATCTTTTGGGCCGAGGAAGGCTAGACCTCATTTAAGTTTATCAATATATTTAATTTTTGTATATCACTTGTAATTTGATTTGAATAAATTTAAGCACTGTCTTGGAATCATTTTATATATGGGTTTCTCTCTGACAGGATTGGCGATCTTCAAAACTTAACACACTTGTGAACTTATTATTATAACATTTACTATGCCCAACACAGGCTTTTCAATCTGTTTTAACTTTGAACGATTGTTACCATGTCTGTTAATTTTCAAGGTTTAATTTCATAATTCATTTTTGGGATTTTACCAACAAGTTTGGGGAGCTTCAAGGATCTCCATTTCCTTCACCTTAAAGACAATAATTTTACTAGGCAAATACCAGACTCATTTGGCTAACTCTCCTTTCTCCACATATTGTAAGTCATTTTCTCAACCTTACAAATTATGAAGGATTTCAAATGATCATCAACTTTTAACGCAATTTTTCCAGATAGGATTTTCTATGTGGGAAAACTCCAGGTTCTTGTATATCAGAATATTGATGATTCATATTGGTAACTTTAGGAATTTAGCTGGTCCATATAATTTTGTGCAAGAGATCACCATTTTTTAGTCAAGTATTCTTAGAATGCTCATATTCTTATGTTGGTTTGTAATTTTCTTTTATTTCGGATTTCTTAAAGCTTCTAAATTTAACTGTATAAACTTTTTTCCTTTCAAAAATTTAATATCTTTAATTTCAATATTTTGTCACGGGCTTATGAGATTCTGTTTCTTAGGTTCGTCTGCTGTCATGCTCTGCGCTGCCTTCATTTTTGCTTTCATCCATTCAAGTGTTGTCCTCTTGCTTCTTGTATGCATGTTTTGTTACGAGTGGACCTGATGATAGTTACTTTCTTTAATATATGGACCATATCATTGTCTGGTCTATATCTTGTTTCCTTCTTGATTTGTGTTCTTGCCAGGTGGTTTAAGATATCACAATTTTATTGTAGGTGGTTAAATACAATTGATGAGGGTAATGGTATATTTTTTGATTATGTCATCTATCAAGATTCAAAATCCTAAATAATGAGGTAGGATTGTGCCCTAAACAAAATTCAAATTTATAGAATAGATACTCTTCAATTCTTGACTCTTAGCTGAAGAAATATCAGAAACTATTTTATCATTATTCCATTAATAAATTTATAAATATTAACCTACTGTTATATAATGGGAATAGGTTCTTGTCCATTGAAATTTTAGAATTCTTTTTTGCTAAAAGAGAAAATATGAAATCCTCTTTTACAGAATTATTTGTTTGAAGTGTTTTACAACTTTAGAACTTATACCGTAAATTCATGGCCTTTAGTAACTATATTCATAGGCTATGTACTGCAGAGCTTACCTTATTCATGTGGCTTGATAGTTTGTACAATCAGTTGATTCTCTCCACAGCTTAATATGCAAAAAAATGACTCATGAAGGAGACAAATACCAAACTTCAGCTTCTGCGCTGCATGATGCCAGTGGTGAAGGCAACTCTGGTATCATTCATTTTATTTTTAAGTCTGCTACAAATACTTTCTCACTTTTAAGAGTTGATCACTCTTTAATTGAGTTCCTTTTGTCCTCCATCATTGGAATCCACATCTGGAGGGATTTCGTTTTTGCCAAGAAAATTGTTGGTGTTCCCGTCCCATGTGAGTAGCAATTGTTAATGTTTTTTTACGCTTTCGTCCTAGCTGTTTCTATATCTGCTCCTCCATTAGCTATATCTACAAGAAACTATTTTTTAGTTATAAGAAAACTATAATAGAAACCACATTCTCTGGATATTTAGCTTAATCTCTATTTCTTAGCTAACTTTAAGGTACTATATTTTCTGTATAATTCTCTAATCCTTTTTTTAAACATGAGCTTGGTATTGATGCTCTCTGTTATAGGGCTAGCTTTTGCAACACTATTCGCACACTTTTCCAACCACGCACAACACCATTTTTAGCTTACTTGAGCTGCTCCAAGGGATGCCAACTCTTTGGGTCCAATCCGGATTATGCCTTTATGCATACACACCGAGTCCTTTCTTTCTTTGCAGCGGAATGGTAATCACGACTCTAGCATAGGGTCGCACTAGAACCAACGGTAATCACGAATCCTTAGCTCGAGTCGGCTACTAATCCAAATGTAGGGTAAATAGCAAGCTTTATTGATTATGAAGGCCCTAGGCCACCGGTTACAATAAAAGAGAGTCTTTCTTACTCTCACAAGACTTGATATTAAATAGCGAGTCCCTGACTCACTAGAACAACTACCCTTAGGAACATGACCACTCTTCAGGATGCTGACTGGCCCCTTCACATAGAACTCTGATCCCTGAACTACTTTTGACTAGCTCTTGTTGTTTTTGAATGTTGATCTTCAAGGAGGAGCGTTGCGTTCTCCCAATCGAGCTATAGGATGACTTACCCTGTCCACAACCCATGTCCCCCTTCACTAGGACTAGGCTAATGTCAACGTGGTGCTTTGATTTGCACTTTTTGGAACTCTCTACAGTGGGAGCATTCACTTTAGTATGGACCTTCGCTTTGAGAGCTTGTTTGTGATTTTGATTGCTTTTGTTGTGCTTTCAACAACTTCGAGGATATATGCTCCCCTATATCAGCTATTAGTACAAATCCCTAACCTCGGTAGGATGACACTTAGCTTTGGGACAATCCTCCAATTTCTAACTTTATCACTTTCCTCCTTATTTTGGATTCTAAGGTAGAAACCCTACTTTCCAACCTTGTGAGCTCTTTGAGTTTGCAACCTCGGATGAGCCCTATTGGGCTACGTCCACCTCCCTGGGTGTCCAACTTAGTGCATCCCATACTTGGTCTGACTTAAGGATGTGAGCCTAGCTCACCCCGATGCACACTTGGGTCCTGTCCGATGTGACTTGGTGCGAACTCAACTAGTGAGCCCGACTTTTGCTCCTTTGGCTATGAGTTCCACTTTCCAGCGTGCTTGCCTTATTGGAACATTGGTGCGAGACCCAGGATAGGTTTGCACTCCATCCCAAGGGCGTGTTTACCCTATGTCCTTGGTGTTGGACTCTCATACCTCTGATATTCTCCCCCACTTAAAAATAGGTGACGTCCTTGACGCCTGCACACAAATCACCTTGATGGACTAGTGCAGAGAATGTGCCTGACTTTCTTTTGGGGCTTAGAACTTTTCTTGGGAGTCCCTTTGCAAGAACTCCAAGACTTCATCCTCGAACTTCCACTTGCTCTCTACTCTTTCCCATATAGCTGCATCCCTAGGCTGGCCTTGTCAATGCACCAAGAACTCTTTCCACTTGTAGTCGCCAAATCTACACTACCTTACTAAACGTATTTCCTTTATTTTTACATTAGGCCTGTCCAAGACATTTGTTGGCCCTCTGGTCATAATTCTTCTACTTGGATCCTCTACATCATAGTGCATTGGACGAAGCTGGATCACATGGAACACATTGTGTACTCGCATGTGATTTGGAAGCTTCAGTTTGTAGGCTACCTTTCCCACCTTGTCTATGATCTCATATGGTCCTTCAAACCTTCTAGTGAGATCATAGCTCAAACCCTTGGGTGGTTTGAACTGAACTAAATCCAACTCGAGTACCTTGTCTCCTATTTTGAAGTCAATGGCTTGCCTTCCTGCATCCGCGTACATCTTCATTCTCTCTGTAGCTTGAACCAAGTGATGGCATGCCAAATCCACTCTATCTTTCCAATCTTTAAGATGGTCTATTGCAGTCAGACATAGTCCATGATATCCACTGAGAATTGTGTGCAAGGTCAAGGGTTGTTGTCTAGTTGGCAAGTGAAATGGCGAAAACTGGTTTGACCTAGACTTCTGTAAGTTGTAGTAGAATTGCGCAGAATCTAGAAGCTTCAGCCAATTTGACTGATCTGACCACACAAAGTGTCTCAAATAATCCTCCAACACTACATTGATCTGCTTGGTCTAGTCGTCGGTCTTTGGGTGATGGCTTGTGGACATGAGGAGCTTCGTTACCATGAGCTTAAACAGTTCAACCCAAAAATTTGATGTAAACCGGGGATCCCTATCACTGATGATACTTAGTGGAACACCCCAATACTTTACCACATTCTTGTAGAAATAGTCGGTGGCAACCTCTACTTTGCATGAAGTCTGACATGACACAAACATCCCATACTTTGAAAATATATCAAATACAACCATTATGCTTGTAAAACCTTCAATGTTGGGTAGACTCGTTATGAAGTCCATCGATACACTGGCCCAAGGTCGAATTCGAATTGGTAGGGGTTGGAGAAAGCCTCCCGGAGACTACGTCATAACCTTATCTTGCTAACAAATGAGGAAACTTTGGACATAGTCATCCACATCCTTCTACATCATCAACCAGTAGAAACCTCTTTCCAAGACAGCTAGAGTCCTCTTTTGTCCTGGGTGTCCTGCCCAAAGGGGTGTCATGAAATTCATGCATTAGGTCTCTATGCGAGCTCTTGTATTTTGGGACATAGACTCGGTTCTGGGTGAACATCATTATCCCATCCTAATTATTGAGCTTTCAAGTCTACCCTTCCTTGCATTGCTTCCATAGTTTTGGAGCCTGAGGGTCATCCACCAAGCCCTACTTGATGTTCTCAATCATCTCTGTCGAGAGAGTCACCTGACATGCACTAAGTGTGTCACTTTCTGACTCCACACTATTGCCATCAACTGTTCTTTTCTGATTAGAGCATCTGGAACAATGTTTTTCCTTCCGGGGTTGTATTGGATCTCATAATCGAACTTGACTAGAAACTCTTGCCATCTAGCCTACTTGGGAGTGAGTTTGGCTTGAGTTTTGAAATATGTTGAAGAGCTATTATCAGTCCTGGCAACGATCAGTGCACCCAAGAGATAATGCTTCCAAGTATAAAGACAATGTATGATCCCAGTCATTTCCTTTTCCTGGGCGGGATAGATCCTTTCTCTATCCTTCAACATTCTCAACTCATATGCCACTAGATGTCCTTCTTGTATAATAACTCCCCCATATGCATAGTCTGATGCATCACTTTGTACCTAAAAAGGTTCACTGAAGTCAGGTAGAGAAAGCATAGGCTCTGTGGTGAGTTTCTCCTTGAGAGCCTCAAATGCTACCTTGCACTTATCTGACCAGTTCCATTTTCAGTCTCTCTTGAGGAGGTCTATCAACAAGGCTGCCAACTTGTTGTACCCTACTACAAACTTCTAGTAGTAATTTGTCACTGGGCCCAAAAATTGTTTCACTTCATGCACATTTTGAAGCGCCAACCAATCCTTGATTTCTTGGAGCTTTTTTGGATTCGGCCTGATCTTTCCTTTTCCCATGATATGGCCAAGGAACTGAACTTCCTCTTGGGTGAATACACATTTTTATTTTTCCATGAAGAGTTGGTGCTCCCTGAGCAACTCAAACACCTCTGCCAGGTGAACCTTGTGTTCCTCCATATCTTTTTGTATACAAGGATATCATCTAGATACACCACTGCCGACTTGTCGAGTAGAGACCATAACATGTCATTCATAAGAGTGTAAAAGGTCACCAGAGCGTTGCACAGCCCGAAGGGAATTACCATAAATTTGTATGACCCATATCTTGTCACACATTTCACCTTTTCTTCATCCCCTGTAGCAATTCTGACCTGATAATAGCCTTGCTTTAGATCCAATTTGGTGAATATCTTCGCCCTTGCTAGGAAATCGAAGTAGTTTTCTATTAATGGAAGGGGATACTTGTTTTTGATAGTGAGCTTATTGAGAGCCCTGAAGTATACACATAGCCTCAGTGTTCTGTCTTTCCTCTTTTGGAACAAAACTGGCACTCCATATGGAGAAGGGGATGGCCTTACATAACCTGCCTCTAGCAACTCTTCTAACTACTACTTAAGCTTCACCATCTCAGGGCCAAACAACCAATATGGTGCTTGGGCAAGAGGTCTAGCTCCTGGCTGCAATTCTATTTGATGGTCTACTACCCACCGTGGGGGAAGTTCCTTCGGTAGCTTCTTAGGTATTCTATCTTCAAATTCAAGTATGATCTTTCTAACATTTGGTGGAATGGATGCCTCAATGACACCGTCCATTTCATCCCACCCTCCAAGCAAGGCGGCCAAGAACATAGGTTCCTTGTTCTTCTTCTTTGCCGACCGCTTCATGCTCATAGCAGAGACCACTTGGTCTTTCCCACTTTGTCTCCTTTCTATTGTCTTTACCAGACTTGTCTGAACTAGGTCCATAAACATGAGACTTTCTAGGTGGGGTATTATCGCTACTTTTCCAATTATCAGGAAATCCTAGCCTAGGATCAATTCAAAGTCATCCATTTCAATGGCCATCATATCCATCTTACTGTGCCAACTCCCAATTGAGGTGGGTACATCTCGGATGATACCACTGATCTTCTATACTAGAGAGGTGACTTCCTTAAAGGAACTCATGCCTAGCTACACTTTGAGTCCCATGGCTTTGGCTTTCTTAGAAGATATGTAGATGTGGGTGGCCCCTAAATCCAACAATGTGAGTATGCATCGCCCATTTAGACAAGCATCCAAAAAGCACAACTTATGCTTGTCCATAGGTTTGGCTGTTGTGGCCTTTGACTGACCTGGTGTTGATGCATTGAGCACGTGCAACTGAACAATTCCCAATTTAGGTGTTGATCCATCTTGCTCTGCTTGAACCTCTATAAAATTTATCCTCTATCTCTCTAGACATTCTCTAGCGCAATGGGATCCTTTGCTGCAGATAAAGCATGTACCAAGTGTCTTTGGAGGTCCCTTTGACCCTCTAGATCCTTTTGTCGAATCTTTTCCAGATCCCTTTTTAGTGTTCGAATTCGCCTTAGTGGAAGTACTCTATCCCAACTTCGCTAGGTCTTTTCTTTCCTTTGTCGTGGATGAAGCCTTCTTTTTAGATTTCTGCTGACCACCAGATTCTTTGCTCAACTCTCTATTGTAGTCCTATAATTGGTCTACAACTGTGATGGCTACAACTAGGGTCTGCACATTAGCGCACCTGAGCTCGGTCTGAGCCCACTGTGGTAATCCCCTCATAAACTGAAATAACTAGTCCTACTTTGACATGTCCTTGATCTCAAGCATCAAGGTGATAAATTCCTTTATATATTCTTGCATCTTACCATTGTATTTCAAATCCATGAGCTGCATTCTAGTAGTCCAAGATGAGTTCTTGGGTTTAAACTGTAGCTTCAATTCTTCCTAGAACTTGGCCTAGGCATCCACTGCAGACACTCATTTTCCTACTCTCAAATCCTACACTCGATTTTTCCACTAGAGCTTCACGGCATCCGTCAAATAGGTAGCAACAGTCTTGACTTTGGCTTCTTCTAATAAGTTCGACAGGGTGTGCAAGTACTGCTCCATATCCCAAAAGTAATTTTCTAGAACCTTGCCATTTTGTTGCCTAGTATATTCAGTCGAGGGCTTAGCCTTGAGTCCAAAACTTATGCCTCCTTGAGACATCGAAGTGACGAGGGTCTTCAAGAACTTCATTTCATCCTCTAACCTCTTTTATTTTGTCATACCAAGGCTTATTTGGTTTTACAACGTGGAGACTTCATTCTCCAATTGGCCTATCCTATATGCCAATCCAACATCCTTAAGGGACTCCATACAATTCTCTAGATTGTTCAGCTAGTCTTTGGTCTTTGCCTTCTAGCAACGGGTATTCACATTGAATCCTCTGACTTGCAAGGAATGATCATCTTGAGGATTCTGATCCTCTTACAAGTGGCACTCCAGATCAGAGCCACCTAGACCTTATGATGTTGTTTCCATGGATATGAATCCTTCAAATACAGGTAACCTTTTCAACTCGATGTATCGAGAGACTGAGCTCTAATACCAACTATCATGAGGCTAGCTTTTGCAACACTATTCACATACTTTTCCAACCATGCATGACACCATTTTTAGCTTACTTGAGCTGCTCCAAGGGATGCTAGTTGTTTGGGTCCAATCTAGATTATGCCTTTATGCATACACATCGAGTCCTTTCTTTCTTTGTAGGGGAATGGTAATCACGACTCTAGCGCAGGGTCGCACTAGAACTGACAGTAATCATGAATCCTTAGCCTGGGTCGACTACTAACTTGAATGTACAATAAATAGCAAGCTTTATTGATTATGAAGGCCCTAGGCCACCATTTACAATAAAAGAGAGTATTTCTTACTCTCAAAAGACTTGATATTAAATAGTGAATCCTTGACTCACTGGAACAACTACCCTTAGGAACACGACCACTCTTCAAGATGCCGACTAGCACCTTCACATGGAACTATGATCCCTGAACTACTTCTAACTAGCTCTTGTTGTTTCTAAATGCTGATTTGATTGTTGATCTTCAAGGAGGAGCATCACGTTCTCCCAATTGAGTTACATGACAAATTACCCTGTCCACAACCCACATCCCCCTTCACTGGGACTAGGCTAACCTCAACACAACTCTTTGCTTTCCACTTTTTGGAACTCTCTGCAATGGGAGAATTCATTGCAGTATCAACCTTCGCTTTGAGGGCTTGTTTGTGATTTTGATTTCTTTTTTTGTGCTTTCAACAACTTTGAGGATATACACTCCCCTATATAAGCTATTAGTACAAATCCCTAACCTCGATAGGATGACACTCAAATTTGGGACAATCCCCTAATTTCTGACTTTATCACTTTCCTCCTTATTCTAGATTCTTAGGTAGCAACCCTACTTTCCAACCTTGTGAGCTCTATGAGTTTGCAACCTCATATGAGCCCTATTGGGTTGCCTCCACCTCCTTGGGTGTCTAGCTTAGTGTGTCCCATACTTGGATTGACTTAAGGGTGTGAGCCTAGCTCACCCTGATGCACACTCGGGTCCTGTCTAATGTGACTTGGTGCAAACTCAACTAGTGAGCCTGACTTCTGCTCCTTTGGCTATGAGTTCCACTTTCCAACATGCTCACCTTATTGGAACACTAGTGCGAGACCCAGGATAGGTCTGCACTCAGTCATGAGGGCATGTTTACCACGTGTCCCTTGTGTTGGACTCTCATACCTATGACACTCTCAATGTGTCATCAGTTCAAAATGCAAGATATGTAGCATTAATTGTTGTAATTCATGCAATTGCTCGTAAATAGTTTCTAATTTTATTTCATTTTCTACTTCATGGAATTTCCTTTAAAATAGTATGTACCTTTTTCCTAAAGTCATTTGCTAATTCATGTCATGCTATTTTCTACCTTTTTTAACACTTCATAGAGATGAGAGTGGCTGCTAGTTCTTCTGATATTATCGAATGTCCATGAATTGTAACAATGGGTGCTTGATTTCTTTTAAAGATTATTTTGAGTACACTTTTAGTCGTTATCTATCATGTTTTATAGATTTTGTCTAATGCTTGATATAGGAAAAAAGGTAGCTATCTGGTATTCTTATTTCCATGCTCTGTTTCTGTAGCCATCCAGGGGTAATATGCACTACATTCTCACTCTTTGCAGTAAATGAAATCTTTGGTGTTGATACATTTGTAGCTAGTTTATATTTAAACATTCTCAGACTCATTGTAGTAAATAAAATCTTTGGTGTTGATACATTTGTAGCTAGTCTATATTTAAACATTCTCATAATCATTGTAGTAAATGAAATCTTTGGTGCTGTTACATTTGTAGCTATTTTATATTTTATAAATAAATATTATTTTGCATCTTCCATACATCATCTTTGTGCATATGCTACAATTGTTGCAATTCATGTAGTTACAATTCTTTTATCCATTTTTTATGAAACAAATCGTGTGCACTATATAAGCTTTTACATTTTGCAAACATGTCCACTAGGATGGTTTGTATCCACAATAACCAACAAAAATGTTGTTTTTATTATGTTGTGATGGATGTCCATGCCCGATTCCAATTCTGTCGGAGACTACAAACACACTACAAAAGGTTGTCGAGACTGACTTCACACTTGCCTTGGAAAAAGGCATGGACATTCATGACAACATAGAAAAATTATGTTTTTGTTAAATTTTGCAATTGTTTGGTGGAAATGTTTGCAAAAGTGTGTTGTTTTGCAAAATGAGTAGAGAAATGTAATGCCATGAATTGTAATGGTTGTGGAGGCACACACACAGGTTGAAAAATAGCTATTTGATATTCTTATTTTCATGCTTTGTTTTTTATAGCCATAAAGAGTTAATATGCATGATTGTTGATGTAGGGGCTTACATTCTCACCCTATTTGTAATGACTGAGCCATTTTATGGAACAACTTGTTTTTAGTATGCTATGAGAATGTCGATGCCTTTTTTAAAATCTCCACTTATACAAAAGAGGATGACAATCATTTGTTGTGAAGGCTAACATGTTGCTATTGTCAAGCGTGCTTGTATACAAAAACCTTTAATAAATCTCAAACAAATGTTGGGAAAAGATCCCAACTAAAGTGGGAAAAGATGAAAACACAATGCAAAGGAGACAACAAGGAGGTAGAATAAGTTTTCTATTTCATTCAAATAAACAAAAAGATTATAAATTAAAAATATTTACATATAAAAATTAGAGCTATGGATCTATATTTCCTTCATACAAAAAATTTCTTGAATTCTAATGCAACACTTTCTATGTGTTGCTCTGTGTTGTTGCTATAAATATTTCAGAACACTAGAGATTTGCACTCTGTGCAATATCTTCTATTGTTGCAGATTCTTCTTCCCCTTCCTCTATTCTATTCTCCTAAACATTCCCTCCTTGTTCTTCTACACTAAAAATATTTTATTCTTCCTTTTTTCCTTTCTTTCCTTTTCCAAAAAATTACCACTCATTTTTCAAATTCAACCACTAGAAATTAATTCACTGGCAGAAACATTAACTAGGATAGCATATGCCTGACACGAAAAATGGGGGGAACAATCCAAAATGGATCTCTTCTGACACTACATTAAATGCATTTGGTTGGAACTCAAGATTATTAATTCTAACACTCCCCCTTAATCTTGAGCCTTTTTGTTTTTCATCACCATTCTAAATTTTTGGTGCAATATCTTTTTGGAGAAAAATTTGCGAAGATATCTTGTTTGCACCTATTTTGTGTTTTGGAGTTATCTTGTCTAGACCTTTTCAGATTTCCAGTGCTTTTCTAAGTTTCTAGAACTGAAGTTCCAGAGCATTTGTCATCCCAAGCCTATCCCTTAAGCATTCAAAGCAATCTTTGCTCAATGGTTTGGTAAAAATGTTTGCAAGCTGTTACTCAGACCTACAAAATTTCATTTTAATTTCACCATTCTCAACTAATTCTCTTATGAAATGATACTTGATTTCAATATGCTTGATTCTTCAATAAAAATCAAGATTCTTTGTCAAAACAATTGATGAAACATTGCCAAAAAAT
Source organism: Sequoia sempervirens (assembly GCA_007258455.2). Classification (NCBI taxonomy): domain Eukaryota; kingdom Viridiplantae; phylum Streptophyta; class Pinopsida; order Cupressales; family Cupressaceae; genus Sequoia; species Sequoia sempervirens. Next base: position 542,130,963 of record VDFB02000015.1, read on the forward strand.
ATAGTTGTTCTATCCTTTTATTCTTCCTTCAAATCTTTTAAGGTCCTCCTCAGTCAAATAGCTTGGCTTGTTGTTGTATTTGCTACTATATATTCAGCCTCAGTTGTAGATAAAAAACCTATGGATTGTTTCTTGGAATCCCATGAAATAACTCCCAATCCCAAATGAAACACATATCCAGACGTTCTCTTTCCATCATCTACACTCCTTTCCCAATCAATATTTGTGTAACCAACCAACCCAAAATCATTTTCCATAAAATACCATATCTTTTGGTTCCATTCACATACATTAGGATTCTTTTACCCACTTGTCAATGTGACTCTTTTGGAGTCTCTATAAATCTGAAATCAGACTTACACTATGCATTATATCAAGCCTAGTTGTTGTTAAATACATCAAGCTTCCAACCATACTCTTATACATGGTTGGATTCACATTGATGTTGCAATCTTAGTTTCTCAACTTCAAACCTAATGCATTGTGTTGGATTTTGTTTAAAATACAAGGGGAAATCAAGGAGGAGTTCTTGGAATGTGTAGGGGGAACCATAATTATATTCCACCCATTAAAAGCTTGGATGCCAATAATTTGACCAAATTTGAGTTGTAAAATCCTTTCTCCACATGACCATTGCTTAATCCTTAGGAGTCAATTATATGTCAAATGTAAATTCACATGAGGTAAAAATTTTAGTGTGTTAGTTTTGTAAAGGATTAGGGAAATAAGATGATGCAAAAATTATTTAGAGTAGTGATTATTCTTTTAAACAATCTCTCATTTAGTTATGAAATATTTGAATACAAATTTTATGTGTCAATAACTCATTCAGAAGCCCAAGGATCAACCATGTTTAGAGAAAACTAAGTTACAATAGTTGTAAAAAAAAATACTATATATATTTTTTTTAAAAAACATGAGACATACAAAAAGATATTTAAACATATGGTATAGTTTTTTTTTTGGTCGGTAATAGGATTTATATTATATTACTTGAATAAAAATATTACAATTCAAATGTTCTATTATCACCCACCAAATAATTATTGCACCCTACCACAAAGCATCTAAACATGCTAAAAGACTTTCAGTTCCAGATAACTACAAATGATCTGGTGATCATCCTTACACTCTCTCTCCATTTCACACTAGCAAGAAACACAAGATCAACAAACAAAAAACAAAACGAACCATAACATTGTCTAACCTCGGATTGACTTAGAACATTTTTGAAACAAAAAAAAACACCTACATTAGGCCCTCCTAACCCTTCTATCATTCCCTGTTCCACATTTCTTGCCTTTTTCCTTTCGACGCCCTACCTCCCATGCCTCCGCTTTCAAATTTTGCTCCTCACCCTTGGCCTATGGAATACATTTGTCCACTTTCAAAGTGCCTATAAAAACTTTAAGATCTTTCCATCCACAACGCTCCTCCTCCCTACATTAATTCTTGTGTACATCTTTAGGTCCACAAATAAATGGCTCCAAACCCTCATCTCCAACCCTTTCCTCCTCTACAATTCCTTCCCTAAAATCAACACCCACATTCGACACTACTCGCTCCAAGAACGAGTCCAACCCATCTAAAAAATATTCATGGATAATCAACCCCATCACCTCCCTTATGGTTTCAACTTGCTCACCGAGGTTAAGACCCCACACCATAATTAAAGAATATATATCCATGTTTGTGTGGTATCTATGAATCAAACTACCAAAGGTTTCACCTTTATCAACCTAACACTGTAGAATAGTTCTTTGTCTGTTACCAGAAACATACCTTCCAACCATTGGTCTGTGGCTTCCCCAAAGAATGGATTCAACTGCCTCTTTGATCGAAAGGTGAATTTGGACTCCATCTTTAATTTTGGGAAAGCACCAAACCTACCAACCTCCACACAACAAATCCATTGCCAAAAGCTCTGCTTACTTATTGCTTGTTCTTCACACAAGAAAATAATGATGAGTGACAACTCATTTAAGATCCTCTAGCCTCTGCCCGCCACCATTCTGATTAAGCTTGTACTCTCATTTACTCCACCTCACCCAACTTCAAAACAATCATCCTTGCCCTAAAAAATAGAACAATCTCGCACACATCAATGATATCCCTCCCTCGCCACCCTACCACCTTTTAATTACATTTAAAATTAATCAAACATATTTAAGTTTCTCAAGTCTTCCACTTTTAACTCACCGACCATACTAAATTTTACTGCCCACTTTGAAAGAACATCCGCTTCTACATTTCCATTTCTCCTTATGTGGCTTATCTCACACACTTCAAACGAAGTCAGCTCCTCTCTGATTCTTTCAATGGTATTTTGGAGGTGCCATGCTCCCACACCTCCATTCATTATCACTTGTATTATGATCAAGGAGTCGCCTTCTATATGTAGTTTTGGGACACCTAATTTCTTACTCAATTTCACCGCCAACAAAGCAGCTATAGCCTCTGCTAAATTATTAGTTCCTTACCTTAACTTTTTTGCACCTAGGGCAATCACATTTCCTAACGAATCTCTTATTAAAAAACCAACTCCTGACGGTCCAAGGTTACCCTTCAATGCACCGTCAAATTCACTTTCTACCACCCCTCCCTTGGCTTCTCCCAAGCAACCACCTTGTCCTTTTTTTCAATTGGTTTATCCCAACTAGACCCCTTAACGGGTCAAATTTTAATCCCTAGCCAAAAAGATTGGATCCTCAAATCCTCCCTAGTGAATGGAACCCTCAGATTAAAGAATTGAGAAACTATTGCACCAATCACTTCCTCTATCATATGATTGATTCTCCATTTTAACCTTTCTAGAGATTCCTTTGACCCCCTAAAGATTCTTCTATTCCTTTCCTTCCACACCTCCCAAACTATAATCAAAGGGAAAACCTTCCAAATACAAGATAAAGTAGATCTTTTCTTTTCAACTGGCCATCCCTCAAAAACACCCTTCAATGAAAGCAATGTAGGACCTTGCCATCCCAACACCATCCTCACCATTTCCCAACATGAAGAAGCCATTTTATAGTGCAACAACAAATGGTCACTAGATTCCTCAGCTTCCTCGCACATAACACATCTAGTTGGTCCACAAAGACCTAGGTGCTTCCTACTTTCACTTGTCAAAATCCTCCTTTGAATGGCTAGCCATGCAAAGGCTCTCGCCTTTGGAAGGCACTCCTTTCCCCAACATAAGATTATCGGCCAACTCACTTCCCCCTCTTGCCTATGCAAAAACTGATAACCTAGCTTCACTGAATATTTACCATCAACAACCCCACACCAGACCACTTTATCTTCTTTTCGAGTTCTCACCACCTTCCTGCTATTAAAAATTTCCTTCAGTAGAAACCGATGCTGGTTTGGTAGGTTTACATTTTCTAAATATTTCCATCCACACTCTCCACCCAAAGGATCACCTCAAAATTCCATGTAGTCATTAACTTTCTCACCCGAAAACTGGATACACCAGGATTTTAAATCCTAAATGTCATTTCTATTCTTCAAAGCTAGAAACCCTTACCAAGAGTCATCCCATAAATTAGCTTTCATACCATTACCAACCTTCTAGCTAATATGATCAAGAATCACCTTTCTACAATTGTGAAGGTTGAGAGTAAATGTTCCAGAATAATTTTGCTCCTAAAGCTTCATTCATTAAATACCAATCATGAAGCCCAACACCCCCATTATTTTTTGATTTAAAAATTTTCTCCCATGCAAGGAGAGGAATCTTGTCATGCTCTTGAGCACCATTCCAAAAAATTTCTCATTCTTTGCTCAATTACCTTAATAATTTTCTTTGGGATTTTTAAACACATCATGGAAAAGATTGGGATGGTAGCAATCACAGATTTCAACATTAAAATTCTACCCGCAGATGTGACCCATCTAATCTTCCAACCATCTATCCTCTTTAAACAACATTCCACCAACTCTTTCCAAATGGATTCCTTACTTGAACCTCCAAACAAAGGAATGCCTAAATATTTTCCAAGTAGCTTACCCGATTTCATCCCCAAGATAGCACAAATTTATCTTTGTTTTTGTAAGTAGGTATTAAAGAAGAAAATTTTAGTGCAAATTTATGCACTGCCTCGAAGCTCTACTATATTTATCCAAAACACCTTTTATAATTCTGGCCTCTCTAAATGACACTTCACCCATTAAAAAGGTATCATTAGCAAACTGAAGATGAGATGTAAGGGTTCTATACCTTCTGCTACCACAATACCTTTCCACAAACCATCAAGCTTTCTATTCAAAACCATTCTGCCTAAAGCCTCAACCATTATTATAAAAAAGAAGGGTGAAATTGGATGAACTTGCGTTAAGCCTTTTTTAGATTCAAAAAACCCTGAGGGGAACCATTCAGTAGTACAAAAAAATGTGAAGAATTTATACAACCCTCAACCCAACTAACCCATGATTTGTAGAAACCAAATCTTCTTAGGACTTTTAGAAGAAAGCTTCGATTGACTTCATCATAAGCTTTCCTAATGTCAAGCTTAATTAACATTCTTTCTGTATGTGCTAAACCAACCAAATGAATAACCTCATGAGCAACAATGATACCTTCATAAATGAATCTGTTGGGTGAGAAAGCATCTGCTCCATAGAAATAACCGAGTCTAAGACAAGTTTCAATCTATTTGCCATAACCTTTGAGATGATTTTATATATAGTGTTGCATAATGCAATATACCTGAAATCACTAAAATTTACCACTTTTTCCTTTTTAGGTACTAAAGCAATAAAAGTATTATTGAAGTCTTTTAACACAAACCACCCTTTCTGGACTCTTCAACCACTTCCAACAACTCCCCACCCAATACCTCCCACATCCTCTAAAAGAATAAAGCTAGGAAACCATCTAGACTAGGTGCTTTATCACCACCAAGGCTGAACAGGGCTTCTTTTACTTCTTCTAACGACACAGCCTGTGAAAGCATATGATTTTGAGCAAATGTGATACAATTAGGAATAACATCTAACACTTCATCCTCCAAATCCGGCTTTTCCTGGCTATTTTTGAAGGCTTCAAAGAAAAATCTTACACATTCTCTATTTATTTCTTCCTTGTCTGAGAGCTCATGACCATGACTATCTTGAATAGAGAAAATCTTACTAGATAATCTCCTCACCTCCATCAAATTATGAAAAAAATTGTATTACGGTCACCTTCCTTAAGTCGTGTTTCTCTGGATTTCTATCACCAGAAGATTTCCTCCCTTGCTAAAACCTCTGCATACTCCTTATTTAGTGTTTTTTCAAATTGAAAGGTCTCTTCACTCATCCCATCTTCAATAACCTTTGAATGTAGAACCTCCAAATCTTTCTCCAACCTAAAATTTTCTATAAAAATGTTTTTAAAGACCTCTCTATTCTATTTTTCAGTTGTTCTTTAACATATTGTAGCTTTTTAAAAAATAAGAAAGCCTTATTTCCACTCCTAAGGGGTGCATTATTCCACCAACCTACAACTAACTCCTAGAAGCCCACTTCTCTCAGCCACATTTTTTCAAATTTAAAGGGCCATCGATCAGGAACAACATCTTCATGGATTCTCACACTTATCAGATAATGATCTGACCCATTGATAGGAAGAATATCAGCCTAAAAAGACCACTCCAAATTTTCCTAATTGCCTGCAATAAAAAACCCGTCCAACTTTTCTGCAATGTTTAAGAAGCCAACCCTTCTATTTGTCTAGATGAAATCTCCACTCTTAAACTACACTTCAATTAGACCATTATCATTCACAAATTCACTAAAGTCTCTTTGCTTTTGAGATTCCCAGCCTAAGCCTCCTTTTTTATCCGATGGATGAAGGATTGCATAAAAATCACCTCCCATCAAAAAGAGGTGATCTCCATTTAAAGAAAACACCTTTGAAATTGCATTCCAAACATTTTTCAACTCCAAAAATTTGTTTGGACCATAGACATTCAATAGGAAGAAATTTGCAGCCAACTGCTTCAAGGAAACTTCCACCCACTGCCAATATCTCTCCGCTCTAACCAGGTGAACTTCAATAGTTGCTGTGAACCCCAATCCAAATACCTACAAAACAACATGAACAAATGAATACATTAGGAGATCAAATGCAAGCAAGAATAAGGATTCCTCAAGAAATTAATTTGAATGGCAAAAGAGATAGAAAATGAAAGGAAGAACACAATGAAACTTGAAAGCATATCAAAATCTATTCTAAAGCCAACAAACTCCTAATCTCTTGAGGGAATTGGTGCCAATTTGATGTGAAAATTGGCCCTTTCCCAACTCCAATGATGCAATGTTGATTTGATGAAGAGATTTGATGAGTGATCCACTTTGTTGATGAAGATTGAATGCTCCAAGCTAAAAACCTGCATAACCTAGCTAAGATTCAATGATATGGATGAATATTGCTAAATATTTGAGTATAGTAAGACTACTCAAATTGTGGACGATGAAATGAGGAGATGAGCTCTTCATTTATAGAATGTCAAGATGGATGAATGTTCAAAATAGAGCAATGTGGGACTAATCTTCAACAAATGAGAAGAAGCCACATGTCATCATGTGGATGGTTGAGGAATGAGCACATTTTGAAGAATGTGCAAAGAGGGGGGAGATTCAAATTCAAAATATGGCTTGAAGAATGAGTTGAAAGGTGAAGCACATGCACATGGCTCAAGAAAAGGACATGTAAGAGATTTTAAATGCTTTGTTGAAAGGGACAAGTCCTTTTGGGGGGGAGATTTCAAATTTGAGGAATATTCCCACTTGGATGCCTTTTTGAATGAAAATAGATGATTTATAAATCAATTAAATTGATTTTCATGTGCAAGTTGCAAAATCTAGAGGATTTGAGTGATTATGATTAAATTAATCAGAGATTTGATTAATTTAAAGGAGATTAGCTGATTTTGACTTTTGACTTAGATTTTTGGATTAATTTAAATCAAAAAGAGAGGAATAATGATTTAGATTTAATTAAATAAATATTTTGATTTATTTAACTAAAGAGGGATGATGTTGGATAAAGATTCATTTAATTCAATAGAATGACTTAGAGATTTAATTAAATAAAATGTATTATTTAATTAAAAGGGGGATTACAAAATTAATTAAATAAAATTGATTTATTTAATTAATAGGAGATGATGACTTAATTAGATAAATGATTATTTATTTAATTAAGGGATGAATAGTGATGATAAGTGAAGAGGTGATTCGGACGAAAAATGTTAGTTAATCGAGATCAAGTGCATGAGATCAATTAGTATATTTTACGTGTCTACATTTTGCCCCTCTTTGAAGCAGTGCACTTGTTGCATTGGTTCAAAGAATAATCTTGCTGAGATCAAAGTTCAAAAATTCTCTGATTTTTTCGGATGCCCCACTGCTGCCCCAACGAATGAAGAATTATGCGGTATACTTGCCCCCTCGAGAGATCGGGTGAAAAGGTTTGATTTGAGGGTCGATCTCTCGATAAAGAGGTTCAAGGTTAGTTCAACTCGAATATTTGATGTAGACAGTCATCAACCATGGGTAGCCTCATGCCTATTTTGATATATTACACCCACTTGATCCTGATTTGTATCGTGACAGTGACATTATTGATGATGAGATGATTATGATGCTTATAGGTAATGGATGATATGATGATGCATGGATGATATGGATGCACATGATATGATATGATGATGCTTTTATGATTATGTAGTGGATGATAAATGTATGGTTTATGAGATGTTTAGAATAACCAATCTATATTATGCAATGATGGGGATGAATGCATGTGGTATGATTAATGCTTTCTATATGATATGATATGCAATATGCAATACGCTGACGGTTTGTGGATGCAGGATGGATGCATTATCGATGATTTATGATTAACTGTCATGGTACCATGTTAGTACGAAAAGCAAGAGATAGAAGAAAACAAGAGATTCCAACAAGACATGAGATGATGATGATGATTACTTTCCAAGGAGTTGGGATTTTCAAAGGGCCAATTACCTTATGTTTGATAGCACACATGGTACGATACATCAAGGTATAGAGAACTAGGATGGTGTTGTACCTAGTGTGATGGAATTTGACTTAACAAATAGATAGGAGTATCCTTGTTCACACTTGACATAGGCTAAGAAACCTTGCTAGAGGCTGATACCCTATGAGAGCAAGTATTAGCCAAGTTATATTACAAGGCATCGATAAGCACAATAGACAAAAGATAATGATTGTTGCCCCATTCCTATCTCTCCTAAATCCCTTCATTGGAATGCATCATTGAGAGGTCCTTGGAATGAGAACAATAAGATAAAATCAAAAGAAAGATCAAGTACTCAAAGCAATTGTGTTCTTCATACCTTTGTGAAGGATGTGTTTTGATAGGATAAGAACCCAAAGTGATATCCAAAAATGATGCCCATTGTCAGAACGATATATCCTAAGACATGCATTGTATGGGATGATGATGGTTTGATAAGTTGATTGATAGGCTGTTGATATAAGGTTGACTGACATGTTTGAAAATGATCAAGAGTTTGATTTTGCGTTTAGCGATTTGTTGCTTCGATTTTGATTTTGTGTTTGAAGTTTGCTTCTTTTGCTGATTGTTGTGGTTGTTTCTGTTTGTTTTTTCAAAGGATGAAGGTGACGATTAGTTTATTATGGATGATTGATTATTTTGAGTGAAAGCGAGATGGGACGGATGGATTTTCAAATATTTGGATGTTTTGGCGTTTGAAATGTTTTGAGGTTGTTTTGGGTTTTCCTAAGATTTTTGTATGGATGTTTTGGATTTTGTGTTTTCAAATGTTTTGGATTTTGTGTTTTGAATGTTTTTGGATTTTGATGTGATTTTTGGATGTTTTGGATTTTGATGTGATTTTGGATGTTTTTAGGATTTTTGATGTCACCAGTGATCAAAAGATGAGCCTTACCTACATTTAAAAGCTTCGAGAGCAGCGTAGTTGAATTCCAATATTTTTGATCTTTTTCTATTTTATAAGATGTTTTTGGATTTTGATATTTTGAATATTTTTTGGATTTTATGATTTTAGCGATTTGGATGTGGATGTATGATGATATCCGATTGCTGCTCTATTTTTTGGGATTTTATTTGAAAATCAAGCTAAGATTAGTGAATAGATAGATGGATTGATGATGATAACATTATTGAGGATACACAACAATACGGGATAGTCATTTAGCGGCACAAGGATTAGGATGGATATCAAGATGATGATGGATTGATTGGATTTGATTAATCACAATTGATGAAGCTTAATTTGGAACAAAATTCTTTCGAATGATTTGATGTGACGTTGAAGGATGTGTTATATGCGACTGATATTGATTGTTTGGATCGATGTTTGATGAAAGATGAAGACTGATAGAGAATGTCTTCTCATTAAAATATGCCATGGGCTAGTGATTTGGATTTTTTCTCATAAGTGGTAGACCAATTTGATTTCATGTTTGCCAATGTTCAGATCACCATGTAAGTTGGAGGATATAGCTCAAGTTTTATTCTGAAGCAAGATGTAAATATTTGCCCCTAGTGTCTAACAATGTGTGGAATGACATGGATGGATGCTTGGATAGGTGTGTGGACGGATGGATATGGATTATCTTGCGATAAGATAAGGTGTTCAGATAAAGAATGCTCATTTGGATAGTGCTTCATGGTTCAAATAACACTAGGTACGATAGGATCAATGAAAACAACCCATGTCAAGACGTTTACCATAAGCAAGTGTAAAGTGTGTCCCAAACTCTCATCAAGATCAAGATAACCTAGACTATGGATGAAGATGGATAAAGATGGATTGGATCAATGGTTTATGGATGAATGGATTTATTATGGCTGAGATGGATGGAATGTTGGATTTATTATGGATGGGATGAGATGCTTTCACCTGAACTAGCGCATGTAGATGCCTGATTCCACACATGATGCTTGTTTTAAGTTTTTCATCATGGTCTTTCCCAAAGTGCCACCATAGTGGTTTTCACTAAGGGCGATTTTCTCTTTCTTGTTTTTCAATCAGCACTACGATTTTTTGGATTTTTTTATTTGACTTTTTGCCTTGTATTTTTTGAAGATTCATATTGACCCGCACCTAGTGGTGTGATGTAGATGTACGTCATAATGTGCCATCGGTATCCTGCCTAAAGAAGTTGCTTTGCTAAGATATGTGCACTTGAATACAACTTTTGTGATTCTTGATTTGCTTTGTCAACACCGGAGTTAACTTTGTCTCTATGCACACATCGCGATAGAGTGCCTTCGAAATCTTTATGATGAAGGGTCGTTGCCAATACATGGTCAATGTGAGAATTGGATATCATGCATGGAGGCGTGGATGGAGTGTGTTTAGGGATAAAAGATGGATTGGTTGACAACTTGGAATTTTTGACTCTCCAAACTTGGGAAGATGAGGAATGATGGGTGGATACAAAAGTGTGCGTGGAATTAGGACCAACTTCTTAATACACTTTGTACGTCACTTGAAAAGCTTGCTTTTACTTTTGCGGACATCTTTGATGGATACTTTTCCCTATTTTATTTTGCCCCATAGTTTCTTTGACTGATGGAGTTTGATAGGGATGATCTTTCTTTGTATTCTTTGGTATCCATTTGTATTTGATCTGTCCTTTATGATTCTCAGCGTCTTTTTCTTTGATAACATTCTTCATACTTTGATTCAAATCTTTATTTTGATGTTGGTCCCAATTTGTGGATGGGGTGATGGGTGGATGACGATTCATGACGTGACTGGTTGTAGTATTGGCATCGGTTTCATCATAAGGATTCTTCGTGCTCCCTATGTTGACATTTGCTTGAGACGAAGTTGCCCCCCGTATGGTGGTGGTAGTACCTTTATGCTTTGATTCTGCCTATTCTGAGAGCTCTTGTTTTTAATGCATTCTTTGATAAATGACCAATGTAGGTGACATTGTTTCAATTTTTTGCTCCGCTAGCTCTGAATTATACAGTTCTGTCTGACTTGTTTCCTTGAGTGAATAATGTTGGATATCTGCATACCTGATGTCCTTAGTCTGAATTTGGGATATATTTGATCCTAATGTTGACAACTCAATAACCTACTCCTTTTGTGTAATAGAATCTTGTTCTAGCTGAAGATCATTTACGTGTCCATCCATAGAAAGCATCTCATGGGTAGATGGAGGAGTAAGTGCTACATGGATATGATCATCTTGCATAGATAGGAGAGTGTCCATTAGATCATTATAGTAGCTTGAAGATACAAATTCTTGATCTTGAATGATTTCAGAGTTTCTTTCGACATGCTTTGGATTAAGTTCTTGACATGGGTCAGTTTCAAAGGATGGATTGCTTACAAAGGGTTCTTGGATGTCGTCATTATTCATGGTAAGTGGTTCAATATCCTCAAGTGTCAAGTTTAGGGTTCCTTCAGTATCTATAACCATGGGGTCAAAGGGTGTCAATGTCTTGGAAAGGACCATTGCTAGACCTTGGTGAAAGATTTTGATCATGCTTTGGAATAAATTCTTGAGATATTTCCTCTAACTCATAAGGCGATGTAGAGACATTTTCAACATGATCATTAGTCGATGGATTGTTGATTTGAAATAGATCATTTTCAGATATTGTTGAGGGATTCTTATCATGATCAAAAAGTGACTCTTGATGTATGTTGATTTGATCTTCAGATGAGGTAGAAACATCTTCAATGTGTTCATTGATGGATAGGTCCTGATTATGTGATTGTTGACTTGGATCGATACATGGAGTTGTTAACATTTTTTTGGGATTTTGAACAACATTTGCTTGTTGGGCTTGGTATTGGGCTTGAGCTTGCACTTGCATTTGAGCCTGGGCTTGTACCAAGTTCAAATTTTGTATCAAATTTCCTAACTCTATTTTTGAATTTTCATTTGCCACTTAAGGGCCTAGTTTGGATCCCCATGATCATGTACTAACCTTTTATTAAATGTAAAAGTTTTGGTGCTAGATTATTCTTGAACATGGCCCCATCAACGTGTTCATGCCAGGAGTCACTTGAAAAAGGGGACATAAATAAGTTCCAAAATGTATTTTAAATTAAAATATTTCTAAACAAACATTATAACAACAATAGTGTTGGTGGGTGCAGTATTGAGGGGCCTCAGAAGAGGTTGGGGGTTTTTCCAAGGTAGCAGATGTAGAGGTTGCCCGGGTCTTTGGTTACCCTATGCCAGGTTTTGGCTTTTCCCTTGGCATTATTGCTTTCAATGTTGTTGTGGTTAATGTTGAGTGTTGGAGGGCTAGTCTGTGGCCCTTCGTGTTTAGTCTTTGTCACGTTTACTTATACCTTTGCTATTCCCTCTGAGGAGTGTCATTGCTTTCAGTGTCCCTTAGGGTTTTGAGTTGAAAGAGGCTTTCTGGTTCTGCTCGATGTAGTAGGATGGCTTAGGGGCTTTATTTGTTGGGATTTTCTTCTTCTCACTTCCTCTAGGTTGTTCGTTGCGGCTATGTGTTCTCTATTTGGGGGCTATCTTTTGGGGGTTTTTTCGGCACGAAAAAGTTTGTGGCCCTTTGTGTTTTCTGGTGTGGTGCATTTTCCCCTTTTGCTTTGTTGTTCCTTACAGGGAGTGTGTGGTTGCTCGAGTGTCCTTGGGGTTTTGGGTTGAAGAAGAGGCTTATTTCTGGTTCTGCTCGGTGTAGTAGGATGGCTTGGGGGCTTTATTTGTTGGCCTTTTCTTCTTCTCACTTCCTCTGGGTTGTTCATGTTGTGTGTTCTATGTTTGGGGGCTATCTCCAGTTACAGTTGTGGTGTCCAAATGGCAGATGGACTTTAATGCCTATCATCTTGCTTTGGAGCTTGTTTTGGGTGGTTGGACCATAAGTTGGAGTAGTTGTGCTGCTCAAATGAGGTTTTTCTCTTCCCTGTACTCTGTTGGGTTTGGTGTGGGCCTGCATTGGTGTTATCAGGGGTTTTTCTTGTTGAGAGAAGGTGTCTTTCTTCATCCCCTATTCAAGTTTTTTCCCCCATGTGCCTTGTTGGTCTTTGATGGTGTTTGGGGGTGGATGCTTTTGCTAGACCATTCTGTGGGTATGGATTCGGTGTTGTATCAACTTTGTTCTATGCTAAAGGTGTTGAGAGCTGGGTGGTTTTCAGAGATAATTTTGAAGACCCAACTGTTGTTGCTTGCTAAGGTCCTCCTTCTCACTGTAGTCTCTTCCTTCTCTCTAAATACTAGGTATTCTTTTGAGGTGAAGGCCTCTCCTTTGGAGGTAGAGTACTCTCCCTCTTAGATTGAGGTGTATTCTGTGGATGGTCTCTTCCGAATTTTCCCATGGAGGGGGATCCCATTTCTATTGAGGTGGAATGTTGGTGTGTTGGGGTGCTATGGCTGCAGTGAGCTGGATGAGCTTGGTCTTTTCTCCTATAGAGGTGGAGTGAGAAATTGGTTTTTATGGAACATGCTTGGAGCCTTGAGCTTTTGTGATGATCTCTCCTATAGAGGTGGAGAGGGTATGTTGTTGGGCAATATTTTGTCTACTTTTGGGGCTATGCTTCTACATACCTATAATGCAATTGTTTCTGCCAATGGTATGGAGAGAATAATCTTCCTAAGTGACTGGTATGCTATCACCTGGTTGTTATAGGCTTTTCTCTTGGGTTCAAGATCAATGTAGTATCTTGGTTTTGTGTTGGATAGTTGATTTCTGCTACTGGTTTGTCTTTGTTTCACTGCTAGGCTTCATTGTGTTCTCTTTAGGAAGCTTGTCCACCCTTGTTTGGGTTTCGAGTCCCTTCAAAACCTGATGGTTTCAGGTCCATTCAAAACTTGTTTCTCCTCTTATAAAAAACAATAGTGATATCAAATGTATGTTGACCCCACTTAATCACATACCACATAACAATTGCATTATATATATATATATATAATTTACTAATGGTTTCCTTGGATTATTTCACACTTAGTTAATCTATAAATATTATAAATAAAAGAAAATCCAATAATGTTTTATGACAGTGGGTAAGTTGCTTAATAGAATCCATGTGTGGCCCTAAGTGTAGCATTTCATAGGCCATCATTTCCAAGGAATGTGGGTAAGAAAGTTGAGATATTAAGAGGAAAGTTGGGGCTATCTAAGGTATTATTTACATTTTAACAACAAACAACATTCATGCCTTGGGTCACAATAACTATTTGAAGGAATTTTAATATTCTTTTCTTAATTCATTGAAAAGTCTTACTATTCCATAATTCATTGACCTCTTACTATGTTGGTGGTTGTTCACCTTCATGCCACATTTAGAGGGCCATCGAGCTTAGACCAACAACAAACTCAAAGAATTCTCAATGAAACCATAAAGAAACTACCATAACCACAACAAGAGATCAAAACATAACAAAATTTATGACCAATAACAAACTACTCTTACAATCTCTCACTACCCTAAAACTCTACTTTTAATATTCAAAATAAATATATCAATAAAGAATATTCAGTACTGATTGAACATGGTTCAATCAAAATACAAATATTAAACCAAAAAAAAAAAGCATATTTAATGAAACTTAAAAAAAAAAAAAATGATAAAAAAATTCTCTTAAAATAAAGAACATAAAAATATTAATAATCATTAAAAACCATAATTTAATATATAAGACCTAACTTTCCTTACTTTATATTTTATATCTCTCCATCTTAAAAAGTGTTCACATAATACAAATTTCTGCAATGGAAATTGTAAACTTGACGAATACTACTCACCCTACCATAAACAAAATCTTTTATTGATTTGCAAATTTATCATTATATTTATCTTTTATGAAAAAAAATCTCACATGAGAGAACTTGGAACTCGCCTACACTTTGGAGACGACTCAACTAATTGGGAAATTTTTTAAAAATCAATATAAAAGAGACCAAATTACTTAAGAAACATAATTACAAGGTACCCTTTTTATTCAAATTCATCACATTTCTATAGAAGTAAAGGTCGGATTGCTTTTTCTCGCTGCAAAAGCAACAGCATTATGGATTTGGGTTTGGAAAATGTGGAAGCCCAAGGCGAAGGCAGAGGCAGAGGCAGACTACCTGTTTGGGTTATGTCGAAGATATTCATAAGAAAGTGCATGCCTTTCCTCATGCTGAGAATCATGGTGTTTTTGGCTCATTTCTACATAATAGACAGTAAGCCTGGAATCATAGAGCTATTAGCTGAATTATATCTATTTATACTATTTTCCACTGTAATGTATTTGGATGATAAACAATTCAGAAGAGAAACAGGTTTATCCCCATCAGATATCCAAAAGATTCCAAAGAGTAAGTATAGAAGTATAAGAGGTGATAACGATGAAAAATATGACTGCCCAATCTGCTGGAGTCCCATGGAAGATGAGGATGAAGTCCGGGTGTTCAAGCATCCATGCAAACATTATTACCATGTCTCCTGCATTGATCCATGGCTTATGCTTCAAGGCTCATGCCCACTTTGTAAACGAAGCCCTCGGAACATCGAATCTGCCTTTTCTAAGGACATAATGAAACTTATGCTCATCGTCACTGGCATTGAATTAATGGTGGAATGCTGTCTTATAAAGGGAGTTCATATAAGGAGGCAGTGACTTATAAAGAAAGGCTACATGACTCTTAAAATGATCTAAGATGGATGACTATAAAATTCACAAAGGAAAATAGACTTTCTTTTTAAGTGTTTCTCAAATATTTGTGGGCAGTTGATATTTTGAATATGTAATGTGAAAAATTAAATCTATTTAATTGTATAAATGAAGGGTAGACAAATTTTGATATGCTGTAGAGTTATAAATGTTTTGGATTTGGTATGAAATGTTTCAACTTGTTATTCATGATGAGATTAGAATATTTAGTTTTATATGTATAGGGATGGGTCTATAATTACAAAAAATATCACTACTTTAGAATTTGAAATGACAATTTGTAAAATTTTACTTTTGGTTTTGGTCAATGTGTCTTTATTTTTTTTCTTTTTCTTTCTTAATATTTGAAGATTAGTGGTCTTTAGAGATTCTTTGGAAGGGATACCAATATGTCAGGAGAAAATATATTCTCCTAGGTTAAATCACAAAAAATATGTACAAGATGAAAAATAATACTCTTTAGACATACATATGCTCTTTAAATATTCACATAGATCTAGATTCCTTTTATTGTACTAAATAAATCATTGTAATGTTAATGGTATGTGAATATAGCTTAAAATATATCATTGAGTAGATGGGTGGATTGAATGCTCTTAAATACAAGGACATAATAGTAAATAATAGACATTTTTACAAGATGAAAAATGATACTTTTTAAACATACATATATGCTCCTTAAATATTCACATAGATCTAGACTCCTTTTAGATTATTGATTAAAAACATTATAATGTTAATGGTATGAGAATATAGCTTGAACTATGTGGCTAAGCAAATGGATGGATTGAATGCTCTTAAATGCAAGAACATAGCAACAAATGATACAAATATGTATTTAGTCAACCGTTAGAGGAAAATTAGTTTTTGGGAGTTAGTATAGACATGTATTAAAATTTCAAATTATATGGATCACGTTTAGTGTTTAGGGTCAACCTCGCAACTACGGATTTGACCTAGGACCTCTTAAACTCTTCCTAGGATTATAATGGAGTTTTTTTTGCTGCTACTTCTTGGCATTCATATGGTCTATGCTATTTCTCATCCCTCATGGGTTCCTCTTCTTGTGGTGGCACCATTTGGAATGTTGACACCATGGGTCCTCTAATTTCTCATCATAACAAGAGTGATAAGAGTGGTGATGTGGGATTTATTGTTTCTACATTTGCTTTGGATATCGTTAATAAGGATCCCTCTTTATCTTTACCTCCCATGTCAATATTTTGTTACCCTCAACTCCCATTATTCTACTTCGTTTGATGATGCATTGTGTGAATACTAATGGTTAAATCAAGTTTTTGTGAACACTAACACATTTGTTCCTAAGAATGGTGCTTCTCCTAGGCACTATGTTGTTAGTGGTGCATTGGAAGGTGATTTAGGTTCAAGTCACTTGTAATCCTACATGACCATCACTAGTCATTATTTTCCCTTTAATATGTGATACATTATAGCCCCTTCCATATTGATAATCCTCCCATGTGGTGTTTTATGGATAATATTCTTAAATATAATGGATTTTATCACCATCTAGGTTTGGTTCACAAACTTAAAAACTTGTGGCCCTCTATTCTTGACCTTCAAAAATGGGTTTTATATTTGTGGAAGCATTTCATAAAAGGTAAGTTTAATCTATTCACTTGTTTTAGGGTATTATTTATAGCAAATTTTTCCTCTTCAAAGGAAATAAATTTGGTGCTTGATGGTAGGATATGGATGTGAGGAGAACAATCTCTCTTGATGAGACCTTGATCTATATCCTTCAATCTCCTCTTTAAACCTCTCATTTTAGACCTATTTGGGTTTGAATTTTAGATCTTCCTCTCTAATTTTTAGAATATTCTTTCTATGAGGTCATTGGAAGTACCATTGGTTGTTTTTTCTTCCATTTTTTCAAGTTAAGTTCAAGCTCTTCCATTTTTTTCATCAAACTACTATTTTTTAACTTTTTACACATCTTTCTTCAAAGTCTATATAAATCTAATAGGATTACTAAAAAATATGAAAAAATTGGCTCTATAAATTCTCAATTTTAAACAAAAAACTTATAATAAACATTTTAATTCTAAAATCATGAAAATATTACCTCATATAATCAAATTTGATTTAAAAAATTCAAATTTTCATCTTCTACATTGTCAAATGAACAAAAAAGTGGTGGAAAGGTGATGTAATCTGCAAGATTTCAACACCATGAAAAAGCATTTCTTTGTTGGATAATATGTAAAAACAATATTAATCCAGAGAATGTGGAATATTTTTTACCATTTTAAGTTTAGGCTATTTGGCATTCACCAAATAATCTTTATTGGGATTTTTCAACCCTTAACAAATTTGGAAATAAGAGAGAGATAGAAGAGAAGAGAGAGAGAGAGAGAGAGAGAGAGAGAATGAGTTACACACACACACAAAAAACCCTCACAGTAAACCTTGTACCCTCAATTGTATACCCTAAACTCTATAATGATACCCTCAACTCTAAACTTAATACTATAATCCCTACACCTCAGCCTATATATCTTATACCATCAACCCTAAACCCTACACCTTCAACCTATACTCTCAACCATACTTCTAATAACCTGAACCCTACAATGAGTGCCCTGAACCCTAAATTGTACACCCTACCTTGAACCCTATACTAATACCCTCAACCCTATAACCCTATATGATAAACCATCAACCCTATACCTCATGCACCTTATACCATCAAGGTATGTGCAGGATCATGATGGGCCAAAGCGTGTGATATTATGGGTATTTTTAGGGTATGTGGCTGGCGTCTTTTTTTTAACCCAAAATTGATGAATTGAAAAGTGTTTTTAGAGGAGATTCTCAGATTTCCACCAATATAAATTATGCTTTACTTTTAATTTAATAAATAATTATTATTCATTTTCTATTAGAATTATGAATAAAGTCACGATCGATAAGTGATTGAAAATCATCTATAGCTTTCAAAGCATTATCACATTTTTGAATCAAAACATCGTCACATTATATGCTTCACATACTATAGGACTAAAAAGGAAAAAATAAATTTTATGAATTTTTGACCAAGTTAAGATGGTTAGATATACGAGTTTTCATATTTTTAAAAGTTGTAATAAAAATTCATAATTAATTATTTACTTGGAAAAAATTACAAAAGAATATGCATCACATCGGACATGAGTCCATACTTATATATAAAATCTTATAACAAAATATTATCATTTTATTATAGTTAGGGTGGTCAGACAAACACCTACTTCTTTTCTTCTCTGAAATTTAAGTACTATGTCATTGAAATTTCAAATTTTCACAAATAGATTTTGTTTTTTAAATAAACCTAGTAGTTTAGAAACTACATTCAATTTTCTACAGATTCTAATCTTACATATTTTTAAAATAATATAGATATCTTATTCAAATATTTATGTCAAGTTGCCTAGCACTGATTTTTTTGAATTTTTTGCAACTTAAGGGCCTGTTTTTTCCATGATGATCCTGCACATACCTGTCAACCATAAAGCCAATACCCTCAACCCAAAACCCTAAATGAGCTATACCCTATACACTAAACCTTATACCCTGTAATGTACCCTAAACCCCATATCAGTACATTGAACCCTAAACCCTAAACCCTATGTACCCTAAACCATAAACCCTATGTACCCAAGGCGCTATACCCTATACCCTATATCATATACATAGATGGGGAGAGAAAGGGGTAAGATAGATAGAGGGGGATAGGGATAGTCCTAATGAAGTTTGAAGCCCGAGGTAGTCTTCTTTGGCATGAACGAGGTAGCTACTAGTGGTCCTCATATTCCACCTATATTATCACAATATCACCAGGTGGAGGAACTAATTGATGCTAGGTTAAACACTATAGATAATTTTGTCACTAATTCTAAGGTATTGCTTCAAGATGATGTTTCTAGTTTTGAGGTTATGGGCTCATAAAATAATATACCTAGGTCCTCACAGGGAAAAATGAACAAAAAAAAATTCTAAATACTACTATTGAAGCTCATCTTTGCACAAGTATTGAAAGTACTAATGAAGATCCTCATAGTGAGGAATGTCTTGTCAAAAAATAAGAAGCACACTTAGATTTATGAGAAATGAAAGAAAGGGAGAAAAAACAACCTAGATCTCAACTGAAAGTTGAATTGGAGCATATTAACATTCCTACAAATAGAGTTTTTTTTCATAGAAACTCTTATAATATAAATGGAAAGGATTAGGGATCAACAAAAATGTTAGAAGTATTAAAATTCATAACCTTTTCCATAGTGGTTGGCTTGAAGTAGAAGATTGTGGTACCCTACAAACTAAAAAGGGTAGATTAAATGATATTAAGAATGATATTTTTGGTAATTCTACTTGCTTGAATGTATATATCAAAAATAAAGGGAGTGGGATTTCTGATGCTCATGCAATTTGCAATTGTAGAGGTATCAAATGAACTTCATGTTATAATTTTAAAAATGTAGGTGAACAAGTAAAAATAGGAGAGAATACAAATGCTAAAAAATTTAGGGAGAAAAAAGAAGTCATTGCTTCTTCCATGGGTAAGGATAAGTGAAAAAAACATATAATACATGACTTATTTACTAGTGAAAGAAATGTTCAAGATCACACTAATATAGGTGAAAATATAAATACTTCAAAGAAGTTGACACATGACATGGTAATGATTTTGATGGATTTGATTCATTGAGCTATAGCTATTTGACACCACATTTTATAAGCAACAAAATCCATGTTACAATAGAAAATATCATATTCCTTTTAGGCATGCAAGGTCTTGTCAACTAGAATTTGGTAAATCAAGAAACAAGAAAATTTGTACATGATTAAAAGAGTCTATTGAGAAAATTATAAGTGATGAGGTGCTAGTATATGAAATTCCATTTGAAGTGCTTGAAATGTAAAGTCATACACCCCATTTGTAAAATAATGTCTCTTATGATATAAATGCTAGAAGAGCCAGCTATTCTTGAGTGCATCACATGGAATTGTCAACATAAGAAATGTCCCTTCTGATAGCTTCAAAGAATCAAGTGGAAATCTAGACCAAACCATGAACAAGGTGGATGTTGTGAAGGTTGTTACCAAGAATGTATTTAGCTTAACACAAAGGATAAATTTTCAATAGGATAAATATGTCTATTGAAGAAAGAAACCAAGGCACTTTGAGGAAGAAATGTGTTAATGAAATTTTGGACTTAAATAGGTAACTTGATAATCATATTCAGTTGTAGGAAGGTTGAACATGTAAGATCTAGGATGTTTCAAGAATTTAAAAAATAGAAATGAATACAATCTTATAGATAGAGTAAATTATGAAGGTCAAAAGAATCTACCTGAGCCCATTCAAGATATCAACTACCGTTGTGCTTCTAAAAAGAGTAATTATTGCTCCTTTCATAATTCAAATGCTACCAATATACCCTCTTTTGATAGTGAGCAAGATATTGAAAGTTGTGAATATCATTTTCCTTCCAAAAAATGTAGAAATTTAAGTCCAATTTTACTTAAGATTCACTCAAGGTCAACTATTTTGCACACTAAATAGACAAGTTTGGCCCAATGTGATCACCATAGAACCTTCTCTGGTAACAACATCATAGATCATTGTGAATTTTCCTCACATTAGAATGTAGATATTATGATGCACACAACTATAATGTGAATGGATCATCAAGGATAGAGAAGAGTAAGAAGAGATGGAGGGAGAGGTAGATGTTGAGGGGGTGAGACACCTAGGGAAAGAGGAGATAGAAGGGAAGAGAGGTGAGAGACGTACAAGGGAGAGAGGTGAGATGGGGGTTTAAGGATGGAGGGGGATATAGAGAGGGGAAGAGGAAGAAAGGGAGTGGATTCCCTAGAGAGGGGAGGGAGGAAGAAGAGGAGAGACAAAAGAACAAAGAGAGAGGAGTAACAAGGGATGGACAAAGAGATATACATGGAGGGAGTGAGAGACCTAGGGAAGGATGAGATAGAGATGTGATGACCTAGAGAATGGAGGGAGAGAGAGAGTGAAGAACAAAGAGAAAGAGAGGGTTAAGGAGGTATGGAGAGGTAGACAAGAGGTGAATGATAGACCTAGAGAGGGGAGAGGTAGAGAGGTGAGGGGGAGAGAGAAGAAAATGAGAGAGAGAAGTACACAAAGAGGGAAAGAGCAATAAGGAGGGAGGGAGAGAGGGAGAGAGGTGGAGAGGGAGGGAAATATATAGAGAGGGGAGAGATATAAAGGTGAGAGACCTACAACCTAGGGAGAGAGGTGGGTAGTGGGACAAGGAGGGAGAAGTAGAGAGGTAAAGAGGGAAGGAGGGAGAGACCTAGAGATGGGGAGGGAGAGAGTGTGAGAGGGAGCATTAGTGATCAAGAAAATGGAGAGAGATGAGAGATAAATAATAATAGAGGAAGAGATAAGATAGAGGTAAGGAGGTAGGGATAAAGATGGGGTAAGGAGGGAAGGTAAGGTAGAGAGGGAGAGAGGGTGGGAGAGACCTAGAGAGGGGAGAGAGACGTTAGAGAGAAGGGAGGAAGAGATTAAAGGAAAGTATCAATAGAAAGGGAAGGAGGTAGAGAGGGAGTGAAAGGTAAAACCTCAACTATCCATCATTAATTGAAAACCCTAAACTCTAATCCTTAATCAAAGTGGGAGAGAGACAAAGAGAAAGAGAATTTGGCTCTAGCATTGTAAAACTGCATTTTTATTTAGCAAGGGCCCAATTTGGTGCTTGCTAAATGATTTACATTGGGAAATACTAACCCTTTGGGTTGGATGACCATTTCATGCAAAAGGCATATTTTTGGGTAAAAGGTAAAAAAATTTCACACGTTTTTGGCCATGCTCTCCATTAGGTTTGTACACATTTCAATAAAAAATTATACTCTCTCTTAGCTATCTAATCATATATTTTTTTTCATATTTTTGTTATGTTAAGGTTTTCATCTTTAATTTCTTTTGTTAGTGTGTCCATTTTTGTCAAAAACCAACATGTGGTATTTTGGGTATAGTTTTTAATGCATTCATCAAACTTTGAAACAAATTATATTTTTTAGAAAATAGACTCCATTCTATACATATTTAAAAAAAAGTAATTTTCTATTAGTTTTCAAAAAATTTAGAGAGAATCACACTTAAATTTTTGTTTTTTCAAGATGTGTGCATTTAAAAATTTAGTAAAGTATCATATATTCATTAAAAATTTAGCCAAAAATTCTAGCATTTTAACTACATGTTGTTAGCTAATTTCTCACCAAAGAGATTTTTGAAATTATAAGAAAAGGTTAACATATTAGGGGGAGCACACCAAATGTTATGTTATGTTTTCTAAAAAAACAAAACCACTTTATGTTCTCCCTCTTTTCTAAACCCTTAATCTTCACCATCTTTTATAAAAAAAAATAGTTTTGAAAGTAGATTCAGAGCACTACAACTCTTGTTCTTGTTGCATCTTCAATTTTTGAGCATAACTATGTTCATTTTCTTGTCAAATATCAAAAGTTGTTGATTTCAAAAGAAAGTGGCATATTAAGACCCTTGTTTTGTATGTCATCTTGGTGTACTTACCCTAAGATAAATATTTTCATTACACATGCATTCATTTATATATATAAACCTAGAATACCAATTGATATATTTAGTTTCCTTATGAGTGAGGTGCACACCTTATAATTTTTAATTTCTATTAGAGAGAGGCTTGATTGAAAATCGTAGTATTTGAATTTATTAATAAGAATCAAAACAATTGATAATTATTAGACATACAAATTAGAAGAAGTGTAAAATATTAGTAAACCATTAAAGTTCCTTATAGAGAGAGTTAATAATCCCTTTAGTAGTATAAATGGTTGTATTGATGTTATGGTTTATACCCCCATAGTGCATTAAATCATATACCTCCACATATTAACTAATGTAAGTTGTAAGAGGGTGCTGCCAAAATAGTGGTTTACGCTTTCTGGGAGATCCCAATTTTTGTTGAAATCACATATTTTTAGAAAATATAATGATTTAAGCCTTGAAAAGTTCCATTTAAACTATTCCAATTGAATAGGGTTTGATCAAACCACCTTAGACCAAGCCCCCTTGGAAACCCCTAGTTTTCCTATACATAAGAAGTCTCACACCCATCAATGCTAAAAAAATTTTTTTTTTTTTATCTTTAGGGGGGGAAAAAATTCATTTGAAATTTATTTTTTGTAAGTATGTAGTCTTATTATAAGCTTTCCAAAAAATAAAATTTTAATTAATTTTTAATTTGATTAAATATTATATTTATTTTTTATTTCTTGTGAATGTAGTTTTTCATTGAAAATCAAGCTCTTTGTGCACATGTAGAAAAATAGAAGATTATCATTTTTTTAAAATATGAGTGCACCAGATATTGAGTCCTTGATCCAACAAAAAAAATAAAATTGAATTTGATATACATACAAAAAGTTAACATTTTATGACGCATATGTCTAAATTGTAATTGGTTTGACTTGAAACTTGATTAAAAGAAAAAATATTTAATAAAAAACTATCCAACCAAGTGGAAGCACTATATATCGATTTACAAATATAAATTTGAAATAATTAGAATTTTATCCTTCATGAAAAAAATTTTATGTGTTATATGGTGAGCGTCACTTTTTTAAAATGTTGTTTTTTGAAAAAAACTAGTTTTCGAGGGAGATGGAAAAAGAAGTGAAATATGATTCCAATTTTTTTTAAAAAATATATTTAGAATCTACAGACAAAATGTCACAAAACTCTAGTTTGCATCATCTTCAAATTTCTCACAGTTTAGCTGCTATAGGTGCCCAAAAGTGAAGATTTAGTTAAAAAAAATTATTTTAGTGTCCAGTTTGGCCAAAAATTGTAAACCAATATTGTGGGATCACCCAAGATATAAATTGAATCAATAAGTACTCATTCAATTATACACAAGAAATTTGAAAAATTACAAACTTAAATTCATAGATTATGAGTTATACATACATACATACATACATATACATATATATATATATATATAGTTTCAAAACTATTCCTTACTAGAGTTTATATTACCAATAGGCCAATAATCACATATATGTCTTCCTTGTTCAAGTAAGACACTATTGGTTCTATCTCTCTATACTAATATATTATACAATGTCATCCATGTAATCCTATGTCAAAAATAATGAGATGTAATAATTTATTCATGATAGATATGTCCCCTTGATAGTAGTTGGGCCATCAAGAAAATTGTTGAAAAGGTTGAGGATAGAGATAAATTATGATGGTAAAAGTGTTTTGAGGAGGTACAAGATATAGATGCATATAAGAAGGTGATTCATTTTTGTTAACGCTTTTAATAATGTCTCTAGTATTGAGAATAGTGAATAGTTTCTTGTAGAATTTTGTGTATATTTGGATAGAGGCCAAAGGGATAGTGGAACATGCTTAGTTAATGTGTAAGCAATTTTTTACTTAGAAGTAGTCTCTAGTTTAGACTTAATATCTAACTTAACCAATAGGTGTGGGGCTATGAACTAACTTGGATTTGTAATTTTTTAGGTTTGGGACACTTATGATAGTGCAAAGAAAAAAGTGTGAAACACATGGATAACTTGTAAGACACCATGGATGAAGGGTAAGATAAAATAAGCGACATATGACACAAATAATTGATTCATAGGGGCTTTGGATACATAGGCATAAAGTTAAATAAAAGAAACATGAATATAAAAAATAAAAGAATAAATGCATGCTATGAAAAAAGATCAAGTGAACTCATCAACATAATACCATTAGCCATTTTATAAAAAGTGGGTTGACAAGGCTTACTATTCTATAATTCTTTGACTTCTTACTATGTTGGTAGTTGTTCACCTTCATGTCATATTTAGGTAGACAATTGAACTTGGACCAACAACAAACTCAAAGAATTATCAATGAAACCATGAAGAACCTAGCATAACCACAACAAAAGATCATAACATACAAAAACTTATGACCAATATAAAACCACCCTCCCAATCTCTCAATACCCTAAAAATCTTATTTTTAATATTTAAGATAAATATACATCAACAAAGAATACCAAGGCTAATTAAATGTGATTCAATACAAGTAAAAATATTAAACAACAAAAATCATTAAAAGAAAATTATAATTTTTTATTATTATTAAGAGGGGTAAATGCTTTTGACCCGAAGCAATGAACTAGTGAGAACACAAACAAAGGACCCCGTCCCCAATATAAATTCTCAACAATTACACCCCCATGGGGTTTGAACCTTGATGACAAGAATAACAACACAACTACTTAACCATCACACCATGCCACTATTAAGAACAAAAATTATAACAAAGAATAATTAGACAAAAATAATTTCACATACAAATAATCATAATAAAAATATGGACACATAAAAAATACATGATTTAATGTATAAGACCTAACATTCCTTACTTTATATTTTAAATCTCTCCAATAAATTTAAGTAAAAAAAATTCACATAATACAAATCTCTAAAATGAAAATTTTAAACTTAACGAATACTACTAACCCTACCCTAAAAAATATTAGTTCTTTGATTTGCAAATTTATCATTATATTCATCTTTTATAATAAAATGTCATATGAGAAAACTTTTCAATCGACTACAGTTCTGGCCGACTCAACTCATTGGAAAGAGAAATAAAACCCATATATAACTGACCAAATTACTCAAGAAACATAATTACAAGGGACCCTCCATGTTCAAATTCATTATATTTGTATACAAGTAAAGGTCGGATTGCTTTTTTCTGGCCGCAGAAGCAACCGCATTATGGATTTGGGTTTGGAAAATGTGGGAGCCCAAGGCCAAGGCAGAGGCAGAGACAGGCTACCTGTTTGGGTTATGTTGAAGATATTCATAAAAAATTCCATGGTTTTGGTCATGCTGAGGATATTCTTTGCAATATTTATTGCTATGTTTTTGGATGCTTCCCACGGAATAGAAGGTAAGCCTGGAGAAATATTCGGATGCTTATTAGTTGAAGTTATATTCTATTCCACTATGATGTATTTTGAGGCTAAAGACTTCAGAAGAGAAACAGGCTTATCCCCATCAGAGATCCAAAAAGTTCCAAAGCGTAAGTATAGAAGTATAAGAGGTAATAACGATGAGAAATATGAGTGCCCAATATGCTGGAGTTCCATGGAAGATGAGGATGAAGTCCGGGTGTTAGGGCATACTTGCAAGCATTATTACCATGTCTCCTGCATTGATCCATGGCTTATGTTTCAAAGCTCATGCCCACTTTGTAAACAAAGCCCTGTGAACATTGAATCTGCCATTTCTAAGCACATAATGCAACGTATGCTCATCCTGCATGGCATCACATTCGTGGTGGTATGCTGTCTTATAAAGGGAGGAGTTTATATAAAATAATGGTTACAAACACCTGCGAACATGATTTGGAAGGGTTACATAACTCTTAAATAGATTTTCTATAAGTGTATTCTTCAATATTTGCGAGCAGCTGATCTTTTGAATATTCAGTGTGAAAAATTAATTTAAAAATTAATGTATTTAATTCTATAAATGAAGGGGGACAAAATGTTTTTGATTTAGAATGAAATGTTCCAGCTTGTTATTTATTATGAGATTAGAATATTATGTTTTCTATGTGTATGGTTGAGTATATAATTATGAAAAATGTCATTCATTATGAAATTTGATAAGACAACTTGTAAAAATTTTACCTTTGGTTTTGTCTAACGTATCTTTATTTCCTTTTCCTTTTTGTTTCTTAATATTAAAGAGTGGTGATATTCAAAAACATTTTGGAAAGGCTACCATTATGTGAGAAGGAAATATGTTCTCCCAAGTCAAGCCACAAAAACATATGTACAAGATGAAAATTAATACTCTTTAGATAGACATATGCTTCTTAAATATTCGTATAGATGTAGAGTCCTTTTAGTGTACCAATTAAAACATTGTATGTAATGTTAATGTTATGTGAATATAGTTTAAAACATGTGCATGAGTAAATGGATAGATTGGATGCTCTTAAATACAAAGACATGGTAATGAATCATTTAAATTTGTGTTAAGTTGATTCATAGAGGGAAATTAATTGTTGAGAGTTATTCTAAATGTCAAATAAAATTTTAATTTTGAAAGGATCATGTTTATGGTTTAGGGTCAACCTCACAATTGTGAATTTTACCTAGGACCTAAAAGTAGGCAAATCAAGGTGGATATAAACACATGAGAATGTGTCTATAAATATCTCTTGTCATTATAGTGTGGATGTGGAAAATGTATTGTGATGTATGAACATTGGATGTGATAATGGTAAATGTATAGGAATGTGTGCAATGAAAAGGCATGTGACATGGGCTAAGGGACCTAATTTTGCATAGAAGTTGTCAATATATTAAGAAAGTCATCTCAAAATAAACATAGAGCCGAATGACATTAATAGCGTCAGTATGCAAATTTCACCATTAAAATCATAAGACAACATGATTTGGAAGAGATTCACAAGTCTTAAAAGATCTAAGGTAAATCATTATACAATTAACTACCAATATTTAGGGTGAGTTAGATGCAATGAAAATAAAATATTTTATGAAAATCTTCCTAAGGAAAATAATTGAACAATGTTAAAAGCATATCACATTTGAGCTTTGATTGAAATCATTAAAATACAAAGTTAAAATTAAAAGTGATACTTAACTTGAGTTTTGTTGATGGAATATATTATTGAAAATGCTAGTAATGTATTTGTGGATGTATTAAAATTTAGGGCCCTATCTAGATAAGTGTTGTAGGATTTGTAAACTTATCAAATTCTCTCTAGTTCAAGTTCACATCTATAAAAGTGAACTAGTGTGTGGAACTGAACCTAAGATTGTGAAAACAATTCATTTGAAATCTAATAACTAAAATTTGATTTCCTTTGTGTTGTTATATATATTTGGGAAAATATTGTATACATACATTATTGAGGAAATTTCTAAGGGACTTTGCAAGATTAGTGATCTTGAAACATAAGCAAAACAAGAATGTGTCCAATTTTCTCCATTACATTTTACTACCTCTTTAATTTAATTTTCATGTGAACTACTATAAAAATACACGTCAAAGAAAAATAAAAAATTGATGTGAAAACTGAATAATTTTCAAACGCTCGAAATTATATGTATAAGACGCATAATTATTGAATTCTCCTCAGAAGCTCCATCACGAACCTAAAAAATAGAAAAATAATTGAATGAGTAACATTTGTCAAATATAATAGTATCAACAGTTAATGTGATGGCGAGCGAGAAAGGGTGCGGGTAGGGTGTTTTGAAAATTTATGAAGGGGATAGAGATGGTGGATCTGATTGGGAAGAGAATGATGAGTCTAGCTGGTTCTGTGAGGGCCTTCGGCTGAGTTTCTACCTGTCGGGAGTTCTGGGGAGGTTCTTTTGGCTCTTACCGTGCCTTGCCTATGTTGGTTTTGATGCTGCTGTGCCCTGTGTTGTTGTGTTGGTCGTTCTTGCCCCTGCATCGTCTTGCTGCTTGTGTTTGTTGGGGGTTTGCCTGTGTGTTTGGGGATTGTGCTGGCTATGGTGTTGACCCTATTCTCTTCCTCTACTTGCGTGGGTCTGTGGTTCGGTTGCTATAGGTTTGTTGCTGCTGCAATGTCTGTTTTGGGTGTTTATGGCTTCATCCTGCTAGACGACTGGGGGAGGTTCTATTGGCTTCTCTTTGTCTCTACTAGAGTTACTTTTGTCTTTGATGCGTTGTGTGATTCTACGCTGGTCCTTCTTACCCCCGTCCGGTGCTTTTTTCTAGGAGGTAGTCATAGTGTTGTCATAGGTTGAGTCTGCTGTTGAGCTGACCTCTCTGCCTCTTCTGCCTACGCAGGATTGATTTCTCTCGCCGGTCCCTGGCTTAATCCCAACCTCTTGCGGGTGTTTGTGGTCCCTCTTGCGAGATTGGGGAGAGTCTCTATGCGTACGACTCTGTCCTCAGTTGTTTGTTCTCTGTTTTATGCTGTTATTCTGCCTGCTGGGGCTGGGTGGCTACTGGACCTTTCTTGCCTCTCCGTATAGGCTTATTGTCAGCAGTAGTGTTCTCTCCTCCTGCCAAGGATTTATGGTTGCTTAAATCCCTTGACTCCCAGTGTGATTGGGGATTGAAGTGTCCTCTATGGTGCCCTCGTGGGCCTTTGCGGTTTTCGGCCCTTTCATGTGCCAGTTTCGTTGCTATACATTAGTTTTATGTCTTCGTCCCATCTTTCTTGATGCTCTGCAACGTCTTTCCAGTTAATGCTTTTAGCTGGTTTTGTCGTTTTTCTGGACTCTGGTCACATTGGGGTTTATGGGTTATTAATACTCTGCACTTCTTTGTTGGAGTTGGGTGACTTGTTCTCCTGTTCTACTGTCTTGGAGCTGTACTTCCTAGCTTCTGTGGATTTCAAAGATACTGTTGATAATCTAATTTTGACCTTCGGAAAGCTTATTCTAGTGGTTTGCTTTTTGTATCTTCGGTTCCTTGCCTTAATGCCTTTGATGCTTGGGCTCTCTTGGTGGGGTCCTACTTTTGCTGAAGATTCAGTACCGTTTACTATCACTGTCTATGTGGTGATAGTGGGGTTGTTACTCAAGTCTTTTTGGTGGTGGTGTTCCTTGCCTTAATGCCTTTGATGCTTGGGCTCTATTGGTGGTGTTATACATTTGCTGAAGATTCAGTAATATATGCATTTGCTGAAGATTTAGTAATGTTTACTATCATTGACTATGTGGTGATAGTGGGGTTGCTACACAAGTCTTTTTGGTGGTGGTGGGGGCTATGACCTATTTTGAAGATGATAGTTTCTTTTTCTGTAGCCATTAAGCATTTTTTCTCAAGGGTTATATGTTTCGTAACGTTTATGTTTGTTGCTCTAATTTTTTGTCCGAGGAGGTTTAGGGTTTGTCTGAGGAGGTGGGTTTTTTTTTGGCTATAGTTGGAACTATTATTGAAGTTATGTTGGATAGGATGAACTTGTTGTATGAGGAAGCCTTAGTGGTCCTCTTTGACGAAATGCTTGTTCCTTTTATGGCTTGTTCATGGATGGCCCTCAAGGGTGTTGTGGACTCCCTACTTTCGGGAATCTCTTTTTTGATGGGACTGCTTTCAAAGTTCTTATTGAAGGACTAGATCCTTTTGTTGCCCATAGTTGCTAAGAGTATTCTCTCTACTGGAGTGTTTTCAATCTTCTTGGCTCTGTAGATGGTGTCTCCTATTGAGGTGGAGTGTAACATGCCCATTATTCTACCCAATAATTTTACTATGCTTTTAACCTCAAGTAAATAAATTATGATGCCAACACTTAGCAATAAATTTTTTCTTTTCATATATAAGAATAATATGTACATTTGAAATAAACATCATTCCAAACTTTCTCATTGCATTACAATAAAGTATTTCAATGTCCAAAGTATTGATTTCATATTACATAATTCCATGATTACATTTCCTCTTTTACAATTTTCCATAGAAATGGATACATGAATACTTACATAGCTTCAATGAGCTCATTGGCACTAGGTTATAAAGAATGGTCTAGGTGTCCTCCATCAAATCTTGGTCGCGTACTAATGAGGAGAAGCATCACTCAAGCATTTTTCCGCCAACCATAGACTCACTATAGTCCCCCACACATCTACCTTACTAGTAAGATGGTCCTCCCTTCGACGAAGAGATTGGTTTGGTATCCTCATAATAGTAATGACCTTCCTTGAGCTTGGTTTGACCATGCACTGTGTGAATACTAATGGTTAAACCAAGTTCTTTGTGAACACTAACAAACTTGTTCCTCAGAATGGGGCTTCTCCTAGGCACTATGTTGTTAGTGGTGCATTGAAAGGTGATTTAGGTTTAAGTCACTTGTAATCCTACATGACCATTACTAATCATTATTGTCTCTTTAATATGTGATAAATTATAGCCCCTTTCCTATTGATAATCCTCACATATGGTGGTTTATGGATAAGATTCTTGAATATAAAGGATTTTATCACCACCAAGGCTTGGTTCACAAACTTAACAACTTGTGGCCCTTTATTCTTGACCTTCAAAAATGGGTTTTATATTTGTGGAAGCCTTTCATCAAAGGTAAGTTTAATCTATTCACTTGTTTTAGGATATTATTTATTGGATTTTTTCCTCTTGAAATGAAATAGATTTGGTGCTTGATGGTAGGGTATGATGTGAGGAGAGCAATCTCTCTTGATGAAACCTTGGTCTATCTCCTTCAATCCCCTCTTTAAACTTCTCATTTTAGACCAATTTGGGTTTAAATTCTAGATCTTCCTCTCTAATTTTTAGAATATTCTTTCTATGAGGTCATTGGAAGTACCATTGATCCTTTTTTCTTCCATTTTTTCTTCAAACTCCTTTTTTTTGAATTTTTATGCATCTTCCTTCAAATTCTATATAAATCTAATAGGATTAGTAAAATTTATAAAAAAAGGGTCTATATTCTCAAATTTAAACAAAAAACTTATAATAAACACTTTAATTCTAAAAACATGAAAATATTACCTCATATAATCAAATTGATTTTAAAACTTCAAATTTTCATCTTCTACATTGTTAATGAACAAAAAATGGTGGAAAGGTGATGTAATATGAAAAATATGATTGTGCAAGATGTCAACACCATGAAAATGCTCTAGAGCTTAAACTATTTTTCTATGTGTGGATGTCTCTATTTTGTTATGTCCTGGTGGCTCAGTTCTTGCTACTAATCTATTTGTTGTTGTTCCTATCTTGCTATTCTCGATTGGTTGTTGTGTTTGGCCAGTCTATTTTTTTGGGCTGTTCTACCCAGTTGTAAGCTTTGTTTGGTATTCTCCTTTTCTGTAATAAGGGATTGGGGCCCTTTCTAAATCCCTTTACTTAATAAAAAACATCATGAAAATGTATTTCTTTGTTGGATAATATGTAAAAAAATATTAAATAAGAGAATGCTGGCCTTTTTTTACTATATTAAGTGTAGGCTATTTGGCATTCACCAAATAACCTTTAGTGGGACTTTTCAATCCTTAACAAATTGGGAAATAAGAGAGAGATAGAAGAGAAAAAGAGAGAGAGAGAGAAAGGGAATGAGTGAGACACAAACACACACAAATATCCTCACCCATAAACCATGTACCCTCAACCATAAACCCTAAAATTTATACTGATACCCTCAATTGTAAACTAAATATACCCTAAACCCTACACCTAAACCCTAGATACGTTATACCCTAAACCCTAAACCCTACACCCTACACCCTCAACCATACTTCCAATACCCTTAACCCTATAATGAGTGTCCTTAACCCTAAATCGTACACCCTATACCTTGAACCTTATGCTATTACCCTCAACCCTATACCTTATACCTTATACCCTCAACCATAAGGCCAATACTTTAAACCCTATACCCTATGTACCTTAAATCTTATACCATCAATCTTGTACCCTAAATCATAAACCCTATACCTTATACCCTATAATGTACCCTATACCCTATACCAGTACCCTAAACCCTAAACTCTATGTATCTGAAACCTTGTACCATCAATATTATACCCTAAACCCTAAAACCTATACCCTATACCCTATACCCTATAGCCTATGTACCATAAACCTTGTATCATCAATCTTGTACCCTAAGCCCTGTACCCTATATCCTATGCTTAGATGTGGAGAGAGAGGGGTGAGATAGATAGAGAGGGATAGGGATAGTCCTAATGAAGTTTGAAGCCTAAGGTAGTATTCTCTAGCATGAATGAGGTAGCTACTAGTGGTCCTCATATTCCACCTATATTATCACAATCTCACAAGATGGAGGAACTAATTGATGCCATGTTAAACACTATAGAGAATGTTGTCATTGATTCTGAGGTATTGCTTCAAGATGATTATTCTAGTTTTGAGGTTACGAGCTCACAAAATAATATACCTAGGTCCTTGTAGGGAAAAATGAACAAAAATTATTCTAAATATTACTATTGAAGCTCATCTTTGCATAATTATTGTAAGTACTCATGAAGGTCCTCATAGTGAGGCATGTCTTGTCAAATGACAAGAAGAACACTTAGATTTAGTGAGAAATGAAAGAAAGGGAGAAAACATAGCCTGGATCTCAACTCAAAAGCTAAATTGGAGCAAGAGTAGATTAAAATTCCTACAACTAGAGTTGGTTTTCATAAAAAATCTTATAATACAAATGGAAAGGATTAGGGATCAACAAAAAGGTTGGAAGTCTTAAAAATCACAACCCTTTCCATAGTGGCTGGCTTGAAGTAGAAGATTGTGGTACCCTACAAACTAAAAAGGGTTGATTAAATGCTATTAACAATTAGATTGTTGGTAATTCTACTTGCTTGACTATAGATATCAAAAATAAAGGGAGTGAGATTTATGATGATCATGTAATTTATTCTTGTAGAGGCATCAAATGATCTTCATGTCATATTTTAAAAATGTAGGTGAACAAGTAAAAATAGGAGAGAATACGGATGATAAAAAATTTAGGGAGAAAACAAAAAATTTTCTGGGGTAAGGGTAAGCAAAAAAAACATATTAAGAAATGAATTATTTACTGGTGAAAGAAATGTTCAAGATCATAATCAGACTAGTGAAAATATAAATACTTCAAAGAAGTTGATACATGATGGTAATGATTTTGATGCATTTGATTCGTTAAACTCTAGTTGTCTACCACCACTTTTGAAAAAAATCACAAGCCATATTACAATAGAAACCCTCATATTATTTGTAGGCATGGAAGGTTTTTTGGACCAGAATTTGGTAAATTGAGAAACAAGAAAGTTTGCACATGATTACAAAGAGTTTGTTGAAAAAATTACAAGTGATGAGGTGCCACTATAGGAAATTCCATGTGAAGTGTCTGAAATATAAAGTCATACACCCCATCTGCAAAATAATGTCTCTTATGATATTAATGCTAGAAGATCTGGTTATTCAATTGCATCACATGGAAAGGTCAACAAATAAATATACCTTTTGATAAATTTAGAGACTCAAGTGGCCATCCAGACCAGACCATGAACAAGGTGGTTGTTGTGAAGGGTGTTTCCAAGCATGCAAAGCTTAACAAGAAAGAGAAAATTTCAACAGGATTTATGTCTATTGAAGAAAGAAACCAAGACACTTTGAGGAAGAAATGTGTTAATGAAATTTTGGACTTAAATAGGTAACATGATAATCATATTCAGTTGTAGGAAGGTTAAACATGTAAGATCTAGGATGATTCAAGAATTGAAAAAATAGAAATGAATACAATCTTATAAATAGAGTAAAGTATGAAGGTCAAAATAATCTACCTTAGCGCATTCAAGATATCAATTGCCACTATTCTTTTAAAAAGAGTAATTATTGCTTCTCCAATAATTTAGATGCTACCAATATGCCCTCTTTTGATAGTGAGCAAGATATTGAAAGTTGTGAATCTCATTTTCCTTCCAAGGAATGTAGTCTAAATTAAAGTCCAATTTTACTTAAGATTCAATCAAGGCTAGCTATTTTGCACACTAAATAGACAAGTTGTTGGTATGTGGTGACTAATCATTCTATATTGTACACTCTTCATGTATCCTTGTCGGGGTCTAGGGCTGGGCCGAGCCTTGGGTGTGGGTTCAGGGGCGGCAACCCCCGAGATTTTTTTTTTCCCATTTTTTTCGCGTCATCACAAAAAAAGGAAAAATCATCGAAAAGGGAAAAAACCAACTTTGTAAAACCCTAATTTTGGAAGCTTCTAAAAGGCTTGTTATAAGCAGTTTTGGATGGCGGTTACAGTAAAGAATTATTAGTGAGATTGTAATACTTTTTACACTAGATAATAAAATCATTAGATGATTGTGGTTTTGTGGATGTAGCTCACATTGGGTAAAACACGTTAAATTCTTTGTGTTGTCTTGTTTTTGCTATAATCTTCTATGTGTTTTATTTCTCCATTTTATTGATAAAATCTATATTTAATTGTTAGATATTTTCTTTCTAACCCTAACACAAGTTTGGATCCATGTGATCACTATAGAACCTTCTTTGATAACAAGATCATAGATCATTGTGAACATTCCTCACATCCTTTAAAGAGTGTGTGAGATCTACCTAGAGAGGGGAGAGAGAGAGAAAGGGAAGTATCGGTAGAAAGTGAAGGAGGTAGAGAGGGAGTGAAAGGAAAAACCTTAACTATCCATCATTAATCGTTAACCCTAAACTCTAAGTCTTAATCAAAGTAGGGGAGAGAGAAAGAGAAAGAGAATTTGTCTCAAACATTCAAAAAATGCATTTTTACAAGCACCAAATTTTGTGCTTGCTAAATTATTTACATTGGGAAATACCAACCCTTTAGGTTGGATTTTCCTTGGGCATCCTACCCAAAGGGTTAGATGACCATTTCATGCCAAATGCATGTTTTTTTGAAAAGGTAAAAAAATCACACATTTTTTACCATGCTCTCCATTAGGTTTGCACATGTTTCAATGAAAATTTATAAAAATACCTCGATGACACTAAAATCTCTTTTAGCTAATAATCATATAATTTTTTTTCATGTTTTGATTGTTTTAAGGTTTTCATCTTTAATTTATTTTGTTAACTATGTGTCCATTTTTGTCAAAAACCAACATGCGGTATTTTGGGTATAGTTTTTTATTCATTCATCAAACTTTGAAACAAATTATATTTTAAAAAATAGACTCCATTCTATATGTATTTTAAAAAGATGATTTTCAATTAGTTTTGAAAAAGTTTAGTGGGGATCATGCTTAAATTTTGTTTTTTCAAGATGTGACCACTTTGAAAAGGAGTGAAAAATCATATATTCATTAAAAAATGAGCCAAAAAAATTGGCATAAACTACATGGTGTTAGCTAATTTCTCACCAAATATATTTATGAAATTATGGAAAAGAAACATTTTAGGGGGAGCACACCTGATGTTGTGTTATGTTTTTTTGAAAAATAGAACCACTTTGTGTTATCCCTATTTTTTAAACCCTTAATGTTCACCATTTTTAATAAAAAATAATAGTTTAGAAAGTAGTCGGAGCACTACCACTCTTGTTCTTGTTGCATCTTCAAATTTTGAGCGTAACTATCTTCAT
Organism: Sequoia sempervirens; assembly: GCA_007258455.2. Taxonomy (NCBI): domain Eukaryota; kingdom Viridiplantae; phylum Streptophyta; class Pinopsida; order Cupressales; family Cupressaceae; genus Sequoia; species Sequoia sempervirens. The sequence goes on from VDFB02000015.1 coordinate 542,167,765, forward strand.
TTTCTTGTCAAATATCAAAATTTGTTGATTTCAAAAGAAAGTGGCATCTTAAGACCACCTTTTTGTATGACATCTTGGTGCACTTACCCTAAGATAAATATTTTCATTTCCCATGCATTCACTTACATATAGAAACCTAATACCAATTGATATATTTAGTTTCCTCATGAGTGTGGTGCACACCTTATAATTTCTAATTTCTATTAGAGAGAGGCTTGATCTAAAATTGTAGTATTTGAATTTATTAATAAGAATCAAAACTTAATTGATAATTACTATCTACATACATATTAGAAGAAGTATAAAACATTAGTAAACCATTAAAGTTCCTTATAGAGAGATTATATAGTCCCTTGAGTAGTATAAATGGTTGCATTGATATTATGATTTATACTCGCATAGAATTAAATTAGATACCCCACATATTAACTAATGTAATTGACAAAATATAGACTGAAGTACTCATTCAATTATACACAAGAAAGTTGAATTCTTTTAAAAATCATAAATTCCTAGATTATGAGTTATACATACATACAAATTATATATATAACTATAGTTCACAGCTATTCCCTACTAGAGGTTATATTTCCAATAAGCCAATAATCACATATGTCAAGTTCTAGTTCAAGTTAGACACTATTGGTTCTATCTCTCTATACTAATATATTCTACAAGGGAATCCATGTAATCCTAACTAAGTCAAAAATCATGAGATGCAATAACTTATTCATGATATATATGACCCCTTGATAGAAGTTGGGTCATCAAGAAAATTATTGAAAAGGTTTAGGATAGATAGAAATTATGTTGGTAAAAGTGTTTTGAGGAGGTACAAGATATAGATGCATATAATAAGGTGGTTCAATGTTTTTAATGATTTTAATAATGTCTCTATTAATGGTCTTAGTGAATAGTTTCTTGTAGCACTTTGTATATTTGGCTAGAAGCCAAAGGGCTAGTGGAAGAGGCGTAGTTAATGTGTAAGCAATTTTTTATTTAGAAGTAGCCTCTAGTTTATACTTGACATTTAACTTAACCAATAGGTAAATGGGGCTATGAACTAACTTAGATTTGTAATTTTTTAGGTTTGGGACACTTATGATGGTGCAAACAAATAAGTGTGAAACACATGGCCAACTTGTAAGACACCATGGATGAAGGGCAAGACAAAAGCAATGGCATAGGACATGGATATTTGATTCACAGGGGCTTTGTCTGTACATGGGTATAAAGTTAAATAAAAGAATAAATGCATGCTATGAAAAAAGAACAAGTTATATCATCAACATAATACCATTAGCCATTTTATAAAAAGTGGGTTGACAATTCTTACTATTCTACAATTCTTTGACTTCTTACTATGTTGGTAGTTGTTCACCTTCATGTCACATTTAGGTAGGCAATTGAACTTGGACCAACAACAAACTCAAATAATTCTCATGAAACCAAAAAGAACCTATCATAACCACAACAAAAGATCATAACATACAAAAAATTATAACCAATACAAAACCATCCTCACAATCTCTCAATACCTTAAAAATATTATTTTTAATATTCAAAATAAATATATTTCAACAAAGAATACCGAGACTAATTAAACATGATTCAATACAAATAAAAATATTAAATAACAAAACCCATTAAACAGAAATTACAACTAGGAGAGGGCCCAAGTAGTCGTGGCACCCTAACTTCAAGGCTTAATTATCCTAATAAATTTCAAATCACTCCCAATTTTTTACAGCAGCTTACTTGGCAAGTTCTCTGTTTATAACTAAGGTTTCAGGGCCACATCATCAAATATGATGCCACATCAGCATGCGTTTTTGTCAAGGTGTCGAAAAAGGCCCCAAAAAATAGTGAGACCAATTCTCGTGCATTACATCATGAGTAGTTGAGCGCTGATGTGGTATCACATGATTGGTTGCTTTTTAGATCAAAAGCATACATTTTGTTTAATTATGGGTAGTCAAATCACAACTATTGAACATTATATAAACGACTATTGCATTATATGCACGATTGGGTGCAATTTACTATCGACCCCTCTCCCCTAATAATAATTAGACAAAAATAATTTCCTCGGAATATCATTACATACTATTAATACAAACAAGTTTAAAATGAAAATTTTAAACTTAACGAATACTACTAACCCTACCCTAAAAAAATTAGTTCTTTGATTTGCAAATTTATCATTATATTCTTCTTTTATAATAAAATATCATATGAGAAAACTTTGAATTCGACTACAGATCGGGACGACTCAACTCATTGCGAAAGAGATAAAACCCATATAAAAGAGACCAAATTACTTAGAAAGAAAACTACAAATGACCCTCCATATTCAAATTCATCATATTTGTATACAAGTAAAGGTCGGATTGTTTTGTGGCAGCAGAAGCAACCACATTATGGATTTGGGTTTGGAAATGGCGAAGGCGAAGGCGAAGTAGAGGTAGAGGCAGGCTACCAGTTTGGTTTATGCTGAAGATATTCATAATAAATTGCATGGTTTTCATCATGCTGAGGATATTATTTGCAATATTTATTGCTATATTTTTGATACTTCCTACGTAATGGACGTCACGCCTGGAGAAATTCGGATACTTATTAGCTGAAGTTATATTGCATTCCACTATGATGTATTTCTGAGGTTAAAGGCTTCCAGAAGAGAAACAGTCTTATCCCCATCAGATATTCTAAAGATTCCAAAGACTAAGTATAAAAGTATAAGAGGTAATAACGGATGAAAAAATATGGACTGCCCAATATGAGTTGGAGTTCCATGAAAGAGGATGAAGTTCGGACTGTTCAAGCATCCATGCAAGCATTATTACCACATCTCCTGCATTGATCAATGGCTTATGCTTCAAAAGCTCATGCCCACTTTGTAAACAAACCCCTCTCAACATTGAATCTGCCATTTCTAAGCACATAATGGAACGTATACGCATCCTGCATGGCATCGCATTTATGGGGGCATGCTTTCTTATAAAGGGAGGAGTTTATATAAAATAATGGTTACAAACACCTGCGAACATGATTTGGAAGGGTTACATAACTCTTAAATTCGCCGAAGGAAAATAGACTTTCTATAAGTGTATTCTTCAATATTTGCGAGCAGCTGATCTTTTGAATATTCAGTGTGAAAAATTAATTGAAAAATTAATGTATTTAATTCTATAAACGAAGGTGGACAAAATGTTTTGGATTTAGAATGAAATGTTCCAGCTTGTTATTTATTATGAGATTAGAATATCATGTTTTCTATGTGTTTGATTGAGTATATAATTATAAAAAATGCCAATCAATTTGTTAAATTTTACTTTTGGTTTTGTCTAATGTTTCTTTTTTTTTCTTTTTTCTTTTTCTTTCTTAATATCAAAGATTATTGATATTTATAAATATTTTGGAAGGGCTATCATTATGTCAAAGGAAATATGTTTTCCCAAGTCAAACCAAAAAAATATATGTACAAGATGAAAATTAGTACTCTTTAGTTATACATATGTTTCTTAAATATTCACATAGATGTAGAGTCCTTTTAGAGTACCAATTAAATCATTGTATGTAATGTTAATGATATGTGAATATAGCTTAAAATATGTGCATGACTAAATGGATGGATTGAATGCTCTTAAATACAAAGACATGGTAATGAATCATTTAAATTTGTGTTAAGTTGATCTATAGAGGGAAATTAATTGTTGGGAGTTAATCTAAATGCCAAAATAAATTTTAGTTTTGAAAGGATCATGTTTATGGTTTAGGGTCAACCTCACAATTGTGAATTTGACCCAGGACCTAAAAATAGGCAAATCAAGGTGGTTATAAACACATGAGAATGTGTGTATAAATATTTTTTGTGTCATTATAGTGATGTATAAACATTGGATGTGATAATGGTAAATGTATAGGAATGTGTGTAATGAAAAGGCATGCGACATGGGCTAACTGAGCGGTCCCATGGGGGGGCTTGGGCTCCTATTTTCACAGAAGTAGGTGGTCTCATGGGAAAAAAAAATCTGCTACAGGATTAAATGGAATCTTTTTCAGCCCAAACAAGCAGGTGGATGATAATTTCAGCTGGTGAGATTGGGGTGGGGCTAGAAATTGCCCCACCTGCTTAAGAGTACTTTCTTGCCACTTTTGGAGGGAAATGATGTTTATTTATTTATTTTTTATTCACAGGATTCCATTCCACCACCAGCCTACCTAAATTTTGAAGCTTCAAAAAATTCATGGGACCACCAGCTTCAAAATATTTTGCTAAAAATTTAAGTAGATTTTGCCCCAGATTTTTTGGAAGCCCCCCTCCATGGGACCGTGCCCTAAGGGACCTAATTTTGCATAGAAGCATGTCATTTTTTAAGGAGTCAATATATTAAGAAACTTATCTCAAAATAAACATAGAGCCAAATGGCATTAATAGCATTGGCATGCAAATTTCACCATTAAAATTATAAGGCATTATGATTTGGAAGGGATACACAAGTCTTAAAAGATCTAAGGTATATCATTATATAATTAATTACCAATATTTAATGTGAGTTAGATGTAATGAAAATAAAATATTTACAACAATTTTCCTAATGAAAATAATTGAACAATAATGAAAGCGTAGCACAATTGAGCTTTGATTGAAATAATTAAAATACAATGTTAAAATTATTAGAATTAAATAAATTAAAAATGATAATTAACTTGAGTTTCAATGATGAAATATATTATTGAAGATGCTAGTAATGTACATTTATAGATGTATAAGAAATTAGGGCACTATCTAGATAAGTGTTGTAGGATTTGTAAACATATTAGCTTCTCTCCGGTTCAAGTTCAGATCTATAGAAGTGAACTAGTGTGTGGAATTGAACCTCAGATTGTGAAAATAATTCATTTGAAATCTAATAACTAAAATTTGATTTCTTTTGTGTTGTATTTGGGAAAAGGTTGTGTACATACATTACTGAGGAAATTTCTAAGGAACTTTCCAAGGTTGCAAGAATACACCACTTATGGACTTATTATTGTGTAAAAGATACTAATCATAGTGATCTTGAAACATGAGAGAAGAGAATGTGTCCAATTTTCTCAATTACATTTTACCATCCTTTTATTTTGCATGTGAACTACTATGAAGATACACACCAAAATAAAATAAGAAATTGATGTGAAAATTAAATATTTTTCAGACACTCAAAGAATACATATATCTTCAAAGAATATATATATAAGATTAATAATTCTTGAATTGGATGCTCCATCACAAACCTAAAAAATAGAAACATAATGCAATGAGTAACATTTGTCAAATATAACAATATCAACAGTTAATGCGATGGCCAGTGGAAAAGGGAGCGGGTCGGGTGTTTTGCAATTTCTCAAGAGGATGCCGATGGTGGATCTGATTCAGAAGAGACTGATGAGTCTAGTTGGTTCTGTGAGGGCATTTGATTGGGTTTCTACCTATAGGGAGTTCTGTGGAGGTTTTTCACCTCTTCCTGTTCCTTTCCTATGTTGGTTTTGATTTTGTTGTGCCCTGTGTTGTTGCATCGGTCCTTCCTGCCCTTGCATCGTCTTGCTGTTTGCATCTGTTGGGGGCTTAACATGATTTCTCCATATGAAGTCCTTATAAGGACTATCATATTTTTGAACCTACTTTAAGTTTGTAGAACTGCTACTAAGGGTAACTTTGGCATCAGAAGAAAATTCTATGAACAAACTGATTGCACCTAAAACAACATTTTGGAAGGCCCTCAAAATTTTAAAATTGGATCCATGTAGCTTGAGAAGAGTGAATAGTAATTATGTGAGAGATAGGTTTTTGTGTGATATCACATATCTTCTTGAAGAAAAATCCTTGTCAAAATCAAGGATTGATTGAAACCAGGATCTCTCATCACTAATGGTAAGTTGTATCTAGGTGAAGCCATAGAGAAAAAATAAATTGACAATCTCCTTGGTTGGATCAAAGTAAGGGGCCCACTTCATCATAAACATCTCATAGTTCCTAAGAAACCAAGTCCCATGATCACGAACAAATTTGCAATCATAGAGAGATTGAAAGGTGACAAGGAAAAATCGTGATGTAAAAGCTCCACAATAGGGGGATCCAAACTATGGAAGTTCAAGTAAACTGAATTAAGATAAAAAAAATTAGGCATAGATGAACACTTCCCTAAAAGTATGAAAACCAAATATCACTTCTGACATTATCACGCATAGCCTTAACACAATCATTAGGTAAGTGGAAATTAATTGGATCATCATTATGTTGGAAAATTGAATGCTCCTGAGCCTTCTGCTCTCACATTAGCCCCCTGTTTCACCTACCGGTCAAGAGCCCCCAATTTCAATGACAATTTTTGGGATCTTCATCCTTGCAGTTCCTGACAGCCACTGAAGTAAATATGGTAGCTCATTTTGAATTCCCAATTAATGTTGGTAGGTAATTTCGAATTTGAGAGGGAATGTTTGTTGAAAGACAAAAAGGATTATAGGTATATTATTCTGTCAGTTAGAGAAGTTGAATTCCTGAGCAGCAACAATCTGAAGGGATGTTTTTTGTGTGAGCTTCTGAAAGCTCATGAACAACAATAGTTGCATGTTTTGTGTGTGAGCAGAGATCGCTCCTAAAGAGCTCTGCGTAGCTCATGCCAGTGAGCTCCTAGTAGCTCCTGAAGTTGTCTATTTTTTTTGGTTGAGCAGTTGATTGCTCCCAACAGATAGTAATTCGTAGTTTAGAGTTTTCTTTCAGTAGATTATGTTTAATCTTTCCTGTATTGTTCATTTCCAACTCAGTTAATATAAAAAGACAAATATTGCATGCCTAGATTTGTCTCCTTGTTTTGTTTAATATTCTGCATTTGTGTAATCCCTTGTTTGTGTTTTGGGGAAATAGAGCAGCAAGTCTATATGATTTCTATGCATACAAATTTTTTTGACGTGGTGTTAGAGATCTAGGCCCCATTTCCTTATGAGTTAGGGAATTTGTTTGTTTTGGGTATTAAGTTTTTTCTGTGTAGGAGACATGGCTAGAGATGAAGGAAAGAGTTGGTAGTAGCCACCGTCCTTTAATGGACAGAAATATGATGTTTGGGCAAAGAAGATGAAGACCATAATAGTTGCCAATGATTTGTGGGAGTTTGTGGTTAGTGGTTTCAATAATGTAATTGACCCAACAACATATGTTGTGCTCACAAACAACTAGAAGACCTAGTTGAAGGAGTTAAGGAGGAAAGATGCTAAGGCATTGAGTTTGATAGAAGCAGCCTTGACAGAGGCAATTTTTCCCAGAATAGAAGCAGCTAACTATGCAAAGGAAGCTTGGGAAATCCTCTAGACGAACTAAAAAGGAATTGACAAGGTCAGATTGGTGAAGCTCCAGATGCTTTGAAGAGAGTGTGGGACTCTTGAAATGAAGGACAGTGAGTCCATTTTTGTTTTCCACACAAGACTCTCATGTTTAATAAACCAATTGAGAGTGAATGTTGAGATCATTGATGATCAAAGGATTGTGGAGAAAACTCTTAGGAGGTTACCCACAAAGTTTGATGCAGTGGTGATTGCCATTAAAGAGGCAAATTATCTCACAATGTTGTTTGTTGATGAGCTGATGGGTTCTCTGCAAACCCATGAGTAGCACCTAAATAGGTCTGCAAGTTCCTCCCAAGAGAAAGCTTTTAAAGCTTAGACGAATGCAAGAGGAAGGGGGAGAGGTAGAAACAACTCCATATGTGGTAGAGGGAGATATGGACATGGTAATGTTGGAGAAGAAAGCTTGACACGAGCAAATAGCCAAGAGGGAGCGAGCAGCTCTCAGACCAGCTCACGAAGAGGTAAGAAGAACAACAGTTCGAACCTAAAGAGTGACAAGAGAAATGTTGAATGCTACTACTATCATAAGTTTGGCCATTATGTGAGTGAATACTGGACCAAGCAAAGAGATCAGTAAAAAAAAGTGCAAATGTGGTTGAAGGAAATCAATCCACAACCTTCATCATGTGCAACATTGGTGAAGAAGGCAACCCCGAAGTCTAGTATTTGGATAGTGGTTGCAAAAACCACATAAGTGGTAATGAAAGTCTCTTTTCTTTCATTGATAAAAATGTTAAGTCTGAAATAAGAATGAGGAACAATGGAGTAGTTCCAATTGTTGGAAGAGGATCTATTATGATCCACAATAAGCAAGGTGAGAAGAAGGAGATACATAATATATTTCTTGCTCCTGGATTAAAGCACAACCTCGTGAGTGTTGGTGAGCTGATCCAAAATGGATACAAAGTGCTAATGGAGAAGGGTCAATGCATCATTTATGACAAGACAAAGGTGTTTGTAACAGTTCAAATGACAAAGAACCAGATGTTTCCTTTGAAGATTGAGACGTGTTTCTCATCTCAGTCCATTGCCGCACCTCTCAAGAATGGAGAATGTATAGTAGTATATCATGTAGCGCTCAAGAGCACCATTCAAGACCCCTCCAAGCTATGGCATCTTAGGTATGGACATTTAGGTTATGCTGGTTTGAGTCTTTTGTCCAAGAATAGAATGATAGATGGTTTTCCAAGGATAGTAGAGCCTAATGTTAGATGTGAGGCTTGCATTTTGGGAAAGCAACATAGGAAGGCCTTTCAATCAGACAACTCTACAAGGGCAAGAGAACCATTGGAGCTAGTGCATATGGATTTGGTAGGCCCTATGCAAATAATTTTTGTTGGTAATAATAGATTTTTTATGACCTTCATTGATGATTACAGCCGTAAGACATGGGTCTATTTTTTGCAACATAAATCTGAAGCATTTGACAAGTTTTTGTTGTTTAAGGCCTAGGCTGAAAAGGAGTGTGGACATGTGCTTAAGGTCTTAAGGTCAGATCATGGAGGAGAGTATACCTCTAATTTTTTTGTGAATTTTTGCAAGCAAAATGGCATCAAGAAGGAGCTAACAACTAGTTATACTCCACAACAAAATGGAGTGGCTAAGAGAAAGAATAGGACCATCGTGGAGATGGAAAGGAGCATGATGAAAGAAAAGGGACTCCTTATTGAATATTGGGGAGAGGTTGTAGCAACAACTGTATATATGATTAATAGAAGTCCAATAAAGGCAGTCTGTGACAAGATCCCTCAAGAGGCATGGACAAAACACAAGTGGATAGTTGAGCACTTGAGAGTGCTCGATTATGTGGCATATGCCCACGTGCCTAAAGAAAAGAGGCAGAAATTGGATGAAAAGGGTGAAAAGTACATTTTCACGGGCTACAGTGAAGAATCCAAATCCTATAGGCTATATAATCTGGTCACCAAGAAGATAGTCATAAGTAGGGACGTGGAGTTCTTTGAAGATGAGTCATGGGATGGAGTGGTAGTTTCTGACAGCTCTTGAAGAAGTAGAGATAGAACATGAAGTTCAACAAGATGAGTCAACAAATGCTCCGAGCATTGGGCCAAGCTCCCTTGAAGAGCTCCTGAAAGCTCCCAATGGCTCCTGACGGATCCTGAAGTTGGAAGATAGTTAGCAAGACAATTACAGTTAGCTAGAGGATTGGCTCTTGAGAGCATCGGTTAAGCTCCTGAAAGCTCCCGATAGCTCCTAAAATCTCCTGAAGTGAGTAGACAGAAAGGCAAGTAGCCAGAGATAACCAGAAGATTCACTCCCAAAAGCTCCAGAAGATTGGCTCCTGAAGAGCTCCTGAGAGCTTCTGAAAGCTCTGGAAGAGCTCCTGAAAGCGTTAGTAGAGCTCCTAAAAGCTTCTAATAGCTTCTAAACCTACCTGTTCAGCAAAGCAGTAGCAGTAGTGAAAGTTCAGATCCACCTCTCACCTCCCTAATGCCAAAGAAGACCAAGAGTCTAAGGGAGATCTACCAAAATGAAAGGTATGATGAAGAATTTGACGAGTGTGAATTTTGCATTGTTTTCTCATGGTGATCCAATTTATTTTGGGGAAGCTATGAAAGAGGAGAAATGATGTGAGGCCATGGATGAGGAGATAGATGCAATATAGAGGAGCAACACATGGGAGTTAACTGATTTTCCTCCCAACAAGTAAGTTATTAGAGTAAAATGGGTCTACAAGACCAAATGCAATGTCGAAGGAAGAATAGAGAGGCATAAGGAAAGATTACTTCTCAAGGGGTACAAATAGCAGTTGGGGAGAGATTATAATGAGACATTTTCCCCTGTTGCAAGGATGGAAACTGTGTGGGCAGTCATAGCAATTGCAGCCCAACACATGTGGAAGGTATTTCAAATGGATGTGAAGTTTTCCTTCCTTAATGGAGTGTTGAAAGAAGAGGTTTATGTGGAGCAACCATTCAGATATGAAGTTTCGAGTCAAGAACACAAGGTGTATAGGTTGAAGAAGGCTCTTTATGGGCTGAAGCAAGCTCCACAGGCATGGTACAGTAGGATTGACTCATATTTGATGAGCAGTAGCTTTAGCAAAAGTGATGGTGAGCCCACTCTTTACATCAAGGAAAAAAATGGTAAGGTTTTAATTGTTGTCTTGTATGTTGATGATTTAGTTTTCACTAGGGATGATGATTTCCTCATTGCTGATTTTAAAGAGGCCATGAAAAGAGAGTTTGAAATGATAGATTTAGGTCTTTTGAGGTATTTTCTAGGCATAGAAGTAAAAAAAATGCATGATGGTATATTTATCTCTCAAGAAAAATATGCAAATGAGATCTTGAAGAGATTTAGGATGCTTGAAAGAAAGCCTACACCAACATCAACAACCATAGGTTTGAAGTTGAGTAAGGAAGATTGTAGCAACAATGTGGATCTGACCATGTTTAAGAGTTTGGTTGGAAGCTTAATGTATTTAACAACAACTAGGCCTGATATAATGCATAGTGTGAGTCTTATTTCTAGGTTTATGGAGACTCCACGGGACACCCATTGGCAAGCAAGTAAAAGAATCATGAGGTATGTGAATGGCACCAAAGGATATGGAATTTTGTACACATCAACAAATGACTTTAGGCTGGTTAGTTACACGAATAGTGATTGGGCAGGAAGTTTGGATGATAGAAAGAGCACATCCGGACATGTGTTTCATTTGGGATCGGGAGTCATCTCATGGGATTCCAATAAACAACCCACAATTTCCCTATCAAAAACAAAGGTTGAGTATATAGCAGCGAATGCAGCAGCATGTCAAGCTATTTGGCTGAGAAGAATCTTGGCAGATTTGAGAGAAGAACAAGAGGATGGAATAGTATTTTTTTGTGACAATGTTTCATCGATAGCCTTGATGAAAAATCTTGTGTTTCATGGAAGAAGCAAGAACATTGAAACTAGGTATCATTTTATCAAAGAATTGGTTGAGAATGGTGAAATTAAAATGGCATTTTACAGGTCTTAGCAGCAACTAGCAGACATATTCACCAAGCCTTTGAGCAAGGACAGTTTCGAGTGTCTGAGAAGCAGATTGGGCGTTGTTAATTTGGATCAAGATTGATCCTATTTCGTCAGCTCAGGACCAAGGGGGAGTGTTGGAAAATTGAATGCTCTTGAGCCTCCTACTCTCACGTTAGCCCCCTATTTTACCTACCTGTTAGGAGCCCCCAATTTCAATGACAGTTTTTGGGATCTTCATCCCTGCAACTCCTGACAGCCACTAAATTAAATATGGTAGCTCATTTTGAATTCCCAATTAATGTTGGTAGGTAATTTTGAATTTGAGAGGGAATGTTTATTTAAAGAAAAAAAGGAATGAAGGAAGATTATTCTATCAGTTAGAGAAGTTGAATTCCTGATCAACAACAGTCTGAAGGGAATGTCTTTTTGTTCTCTGTGTAATTCAGAGAATGTTTTCTGTGTGAGCTTCTGAAAGCTCCTGAACAACAAAAATTGTATGTTTTGTGTGTGAGCAGAGATTGCTCCTGAAGAGCTTTGTGTAGCTCATGCCAGTGAGCTCCTAAAATTGTCCATTTTTTTTGTTGAGCAATTGATTACTCCCAGTAGATAGTAATTCATAGTTTAGAGTTGTCTTTTAGTAGATTATGTTTAATCTTTCCTATATTGTTCATTTCCAGCTCAATTAATATAAAAAGACAAATATTGCATGTCTAGATTTGTCTCCTTGTTTTGTTTGATATTCCACATTTGTGTAATCCCTTGTTTGTTTTTTTGGGAAATAGAGTAGCAACTTTGTGCGATTTTCATGCATACACAAAATTCTAACACATTGAAGATTACCACCATGTACCAAAGATTAAAAATTGATAATGTGGAATGCTATGTCAAATAATGAGGCATACCTTATCTAATTGAATTGCTAGGGGTCTCCAATATATAGAAGATTGAGCAACCAGGTGGGGATGAGAACCAATGAATGACTTCAAAATGATTGATTTGCTAATGTCACTACCAGAATGTGTACAGTTAGAAGCATTTTTGGCATCCTTGTAGATCTCAGCAGCTGAAAATGTTGAGCACTAGAATTAGGAGAGAAAGATCACGAAAAACCAACCCTAAGCCTAGGTGAGCCATTATTTCTAGTCGCCATTGGGATATCTAGTGAAAGAGGGTTAAAAAAACCCTTAACTATCTAGAGATCTACTACAATCATTGAACTTTCTCTCATGATTTTTTTTTCCAAAAAGTCAACTCCCAAAACCCTTCATTCCCTATTTTTTGTTGTTGTCTTAATCCTTCAATCCATTTTCCTTGTCACACCTATGAACTTGTTCTTTTTCTTCACTCATTTCCACACAATCATGACACTCCTACTCATCAATCATGTGCTCTATGTCTCTCTTGCACTTGTACTCACTACTTTCACCATGTGAGATGACTAGATTTATTACCACTATTACTTATATTATCATAGTTATCTTATAGGGGACAAAATATTCAATTTGTATTCATGGATTTGTATATTCAAATTGGACTAGAGATGTTTGCAATAGAAGATCAACCAATAAATATGTTTTCTCTATGTTTGGTGGTGTAACCAATTAGATGAGTAAATAATAGGGTGAATAAGATAAAGGAATACTTTATATCTTAAAATAATACTAAATTCATATTATTATACTTCATATTAATACAATATATACAAACTTTTATATTGTATAAGATAATTTCATTTCTTAAAATAATCAAACCTTATATATATTTGGTATTTGAATTTTGTTTATTATTTCAGCTATAATATATTTGAAAGAATAAAACCTAAACACAAATTTCTATATAAATAATATTAACTCTATAGTAAAAAAATTGGTTAATTAATGTAAATTTACATGAACATAACAAACTCACCAACCTAAATTATCTAATATTTTCTCTTATCTACAAATTTATTAAAGTGTAATAAAAATATATTAAAAAAATAATATACCATAAATTTGACATCCATTTATATATCAAATTAATAACTAATAATTAACTAAAATATTTAAATATTATAAATATAAATTTATTATTAATAATGCTAATATAATATAATATAATAATAATTATATAAAATGATTTTATATACTAGCAATTGCACCTTTGTGTGCAATGGATATGCCGAAGAGGTATTGAAGGGGTGAGATTGATTTAACCATCTTGCATTGTTTCTAATCATCTCTTGAATGCTGATTTCAATAATTATCTTGGCATTCTCAACCATGACACCCAATTATGAATACCGTGTGGGGTGGAGGCCCTAGGTCGATTGGCTAAAGTATCCTATTGTGGGCAAGAGGTCACAAGGTCCAATCTCCCCCTCGTCCCCATGGTATCAGAGGGTGTGTCACACCAACATCATCGATCATGTGAATTTTTTTTACCAAGCATATTGCAATCATGTGAATTCACCTTTGAATCTTTTCTACACACTATAACTCTGAATGAATCACATAGTATTGGCTAGGCAGAAATATTTCATCACCTAAACCAATCTTACCTTAGAGTTTCATCTACGATGGAGGATATGAACAATGTTCAACTTCACAAATAAAATAGTGTTGAATGAAATGATTAGAATGATCTTCTCTTCCAATTTTCCTTTTATAAACACTTTAGGAATTTTTTGAAAATTATAATTTAAAATCACATTTTAATAATAATCCTTCAGCTCGATAAAAAGTAACTTTATTTTTGTTTCCCCCCAACTTTGATCATTGAGAAATATAAAACTTCCCCCTATCAAAATGCCACTTGAACCTATGATGGGTGTTCAAACGAGATTTCTTGTTGCCTATATGGTCTATTGTAAATGGTCTCAATAGGTAGTTTAAAAAAAAAAGAGACATTGCTCTTGGGGTGTTAAATGAGAAATCTGAGAAGTGAGCTTGCACTACAATAATGTGCATTGTATCAGATATTCAGTGATAATAAAGAGAATTTAACTGAAGCATACGACCGGAGAACTTGATTAGATATGCAACTACAAGAATCCTGCCATATATGCACGATTGAGATCATATTGAAATGTTTGAAGGTTACTATGTCCTGGTACGAGTGCAGCATGGGAGTCTTGTACCAATGTGATATTTAAATTAAAAGGGAAGAGTTTTTCTGCATGACCATTTGTAAATGGAAAGTAGATTGAAAATGATGTAATTACAAGTCATTTCAGTATCTGTAGTAGTAAAGTAGGGTGTGCCTCCGAAGAAGATTTCTAGTCCAAAGTCTCAGCAAGTGCTAATCTGTCATAAACCTTGGCTACAGCGTGATCCAACTTACTGTCATTCAAGAATGTGCTTGCTATACTAGTTTTGACCATGCTTCAAATAATATTCTGGTCGGATTAAACATATTTGATGGAATGGTTTCTCATTCTTTTCATTCAAGCTCTCGAAGATACAAGATTCAACATTTATTTCAGAGATTTTATTGGTATTAGATGAATGCTACTACTTTGTCTTGGGTTTAGTTTGGTCTTTAAATATGTATATCAAATGACTACAATGCAAACCTACACGCAACCAAAGCTTCAGTTCGAGTGGCAGAGGAATTATTACATGGACTTCTTGAGCAGTTTAGCATTTGTGAACATAAAGTTGCCAATGTCTGATCAGACAATTAAAGTTTTGAAGCCTCCGCTGGATAATATCAGGAATATATATGATGAGGTGCGTGCAGCCTTTGTGGAGCCCATAGAAGTGGGCGTTTTGAGTTATAGGGAAAAATGTCGATCACTAAAGAAGGAGAGTTTGGTTAATATTGATATATATAGATGTCTTATCGACTTCAATGTTTGCAGAGATTCATAAAAATGGCATGGATGAAAGGATTATTACAGCGACGTTTCTACATTTTGAACTGTAGAAAAAAATCTTTCATTTGGAAAACATTTTCAATGTGATCTATTTACTCAAACCGTCTCAGTGAGAAAATGGTGAAATACTTGATTTGCTCATAGTATTGAGGTGTGTGAAAACACAAAAGGTTACATTACTGATAATGCATTCCTACAGGAGTTCCTAGATTGAGTAACTGCACAAGGCAGTGAATGCACTTTACTCCATTGTCTAAAAAATGTGTTTAAAATGATGACTGTGAGATTAAATGTTGCTATGAGTTATGGTGGAAGTGATTACAATGTTAGATGGTTTCCATGGGCGATCAAGCTATAGTTAGAATGCGAACGACATGGTCAGTATGAGGCAGAGTTCAATTGGTACATTGCGAATATGCTGGCATTTCCCTCAGTGTTATGAGCAACTGCATGTTTAATGCAATCGATAATTGTGAGATAGCAGGATATGATAAATCATCGAACACGTTGAAAGTGAAGAAAAAAGGTAAAGGCAAATTGAAAATCTTCACGATATTTTGCATTAATTGGCTAATGAACATCGGGCCCACTGCAACTACACGATAATTAATTACACCGACAAACATTGAAGGGGTGAGATTGATTTAACCATATTGCTTTCCTTCTAATCATCTCTTGATCGTTGATTTCAGTAATCGGCTTCATATTCTCAAATAGGACATGCCTTCGGCGTAATTAATAATTATATATTTAGATGATTTTATATATTAATAATTATATAAAATGATTTTATATATTAATTATATTGTATCAAATATTTTTGATCATCTAAATCAAGCATATCTATATTAATTATAATTTTCTTTTAAAAAAAATCTCATATGAGAGTTGAGGCCGACTCTTATTGGTAAAGAGGATAAAACCAATATAAAAGAGAGGCCAAATTTCTAATGAAACATAATCGTAGATGTTATTGCTTTTTCGGACTATGAGAAGAAAGCTTAAGAAAACACATCATGGCTTTGGATGCGAAAAATGTGTAAGCTGAAGGAGAAGGCAGCGGCAGGCAACCTGTTTCGGTTATGTTTAAGACATTCATAAGAGATTGCATTATGTCTTCAGCTGTTTGGGTAGTGTACTGGCCGCCACTGCTAGTGCTTTATGTGTTTTGGGTTTGTTTGAGTTTTGTTAGGGCCGCCAGAAGTGAAACGGGCTTATGTAAATCAGAGATCAGAAAGATTCTGACCACTGATCCATGGCTTATACTTCAAAGAACATGCCCACTTTGTAAACTGAGGCCTCAGAACTCTGATACTCTCGATTCGGAGCATATAATGCACGATATGTTCATCATGTCTGCCATCAATCTAATGTTGTTAGAGATGATGATATTTATCGGTTTGCTCACAGGCCATGTAAAGATCAGAGCATGGAATGTTTCTCTGATCCATCGATTTATGTTTCTACAGCTCTGTGAGAAATTAACAGTATGTTTCATGATGACTTCATTGTGTAACTTCGAGCTATATAGTTTTTAACACCTCTCACTTATTGATCCTATCTTTGTGGATGACTACAAATTTGATTAATCAAGTTTAAATTATCAGCCACTTTTGTTAATGTTCATTTAAATTAATCAGGTTTAAATTATCAGCTACTCCTGAATTTTTTTCTTAAAAGCCTTCTTTTCAATCTTTTGGGCCGAGGAAGGCTAGACCTCATTTAAGTTTATCAATATATTTAATTTTTGTATATCACTTGTAATTTGATTTGAATAAATTTAAGCACTGTCTTGGAATCATTTTATATATGGGTTTCTCTCTGACAGGATTGGCGATCTTCAAAACTTAACGCACTTTGAACTTATTATTATAACATTTACTATGCACAACACAGGATTTTCAATCTGTTTAGCTTTGAACGATTGTTACCATGTCTGTTAATTTTCAAGGTTTAATTTCATAATTCATTTTTGGGATTTACCGACAAGTTTAGGGAGCTTCAAGGATCTCCATTTCCTTCACCTTAAAGACAATAATTTTACTAGGAAAATACCAGAATCGTTTGGCTAACTCTCCTTTCTCCACATATTGTAAGTCATTTTCTCAACCTTACAAATTATGAAGGATTTCAAAAGATCATCAAATTTTAACGCAATTTTTCTAGATAGAATTTTCTATGTGGGAAAACTCCAGGTTCTTGTATATCATAATATTGATGATTCATATTGGTAACTTTAGGAATTTAGCTGGTCCATATAATTCTGTGCAAGAGATCACTATTTCTTAATCAAGTATTCATAGAATGCTCATATTCTTATGTTGGTTTGTAATTTTCTTTTATTTCAAATTTCTTAAAGCTTCTAAATTTAACTGTATAAACTTTTTTCCTTTCAAAAATTTAATGTCTTTAATTTCAATATTTTGTCACGGGCTTATGAGATTCTGTTTCTTAGGTTCGTCTGCTGTCATGCTCTGCACTGCCTTCATTTCTGCTTTCATCCATTCAAGTGTTGTCCTCTTGCTTCTTGTATGCATGTTTTGTTACGAGTGGACCTGATGGTAGTTACTTTCTTTAATATATGGACCATATCATTGTCTGGTCTATATCTTGTTTCCTTCTTGATTTGTGTTCCTGCCAGGTGGTTTAAGATATCACAATTTTATTGTAGGTGGTTAAATACAATTGATGAGGGTAATGGTATATTTTTTGATTATGTCATCTATCAAGATTCAAAATCCTAAATAATGAGGTAGGATTGTGCCCTAAACAAAATTCAAATTTATAGAATAGATACTCTTCAATTCTTGACTCTTAGCTGAAGAAATATCAGAAACTATTTTATCATTATTCCATTAATAAATTTATAAATATTAACCTACTGTTATATAATGGGAATAGGTTCTTGTCCATTGAAATTTTAGAATTCTTTTTTGCTAAAAGAGAAAATATGAAATCCTCTTTTACAGAATTATTTGTTTGAAGTGTTTTACAACTTTAGAACTTATACCGTAAATTCATGGCCTTTAGTAACTATATTCATAGGCTATGTACTGTAGAGCTTACCTTATTCATGTGGCTTGACAGTTTGTACAAGCAGTGTATTCTCTCCGCAGCTTAATATGCAAAAAAATGACTCATGAAGGAGACAAATGCCAAACTTCAGCTTCTGCGTTGCATCATGCCAGTGGTGAAGGCAACTCTGGTATCATTCATTTTATTTTTAAGTCTGCTACAAATACTTTCTCACTTTTAAGAGTTGATCACTCTTTAATTGAGTTCCTTTTGTCCTCCATCATTGGAATCCACATCTGGAGGGATTTCATTTTTTCCAAGAAAATTGTTGGTGTTCCCATCCCATGTGAGTAGCAATTGTTAATGTTTGTTTACGCTTTCATCCTAGTTGTTTCTATATCTGCTCCTCCATTAGCTATATCTACAAGAAACTATTTTTTAGTTATAAGAAAACTATAATAGAAACCACATTCTCTGGATATTTAGCTTAATCTCTATTTCTTAGCTAACTTTAAGGTACTATATTTTTTGTATAATTCTCTAATCCTTTTTTTAAACATGAGCTTGGTATTGATGCTCTCTGTTACAGGGCTAGCTTTTGCAACACTATTCGCACACTTTTCCAACCACACACAACACCATTTTTAGCTTACTTGAGCTGCTCCAAGGGATGCCAACTCTTTGGGTCCAATCCGGATTATGCCTTTATGCATACACACCGAGTCCTTTCTTTCTTTGCAGCGGAATGGTAATCACGACTCTAGCGTAGGGTCACACTAGAACCAACGGTAATCACGAATCCTTAGCCCGAGTCAGCTACTAATCCAAATGTAGGGTAAATAGAAAGCTTTATTGATTATGAAGGCCCTAGGCCACCGGTTACAATAAAAGAGAGTCTTTCTTACTCTCACAAGACTTGATATTAAACAGCGAGTCCCTGACTCACTAGAACAACTACCCTTAGGAACATGACCACTCTTCAGGATGCTGACTGGCCCTTTCACATAGAACTCTGATCCCTAAACTACTTTTGACTAGCTCTTGTTGTTTTTGAATGTTGATCTTCAAGGAGGAGCGTTGCGTTCTCCCAATCGAGCTACAGGATGACTTACCCTATCCACAACCCATGTCCCCCTTCACTAGGACTAGGCTAATGTCAACGTGGTGCTTTGATTTGCACTTTTTGGAACTCTCTATAGTGGGAGCATTCACTTTAGTATGGACCTTCGCTTTGAGGGCTTGTTTGTGATTTTGATTGCTTTTGTTGTGCTTTCAACAACTTCGAGGATATATGCTCCCCTATATCAGCTATTAGTACAAATCCCTGACCTCGGTAGGATGACACTTAGCTTTGGGACAATCCTCCAATTTCTAACTTTATCACTTTCCTCCTTATTTTGGATTCTAAGGTAGCAACCCTACTTTCAAACCTTGTGAGCTCTTTGAGTTTGCAACCTCGGATGAGCCCTATTGGGCTGCGTCCACCTCCCTGGGTGTCCAACTTAGTGCATCCCATACTTGGTCTGACTTAAGGATGTGAGCCTAGCTCACCCCGATGCACACTTGGGTCCTGTCCAATGTGACTTGGTGGGAACTCAACTAGTGAGCCCGATTTTTGCTCCTTTGGCTATGAGTTCCACTTTCCAACGTGCTTTCCTTATTGGAACACTGGTGCGAGACCCAAGATAGGTTTGCACTCCATCCCAAGGGCGTGTTTACCCTGCGTCCCTGGTGTTGGACTCTCATACCTCTGATATTCTTCCCCACTTAAAAATAGGCGACGCCCTTGACGCCTGCACACAAATCACCTTGATGGACTAGTGCAGAGAATGCGCCTGACTTTCTTTTGGGGCTTAGAACTTTGCTTGTGAGTCCCTTTGCAAGAACTCCAAGACTTCATCCTCAAACTTTCACTTGCTCTCTACTCTTTCCCATATAGCTACATCCCTAGGCTGGCCTTGTCAATGCACCAAGAACTCTTTCCACTTGTAGTCGCCAAATGTACACTCCCTTACTAAATGTATTTCCTTTATTTTTACATTAGGCCTGTCCAAGACATTTGTTGGCCTTCTGGTCAGAATTCTTCTACTTGGATCCTCTACATCGTAGTGCATTGGACGAAGCTGGATCACATGGAACACATTGTGTACTCGCATGTGATTTGGAAGCTTCAGTTTGTAGGCTACCTTTCCCACCTTGTCTATGATCTCATATGGTCCTTCAAACCTTCTAGTGAGATCATAGCTCAAACCCTTAGGTGGTTTGAACTGAACTAAATCCAACTTGAGTACCTTGTCTCCTATTTTGAAGTCAATGGCTCGCCTTCCTGCATCCGCGTACATCTTCATTCTCTCTGTATCTTGAACCAAGTGATGGCATGCCAAATCCACTCTATCTTTCCAATCTTTAAGATGCTCTATTGCAGTTAGACATAGTCCATGATATCCACTGAGAATTGTGTGCAGGGTCAAGGGTTGTTGTCTAGTTGGCAAGTGAAATGGCAAAAACTGGTTTGACCTATACTTCTGTAAGTTGTAGTAGAATTGCGCGGAATCTAGAAGCTTCGGCCAATTTGATTGATCTGACCACACAAAGTGTCTCAAATAATCCTCCAACACTACATTGATCTGCTTGGTCTAGTCGTCGGTCTTTGGGTGATGGCTTGTGGACATGAGGAGCTTCGTTACCATGAGCTTAAACAGTTCAACCCAAAAATTTGATGTAAACTGGGGATCCCTATCACTGATGATACTTAGTGGAACACCCCAATACTTTACCACATTCCTGTAGAAATAGTCAGTGGCAACCTCTACTTTGCATGAAGTCTGACATGACACAAACATCCCATACTTTGAAAATATATCAAATACAACCATTATGCTTGTAAAACCTTCAATGTTGGGTAGACTCGTTATGAAGTCCATTGATACACTAGCCCAAGGTCGAATTCAAATTGGTAGGGGTTAGAGAAAGCCTCCCGGAGACTACGTCACAACCTTATCTTGCTAACAAATTAGGAAACTTTGGACATAGTCATCCACATCCTTCTACATCATCAACCAGTAGAAACCTCTTTCCAAGACAGCTAGAGTCCTCTTTTGTCCTGGGTGTCCTGCCCAAAGGGGTTTCATGACATTCATGCATTAGGTCTCTATGCGAGCTCTTGTATTTTGGGACAGTTCTGGGTGAACATCATTATCCCATCCTAATTATTGAGCTTTCAAGTCTACCCTTCCTTGCATTGCTTCCATAGTTTTGGAGCCTGAGGGTCATCCACCAAGCCCTACTTGATGTTCTCAATCATCTCTGTCGAGAGAGTCACCTGACATGCACTAAGTGTGTCACTTTTTGACTCCACCACTATTGCCATCAACTGTTCTTTTCTGCTTAGAGCATCTGGAACAATTTTTTTCCTTCCGAGGTTGTATTGGATCTCATAATCGAACTTGACTAGAAACTCTTGCCATCTAGCCTACTTGGGAGTGAGTTTGGCTTGAGTTTTGAAATATGTTGAAGAGCTATTATCAGTCTTGGCAATGATCAGTGCACCCAAGAGATAATGCTTGGACAAGTATAAAGACAATGTATGATCCCAGTCATTTCCTTTTCCTGGGCGGGATAGATCCTTTCTCTAACCTTCAACATTCTTGACTCGTATGCCACTGGATGTCCTTCTTGTATAATAACTCCCCCATATGCATAGTCTGATGCATCACTTTGCACCTAAAAAGGTTCACTGAAGTCAGGTAGAGAAAGCATAGGCTCTGTGGTGAGTTTCTCCTTGAGAGCCTCAAATGCTACCTTGCACTTATCTGACCAGTTCCATTTTCAGTCTCTCTTGAGGAGGTCTATCAACAGAGCTGCCAACTTGTTGTACCCTACTACAAACTTCCGGTAGTAATTTGTCACTGGGCTCAAAAATTGTTTCACTTCATGCACATTTTGAAGCGCCAACCAATCCTTGATTGCTTGGAGCTTTTTTGGATTCGGCCTGATCTTTCCTTTTCCCATGATATGGCCAAGGAAGTGAACTTCCTCTTGGGTGAATACACATTTTTATTTTTCCATGAAGAGTTGGTGCTCCTTGAGCAACTCGAACACCTCTGCCAGGTGAACCTTATGTTCCTCCATATCTTTTTGTATACAAGGATATCATCTAGATACACCACTGCCGACTTGTCGAGTAGAGACTAGAACATGTCATTCATAAGAGTGTAAAAGGTCACCAGAGCGTTGCACATCCCGAAGGGCATTACCATAAATTTGTATGACCCATATCTTGTCACACATTTCACCTTTTCTTCATCCCCTGTAGCAATTCTGACCTGATAATAGCCTTGCTTTAGATCCAATTTGGTGAAAATCTTCGCCCCTGCTAGGAAATCGAAGTAGTTTTCTATTAATGGAAGGGGATACTTGTTTTTTATAGTGAGCTTATTGAGAGCCCTGAAGTATACACATAGCCTCAGTGTTTTGTCTTTCCTCTTTTGGAACAAAACTAGCACTCCATATGGAGAAGGGGATGGCCTTACATAACCTGCCTCTAGCAACTCTTCTAACTACTACTTAAGCTTCACCATCTCAGGGCCAAACAACCAATATGGTGCTTGGGCAAGAGGTCTAGCTCCCGGCTGCAATTCTATTCGATGGTCTACTACCCACTATGGGGGAAGTTCCTTCGGTAGCTTCTTAGGTATTCTATCTTCAAATTCAAGTATGATCTTTCTAACATTTGGTGGAATGGATGCCTCAGTGACACCATCCATTTCATCCCACCCTCCAAGCAAGGCGGCCAAGAACATAGGTTCCTTGTTCTTCTTCTTTGCCGACCACTTCATGCTCATAGTAGAGACCACTTGGTCTTTCCCACTTTGTCTCCTTTCTATTGTCTTTACCAGACTTGTCTGAACTAGGTCCATAAACATGAGACTTTCTAGGTGGGGTTTTATCGCTACTTTTCCGATTATCAGGAAATCCTAGCCTAGGATCAATTCAAAGTCATCCATTTCAATGGCCATCATATCCATCTTACTGTGCCAACTCCCAATTGAGGTGGGTACATCTCAGATGATACCACTGATCTTCTATACTAGAGAGGTGACTTCCTTAAAGGAACTCATGCCTAGCTACACTTTGAGTCCCATGGCTTTGGCTTTCTTAGCCGATATGTAGATGTGGGTGGCCCCTGAATCCAACAATGTGACTATGCACCGCCCATCTAGACAAGCATCCAAAAAGCACAACTTATGCTTGTCCATAGGTTTGGCTGCTGTGGCCTTTGACTGACCTGGTGTTGATGCATTGAGCACGTGCAACTAAACAATTCCCAATTTAGGTGTTGATCCATCTTGCTCTGCTTGAACCTCTATAAAATTTATCCTCTATCTCTCTAGACATTCTCTAGCGCAATGGGATCCTTTGCTGTAGATAAAGCATGTACCAAGTGTCTTTGGAGGTCCCTTTGACCCTCCTCTAGATCCTTTTTTTGAATCTTTTCCAGATCCCTTTTTAGTGTTCGAATTGGCCTTAGTGGAAGTACTCTATCCCAACTTCGCTGGGTCTTTTCTTTCCTTTGTCGTGGACGAAGCCTTCTTTTTAGATTTCTACTGACCACCAAATTCTTTGCTCAACTCTCTATTGTAGTCCTATAATTGGTCTACAACTGTGATGGCTACAACTAGGGTCTGCACATTAGCGCACCTGAGCTCGATCTAAGCCCACTGTGGTAATCCCCTCATAAACTGAAATAACTAGTCCTACTTTGACATGTCCTTGATCTCAAGCATCAAGGTGATAAATTACTTTATATATTCTTGCATCTTACCATTGTATTTCAAATCCATGAGCCGCATTCTAGTAGTCCAAGATGAGTTCTTGGGTTTAAACTGTAGCTTCAATGCTTCCTAGAACTTGGCCCAGGCATCCACTGCAAACACTAATTTTCCTACTCTCAAATCCTACACTCGATTTTTCCACTAGAGCTTCACGGCATCCGTCAAATAGGTAGCAACAGTCTTGACTTTGGCTTCTTCTGATAAGTTCGACAGGGTGTGCAAGTACTGCTCCATATCCC
Organism: Sequoia sempervirens; assembly: GCA_007258455.2. Taxonomy (NCBI): domain Eukaryota; kingdom Viridiplantae; phylum Streptophyta; class Pinopsida; order Cupressales; family Cupressaceae; genus Sequoia; species Sequoia sempervirens. Next base: position 542,192,079 of record VDFB02000015.1, read on the forward strand.
AAAAGTAATTTTCTAGAACCTTGCCATTTTGTTGCCTAGTATATTCAGTCGAGGGCTTAGCCTTGAGTCCAAAACTTATGCCTCCTTGAGACATCGAAGTGACGAGGGTCTTCAAGAACTTCATGTCATCCTCTAACCTCTTTTATTTTGTCATACCAAGGCTTATTTGGTATTACAACGTGGAGACTTCATTCTCAAATTGGCCTATCCTATATGCCAATCCAACATCCTTAAGGGACTCCATACAATTCTCTAGATTGTTCAGCTAGTCTTTGGTCTTTTCCTTCTAGCAACGGGTATTCACATTGAATCCTCTGACCTACAAAGAATGATCATCTTGAGGATTCTGATCCTCTTGCGAGTTGCACTCCAGATCAGAGCCACCTAGACCTTTTGATGTTGTTTCCATGGATATGAATCCTTCAAATATAGGTAACCTTTTCAACTCAATGTATCGAGAGACTGAGCTCTAATACCAACTATCATGAGGCTAGCTTTTGCAACACTATTCACATAATTTTCCAACCATGCATGACACCATTTTTAGCTTACTTGAGCTGCTCCAAGGGATGCTAGTTGTTTGGGTCCAATCTAGATTATGCCTTTATGCATACACATCGAGTCCTTTCTTTCTTTGTAGGGGAATGGTAATCACGACTCTAGCGTAGGGTCGCACTAGAACTGACAGTAATCATGAATCCTTAGCCCGGTTCAACTACTAACTTTCAGAATGCACAATAAATAGCAAGCTTTATTGATTATGAAGGCCCCAGGCCACCGTTTACAATAAAAGAGAGTATTTCTTACTCTCACAAGACTTGATATTAAATAGTGAGTCCTTGACTCACTGGAACAACTACCCTTAGGAACATGACCACTCTTCAAGATGCTGAATGACACCTTCACATGGAACTATGATCCCTGAACTACTTCTAACTAGCTCTTGTTGTTTCTAAATGCTGATTTGATTGTTGATCTTCAAGGAGGAGCATCACGTTCTCCCAATTGAGTTACATGACAAATTACCCTGTCCACAGCCCACATCCCCCTTCATTGGGACTAGGCTAACCTCAACACAACTCTTTGCTTTCCACTTTTTGGAACTCTCTGCAATGGGAGAATTCACTGCAGTATCAACCTTCGCTTTGAGGGCTTGTTTGTGATTTTGATTGCTTTTTTTGTGCTTTCAACAACTTTGAGGATATACGCTCCCCTATATAAGCTATTAGTACAAATCCCTGACCTCGATAGGATGACACTCAACTTTGGGACAATCCCCTAATTTCTGACTTTATCACTTTCCTCCTTATTCTAGATTCTTAGGTAGCAACCCTGCTTTCCAACCTTATGAGCTCTCTGAGTTTGCAACCTCAAATGAGCCCTATTGGGTTGCCTCCACCTCCTTGGGTGTCCAACTTAGTGTGTCCCATACTTGGATTGACTTAAGGGTGTGAGCCTAGCTCACCCCGATGCACACTCAGGTCCTGTCTAATGTGACTTGGTGCAAACTCAACTAGTGAGCCTGACTTCTGCTCCTTTGGCTATGAGTTCCACTTTCCAACGTGCTCACCTTATTGGAACACTAGTGCGAGACCCAGGATAGGTCTGCACTCAGTCATGAGGGCATGTTTACCCTGTGTCCCTTGTGTTGGACTCTCATACCTCTGACACTCTCAATGTGTCGTCAGTTCAAAATGCAAGATACGTAGCATTAATTGTTGTAATTCATGCAATTACTCTTAAATAGTTTCTAATTTTATTTCATTTTCTACTTCATGGAATTTCCTTTAAAATAGTATGTACCTTTTTCCTAAAGTCATTTGCTAATTCATGTCATGCTATTTTCTACGTTTTTTAACACTTCATAGAGATGAGAGTGGCTGCTAGTTCTTCTGATATTATCAAATGTCCATGAATTGTAACAATGGGTGCTTGATTTCTTTTAAAGATTATTTTGAGTACACTTTTAGTCGTTATCTATCATGTTTTATAGATTTTGTCTAATGCTTGATATAGGAAAAAAGGTAGCTATCTGGTATTCTTATTTCCATGCTCTGTTTCTGTAGCCATCTAGGGGTAATATGCACTACATTCTCACTCTTTGCAGTAAATGAAATCTTTGGTGTTGATACATTTGTAGCTAGTTTATATTTAAACATTCTCAGACTCATTGCAGTAAATAAAATCTTTGGTGTTGATACATTTGTAGCTAGTCTATATTTAAACATTCTCATAATCATTGCAGTAAATGAAATCTTTGGTGCTGATACATTTGTAGCTATTTTATATTTTATAAATAAATATTATTTTGCATCTTCCATACATCATCTTTGTGCATATGCTACAATTGTTGCAATTCATGTAGTTACAATTCTTTTAGCCATTTTTTATGAAACAAATCGTGTGCACTATATAAGCTTTTACATTTTGTAAACATGTCCACTAGGATGGTTTGTATCCACAATAACCAACAAAAATGTTGTTTTTATTATGTTGTGATGGATGTCCATGCCCGATTCCAATTCTGTCAGAGACTACAAACACACTACAAAAGGTTGTGGAGACTGACTTCACACTTGCCTTGGAAAAAGGCATGGACGTTCATGACAACATAGAAAAATTATGTTTTTGTTAAATTTTGCAGTTGTTTGGTGGAAATGTTTGCAAAAGTGTGTTGTTTTGCAAAATGAGTAGAGAAATGTAATGCCATGAATTGCAATGGTTGTGGAGGCACAAACACAGGTTGAAAAATAGCTATTTGATATTCTTATTTTCATGCTTTGTTTTTTATAGCCATAAAGAGTTAATATGCATGATTTTTGATGTAGGGGCTTACATTCTCACCCTATTTGTAATGACTGAGCCATTTTATGGAACAACTTGTTTTCAGTATGCTATGAGAATGTCGATGCCTTTTTTAAAATCTCCACTTATACAAAAGAGGATGAAAATAATTTGTTATGAAGGCTAACATGTTGCTATTGTTGAGTGTGCTTGTATACAAAAACCTTTAATAAATCTCAAACAAATGTTGGGAAAAGATCCCAACTAAAGTGGGAAAAGATGAAAACACAGTGCAAAGGAGACAACAAGGAGGTAGAATAAGTTTTATATTTCATTCAAATAAACAAAAAGATTATAAATTAAAAATATTTACATATAAAAATTAGAGCTATGGTTCTATATTTCCTTCATACAACAAATTGCTTGAATTCTGATGCAACACTTTCTATGTGTTGCTCTGTGTTGTTGCTATAAATATTTCAGAACACTAGAGATTTGCACTCTGTGCAATATCTTCTATTGTTGCAGATTCTTCTTCCCCTTCCTCTATTCTATTCTCCTGAACATTCCCTCCTTGTTCTTCTACACTAAAAATATTTTATTCTTCCTTTTTTCCTTTCTTTCCTTTTCCAAAAAATTACCACTCATTTTTCAAATTCAACCACTAGAAATTAATTCACTGGCAGAAACATTAACTAGGATAGCATATGCCTGACACGAAAAATGGGGGGAACAATCCAAAATGGATCTCTTCTGACACTACATTAAATGCATTTGGTTGGAACTCAAGATTATTAATTCTAACACTCCCCCTTAATCTTGAGCCTTTTTGTTTTTCATCACCATTCTAAATTTTTGGTGCAATATCTTTTTGGAGAAAAATTTGCGAAGATATCTTGTTTGCACCTATTTTGTGTTTTGGAGTTATCTTGTCTAGACCTTTTCAGATTTCCAGTGCTTTTCTAAGTTTCTAGAACTGAAGTTCCAGAGCATTTGTCATCCCAAGCCTATCCCTTAAGCATTCAAAGCAATCTTTGCTCAATGGTTTGGTAAAAATGTTTGCAAGCTGTTACTCAGACCTACAAAATTTCATTTTAATTTCACCATTCTCAACTAATTCTCTTATGAAATGATACTTGATTTCAATATGCTTGATTCTTCAATAAAAATCAAGATTCTTTGTCAAAACAATTGATGAAACATTGCCAAAAAATATAGTTGTTCTATCCTTTTATTCTTCCTTCAAATCTTTTAAGGTCCTCCTCAGTCAAATAGCTTGGCTTGTTGTTGTATTTGCTACTATATATTCAGCCTCAGTTGTAGATAAAAAACCTATGGATTGTTTCTTGGAATCCCATGAAATAACTCCCAATCCCAAATGAAACACATATCCAGACGTTCTCTTTCCATCATCTACACTCCTTTCCCAATCAATATTTGTGTAACCAACCAACCCAAAATCATTTTCCATAAAATACCATATCTTTTGGTTCCATTCACATACATTAGGATTCTTTTACCCACTTGTCAATGTGACTCTTTTGGAGTCTCTATAAATCTGAAATCAGACTTACACTATGCATTATATCAAGCCTAGTTGTTGTTAAATACATCAAGCTTCCAACCATACTCTTATACATGGTTGGATTCACATTGATGTTGCAATCGTAATTGCTCAGCTTCAAACCTGTGGTTGTTGGTGTATGGGAAAGCTTGCTATCTTGCATCCTAAACCTCTTCAAAAGATTTGCTGCATACTTTTCTTAAGAGATAAATATACCATTATGCATTTTTTTTACTTCTATGCCTAGAAAATACTTCAAGAGACCTGAGTTTGTCATTTCAAATTCTCTTTTCATGGCCTCTTTAAAATTAACAATGAGGAAATCATCATCCCTAGTAACAACTAAATCATCAACATACAAGACAACAATTAAAATATTACCATCAACTACCTTGATATAAAGAGTGGGATCACCATCACTTTTTCTAAAACCATTGCTCAACAAATATGAGTCAATCCTATTGTACCCTACCTGTGGTGTTTGTTTCAGCCCATAAAGAGCTTTCTTCAACTCGTATACCTTGTTTTATTGACCCAAAACTTCATAACCAGGTGGCTTTTCCACATATAATTCCTCTTTCAATACTCCATTCAAGAAGGTGGACTTCACGTCTATTTGATACACCTTCCACTTGTGTTGGGCTGCAATTACTATGACTATCTGTACAATTTCCATCCTTGCAACTAGAGCATATGTATCATCATAGTCTCTCCCAAACTGTTGTTTGTACCCCTTGACAACTAATCTTGCCTTATGCATCTCTATTCTTCCATTGGCATTGCTCTTGGTCTTATAGACCTATTTAACTCCAATGATTGATTTCCCTTTAGGTAAATCAATGAGCTCCTATGTCTTGTATCCCTCTACTGCATCTATTTCCTCATCAATAACTTCACACCATTTTTTTCCTTTCACAACATCCTCAAAATAAATCAAATCACTATGAGAAAATAATACAAAATTCATACCTTCATCAAACTCTTCATCATACCTTGTGCTATCATAAATTTCCTTCGCACTTCTTTTCTTTCATGGAATCAATGATGCAATCCTAGGGTTAAAATTTCTGGAGTTGCTTGACTGTTGGATTGATGAAGAAGACTAAGACCCAGAATTTTCACTTTATTGTAAAATTCCAGACCAACTACCCTATGTAAAATTTCTGGAGCTGCTATTGTTTTCTAAACTATTACCTTGCTGTAGAGTTTCAACGCTCCTAATTTCTGGAGCTTCTTCATCCTCAAAAGTATTGTGACATAAATACCTATGTTGTTGTCCATCGTTCCATCCCATGAATCATTCTCTAAGAACTCTACATCTCCACTGATAACTATTTTCTTGGTGACTAGGTTATACAACCTATAGGCTTTGGACTCTTCATTATAGCCCATGAAGATACACTTCTCACCCTTTTCATCCAACTTTTTCCTTTTCTATTTTGGCACAAGTGCATATACCACATACCCAAACACTCTCAAGTGCTCAATTATGCACTTGTATTTTATCCATGCCTCTTGTGGAATCTTGTCACAAACTGCCTTTGTAGGACTTCTATTTATCAAATATACTGTTGTTGCTACAACTTCACCCCAATATTCATTTGGAAGTCTCTTGTCTTTAAGCATACTTCTTACCATCTCCACAATGGTTATGTTTTTCCTCTCAACCACTCCATTTTTTTGTAGAGTATAGGTTGTTGTTAGCTCCTTATTAATTCCTTATCCCTTCCAAAAATTCATAAACTGATTTGAGATATACTCTTCCCCTCTACCTGACCTTAGGACCTTGATGAAATTTCCACTTTCATTTTCAGTATAGGCCTTAAACACTTTAAACTTGTCAACTGCTTCAAATTTATGTTGTAAGGAATAAACCCATGTCTTACGGTTGTAGTCATCTATGAAGGTTATAAAATATTGGCTCTTACCAATAGAAATTGTTTGCATAGGGCCACACAAATCAATGTGCACTATCTCCAATGGTGCTCTTTCCCTTCTATAATTTTTGAATTGAAAATGCTTCCTATGTTGCTTGCCTAAAATACAGGCTTCACATCTACCACTAGACTCTACAATAGTTGGAAAACCTTTAAAACCATATCCTTTTTTGAAAAAAGAGCACGGCATATGTGTCCATACCTGAGATGCCAAATCTTAGAAGGGTCTTAAATGACTTTCTTGAAGGTTTCTTACTATTGAATTGTTGTACATTTTCCATGTCCGGGGGTTGCAACTATGGATTGAGCTGAGAAACAAATCTCGAACCTCAAGGGAAACATTCTATTCTTTGTCATTGGAACTACTGCAACTATTTTCTTGCTTCCACCCTTCACATAAATGATGCATTCACCCTTTTCCATGAACACTTTGTAGCCTTTTTGGAACAACTATCCAATACTCATGAGATTGTGCTTTATACCAGGGGAAAAATATACATTTTCAATCTCCTTCTTCTCACCTTGCTTTGTTTAAAATATAATAGACGCTTTTCCCACAACTAGAACCATTTCATTGTTCCCTATTTTTATCTCAGACTTGAATTTTTTATCAATGAAAAAAAATAAACTCTCATTACCACTCATGTGGTTACTACATCCACTATCTAAAAACCATACCTCATCACTTCCTTGCCCAGAAATGTTGCACATGATGAAGGCCTTTGATTGATTACCCTCAACAAAATTTTCATCAGCCACATTTTCACTTTGCTTGGACTAATCACATTGCTTTTTCTTGCACTCGTTTGCATAATGATCAAACTTTTGACAAGGTATGTACAAGATCATCATGGAAAAAATAGGCCCTTAAGTGGCAAAAAATTCAAAAAAAATAGAGTTAGGCAACTTGACATAAAAATTTGAATAAGTTATCTATATTATTTCAAAAATATATGTAAGAATAGAATCTATAGAAAATTGAATGTAGTTTCTAAACTACTAGGTTTGTTTAAAAAATAAATCTATTTGGTGAAAATTTGAAATTTTATTGTAGTAGTACTTAAATTTCAAGGAAAAAATAAGAAGAAGGTTTATGTCTAACCACCCTAACCACAATAAAATGATAATATTTTTTTATAAGATTTTAGATATAAGTAGAGAACTCATGTCTCGATGTGATGAATTTTTTTTGTAATTTTTTCCCAAGTAAATAATTAATTATGAATTTTTTATTACAACTTTTAAAAAGTATAAAAAACTAGCATGTCTGACCACCTTAACTTGGTAAAAACTTCATGAAATTCAATTTTTCTTTTTTTAATCCCATAGTATGCAAAGCATAAAATGTGACACATTTTTTGGATTCAAAAAATGTGATACCGTTTGAAAGCTATAGATGTTTTTCAATCAGCCTATCAATCAAGACTTTAGTCGTGATTTGAATAGAAAATGAATAATAATTACTTATTAAATTCAAAGTAAAGAATAATTTATATTGGTGGAAAGCTAAGAATCTCCTTAAAAAACCCTTTTTGTTTCATCAATTTTTAGTAAAAAAACATCGTCAGCCACAGACCCATCATATTGCCACTTTTTGGCCCATCATGATCTTGCACATGTACCCGAAAATAATAGCATTCAACATTGCTCTTACCAAAATTTTGACTTGAGTTGTTATTTGTCTTGGCTTGTTTGGATTTGGATTGAGAATTGCTTGCTTCCTCTTGGTTGTGTACTCTTCTTGAGCTATCTTCTCTAGCACCTCCACATCCATATCTACCTCTACCTCTGCCTCTTGAGTTTCATCTAGAGTTGTTTCTACCTCTCCCCCTGCCTCTTGCATTTGCTTAAGCTTTGAAATATTACTCATGGGAAGAATTTGTAGACCTATTTAGGCACTTCTCATGGGTTTGTAGGGAACCCATTAGCTCATCAATGGTCAATGTTGAGAGTTCCTTTGCATCTTCAATGGAAATCACTACTACATCAAAATTTGAGGGTGTAATTTTGAATATTTTCTCCACAATCTCCTACTCTTCAATGGTTTCTCCATTCATCCTCAACTAATTTATCAAACTAGAAACTCTTGTGTGAAATTATGAGATAGGCTCACTGTCCTTCATTTGGAGAGTCTCAAAATCTCTTCGAAGCATCTAAAGCTTCACTAATCTAACTTTATTAGTCCCTTTGTAACTAGTTTGGAGGATTTCCCAAGCTTCTTTTGCATAACTAGTTGTTGTTATTCAGAGAAAAATAACCTTTGTCAAGGCTACCTCAATCAAACTAAGGGCTTTAGCATCATTTTTTCTTGTCTCCTTCAACTAATTCTTTTGAGGATTGCTTAATTTTGTAAATGCATTTGGGTCAGTCACATATGTGAACCCATTTGCTACTAACTCCCACAAATCATTTGCAACTAAAATAGTTTTCATTTTCGTTTCCTAGGTGTCATAGTTTTTACCATCAAACATAGGTGGTTGTTGTTGACTACTATTATCTCCTCCAACCATTTTGCTAAATGGGGGGGAAAATACAAATACCCAGAAAAGATATAGGGCTTTCCTTAATACCCAAAAGCTAGAGTTCTATCACTACACGCCCAGAAAAAATGCTAGGACTCTAATACCAAACTATTGGGAAAAGATGAAAACACATAGTGCAAAGGAGACAACAACGAGGAAAAATATATTTTCTATTTCATTCAAATACACAAAAAGATTACATTCAAAAATGTTTACATACAAAAATCAGAGCTATGGTTCTATATTTCCTTCATACAAAAAATTTCCTAGATTCCAGCACAAGAGAGCTTTCTGTGTGCGGCTTTGTGTTGCTACTGTAAATATCCTAGAGCACTGGAGGTCCGCACTCTATGCAATATCTTTTGTTGCTATAGATTCTTCTTCTCCTTCCTCTGTTTTGTTCTCTTGAGCATTCCCTCCTTATTCTTCTACACTAAAAACATTATATTCTTCCTTTTTGTCTCTCGCCTTTTCCAAAAAACTGCCACTCATTTTTAAATTCAACAACCAGAAATTAATTCACTACCACAAACATTAACTTGGATAGCATATTTTTGACATGGAAAATGGGGGGAATGATCCAAAACAGATCTCTTCTGATGGTGCATTAAATGCATTTGGTTGGTGCTCAATATTATTAATTCCAACAACAAATGCATTTGGCTTAATTCCTTCCTACCAATCAAAAGCATTAGATTTTCCTTCAACAAATTTTGCTCCAATGTTTGTAATATTATAATATTTAAAGTTGATATTAGGAAAATAGACAATTTCCATGCATTGTCATCGAATTGTTAGAATATAATAAACACACAGAAAAATTATAATTAGAGGATAGTTATATCTAATTCAATGTTTGAAAATTTTATTCCTTCATGTATAAATATTTATTGCCTCCTCTTTAATCAATACAAAGAATTTTTTATGCCTGTAAATGATTTGTAGATCATCGTTTGTTCTATTTTTTTTGTAAACATTGATACCTTCAATTGGTATGAGAGCAAGGGTAAGAGGAAACTTTGTGTCAACAGAAAAGAACCAAAAATAGTTGTTGAAATCTATTGCAAGGGATTGTGTATGCCACTTATGCATAGGCTATTATATATATCTTATGTATAGACTGTGCACTAACTAGTCAACAAAAAGAAGAATTTCTGAAAAATGAAAAAAAGGATAATGAAGCTTTATTTTTAATTCAAGGTGAAATAATCTAGTCAATCTATCCAAGGATCTGTGGTGTCACTCATTCAAAACAAGTTTGGAATATTCTTGTAAATGCTTATTAAAGTGCTCACACAACAAAATTGCAAACATTAAGGAAAAGTTTTGAAAACATTAAAATGAGTCAAAATGAATCTATTAATGAATTTCTTGTACTAAAGTTGAAGGTATGATAAATCAAATAAGAATTTAGGAGATGATGTAAGTACTGAGCATGTGATTGAGTTTTTACTATAGAAATTTCAAAAGATCTTGCATTCATGGAAATTGATGAATTAAGTGGCATTTTATTAATAGTAGAAGAAAGAATGAAAAGTAGTGAAGAATCTTTAGAACAAGCATTTTCATTTAAGGCAAACATAAGAGGAAAAATACATAAGTTTTTAAGGGAAATGGCAATCATTCCAAAATTGATCATAGAGGTGAATCTATGATCATGGATGAGTTTCTAGTTTTTCAAGAAGAAGTATTGATTTCAAAGGTAGAAGTAGAGATATTGGTAGAGACAAAAGGTATGTTCAATGTTTCCATTGTGACAAATTTTGCCATTATGAGTTTGAATGCTGGCACAAACAATCTACTCATAGTACTTTAGAAAATTAAAAAAAATTGTTTCTTTCATGCTTGAATACAAGTTCTAATGAAGAAATTTTATGGTATATTGACTTTGGTTGTTCCTCCCACATGAAATCTAAAGAAAATATATTTATTAATTTGGATGAAAAGCATAATAGTAGTGTTTTTTTGGGGGATAATCAATGAAAATTGTAAAAATAAGCATATTTCTAATACTTTTCTAGTTCCAACTCTAAAAAATAATTTGTTATCAGTTGGTCAAATGCTCGAACATAATTATCAAGTTTTTTTGATAGAAATGAATGTGTTATTAAGGATAAGTAACAAAAATATGTATTGGTTGCACGAGGACAACTGATAGGTGATTGTATGTCTCCTCTTCATTTTTCTTCAAGAAAACAAGTTATGAGTACTATAAAAGCGCATGATAGTTAGTTGTGGCATCAAAGGTATGGACATCTCAATTTTGGTGGTTTAATTTTTCTTGAAAAGAAACAAATGGTTGAAGGATTGCCATTTCTTAAGAATACTCAAGACATATGTGAAGAATGTTTGTTTGGAAAATAACATAGAAATACCTTTTTGATTGTTTTGTAATGAAGGACAAGAAAACCACTTGAAGTCATTCATACCAATTTGTGTGGTCCTATGGAAACTCTCCCACTAAATAAATCCAAGTATTTTCTCACTTTCATTGATGTTTTTTCTTGTAAAATGTGGATCTACTATTTGGATGATAATTTAATTTTTTTTATAAGTTTGTTGAGTTTAAAAAATTAGTTAAAATAAAAAGTGGTGAATTCATTAAGGTTGTTATAGATCAGATAATGGTGGAGAGTATAAGTCCAATGTATTTTTTGTTTTTTGTAGAGAAAATGGGATTCAAAGATAATTTACCACCTCCTACACTCCACAACAAAATAGAGTTGCTGAAAGAAAAAAATAGAATTATAGTTGAAATGGAAAGAATCATGATGAAAGAAAAACATCTAGATAAATCCTTTTGGCCAGAGGTAGTCACTACTATAGTTTATTTTTTGAATAGGAGTCCCACAAAACCAATTCATGGAATGACTCTTGAAAAAGCTTGGTTTGTTTTTATGCCATATATTGCTCATCTAAAGGTGTTTGGTTGTTTTTCTTATGTGCATATTCCTAAAGAAAAATGAACAAAATAGGATGAAAAAAGTATCAAATACATTTTTATTGGTTATGGTTCAAAAAATAAAGCTTATAGATTATATGATCCTATTACTAAGAAGTTAAGCATAAGTAGAGATGTCATATTTGATGAACGATCACACTATATTTTTGATGAAAAGGTTTAGATTATTGAGATTGATTTGAAGAACTCTAATACTCATATGAATGATGTAGGTGAAGAGGAATATCATGTACATGTGTTTGATGAATTAGAATTCATTGATAATGTAAAAAACTCATCCTCCAATATAGAGAGTAGGATGTATAAAAAATATCAACAAAGAAATGAGAAAAGTCATCCCCCATAACACATGTTAGATACTAATTTTGATTAAATGACTACAAGATCTCACATACAAGTAAATTATTCTCTCATGAATCATGTTATGCAAAATGGTGAACCAACAGATTTTATAGAAGCTGGTGCAAAGGAAGAGTGGGTTGCAACAATACAAATTAAAATGATGTACATTGAGTGAAATGACACTTGGGAGTTGGTTGAATTTCCCCTAGTAAGGCTATTGTTTGTACAAAGTGGCTTTATAAAGATAAATATGAATCTGATGGGACTATTGATAAATATAGGGCTAGACTGGTTGCTAAAGGATACTCTCAACATGAAGGTATTGAATATATAAAAATATTTGATCCTATAGCCAAGATGGATACTATTAGATTAGTATTGTCCTTAGCTGCTCACAATGGATGGAATGTTTATCAAATTGATGTTAAAAGTTATTTTTTGAATGGTTATATTGATGAGGAATTTTATGTTTCTCAACCTCAATTTTTTGAAGTTTCTTCCAAAGAACATCTTGTTTACAGGTTGAATAAGGATTTATATGGTCTCAAGCAGGAATCTCAAGCATGGTATAACAAAATTGATTCTTATATTTAGCAAAAAGGTTTTGTAAAAAGTTAGGGTATGTGTAGGATCATCATGGAAAAAATGGGCCCTTAAGTGGTGAAAAGTTAAAAAAAAACAGAGTTAGGCAACTTGACATAAAAATTTAAATAAACAGAGTTAGCAAAGTTGACGTAAAAATTTAAATAAGCTATCTATATTATTTCAAAAATATGTAAGAATAGAATATGTAGAAAATTGAATGTAGTTTCTAAACTACTAGGTTTTTTAAAATAAAAAAATCTATTTTGTGAAAATTTGAAATTTCAATGCAGTAGTACTTAAATTTTAGGGAAAAAATAAGAAGTAGGTGTTTGTCTGACTACCCTAACCACAATAAAAAGATAATAGTTTTTTATAAGATTTTCAATATAAGTAGAGGAATCATGTCCTGAGTGATGCATATTTTTTTGTAATTTTTTCCCAAGTAAATAATTAATTATGATTTTTTTATTACAACTTTTAAAAAATATAAAAAACTTGTATGTTTGACCACCTTAACTTGGTCAAAAATTCATGATATTCATTTTTTTAATCCTATAATATGCAAAGCATAGAATGTGATGCATGTTTCAGATTGAAAAAATGTGATACCATTTGAAAGCTCTATAGATGTTTTTCAATCATCCTATCAATCAAGACTTTAGTCATAATTCAAATAGAAAATGAATAATTATTATTTATTAAATTCAAAGTAAAGAATAATTTATTTTGGTGGAAAGCTGAGAATCTCCTTTAAAAACCATTTTTGTTTCATCAATTTTGGGTAAAAAAAAGTCATCAACCATATACCCTACACATACCCATCATATCACCACTTTTTGGCCCATCATGACCCTACACATATTCGTTAATCTAATCCTAATATTTATATTCAAAATTATGGTGAGGATATTCTATTTGTTGTTCTATATGTGGATGATCTCATATACACTGGGAATAATTTATCTTTGTTTCCTGAATTTAGAGCAACTATGGTTTCAAAATTTGAAATGACTGAACTAGGACATTGGAAGCATAGAGATGGTATATTTTTGTTTGAAAAAAAGTATGTTTTAGATCTTTAGTGATTTCATATGAAATATTGAAATCTTGTAGCCACACCTATGGAAGTTGGTGTTAAGTTGTCTAATTCAGATGATTCCCCTTTTATAAATCCCACTATCTATAGATAGTTGAAAGTTTTCTTTATTTGACCACTACTAGACCAGATATTACATACATTGTAAGCTTGGTCTCTAGGTTCATGTCCACACCCAAAGAGACACATTGGGGGGTAGCTAAAATGATTCTCTAGTATATTCAAGGAACAATGCATTATGGTATCTATTTTCAACATTTGAAGAAGAGTATATTGGTTGGGCATACTAATTATGATTGGGCAGGCTCTATAGATGATCAGAAGTCTACTTCTGGTTATACATTTAGTCTTGGTTCTATTATCATTTCTTGGTCATCTAAGAAGCAACCTACTATATCTATTTCCATTGCAGAGGCTATATCCAAACCTACTACTTGTGTTGCTTGTTAGGCTGTTTGGTTGAGAAGAATGTTACAAGATATTCAACATCTTCAAGATGGTCCCATAGTGTTATATTGTGACAATCAAAGTACTATTTAGATGAGTAAAAATCTGATGTTCCATGGTATGACAAAGCATATTGATATCCAACACTGCTACATTCGTGAGTTGGTCCAACAAGGCATGGTTGTATTTATATATTTCTCAACTACAACATAAATTGCTGAAATATTCACATAGCTCTTTCATGTGATCATTTTTAGATACTTCAACATTTACTTGGTGTTATTCCCAATGTTCATTATAGGGGAGAATTGGGATAACAAATTGTTGTTGTTTGTTGTTTTCTCACTATGTTTATTATGGGGGAAAATGTTACAATAATAAACATATGATAATTTTAATTAGTGGATCATAGTTATATCTAATTAGGTGTTTGACAATTTTATTCCTTCATGTATAAATATTTCTTGCCTCCTCTTTAATCAATACAAGGAATTTTTGATATTTGTATATGATCTGTAGATAATAATTTGTACTATTTTGTTTGTAAACATTGATTCCTTCACACATAAAATATTTTGAGGCCTTATTGCTAGTACCACATTGGAAAAAATCTTGAGGCCTTATTGCCACTATCACTTGATTTGAGAATATATTTAGTACAATGTGATGGCATTAAAAATTAGAAACATAACTCTAACAACACATGAAATAATATTTCACTTAAAGATATCATACTTGATCATCCATGTAAATGTTTATTTATACAAGGTTATGGGCATGTGCAAGATCATGATGGGCCAAAAAGTGGCGATATGATGGGTATGTGTAGGGTATGTGGCTGATGACCTTTTTTTACCCAAAATTGATGAAATGAAAAGGGTTTTTATAGGAGATTCTCAACTTTCCAGCAATATAAATTATTCTTTACTTTGAATATAATAAATATTTATTATTCATTTTCTATTTGAATTACAACTAAAGTCTTGATTAATAGGCTGACTGAAAAACATCCATAGCTTTCAAATGGTATCACATTTTTTGAATCTTAAAAATGCATCACATTTTATGCTTTGCATACTATAGGATTAAAAAAAAGAATTGAATTTCATGAGGTTTTGACAAATTTAAGGTGGTTAGACATATGCGTTTTTATATTTTTAAAAATTTGAAATAAAAAAAATCATAATTAATTATTTACATGGAAAAAAATTACAAAAAAATATGCATCACATCAGGAAATGAGTCCTCTACTTATATCCAAAATCTTATAAAAAAATATTATCATTTTATTGTGGTTAGGGTGGTCAAACAAACACCTACTTCTTCTTTTAATTTAAGTACTATTGTATTGAAATTTCAAATTTTCACTAAATAGTTAAAAAAAATTCTTTCTAAATAAACCTATTAGTTTAGAAACTACATTCAATTTGCTACAAATTCTATTCTTACATATTTTTGAAATAATATAGATAAATTTTTCAAATTTTTACATCAAGTTGTCTAATTATGATTTTTCTAATTTTTTTGCCACTTAAGGGCCTATTTTTTCCATGATGATCCTACACATACCCTTATATAAAACTTAATCACACTAATTGAACATAACTGTATATTAATGGAAATTGATTGGTATCAATGTTCATTATCCTACATACTCCCCCATAGTAAACATTAGAAAAAAGTGGTCATTAGTCCACATTTTCTCCTCCATAATAAACATTTTGAGGAATAAAAACTCCAAAAGACATGTTGCAACATTCTAGCCATCTCTCAAAAGTATGGTGAATCTACATTCTCAAATCATCAATGTATTCATTCTGCAATCAAGGATGACCAAACTATAGTTGACCATTATGAATTGTTATTTTGGTGCTCATACTAAACTATGACCATCCATAGCTCTCTTGAACCATCAACAATGTCTTGCAACTTTAATCTTGGGACCTGTCACATAATCTGGAACCCTAAACTTGCAACTTTCTTGATGTCTTACAAGAAAATATCTATTACTCTTTGCAAACTACCAATCCTTTCTTGACTAGTCTCATCTTTGATAAATGAATATTGATATTTGTAATTTTTTTTTAAAGATGGTATTTTGTGTCTAAGTTTATGTAGTGTCCCGCCAGTTTCGACACACTTTTTAGTTTGATTCTGCTTGATAGATGCTTTAGTTCATTATGATACTATGTTGTTTCTTTTTAGAGGTGATTTTGGATACTATGTTGTTTTGCTTTTGGTGGATGATACATTGACATCCTGATTATCTGGTTGTGTTAGTTTGATGATACTAAGTTATACTCAAACATGATATGGTTTATTCATTTATGAATTGCTTATGATTATCATGATGAGATGATTGCTTATGATTTGTATTGCTTATATGTGTCGGTGGAGAAGACAGTGTAGCATTACTCATTTGTGAGTACCCTGCTACGCTGCAATTCTTATTCACGGTGTTTTTTTTAACATTTATATATATGTTTTAACATTGATGTTTCCTCCAGATAAAAGTACCGGGTACTGGCTACACCTACTTGTTAGGTCTGAGCGTACCCTAATGCAATAAAATTATGTTGTTGGAGGTATTCACAGGTCTTGTTTGAACCATCGTTCTTTTTCAAACGAGTATCTTTATTTTACCCCATGTAGTTGTCCAATTTATTTTGTCGTGTTTGTTTGCATTGTTTTGTGTTTGTGAATTATTATTTAAGTTTAACGAATGTTTATAAATGTGTTTATAAATGTTTGTGTTTTAATTTATTAAATCAAATTAAATAAGTTATCAAATTTAAAAGTGAAAGTTATTTCTTTGCAATGTTTTTAATTAAAATATAAATATTGATGATTTATTTGTGCAACTTGAGTTATGCGAAATAGATATTTTTAAGGAAAGATATTTTTGACAAGATATGTATCTTTCATTGGCAGTTAAAGATCTGTTTTGATATTTTAAAGAATGAGTTGAACTGGTTGATCTATTTACAATGCAAAATGGTCTTTCAGTTAAGTTTTATGATTGAAAAGTTAATTGCATGAAATAATATCTTTTGGGGATTGCAATTTGACGTTCACGGGAGGAATTTTAAAAAAATTGACGGCAGTAGTTTTTCAGAGTTTTTGCATGGAAAATGTTTCAGAAGAACTTTTCTCTTAAGATTTTGTTTCAAGCGTAAATTTTGAAGCTAGATTGATTTGTATTCTTCGTTGAAGTCTGGTGAATTGATTTTGGAATTGACAAAAGTTTTTAGAGAATTGTTTTCAGCCAGATATCAAGTTTAAACAGGTTTTCTCCTTGATTTTAAAATCTTGTGTTTAAATTTTGGAAATTTATTGTAGAATTTGTTGATTTATAAGAAAATTGCTTTGCTGAACCTGTACAAAACACAAAGAAATAGATTAGAAGAATATTTGAACTTTAAATTAGAAATGAATATAAAATTATAGCAATCACAGTATACCAGATTCAAAGTCGTCCTTAATCTGGCTGTGAATTGATAATGATAGATGGAATTCAAAAATTTAGGGGATGAATGAAGATTTTCCTGTATTATCAAAAGTAGATATTGATAAAAATTCCTAATCTGAGTAATTAGATGACCGTAGATTATACAGAGGCCTTATAGTATTCATGAATCATTGTGATATGAACTACAAATTTTTTGAATTTAAGAAAAGGACTCTTTTGTCATGGATATTACTCTGAAGTAAAACTTTTATTTATATTTAATTATTAATCTACAAACTTATCTTTATGTATAGTGCACCAAGGGTTGTAGAGTGATTATATTAATTTATTGTTTGATAACCGCTATTCATTCAAAATTTTAAATATTCTTATGCTTCTACGTATCTATTATACTGGTAATTTCATTGACTATATACCTATAGGTTCCTAGCTTTCTGTTTATTATAATTTTTTCCATTATATATTTAGTGTGCAACCTCCTTATGAACTAAATACTCTCGCTTAAACGTTGAATTTCTTGTTTGGGAGAGAGGATTTTACTTGTTTCTTCTTTTTCTACCATTTATACCCATGCCTGAGTATGTGCGCAGTTCCTTCATTGTTTAAATTTTTGTCTTTTAATGAACTGGATGGGCTACACTTAAAACACAAAACTCATTCTTTCTTGTTTGGGCTTTGATTATAATTTCCTTTTCTTAAAAACTTTTTCTTAACTCCTTACATTCAAGCGCGTATTCCATTAGGTAAGGCGTGATTTCTACTTGGCTTGAATTTGAGAATAATGTGTTCTCCATATCACTATTAGATAATGTTATCTCCTGTTCATTCACAACAAAATGGAGTATTATCTGTTTTGAGGTGTGCGTGTCTCTGTAACAAAACTACAGAGTCGTTACATTCATTTATTTCATTAGGCGCCCAATATTGATTCATTCGCACTTTTCTGTACTTAACTTTATATTTATGCATTTGGAATACTTCTTTATCATTCTCTCAGTGGTAGATCCTTAAAACTCTCTCCTGCAATTGTCTCATGCATTGAATGCATGGTGTCCCTATTTATACTCTTAGTTGTGTTAAATGTTCGAGAGTTATTATTTTGTCTTTTGTCAACTTACCCTTGCATGCATTTATTAGGCAGATTCCTTAATTAGAAAATGATATTTATTATACGCAAGTGTTAGTTAAGTGCGAGTCCATGGAAAGGAAAGAAGAGATAGTTAAGTCTTTAATCTTATGAATTGAATGAAAATTTCTATTTAGTTTAAAAAAATACAATATAAAAGATTTACCATTTGCCTATAATTAAATAATTACTAAAATAGTGTGTTGAATTGTTTTTTTAAAGTGAATAAATTTCTTAAATACAAAGGATTTATATAATCCTTATTTTATAATATTAATATAATATATTTCTTTAAAATTATTTGAAATATATTATTAACTATAGTTGTTTATCATGAGCTCTCAATTCATAAAGATTGGTTAATTGAAATTATTATGAGAACATATATTCATAATGTTGTTGATGTTTATTTTCATTCCATCAAAGTTTGAGAAGCAAAAATTTGTGTTAATAAGATTATTACACTTCTATTAAGATGCTCATATTACAATTACTTTTACTTTGGGAAATAGCCTTGTACCATTTTGTGGTCATCCGAAGAGACAAATTAGAAATTATGATTTGACTCTAGAGAATGATATAATCATTGTGGATTTGAACTTTACGTTTGATATCTACCCTAGAAATTTATGTTGAGTCATGTTATATAAATAGTGGCTTGTGGTAGGGGCCGAAATCCTTAAGTGATTGTCTGGGTAACCTATCATAGGTGTGTTAATTCAGTGAAAACCTAACTAATGTATTAGGGGTTGGGTAGTACTAAACATTAACTCAGATAATTTAAGTTTGCCTCGCCTACTTTCTTAACACTCGTTTAGGTTGAGAAAAGGCTGAGAAGGCCTGGAATGGCTGGTCATCATCTTGTCTTCTTGAAAGATGAAACGACTCCACATTAGTCTACATAAGGGCTGGGAATCTATAGAGGCTGCCATGGTAACTCTTGGAGAGGGCCGGTAGTCTAGGAAGATTCACCAGGGTAACCTATCTCGACAGTGTGATGACACTCTTAGTCTATACCATGATGGTGATCCTTGTGTTCAGATTTCTTTGGGATGTGATTTTTTATTGAGATTTTATCTGTTTTGATTTGTTATGGTTATGTCGTGATGTGAATTTTTAAACCACGTAAATGTAATGTTTTGTCTTCATTATTTGTGGACCTATCATTATCTCCTAGCACAGAGGGAGTGGTCCTTCAAGTTCCATGTGGTTGGGAGGAAACCATGCTTTATATTCCTTGGATTTTCTTGCAGTTGTTTCCAGTTACTTCATTGTTTGTGACTCTGGATGTGGAGCATGTACGTGGATATGGACGTCAGTTGTGATATGATCACTATCTGATTTGTAAATTTACCTCTTGTATAAGAGCATTCATATTGTACCATCATTTTGATGTATTGAGATTTATTGAAATCTCACCTATTGTAATCCTGACATTTAGATATTTGATTATAATAAGTTTTGTAAACTGGAACATTCATGGCATTAGATTTGTACTTTGATTATGATAATGTGTTGAGATTAATTAATATGTTTATGTAACATCATCTTGGAAACTTTATTGCAATTGTGTAATTAATTATCTTTAAAAAAAATAAAAATTAGTTAACTTTACTCTTTACACTTTGTTTTAACAATAACCAAGGTGAGGCGTTACAGTTTAGGTATATATTTTCTCCTTTAGCAGTTTGTTTTAGTATTTAGGGTTCTGTACCAAATATTGCAATCTAAATTTTAGTGTCTTCAATCACCACAAGAAGGATAAGAAATTTAATCAAATACTTGTATTATAATTCTAACAGTTAATCATGGACAAAGCAAAAAAAACTATTCAGGAAAAGAATACATTGACAAAATTTTGTTAGAATAAAGCAAGTAATTTCTCCCATTAATTTTCATGATGAATAAAAACTACAAATTTTTTGTAACTAACTACAAATTTTTTGTAACTACATAAATTAGAAAACAATTAGGATTTTTCGTTTGCATGTGTTTTCTTTCTATATCTATTCTTAGATAATATTCCTCTGGGATAATCTAAGACCTCTATAAAACAAAGGCATATGTAATCAGTTTATTATCAGATTTAATAAAAATGTAGCTTTCTCTACATATTGTAGAGTTTTTGTCTATCTCTGTTTTTTCCTTCAATTTCAATTGTATAATGGAGGAAGCTACAAAGAAAAATCTTGTATTTGGTAAGAACTTCACTATCAATGTCACACATATATCATAGGGAGTCACTTTTTTGGGGAGCTAGTAAAGGGATATTTTTTGAATTTCACAAGAAAAAACTAGTGGAATTTTGGTATTAGCTATTATAGTTGATCCTAGTAAGATAAATCTTTATACAATAATTGTTTATTGTTTCTCCAACTATTTAGAGTGGAAGGGAATAGCTTTATTTTTTTGTCATATAGTAATTAAATTATATGTTGTTTAAAAAATATTGTATTTATGTTAATCTTTTCATGAATTCTAGAAAAAATAGTGCTAGTGATATTTATAATACTTATGTGATGATCTACAAATTTTATTGGAATGTAACGGTAGGAAAAAATAGAGAAACAAACAAAAATAGACAATTTTTTTTTCTATTGATCAAATGAAACACTACATTGATTGATTGAGCTTCAATCTTTCATAATCACACCATTACATTCATACAAAACACCATTTCATTCTCATTACATCTATGAGACATTACAAAGACTTTATGAGCATTTTATAATTCAAACATACTAACATGAGGGAAATTCTACTCCTTGACAAACAACATTACATCCCCTTATAGCTCTGTGGAGAAGGACTCATTTGAGAGTGCAAAACTATTCAAGATCATACAATATATATAATACTAAGCATATATGAGAGATAGAGAACAAATGTAAAATAATATATTTTAAACTACCCACAAAATGTGTGAAGCCTATGAGGAGTCAATATGAAGTCCTTTAAGATCTTTTCAAATCATTAAAATATTTCTTCTTAATTTATCTTCAATGGGCGGGTGCATGAAGATGGGTAGCCAATTTGTGGCCAACTTTTTGAAAACTTATAATGAGATCATGTTATAACACACTCACATTATGGCTTGGTGTGCAAAGCTTGAGGATCGGCCACAAAAATCCCATAACATGAGCGTGTTATAATGTGCTTGTGTTATGACCTATTAAAAGAAAAAAAATAGCAAATCAAATTCATTCTTGCATTTCAACCGTGTTTTTTCTCTTGCCTGTAGCCAAAACCCCCATTTTTCGTGCTCGCGTTCTAGGAGTAGGTATTTTATAAAATTATTCATCAATGGTTGTTGTTTCAACACGAGGATGCAACCACATCAACAAGGAGGTGTGAGAGGTAAGGATTGTTTGTTTTTTGTTTTGAATTTGTTAGTTTTAGGTTGTTTTTTATATTTATTTTTTGAATTTTTAGGAGATGTTAATCAACCTATGAACCCTCCTCAAAATCATCAAGAATCACAACAATAGCAAGAGGAAAAAAATCCTAAACAAGCACAACAAGAACAAAAAAAAAAAAATCCTCAAGTTAATCAACCACAACCTCAATCTCCTCCACCAATCCCTCAACATCCTCCTGGCATTTAGCAAAACTTAATGAGTGAAATTGAGAAAAATAAAAAATAAATTGAGGATTTAATCAGGAAGTTGAACGATCCAAATCATTCAACCGTGGAAAGAATGACCCTAGGAAATTCATTGAAAGAAATGTTAAAACATGTAGATTCAATCAAGAAACAATTAACTAGTTTGCAAGATAGGAGGCAGGTGGCTAGGGCTTATTACCAAGATAAATTATCATATAAAGATGTAAAAGATTTAAAAAATACAAAAGGTGATTTTTGTGCATTATTCATTGACCCATGGGAAAATGAAAATCTCTCCCTCAATGCGAAGAGGTTTCCTATTCATTGGTGCCACCACCAAGAGATTAGGAATTTTTTTGGGATAGGTGGTACATGGTTTTTGATGACCCACCATGCAAAAATTGTGAAGTCCTGCAATATTTCCTTAGGAAACTATGCTGTGAGCGCATCTTGAACAAAATCCCAAATTATTTTAATATGTGGGAATTCCAAGGGAGAGGTGGGGGGTCAAATCAAGATAGACCCAATGCATAGCAGGATCCTATGCGGCAAGGGAGACGACCTCTTGCTAGGCTGCCTCATGAGCACATCGTCATCCCTTCTGTTGCGAAAGAGAGTGCCAACATAGAGACTTTTCAGGCCATCAACTCTTTGACCCAGAGTATCATTTAGCATGCTATCCCTATTCTATAGAGCCATCCAGGGGAGTCTTCGAGCGGTGGGCTTCAATCCCATTTTTGTCAATCTTGTAGGGCAACTTGTTCATATGATCCCACCAACACTCAAGAGGTTGCTACACTGGATTTTTCTGTAGCTATGGAGATGCCAAGGGAAGCTAATATTCTGCATGTGGCCTATGGCATTGATACTCAAGTAAAAGTTAGCATGTTGATTGAATTTAATTTATTAAATTTCAATTTTGAAATGCAAGATTAACTAATTTAGTTTTATGATATTAATAAAATTGCAGGGTCATAGTGTTGATACTAGATACACCAGCTCCACACCTGATTATTACCCCACTGCTCATACTGTTGAGGTATGTAACTAGTAAACAATTATAAATTTATTACATGTTAATAGCATTTTTTGATGAATGGTATTTTAATATGTTATTTTTGATGTTGAATAGGCTAATATTGGAGGTTTTGTGGGAACACCTCCGAGTGCCAGTGGATTTAGTCAAACCTACATGCAAGTAATAAAATTAAGAGTTTAACTAATGAATGGTACTTAATAGATTTGTGTAGTTTATATTCATATCATTGATTGCATTGCATTGAAAATATTTCAAACTGAAAGCATTACTTCACATTCCATAACTAATAACTAGATGTTGATAGATGAAAAAATTTCAACTACAATATAGTTGTTTAGAAATTCAACATAAGCAGTGATGCAATTACTTCACATAGCATAAGTAATAAGTAGGAGCAGCTTCCAATTGTATTTTCTTGTCATGGCATTCCATGAGACCAATTTTTACTGAGGCATCTTTTCAGATAGTTCACTGCCTTGTCTATGCTATGGATGGTTGGAAGGAATATACGAAATAATAATAGTAAGCAATAGCATAGACAAAGAAATGAGTTGTTTGAAAAAATGCCTCAAAGAAATGTGGTCTCATGGTGATGTCCATCACCATGAGACCCAATTTATTTGAGGCAATTTTTCAAACAATTCACTGCCTTTTCTATGCTACCACATTTTCCATACCTATATACCAAAGCATTTTATCAAATAGTTCATTTTCTCACTTCTATGCCTAAAAGCTTAAAAAAGGAACTTTCCAACAAAATATGGATGCTTGGAAAAAATCTATCAAAGCATAATAGTAAGCAATAGCATAGACAAGGTAGTTAGTAGTTTAAAAGAATTCATCAAAGAAATGTGGTCTCATGGTGATGGAATGCCATTCCATCACCATGAGACCAAATTTCTTCAAATAACTCACCACCTTTTCTATGATACCACATTTTCCATACATGTGTACCAAATCATTTTATCAAACTACTCACTTCCTTGTTGCTATGGCTAAAAGCCTAAAATAGGTGCTTTCCAACAAACTATGGATGCTTTTCTATCAAAGCATAATAGTAAGCAATAATATCATAGAGAAGGCAATAAACTGTCTGAAAAAATGCTTGAAAGAAATGTGGTCTTATGGTGATGGAATGCCATGACGTGCATTTTTTTGTAATGGAATTCCATCACCACGAGGCCCCATTTCTTTGAGGCATTTTTCAAATAGTTCACTACCTTCTCTATGCCACCATAGTTATCGTACATGTCTATAAATCATTTTATCAAACAGTTCACCAGCTTGTTGCTATGGGTAAAAGCCTACAAGCACATGTTTTTGAACAAGATATGGATAGGGAAAATAGTAAGCATGATAGTCATAAATATATAGTTTAATAAGTACTCAAAATTTTGTTCATAATCTCATACATTATAAGTCATGATGTGGATCACTATTTTAGTTTATGTGATTGAATAATTTTTTGTTTTATTTTTAGATGTTGCAAGAGGAAATACCTCTGAATGTGATGAGGGAAATGGAGATTAGTGTTTCATCTGCTATAGAATCATCAATGGCTCTAACAGGGGAGGTATCAGAAAAAATACTAAATTTAAATTTACATTCATTGTTATAGATGTTAGTGAAAAATAAAAACATTATTGATTCATAGTTTGATTTCTATTTGGATGGTTTATACAGGGCTTCAACATTCCTCAGCATGGGAATTTCAATATCTCCCTCATGGAGAGTGATCATCAGATGGTGGTAAGTGATTATTTTGTTAAATATATCATTTTTTATAATGTGATTTCTATATATTAATGTATTTACTTCTTATTCTAACAAATAAGACTTGACTAAGAACTAAACCCTAGGAGGAGCACCAGGAGCACTCCTCGACCGCAACATAAATGAGTGACAAACGTATCACCATCCGATCGACAAGCAAAGGGAAAGAGTTTATTTTGAGAGCATGGAGATCAATGACTTTTGATTTGAGAGCCCTTTGTTGTATGTCTATATGGCATTTTTGTACATATTTCATATTGGATATATTTGACATTGTATGCCTATATGGCATTCTCATAAACCTATATGACTATTTTGTACCTATATTTTATACTTATATCGACATATATTGATGTATGCCTACATGGCTATTTGGTTAATACAATTTTTTATATCTATGGTGTCCATATTTGCATTATATATCCATGCTTTAGTAGATAGGAGTTACATGTATTCAAGTGTATACTTTACAACTTACGTTTATACTTTGTGACTTACGTTTTTTCATGCGTATACCTTGTATTCATGCATATACTTTGTATTAATTTGTGTATACTATGTATTTGTGTGTATACTTCAAGGCTTACATTTTTTTGAGTACTTGTGCTTCCCTTAAATTCACATGTACATGTGTGACTTATTCATGTGTATACTTATTAATTGGTTAGCCCTAGCATTGATCATTGTTGTCCTTCATGGTTTGTCTTTAATATTAATTGATTGATGCTAAACAACTTTATCTAAAAGAAAAAAAACATGTTTTCAATTGGTATTCCATGAAATGATTCATAAAAAGATTCTAATATATTTAATCCTTTGATTGGAACAACCCAATTAAGCAAAGGATACATAATCTTCAAAAAACTTGCAAAACATAATATTCATAGTAGATGAAGTAGTTAACTTCTTGACACATTATCATACAAAGAACTTCCAACCAATTTTCTTCCCAAATCACTATCTTGGTTTGTTTTTAGTTTTTCAACTAGTCTGTGTAGTAGGTCAGTAGACCTACCTTTCTTGACATAAATTTCAAATTTTCTAAACAATTTCTCCAACCCCCATTCTTTCAGACACCCTTTAACACATACTTTCACATGCCTAAAAATCCCATGAGACTCTTTTGAAATAAAACAATCAACCTAGTGCTTCAATGTTGTCTTAGACCCCCAAATAGGTCTATTTAACAAAAAAAAACCCTCTCAATCACTCTTCCAATTGAAAAACACCATTGGACAACATTTACGAGTCTGAAAATCCAAAATATTCATAATTTTTAGGGCATGATTGGCCCTCTAACCCCACTATCCTTTAAACCCTCGCTTTTCTCAAATTTCACTAGGACTTATTGAAAAACCCATATCCAAACTCATACAACCTCAAAACCTCTTCCAACACTCTTCCATCTTCCTACAAAAACTTAATTTACCACCAAATTATGCTTCCCCCTGACTCTACCCACTTTTACTCCCTCAAACCTCTCTTTTTCAATATAAAACCCCTCCTTTCCCAACTAGGACATCATTCCATAACATACTTTTGACCTCCCCTGTCCTTGTAGACCTTTTGAAAAAATAAAACTCCACAACCTCACCCTATTTCCAACCTATTCTAACTTATTCTCAATCAATTTCTTCATTTTGCCTCTTCTAGCCTTGCTTTTAATGCCTAAATTTGAAATTTTCAATAGGGGCAACGTTAGTAATATCTTCCAATATCTTTACTAGTGTTATTTTATTATTCCTAATCCATATCCTACTTACATCAAATCCATTCCACCAAGACACAACTTGAACAATAGGTGGAATGGCCTATTTCAACATATTACACTCAAACCTTTGTATGAGCAAGTTCAAACCAGTTTCAAAAATCTACTTCTAAGTTGCTTGGAACTTAATACAATTCCACAAGAATGGATTCAAACAAAAGGTAAAACCATTTTACAACAAATTCAGATAATATTAGAGAAAACTTATATTGTACAGACTTGTACATAGGCCGAAAATGAAGAAAATACACAAAAAATAACAAAGAAACAAAGATATTTGATTGATATTCTCCTTCAAACACTTCAACAACCACTAAATTCGAGTTTCCAACATATATAAACCTCAAAAAAATCCTTACAATGCCTAAAAATACCTTTCAACTACCCATGACTGTTGGGCTTCCACATGAGAGAAATTTTTACATTTTTGCTTGACAACATTTTTGACAATTTTGCAATTTTTACATAATTGACTCAAATGAACCCACACTAACTCAAAACTAAAAGCAACATTACACAATTTCCTATCATGGCCTTATTTGACATTATCATGAATAAAAAAACTGAACTAGACCTACTTCAACAAATGGAGGAACAAGGTGCTCTGCACCAATGATCATACACTTTTTGTGTGGAAAACTCAAACTTCTCAATCATCATGTGTATGTTTCTCTTTTCAATTTTTTTGCATGCCATCATAAGGGATCAAGCTTGTTGAACATAGCTTGAAGCAATTCTATGTGTTTTGGTGTGAAAGAGGACCATACCTAGCATAAACGTACCTATCGAGATGTGTTGGAATAGTTTGTTTGGTCACACAAATTGCAAAACAAAACTTGAACCACTTTGCAACTTTACACTACTTGCATTTGACACTTTTTCCATCAAGTGAAAATTGGACACCACAAGAAAATGACTCTGAGATAACAAAAACTGAGTGGGGTTATTTTAGAGGGGCCTGACGCAATCCTAGAGGCTCAAACGAAGAGTTTGTAAGCGTCATGATTTCCAAGTAATAGCCCATCAAATATTGCTTCCCTTTTGCACTTTGGACCCTTAAGGGATTGAGCCGATTGAACGTAGCTTAGAGTGATTCTGCATGCTTGGGTGCGAAAGAAGATCATTCCTAGTGTAAACATACCCATTCAGATGTGTTGGAACAATTCATTTGGTCACATGAGTTGCAAAACAATAGTGGTTTACAATTTTTGGCCAAACTGGACACTGAAATATTTTTTTTTAACTAAATCTTCACTTTCGAACAACTATAGCGGCTAAACCGTGATGAATTTGAAGATGATGCAAACTATAGTTTCATGAAATTTTGTCTATAGATTCTAAATATATTTTTTTCAAATTTTTTGGAATCAGATTGCACTTCTTTTTCCATCTCCCTCAAAAACATTTTTTTTTCAGAAAACAACATTTTTAAAAAGTGACTCATTGTATAACACATAAATTTTTTTCTATAAAGTATAAAATTCTAATTCTTTCGAATTTAGATTTGTAACTTTGATATCTAGTGCTTCCACTTGGTTATATAGTTTCTTATTGAATATTTTTTCTTTAATCAAGTTTTGAAGTCAAACCAATTACAATTTAGACATAGCATGACCGTATAACGCGTAACTTTTTTTGTATGTATCAAAATTCAATTTTATTTTTTTTGTTGGATCAAGGACTTCAATATCTGGTGCACTTATATTTTTCAATTTTTTTTTTCATAATCTGCTATTTTTCCACATGTAGAACAAAGAGCTTGATTTTCAATGAAAATCCTACATTCACAAGAAATAAAAAATAAATATAATAATTAAATTAAATTTATTTAAAATTATACTTTTTGGAAATCTTATAATAAGGACTACATACTTACAAAAAATAAATTTTAAATGAATTCATTTGATCCTCCAAAAGGTAAATCAAAAGTGGTTTTTTATCAACATTTTGATAGGTGTAAATGAGACTCCATTATAAGTATGGTTTAAAAGTAGTGGGGTTCTATCCAAGGGGGTTTGATCTAAGGTAGTTTGATCAAACATTCTTCAACTGTAATGCTTTAAATGAAACTTTTTAAGGCTTAAATCATTATATTTTCTAAAAATATGTGATTTCAGCAAAAATCAAAATCTCCCAGAAATTGTAAACCGCTATTGTGACATCACCAACCACTTTGCAACTTTAAACTACTTGCATTTCACAACTTTTTCCCCAAGTGAAAATTTTCCACCACGAGAAAATTCCTTCAAGATAGAGAAAATTGAGAGAGGTTATTGTAGAGGGTCCAACGCGATCCTATAGGATTAGACAATAATTTTTTGAGCATCATGGTATCCAAGTAACAACATGTTGAAGTTTGCAGCCATTTTCAACTTTGGACTCTTAAGGGATTGATCCAGTTGAACATAGCTCAGAGTGATTCCACGTGTTTGGGTGTGAAAGAGGACCATACCTAGTATAAACATACCTATTCAGACATGTTGGAATAGTCTGTTTGGTCACTCTAGTTGCAAAACAAAAGTTGCACCACTTTGCAACTTTCAACTACTTGCATTTGACAATATTTTCCCCAAGTGAACAGTTTCCACCACAAGAAAATGCCTCCAAAATAGCAAAAACCAAGAGAGGTTATTGTAGAGGGGCCCAATTCAATCCCATATGATTGAACAGTAAGTTTCTAAGTGTCATGGTATCTCAGTAACAACATGCTAAAGTTGGCATCCATTTTGCACTTTGGACTCTTGAGGGATCGATCAGGTTGAACGTAACTTGGAGTGATTCTGCATGTTTTGGTGCAAAAGAGGACCATTCATAGTGTAAACATACCTATTTGGATGCGTTGGAATAATTTTTTTGGTCACACGAGTAGCAAAACAAAAGTTGCACCACTTTGAAATTTTCAATTACTTGCATTTGACAACTTTTTCCCCAAGTGAAAATTCGTCACCACGGGAAAATACCTCTAAGATAGCGAAAATCGAGAGAGGCTATTGTAGAGGGGCCCAACACAATCCCATAGGTTTAGACGAGAATTTTCTAAGTGTCAATGTATCTAAGTAGCAACATGTTGAAGGTAGCAACCATTTTTCACTTTGAACTCTTAAGGGATCGATTTGGTTGAACGTAGCTCAAAGTAATTCCACATGTTTGGGTGCAAAAGAGGACCATGCCTAGCACAAAAATACCTATTCAGACACATTGGAAAAATCTGTTTGGTCACAGGAGTTGCAAAATAAAAGTTGCACCACTTTGCAACTTTCAACTACTTGCATTTGACAACTTTTTCTCGAAGTCAAAATTCACCGCCACGAAAAAATGCCTCTGAGATAGTGAAAACCGAGAGAGGTTATTGTAGAGGGGCCCAACACGATCCCATAGGATTAAATGAGAAGTTTCTAAGAATCAAAATATTTGAGTAACAACATACTGAAGTTTACAACCATTTCGCACTTTGGACTCTTAAGGGATCGATCTGGTTGAACATAGCTTGGAGCAATTCCGCATGTTTGGGTGTGAAAGAAGACCATTCCTAGCGTACACATACCTATTTGAATGCGTTGGAATAGTCTATTTGGTCACACGAGTAGCAAAATGAAAGTGACACCACTTTACAACTTTGCACTGCTTGCATTTAACACTTTTTCCATCAAGTGAAAACTAGACACCACGAGAAAACCAATCTGAGATAACAAAAACTAAGAGAGGTTATTGTAGAGTGGCCAATTTTATCTCTTAAGCTCAGACGAAGATTTCCTAAGTGCCATGGTTTATGAGTAATACCCCTGTTGGTGTAATTAAATGTCTTGTACCTTGTCCTAGGTTATGATTACACCTTAGTTAAGTTTACTTAGGGACCACATAGGAGGTTGTTGGAGATTTTCCACCTTTGGTGGAGTTGACATGTCATTACCACATCACTTCCACCTTTTGTGGACACATCATGTGATTATCTCTCCACCTTTTGTGGGTGATCCACCTTTTGTGGAGATTATCACATTATCCCTTTCCACTTTAGGTGGAGTGATAACTTTTCATTATCGTCTCATGTCATAAGATTATGAAACTTGTCATAATCTTATGCCCTTCTATGTTCTCACCTTGGCTATATAACCAAGGGGTCTCTCTCATTGTAAATAATCCTCTCATATCATTGACATTGAATACAATTTATTCTTGTGCTTTCTATTAGGCCTCTAGATCTTGGGTGGCTACCTTCATAGTCAATTCTTACATGGTATGAGAGCTTTTAGAGTGCCTTTAGTTAGTCTTTTGGAGAGATTCTTGGAGGGTTCCATTTTTGGCCTTGTGTTGCAGGTGCATTTTGGAAGCTTGTTGCATTAAATCTGAGTTTTCCATTGCATCCAGAGTGTCTGAGATAGTCATATTTTCCTTTTGTTTCGTCTCAGTTGGACATCGGAGGCCAAATCTGTAAAGGGTTGAAGATTGGAGGTGGTCGCGAGATCCAAGAGGTAGCTGCCACTTCAGAGCATTTTCAGCCAAAAAGGACATTGCCATCGTGCTTAGAAGGGCCAAAAACCCATAAATTGACTGTCAAATCATCGAATTTGGACAAGTTGCTCTCGGAGGCAAAAAAAATTTAGCAGGCGAGTTGTACGGCCCTACCTACGCAAGTACGATTTTTTAATTAAAAAATAAAATAATTTTTTTTTCTGAAAATTGTTTTTTAATCTTTAAATAAAAAATCAGATTTTTTTTTATTTAAATCAAAATATTTTAAAATAATATTAAATCTTTTTAAAAGATTTTAATTAAAAATTAAATAAAAAAAAATTATGTTTTAACCG
Source organism: Sequoia sempervirens (assembly GCA_007258455.2). Lineage (NCBI taxonomy): Eukaryota > Viridiplantae > Streptophyta > Pinopsida > Cupressales > Cupressaceae > Sequoia > Sequoia sempervirens. The sequence continues at coordinate 542,223,902 of VDFB02000015.1, forward strand.
AAGGGTATTGACATACCTACACCACGTACTAACAGCACATAACACGGCGGCGGGGCACCCCCTGCCGCAAACATTAATACCCTACCCCGTTTTTTAAAATAATTTTTAAAAATTTTTTAAAGTTTTTAAAAATAATTTTTTTTAAATAAAACTTTGTTTTTTAAAGTTTTTTTAAAATAAATTTTTTTATGAATTAAGTTTTTAATAAATAAATACTTTTTTATAAAGTTTTTCTTTAATAATTTTTATTAAAGTTTTTTATAATTATTTTAATAAAATAAATAAATTTTCTTTATTAGTTTTTAATAAATTTCTTTTAAAAATAAAAACAATATGTTTTTTTTCTTTATTTTTAATAAAGTTTTTTTTCATCAAAAAAATCAATTTTCTTTATTATTTAATAATAAAGTTTTTTAATAAATAAGTTTTTAAAATAAAGTTTTTTAAAGTTTTTTTAAAACAAATCATGCTTAATAAGCAAACCTGGGAAAATTATTTTGCCTCCCGATTGAGCCTTGTCTTGGACCATTTGTTTCTCTAATCGGCAGTCAACAGGGGTCAGTTGCTCCTATCGACATCCACCTGGAGGGCTTTCTTCACGGTCTTTTGCTTCGAGGCACCTTTGGTTGGCTTCTTCATCAACATTCTCAGTTTTGCATCATGTCATTGTAGTTCTCCTCTTTCTAATGTTGTAAACACACTAAAATAAAGTGCCACAATCTTTCTATTTCAGTGTACTATGTCATGTTCGGTATGCTTCTTTGGATTGATCTATGTATCTAGTGTTAGTTCCTATATACTCAGCGTATGCAGTGACTAGTTACCCATGCATTTTGGTGAGATGGACTAATCACCATATAGACTCCTATTTTGGAAGCACTCTACCTATTTTCAAAAGTATGGTTCTTCATATAGAGACTTGGTGCATGGCTCCAGTGAGACTTGGATTGTACCAATCTGCTATTGATGGGCATTTAGTTGATGCTCCCACAGTTGTCTTCTTGGTTCCAACCTTATTCCTGTTGCAGTGTGGATTCTTCTACAGTTCTTCATTGACAGATTCTATAGTTATTTTTGAGTTGACAGATTCAGCTCAGTCACCAGTTACGTGGCATCTTCTGCAGTTGTACCTGATTCCTTCAATCAGTGCTTTGCACAATTTGGCATTTCTTTTGGAACAACATTTGGAGGATTCATCATCATCCTTGGTCCGCTCTACTTCAGCCTTCACATTGTTCTACATTCTCTCCTTCTTCAGTTTAGATTGGGGATTCTTGACATTGTGACATTTGAGCAGTGACTCTCCATTGAGGGGGGGTTGCATGGACTATCTCTTATGGGGGGGATGTTTTCCTCACTTGAGGTTTTATCCTTCCTAGAGCATGTTTATTGTTTCTCTCTTTTGGGGAGGAGTTTTGTCCCACATGGTTTTCTCCTTTTCTCCGCTTTATGAGAGATTACATTGTGTGTACATGGGTACCTAACATGGCCTAGTAGCTGGGACCCATCTTGCATTGTTTACTTTTGTGTACATTCTCCCTAAGTTGCACTTAAGGGGGGGTGTTGGTGTAATTAAATGTCTTGTACCTTGTCCTAGGTTATGATTACACCTTACTTAAGTTTACTTAGAGACCACATAGGAGGTTGTTGGAGATTTTCCACCTTTGGTGGAGTTGACATGTCATTACCACATCACTTCCACCTTTTGTGGACACATCATGTGATTATCTCTCCACCTTTTGTGGAGATTATCACATTATCCCTTTCCACTTTAGGTGGAGTGATAACTTTTCATTGTCATCTCATGTCATAAGATTATGGCACTTGTCATAATCTTATGCCCTTCTATGTTCTCACCTTGGCTATATAACCAAGGGGTCTCTCTCATTGTAAATAATCCTCCCATATCATTGACATTGAATACAGTTTATTCTTGTCATCTTGTTTCCATCTCTTTATTCTTGTGCTTTCTATTAGGCCTCTAGATCTTGGGTGGCTACCTTCATAGACAATTCTTACAACCCCATCAAATATTTCTTCCCTTTTGCACTTTGGACCCTTAAGGGATCGAGCCGATTAAACGTAGCTCAAGGCCCTCTTTTCGATGGAATTCAGTGGGAAGCAAATTTAAATCCATTTTAATTTTGGTTTGGTTGGATTTCAAGTGATTTTGTGCATTTTAGAAGCCAATTACTGAGGGTCGGTTTGAATACCCTGTTTTAAAGGTTTTGAGTGCATTAAAATTTCATATTAAGCCTTCCACCCACTCTATGCTTCTATAACTTAGTGGAAAGGCTTAGTTAGGGCTATAAAACATTTTTGCAAAGTTTTTTGTGCAAGGGAGGAAAATAGAGGGTTTTTAGGTGATGCCCTAGATGTCAAATGCTACATTTTTTAGTGGAAAATGGTGGTTTAGTACTAGGGTTTGAAGAAATATTTGGGTGAAGCAATATCTTGTAAAATTTTAAGCTCTTGCAAACCTTTTTTAAGGTGTTTCAGGATTTGGTTGGATATGGGAAGGTTTGGAGTATGGGTTTTCAATAAACCCATGCCTAACTTGTGAAAGAAGATGGTTTTGGGGTTTCTTATGTTAGAGGTCTTACCACACCCTAAAAGTGGAGGAATTGGTGGTTTGGTAGACTAGTTAATGCTGCCCAATGGAAATTTGCATGTGATAGGAAGAATAAAGGGGGGTTGTTTTATTAGTTTGGCCTAATTGGCCTTGTGGACAGCGTAGTTTGCTTGTTTTGTGAAAGATGATCTAAAAGATTCTTATGAGGGTTTGATGTATGTTGAAGAAGGCTTAAATGGGTGCCTAAAATGGTTGTTTATTGCAAGGGTTGTTAAGGAATTCTGAGAGTTAAGGTGGGAAAAATAGGTCTGTAGACCTATAAGAGTGACTAGGTGAAAAGTTAAAAATAAGCCAAGATTGAGTTTTGAGGGAAGGAAGGAGTTGGAATCCTTTTGTATTGTGGAAGTGAGTTGATTTCCTCCCTGTATTGAAAATAATCCCTGAGTTGATGACCCTTGGGCTTCTTCAAGTTTTCATTTTTTTGCACTTTTTTCACATTGACAAGTTTTCAATTTTTGCAATTTTACATCATTTTGAAAAATATGCAACATGAACTCCAAAATGACCCCAAAACCAACTAGCATTACTTATTACATTATAACTTGATCTAAATGACCTTATTCAATTGAAAAAACTCAAAACACAAAACTAACTTAAGACTTCCATGAACCAAATTTGCTCAATAACCTTGGTGCCCCTGCACCAAATTTCAATATTTGAGTAAATCTCATTACAAGTAAATCTCATTATAATTCCTTAGGTACTTCATTCTCACAGATCTTTTACAATGTCACTCATACATTCAATATTCTCTTATAATTTCTACATCATCTAGGTGCTCATTATGAGGTTAACTTCAAATGAGTAACTTGAGAATCCCTCGCTAAGCTTCACACACTCTTTTATAATGGCTTCAAATCAGAATTGAGATTTGTCAAGATCATCAAAATAAGGATGTTGCATTCTTTTTTGGCTGAGATTCTCTTCGATGGCTCATAAATCAACATTTTTTGCAACGAATGACCAATCAATTTTTAGTAGTTTACTTATAAATACACAAAGTAAAAGAAGAAAAAGAAAGAGCATCCAAAATGGAAATGAAATGAAAATGGATGGAAGGAACTCACAGATAGGCATGTCAGTCTCTCAACTTAGTCACTCTTGGTCATACATCTTCACTAGAATATCCAAGATACCTATTTCACACAACACCTCTCATGAATAGAATAACTTGAAATTACCTCACCAAGTTTCACACACATTTTTTTAATGGCTTAAAATCATAATTGATATTTGTCAAGATCATCAAAATAAGGATGTTGCATTGATTTTCTAGCTAAGATTCTCTTGGATGGCTCATAAATCTTCATTTTTTACAAGAGGACACCAATCAAACAAATAGGAAAAGTAAAAGAAGATGATAGCATTGGCATCAAAAAAATTAATGTGCATACAAGTATAAATTAATAAGAACCAATGTGCATACTTACAAATTAATCCAATGAACCATTCGGGTCTGCTCTACTCTTTATTTCACGTCAAGTATTGCCTCATGGTCACACTCACAAACCAATTTCCACAAGGTTTTGTTCAAAGGTTTATCCCCATATTTGGTCAAATGAACATTGGATGCCATGACAAGGTTTGAGTAATGAAGAATCTTACACTGCATGTCAAATCCTTGAAACAACCAATGTTTAACACTCTTATGTGGGTACCTTCTAAGCCACGTTCCAATAACAACAACTGAGCCTATAGGGTATTCAATGTTTTCTCCATTTGTAACTGGGGCTTGCAATTTCTTTTTGGCCTCAACACAACAACACAAGTAATATTTTGTTCCCTCTTCGTTGTCTTCATCTATAATAACTGCATAAGCATGCTCTACATTGATATGTGCAATAAATCTCTTCAAATTAGTCAACATTACGAATACACTATAAAGTAAGATAACAATATGGAATTTCAAAAACTAAGCAAGTAGATATATTACCTGGTTGAACTATATTTGATACATGGTGGGTATGTGTAGGATCATGATGGGCCAAAAAGTGGCAATATGATGGGTATGTGTAGGGTATGTGGTTGATAACTTTTTTTTAACCCAAAATTGATAAAATGAAAAGAGTTTTTAAAGGATATTCTCAACTTTCCACCAATATAAATTATGCTTTACTTTGAATTTAATAAAAAATTATTATTTATTTTCTATTGAATTATGACTAAAGTCCCGATTGATAGGTTGATTGAAAAACATCAATAGCTTTCAAACAGTATCACATTTTTTGAATATGAAACATGTGTCACATTCTATGCTTCGTATACTATAGGATTAAAAAAAATAATTGAATTTCATGAATTTTTTACCAAGTTAAGGTGGTTAGACTCACGATTTTTTATATTTTTTAAAAGTTGTAATAAAAAATTATTAATTAATTATTTATTTGGAAAAAAATTACAAAAAAAAAATGCATCAAATCGGGACATGAGTCCTCTACTTATATCTAAAATATTATCATTTTATCATGGTTAGGGTGGTTAGATAGACACCTACTTCTTTCTTTTTCCTAAAATTTAAGAATCTTGTTGCATTGAAATTTCAAATTTTTCACCAAATAGATTTTAAAAAATAAACCTAGTAGTTTAGAAACTACATTCAATTTGCTACAAATTATATTCTTACATATTTTTGAAGTAATATAGATAACTTATTCAAATTTTTACGTCAAGTTTCCTAACTCTGATTTTTTTGAATTTTTTTGCCACTTAAGGGCTTGTTTTCTATACTTTATACCCCTCATCATTTCAACAAATAGTTGACATCTTGCAGTCTCATTAAGACTTTCAAAGAAGAATTTCCAAATGTTATCAACATATCTTCTACAAGTGTGTGCTAGAATCTTACCTTTCATTTGCTAAAAAATATCCTCATCAATATTAATCAAATACTTTGGCTTTCTATGCAAAATTCTAGGTGGTGTTCTCCTAGGTACATACATCTCAATATTAGGAATTTCATCAATATTTAATTGAGGAGGGCTAGATTTTGTACCTTCGATCGAGGGTGGAGGAGAATAAATACCTTTAGGTTCTCATGGGGATGATGGCATACCTTCTTCATCAAATTCGAGTGATGGTGCACTCTCAACTTGAGATGCAATGGATGGTGTCCAACCATATTCACTTGTGGTAGATGGTGTCCCTCCATATTCACTTGCGGTAGATGGTGTCCCTCCATATTCGCTAGTGCTTAATGGTGTCCCTTCATATTCACTTTCAATAGGCAGAGTCTCTCCAACTATGGTATCCAAATCTGCCCTACCACGACTCTTTCACATTCATACCCTTTGTACTGCCAATGCCTTTTCTCTTTTTGATGGTTGAGGTTCCTCTTCAATTGGCTTATTTTCGTCAATCGTATCCAATTTCTTCTTTTCATGATATTCCACCACCTATTCTCTCTCCTTTTCTTTGAAGGTTTCATAATCTTCATCTATTAGTTTATTTCTTCTTCATTTCTTTGGCATGGTAGACAATTTTACCTATAGCATGGTAATGAGATGAATATTAGTTCCTAAAAAAATTATCCATTCAAATAAATGAAATATATGTCATTCACGACTTCATAATAAATAATTACAATAATCCTGTACAGAAGAGTATTTCTAGCATAGACAAGCATGGACAAGGCATGTGAATTCAAATTCCTTGGCAAGCTAGTGGAGCATTGGAAAGCTAGCTCACTCACTAGCCTGCCAATGTGGTAGGGTTAAGAAGGTAGGGGAAACGTATGCCTCATAGAAATGGGGTCCCATAGTGATGTATCTATGAGACCCCATTTCTATGAGGCATACGCTGCCCCTACCTTCTCAACCCTACCGCATTGGCAAGCTAGTGAGTGAGCTCACTATCTTGCCAAGCTCACTAGCTTGTCAATGCTACCACATTTTGCATATATTTATATGAAACATTAATGTTGAACAATTCAAATGCTTTGTCCATACTTCCATTTTGAGCCATGATTGCAAGATAGACTACACCTTTCCCCATGTTGCTAACTTAGCCTTGAATAAAGGGCATGTGCAGGATCATGATGGACCAAAAAGTGGTGATATGATGGGTATGTGTAGGGTATGTGGCTGAAAACCTTATTTTTACCCAAAATTGATGAAACAGAAAGGGTTTTTAAACGAGATTCTCTTCTTTCCACCAATATAAATTATGATTTACTTTGAATTTAATAAATAATTATTATTCATTTTCTATTTGAAATATGACTAAAGTCCTGATTGATAGGCTGATTAAAAAAAT